>JACCHO010000019.1:0-1200000 GCA_025170145.1 Pyemotes zhonghuajia | reverse complement strand
TAAACCTATACAGCCCTTCCTTCAGCCTAAATGAGGTCTGTGATACGGTAGGAAGAACAAATCGTGGCATGCTGCAAAGGGGTCAGGCAACGGCGAACATAACGTAAAGCCCCAATCCGACGGCAATCATCGGAATTGCGTCAACCAATCCCATTACAATAAAAAACTGTGCGCGCAGCAGGGGAATTAGGTCAGGTTGACGTGCAGCGCCCTCAAGAAATTTCCCTCCAAGAATGCCAATCCCAATGGCAGCTCCTATTGCAGCTAACCCCATCATGATAGCGGCAGCCATATAGAGCATATCCGCGTTCAGATTATTCATTACAATCTCCAGTCTAGTCAGGTTGAAATCTTAGCGTGAAAAAACTAATGCTCTTCCGATGCCATCGACAAATAGACGATCGTCAGAACCATAAAGATAAAAGCCTGCAGCGTTATGATTAAAATGTGAAAGATGGCCCACGGCACATTTAACAACCACTGTGACCACCACGGTAACAAACCTGCTATTAAAATGAATATCAGCTCTCCAGCATACATGTTACCAAAGAGACGTAAACCCAGTGATACGGGTTTGGATAGCAAGCTAACACCCTCTAAAATCAAATTGATAGGGATAAACAGCGGGTGATTGAATGGTTGCAATGTTAATTCTTTAGCAAATCCACTTATTCCCTTCATTTTGACACTGTAGAAAATGATTAAAATAAATACACCAATTGCGAGTGAAAGCGTGATGTTGACATCCGCCGAGGGAACGACCCGAAGCGCTGGCAGATGTAAGAAATGCCCACCTAAAGTGGGTAATAGATCAATAGGTAGTAGATCCATGAAATTCATGAGGAAAATCCAGAAAAAAACAGTCAAGGCCAGAGGAGCAATAACCTTGCTTTTACCGTGATACATATCGCGTACATTAGCATCAACAAATTCAACCACAATTTCAACACAGCTTTGCAGTTTTCCGGGTACACCACTGGTCGCTTTTTTAGCTACTTGACGAAAGAGGAAGAGAAAGAAACACCCGAGGAAGATGGAAAAAAAGAGTGAATCTATATTAATAATCCAAAAGGTGGCAGGCGGATCTTGTGGGTTTACCAGCTGAAAGGTGCGCAAGTCCACCTGAAAAAAACTGAGGTGGTGGTCTATGTATTTCTGTGGAGTAGAGTTTTCCCCTGCCGCCATAACAAGTTACCTTTATATTAAAAATTACTACTGGAGCCAATGTAGATATCAAAAAAACCAATAACCAGGTTATACCAGAAGGTAAAGTTATTGTCTCTTGTGAAAATAACCAGAGCACTAAAAAAGCCGCAGTCAAAGCCAGTTTAACCAATTCGGCTAAAACGAACTTCCAGGCTAAACGTCCCTCACGATGGTGTGTTTCTGTTTCTTTTAGAAGTGAATTGAGCAGCCAGGCGGCCGTGCCGGCAACAAAAGCGACTAATCCTTGCCATATATCCTTAAAGGTAAAAAATACACTCAACAATATAGTTGCTGACCTCTCTGTGAGCAAGAGGTAATGAATAAATCTATTGCTGTTGGTGCTCAGAAAACAGCGTATCGCGTGACATAGTGACTATCTACAAAGAAAACGTTCGGGTATTTTGCCAGAAATAGCGTTAGACTGCACCTAGAAACCCACCTGATCAGCTAATTGCGTCTGCTAACCGGTCTGATTTAATGCTGTAAATAGGCTGAAGAGGTATGTAAACGTGATTACTCACTATTTGTATTGAAATAAAGAACTCTTAGTGTCTTTTCCAAATATAAAAAAATCACAGTCATTAGGCTTTGTTGAATAGATTGAACATTTGGGTGATGGTTTGCTTGCGTCATTTCAACATGAGGACCCTATGGCAACGCAGAAGTTTAAAATAACCCACTGGTCCACGTATAACAACGCTCTCAAGCAGCGCGGATCTCTGACCATATGACTGGATGCCTCGGCAATTGCTCCCTGGACCGCCTGGGCGGCGTGGTCGGTCAGACATGGCTATCACCTCTGTGGCAGTAGATAGCCCGACACATGAAATTATCTGTGCCGATTTATCGTTAAACGGTACGACTGACGCTCAGGCTATACCAGCTCTGATAAATACAATACCCGCTACTGTCATGATGCCCTGCTGAGAAAGAAGATAAGACCGCTGATTCTTCCAGTGGCTGAAACCACTGTGTTCCGGTTCAAAACACTCATGGGCGATCATCTAAGTCTGTGTGACTATGATGCGCAGGTAGGTGAGGCAATGGCGATGGTCAACGCGCTTAACAAAATGACACAGTTAGGAATCCCTAACAGTATCCGGATCGCATAACAATCAATCTAGTTAGAGGGCCAGTAGTCACAAGTTCTGATTTATTCAATAAAGCCGCTTGATAAAATTGAAGCAAGTCTACAGGTAGCGGAAAAGTTGAGCTCCCTTCGGGAGGGATAACCTTCGAAAGGTTAAATGCACTGCTCTCAGTCGAGAGCGGTGCATTGGTAGATGAACTGATCACGGTGCTGTTTGCCGTACCTCAATTCATACTTCTGCTTGAAAAATATCCACAGATAAGAAAATCTTTCCCGCGCGATTTACCCCAACTTAAAATTACATTAGTGGAAAATTTGCAACATACTGAGGTGCCTTACCAGCTGTAGCAAGAGTATTAACTCTTTCAATCTACCTAACGTTTAGATCACAGCGCGTTTAAAGATTTTTTACTGCATTTAGAAGATCAGCTTACTGCTATCAACTCGCTATTTTTAAATGAAGCTCATCAACAATTACGTCATCTCAATCGCGACAAATTGAGTCACGCTCAACACATTTTTCTATTACACCGCTGGCGACTGAGTCTCATTTTACACATTACGACACTTAACCAGCACGTGCTTGAACAGCAACGTGAACAGCTTATAGACGCATTGAGAGAGCGCATGGAGCGTACAGGTAAACTCACACACTTTACTGCAGGCGACGACAAAGTTGCGGGGTGGTTTTGGGATATGAGTAAGAGCTCGCTGCAACCAGGTAGCGCGAGAAGGTGATGATTGAATATAGCGACTTTCTTGCCAACTAACCTGAACTCAATGCAATTAGCCTCTTCATTAGGACGCTGTTTCCAATGTAAAAGCGAGAATGAACGTGAAGAAGATACAGCTAAGACAAGCACGCCTAAACCTGCTATTCAACCTCAAGAGATAAGTGGTATTTATACTAGTGCCGATCTAACACGCCTATTACCGACGGAGTTAGCCACGTTGGGTATAAGTGAGCTTAAGATTTTTATCGACGCTTTCTTAAGAAGCAACTCATTACTTATTAACCAGAAGCTAACCTATATCAACCTATAACATGCACACGAACCCTATTATCTCAGCACCCTAAATTAGCACCGCGCGCAGCCCATTTATTGTTTGTGTTGATACATCAGGATCGATGGGAGAATTTAATGAACGTTGCACTAAAGCGTTCTATCTTGCGTTGCTAAAAATCACTTTAGCAGAACGGCGTCAATGTTACGTCATACTCTTCTCACACGATCTGGTTGAATATGAATTTACGGCGAGCGATGGGTTGGAAAAAATTATTCGTTTTTTAAATCAAAGTGTTAACGGTTAAACTAATCTCGCTGCTTGCCTGGGAAAGAGCATAGAATATTTAACGATGTTGTGGTCATTTCAGATTTCATTGCTCAACTTTTACTTGATCCACTAATAGAAAAAATTCATGCTTGTCAACAATACTTTCACGCGGTGGTTATGTCACGTCAAGGTAAACCAGCAATTTTAAAAATCTTTGATCGAGTATGGTATTTTGATACGCGTTTAAAAGCACACTTATTAAGCCGTTGGCAACGTTGATATCAATTCGTTAGCAAACATTTAAACTAAGCTTAATTGTATTGAAATTTATCAGTGCTTTTAGCATCGCTGTGCCACTACTGTAAGATATCATCAGCGCATTGTTTTAAAAAAATCAAATAGAATGGCACTTCACCATCAACCGACGCTTTATCTTCACTTATTCTTCATCAGGAAAAAGAATGACTTCGATTACATTTATTAGTGGCAGTACCTTAGGTAGCGCTGAATATACGGCTGAATATCTCGCAGAAAAGCTCAATGATAGCGGTTACATCACAACAGTCTTACATGGGCCGGTATTAACAGATCTACGATTAACCGGGCTATGGTTGATAGTAACCTCAACACATGGTGCTGGCAATCTACCTGCTAATTTACAACCATTATTTGATGAACTAGAACAAACAGAGAGTTTAAGCGAGATCTGTTATGGGGCAATTGGTATTGGTAACAGTGAATATGATCTCTTTTGTGGCGCAATCGATAAGTTTGATACGTTGCTGACTGCAAAAGGGGCTAAACGGCTGGGTACGATACTTAAAATTGATGTATTAGAACATGACATTCCTGAAGATGCGGCAGAGCCTTGGCTAGAGGCTTGGCAACAGCAGATCCCGCCAGCATGACCAGTTAGAGGATATGTATAAAAAAACTGTGCATAAAATTCTTTTTTTGCTGTTAATAAGCCGTATTTATCCTTGTAAAGTCATCCTAAAAAATTGCACCTGTGGATAAGTAAGCATTTTGATCCCAGCTTATAAGCGTCAATTGCACGCAACATCCACAGGATTAAATCTTACTTAACCAACTGAAAAAAAATTGGAATAATCATTTACTAACAGGGAATTATGACCTTAGTAATAGATCTAATAGAAAAGATCTTAATTCTTTAAAGATCATTATGATTAGCAATAACGAACGCACTATTTATTAATAATCGTATTTTCAGTAAACTAAAACTCCTCGATCCTTTTAGCTCTAGACCTAGAGGCCTCGTCCATGTACTACCCAAAATCCTACGACGTGATTGTAATCGGAGGAGGCCATGCTGGCACAGAGGCTGCACTGGCTTCTGCCAGAATCGGACGACAGACATTACTGCTTACCAACAATATCGATATACTAGGACAAATGTCCTGTAATCCTGCTATCGGCGGCATCGGTAAAGGCCATTTAGTTAAAGAGATAGATGCTTTGGGCGGGCTAATGGCAACAGCAATCGACAGCGCAGGTATTCAATTTAGAATACTTAATGCCAGTAAAGGCCCTGCTGTACGCGCTACGCGAGCACAAGCTGATCGCGTGCTGTATCGACAAGCAGTAAGAACCGCGCTCGAACAACAATCGAATCTTGATATTTTTCAACAAGCAGTAGAAGATCTGATTGTAAACAACTATCGTGTTGAGGGGGTTATAACCCAAATGGGTGTACACTTCAGGTCGAAAGCTGTGGTGCTAACGCCAGGCACATTCCTTGGCGGGAAGATCCATATCGGATTGAAAAATCACAGTGGCGGTCGAGCCGGTGATCCTGCTTCGATCGCATTAGCACAACGTTTACGCGCATTATCACTGAGAGTGGGACGTTTAAAAACGGGAACACCACCTAGAATCGACGCGCGCACTATCGATTTTACGCGCCTTTTAGCGCAGCATGGTGATCTGCCTACGCCCACATTCTCTTTTATCGGAAATAAACAGCAGCATCCAACGCAGATTCCTTGTTACATCACCTATACGAACCAACAAACACACGTATTAATCCGCGCTAATTTGGATCATAGCCCGATCTATGCTGGCGTGATCGAAGGTACAGGTCCGCGCTACTGCCCCTCTATCGAAGATAAAGTGATGCGTTTTCCTACACGTGATACGCATCAAATTTTTCTTGAGCCAGAAGGGTTAACCAGCAATGAAATTTATCCTAATGGTATTTCGACCAGTTTGCCGTTCGACGTACAGATCAGTTTGGTGAAGAGCATTGCCGGATTAGAGAATGCCAGATTAACGCGTCCTGGTTATGCGATTGAGTACGACTATTTCGATCCACGCGATTTAAAGCCTTCGCTTGAAAATAAATGTTTTGCCGGGCTTTTTTTTGCTGGCCAGATCAATGGTACAACAGGCTACGAAGAAGCTGCTGCACAAGGATTATTGGCTGGGCTTAATGCTGCGCTGTTCTCTGCGGATAAAGCTGTTTGGATACCTGGTCGTGAACAAGCTTACCTCGGTGTACTCGTCGACGACCTGTGTACCCTTGGTACGAATGAACCCTACAGAATGTTCACGTCTCGCGCAGAATATCGGCTCACTCTGCGTGAAGATAATGCAGATTTACGTTTGACAAAAATTGGTTATGATTTGGGATTAGTTTCTGCAGAGCGCTGGCAGCTTTATAATCAAAAACTGGAAACGATAGAGCAGGAACGCCAGCGTTTACGTGTATTTCGCCTCCATCCTAATTCGGCCAACAAGCAACTCAATGCAGTTAATTCAATGTTAAAAACACCATTAACCAAGGAGGTGACAGGTGAAGAGCTATTACGTCGGCCAGAATTAACTTATGCAAAACTCATGACGATTGAAGGTGTCGGCCCAGCATTAATGGATGAGAAGGCAAGTGAGCAGGTAGAAATTCAGATAAAGTATGCGGGTTACATCGCACGGCAAAACGAGGAAATTACCTGTCAGCAACGCAGTGAAAATCTTGCCTTACCTAACGATATCAATTACAAAAATATACCCGGCTTATCGAATGAGGTGGTGGATAAATTAAATAACCATAAACCTGTCTCTATCGGACAGGCTTCGCGTATCGCAGGCATTACGCCCGCCGCCATCTCCATTTTATTAATTCATCTTAAAAAGCGTGGGCTCTTGAAAAGAGCCTAAGTATCAGAATATTATCGAGTACTAACAGGTGATTAATCAATTACGCCAGCTGCTTAATACAATATCAATTAGTTTAACAGAGACACAGCTACAGTTGCTGATTACCTACATCGAACTGCTCACTAAATGGAATCATGTCTATAACCTTACTGCCGTTCGTGACAAACAGCATATGTTGGTGCGGCACATTATGGACAGTCTTGTTGTGGCTCCACACATTGTGGGAGAAAATTTGATAGATGTAGGAACAGGAGCGGGACTACCCGGCATCCCTCTTGCTATTACGTATACCGATAGACGTTTTACCTTACTCGACAGCCTGGGTAAGCGTATGCATTTTCTACAACATGTTGTGCATGCATTGGGTCTGAAAAATATTACCTTAGCGCATTGTCGCGTCGAAAATTATGTCCCCCCCAGTTTATTTGATGGGGTCATTAGTAGGGCTTACGCATCGTTGTGCCTTATGACTCGTGGTTGCCAGCATCTGTTAATGGCGAATGGCCGTTTTTATGCATTAAAAGGTTGTTATCCGAAGCAAGAGATAGAGGAATTACCGTCGTATATCCACATTGTTGAAACAGTACCGCTATATGTTCCTACATTAGGAGAGAAGCGTCATTTGATTGTCATGTTGCGCACAAATTATCGTTGCATTCACTGTTCTTACGCAAAGCGTGTTCAGTAATGACCTTTGCGCTAACTAGCGCGTAGGATTATTAATAAAACGTTTTAATAGTATTAAAATTAACGTTGTATTTAATGACATGATTTATAATGGCGTATAAGGTGATTTGCTCACCTTTTGTCAAATTTAAATCGCAATTAAGACGATCTTACAAAAAAAGCAATTTATTGCAACAAATATAGCCATTTATATCATTTATTAGCGGCTTATTTTAAAAAAATAAATGATCAAGGACTTTGTTGAATAACTCAGAACTTGTGACTACTGGCCTTCTAAGTAGATTGATTGTTATGCGATCCGGATACTGTTAGGGATTCCTAACTGTGTCATTTTGTTAAGCGCGTTGACCATCGCCATTGCCTCACCTACCTGCGCATCATAGTCACACAGACTTAGATGATCGCCCATGAGTGTTTTGAACCGGAACACAGTGGTTTCAGCCACTGGAAGAATCAGCGGTCTTATCTTCTTTCTCAGCAGGGCATCATGACAGTAGCGGGTATTGTATTTATCAGAGCTGGTATAGCCTGAGCATCAGTCGTACCGTTTAACGATAAATCGGCACAGATAATTTCATGTGTCGGGCTATCTACTGCCACAGAGGTGATAGCCATGTCTGACCGACCACGCCGCCCAGGCGGTCCAGGGAGCAATTGCCGAGGCATCCAGTCATATGGTCAGAGATCCGCGCTGCTTGAGAGCGTTGTTATACGTGGACCAGTGGGTTATTTTAAACTTCTGCGTTGCCATAGGGTCCTCATGTTGAAATGACCGGAGCAAACCATCACCCAAATGTTCAATCTATTCAACAAAGCCCTTTAAAAATGCATTAATGGTTGTGGTGTTGCGGTGACCAAGGGATAATGTATCTGGTACGTGCACTTCATAATGCATTGTTAAAACTTGATCAAAAATAACATTGGATGAACAGTGGGGGATTGCCCGCACAAGACCTGGCTCTTGTCGCGCTACCTCACTAGATTTACTCACATCAGGAGAAAATCATGCAATACCGTTTATGCACCGTGTTGTGCTTTTTATTCGCATTGACGGGATGTGCTGGTTCACCATCACAAGAAAAGAAATCGTTAGAGAAATTTAACCGCACAATGTTCAACTTTAACTACAATGTCGTCGATCTCAACGTACTACGCCCTGTCGCCGTCGCTTGGCGCAATTATTTGCCTAAGCCTGCGCGCAATGCTCTTAGTAACTTTTTAGGAAATTGGAGTGAGCCCTCTAGCATGGTTAACTACTTGCTTGAGGGCAATGGGTATCGAGCCATGATCCATTTTACCCGTTTTATGCTTAATACAACGCTGGGATTAGGTGGATTAATCGATGTTGCTAGCATGTCTAACGAAACCCTTGCTCGCGAAGAGCGGCACCGTTTTGGCAGTACATTAGGGTATTACAATGTGGCTTACGGCCCATATATCCAGTTACCAGGCTATGGCAGCTTTACGCCACGCGAGGATGTGGGCGGTTTACTGGACCAACTCTATCCTCCATTGAGTTGGTTAACCTGGTGGGCAGTTGTCGGCAAGTGGATGCTAGAGGGCGTGGAAACCAGAGCACAGCTTATCGATTCAGAATCTATCCTAAATCAACAAAATGATCGTTATCAATTTATTCGTGCCGCTTACTTTCAACAGCACGATTTTCTTGCAAGAGGAGGTAATCTTAAGGTCGTCGAAAATCCTAATGAAAAAATTATTAAAAATGAGTTCAATGAAATTGATGCGCAATAGGGCTTTGTTGAATAGATTGAACATTTGGGTGATGGTTTGCTCCGGTCATTTCAACATGAGGACCCTATGGCAACGCAGAAGTTTAAAATAACCCACTGGTCCACGTATAACAACGCTCTCAAGCAGCGCGGATCTCTGACCATATGACTGGATGCCTCGGCAATTGCTCCCTGGACCGCCTGGGCGGCGTGGTCGGTCAGACATGGCTATCACCTCTGTGGCAGTAGATAGCCCGACACATGAAATTATCTGTGCCGATTTATCGTTAAACGGTACGACTGATGCTCAGGCTATACCAGCTCTGATAAACTAGACCCACCGGAAAATCCGGGTGGCCTCGGCTGACGGCGCTTACAATACCCGCTACTGTCATGATGCCCTGCTGAGAAAGAAGATAAGACCGCTGATTCTTCCAGTGGCTGAAACCACTGTGTTCCGGTTCAAAACACTCATGGGCGATCATCTAAGTCTGTGTGACTATGATGCGCAGGTAGGTGAGGCAATGGCGATGGTCAACGCGCTTAACAAAATGACACAGTTAGGAATCCCTAACAGTATCCGGATCGCATAACAATCAATCTACTTAGAGGGCCCGTAGTCACAAGTTCTGAGTTATTCAACAAGGCCACCTAAATGTTGATTTTGTGATGCGATACAAAAGTTACATACGTTTAATCATCGCCTCACCAAATTCTGAACATGTCAGTAACTAGCATCTGTCAATAGTCTTGATCAATTGTGTCACTCTTATTAAGAGTGATTGTCGGCACGTGCATGTAGTAATGAATTTAATCGTAGTGCACCTTTAAAAAGCAGCTTTAGCACAGGTTGCACAGCGCCATGACACACTAGCATGGCAATATTATACATTAAATCTGTTCACTGTATGCTTCTTAGGCAATTCAATATCACTCTATTCTCATTGAGGAATAGTGTACGGTAGCCCTACCGGGCCGATTCTCTACCTACAACTTGTTTAAAGAATTTGTTACTATTCCCATTTCTTTAATAGAGAGTGGTTGCTCATACCAAGTCACGCCACCTCGTAGAAAAAGACTATGCTATTAATACGTTATGGTTAGAATAAATCGATTATGCCAGTTTCTCAGTTTGGGTTAAACATGTCTGACAATAAGTATAAAAAAGTGGTCGTCGGCATGTCCGGCGGCGTTGATTCTTCCGTTGCCGCCTGGTTACTACTTGAGCAGGGATATCAGGTCGAAGGCCTTTTCATGAAAAACTGGGAAGAGGAGGATAACGACACCTGCTGCGCGGCCGCTGCCGATCTCGCTGACGCGCAGACAGTTTGTGATAACCTGCAGATAAAACTACATAAAATCAATTTTGCTGCAGAGTATTGGGATAACGTATTTACGCACTTCCTGGCAGAATACCGCGCCGGAAGGACACCCAATCCTGACATTTTGTGTAATAAAGAGATTAAGTTTAACGCCTTTCTCCACTTCTCAGTTGAAGATCTGCAAGCGGATTATATTGCCACCGGCCACTATGCCCGACGCGGCGATCAGGCCGGCAATCGTCAACTACTGCGCGGCATAGACAGAAATAAAGATCAAAGCTATTTTCTTTATACCCTGAGTCAGCAACACCTTGAACTCTGCCTATTTCCTATTGGTGACTTAGAGAAGCAGTACGTCCGCGCACTAGCAAAAAAAGCCAACTTAGTGACAGCAGAGAAAAGAGATTCCACAGGGATCTGTTTTATTGGCGAGCGAAAATTCAATAAGTTCCTCCGGCGTTATCTGCCAGCAATGCCTGGCGATATCGTCACGCTGGAGGGGCAGATAATAGGCCAGCATCAAGGATTGATGTATCATACGTTGGGCCAGCGTAAAGGCTTGGGCATTGGTGGTATGAAAGTACATAATGATGCCCCTTGGTATGTTGCCGACAAAGATATCGCGAATAATCGCTTGATCGTTACTCAGCATGCGTGCCATCCGCGCTTAATGTCGCGCGGATTAATTGCCCAGCAACTGCACTGGGTCAATCGGCAACCGTTGTGTATAACGCAACGATGTTGTGCCAAAACACGTTATCGACAAGCAGATATCCCCTGTTCAATCACCCCGCTAGCAGCGGATAAGATGCAAGTCATATTCGATCAACCCGTTAATGCGATTACGCCGGGTCAATCTGTCGTATTATATCAAGGCGAGGTGTGCCTCGGTGGTGGCGTGATCGAAGCACGTGTTGCTATGGCAATGCCAGAGATTGAGCCCAATGGTTAAGAGGTGAAGGTGGCTAAAAATTTCTACGACATTACGTTAGCATTTGCAGGCATCTGCCAAGCCGCTACATTAGTTCAGCAATGTGCCCATCATGGTGAGACAGCTGACGCACCAACACTGAGGGCATTTCATAGCTTACTGGATTTAAATCTCTCCTATACCCTCGCTGTGTATGGCGGTGATGAAGCGAATTTACGCTTTGGGCTGAAAACCATAAACACGATATTAAATGATACACCACGCCAAAACGTCACGCTTGATATTGCACATTATACTCTCAGTCTCATTATCCTTGAGCGTAAATTTTCCGGCAATTCCGCTGCCCAAGCGACGCTTGCACAGCGTATTATGCAGTTGCAACGCCAGTTGCAGCACTATGCTATCGATTCAGACACCATCATACGTGCCATTGCCGCTATTTACGTAGACATTATCAGTCCCTTGGGCGTACGCATTCAAGTGACTGGCCCATCCGCCATTTTACATAACCAGCGTATACAAGATCGTGCATGTGCACTGTTGCTGACAGGTATCTGTTTAGCGGCATTATGGCGTCAAGTGGGGAGATTACGTTTGCAGCTCATTCTTCAGCGCAGAAAGCTCCTCTATGAGGCACAAGCCATACTTGCTCGTCTACCGTTGATGGATTAACCTATTTTTCTATGATTACTCGGAGTCATAGTTGATGGACTTAACCACGCTCACCTCTATCTCACCGATCGATGGCCGCTACAGTGATAAAGTGGCCTCGTTACGCCCTATTTTCAGTGAATTTGGTTTACTTAAGTGTCGTGTTGCCGTCGAGGTGCGCTGGCTGCAAAAGCTTGCTGCTGAAGCAGAAATTACGGAAATTTCGGCTTTCGATGCGCAAGAGAACGCTTTTCTTAACCGTATTATCAGTGGTTTTACCCAAGAGGATGCCGCACAGATTAAGATCATTGAGCGTATCACGAACCATGATGTTAAAGCGGTAGAATATTTTTTAAAAGAGAAAGTCGCCACGCTACCCACATTGCATCGTGTAACAGAGTTTATTCACTTTGCTTGTACTTCGGAAGATATTAATAATCTCGCTCATGCGCTGATGCTTAAAACCGCCCGTGAGGAGGTGATTATTCCCCACTGGAAACTACTCATTGACATCATCAAACACTTAGCTACTACCTGTCGTGATTTTCCTTTGCTAGCACGCACACACGGCCAACCTGCGACACCCACCACGATGGGCAAAGAGATGACCAATGTGGTATGGCGTTTGAAACGCCAGCTACAGCAGCTTGAGCAGATCGAAATCATGGGAAAATTTAATGGTGCAGTAGGTAATTATAACGCACATCTCGCCGCCTACCCGGAGATAGATTGGCATCAAACCAGCCAACAATTTGTCACCTCGCTTGGCATTCACTGGAATCCCTACACCACACAAATTGAACCCCATGACTACATTGCTGAGCTGTTTGATTGCATTATCCGCTTTAACACCATCCTCATCGACTTTAGTCGTGATATCTGGGGTTATGTCGCGCTTAACTACTTCAAACAAAAAGTGGTGACAACTGAGATCGGTTCCTCGACCATGCCGCATAAGGTGAATCCGATTGATTTTGAAAATGCCGAAGGCAACCTTGGTTTAGCCAATGCGGTTATGCAGCATATGTCGGCAAAATTGCCAATCTCTCGTTGGCAACGCGATTTAACTGACTCAACGGTATTACGTAATCTTGGCGTGGGTGTTGGTTATGCGTTAGTCGCTTGGTTATCGCTGCTGAAAGGAATTGAACGCCTGGCAATAGACAAACAGCACCTCTTAGATGAGCTGAACCAACATTGGGCAGTGCTTGCGGAGCCCATTCAGACAGTGATGCGCCGTTATGGACTTAAAGAACCCTACGAAAAATTAAAGCAACTCACGCGCGGTAAGCGTGTCGATGCACAGGCAATATACCACTTTATCGATAGCTTGGATTTACCTACGCATGAGAAACGTCGTTTACAGCAACTTACTCCAGCCAGCTATCTCGGCCTTGCTGTTCGTCTTGTTGATGACCAGCATTAACAACCTACCGTAACTAATTAATTTTACCATTCAAGTGCAGTTTATCCCATTCTGATTATAATTAGGAGTATTATGCTTGAATTTGGGAAACCCGATGCGAGTACTGGTAGTCGAAGACAATGCACTGTTACGTCATCATCTCTGGGTTCAATTACGTGAGATAGGACACCAAGTAGATGCGGCCGAGGATGCAAAAGAAGCAGATTACTATCTTCTTGAGCACACGCCTGACATTGCACTAATCGATCTTGGTCTGCCGGATGAAGATGGCGTGTCGCTGATCCGACGATGGCGTACTGAAGCGGTTCAACAACCCATCATGGTATTGACCGCCCGCGAGGGCTGGCAGGCCAAAGTTGAAGCGCTTGAAGCGGGCGCAGATGATTATGTTACCAAGCCTTTCCATATTGAAGAGGTCGCAGCACGTTTGCAAGCGTTGATGCGGCGTAATGGCGGGCATGCCTCACAACTCATCTCACTGCACCCATTTCAAATTGACCTTTCACGTCGTGAATTGACCATCAATGGTCAACCTGTGCGGGTCACGGCTTTTGAATATACCATTGTGGAAACCCTCATCCGCAATGCCAGCCGCGTTGTCAGTAAAGAGCGTTTGATGCTACAGCTCTATCCAGATGCAGAGTTACGCGAAAGCCATACTATTGATGTGTTAATTGGTCGGTTACGGAAAAAATTTCTGGCACTGTATCCGACTGAGGTTATCACCACAGTACGTGGACAAGGCTACCGTTTTGATCTCTAACCGATGTCCTGGCTAAACTGTGCGGTGCCATTTTCATTACGCTCGCGATGTATCCTAGCCACCTTGTTTGTTGTGTTAATTTTGTCGCTCGCGTATGGCATGGTTGCCGTTATTAGCTACGTTGTTAGCTTTGATAGCAACAGCTATCACCTCATGCGTAGTGAAAGCAATCTATTTTATACCTTAGCGCAATGGCGCAATGACAAGCTGACTGTCATTGAATCCCAAGTAATTGATCTCAATGTGCCGACGTTAGTATTTATTTACGATGAGCGCGGTAAATTGTTGTGGCAACAACGCGATGTCCCAGAAATTCGGCAAAAAATTGATCCAGAATGGTTACAACGCGAGGATTTTTATGAAATCAATACCACCAATCGCGTTTCACAAGCCGCCATTGGCGGCAAGGATCAGCGTGCGCGAGATCAATTAGAAAGTTTAAGTAGCCGCCGCAATTGTACGTTCACTCATTCCGTTGCCATTAATCGCTACCGTGCCAAAACTTGCCTGCCGGCATTGACCATTGCGGTGGTAGATTCAATTCCGCAAGAGCTACAACGCTCCGATGTTGTTTGGTCCTGGTTTAGCTATGTGCTCGTGGTCAATTTGTTGATGATCTTTCCCCTGCTGTGGATAGCTGCCCACTGGAGCTTGCGACCGATTGGTAATCTGGCTCGCCAGATACGCGAGATTGAAGCGGGACAACGCGACAGTATTGATCAATCTCCGCCACCTGGACTGCTTAGCCTAACGCGTAATCTGAATTTACTGCTGACCAATGAGCGCCAGCGTTCAACACGCTACCACACGGCACTCTCCGATTTGGCACACAGTCTCAAAACGCCGCTGGCGGTATTACAGAGTACGTTACGCTCGCTGCGCGGCGGTAAAGAGTTAACCATTGAACAGGCCGAACCCACCATGCTAGAGCAAATTAGCCGAATTTCGCAACAAATCGGTTACTATTTGCATCGTGCTAGCACCGAAGCGGAACACAATCCGTTGCGCCGCGATATTCACTCCGTATCCGTGCTGCTGGATAGCCTCTGTATGGCGCTGAATAAGGTCTATCAAAGCAAAGGTATCTCCATTCAATTGAATATCTCGCCCGAGATTATCTTCGCTGGCGACCAAAATGATTTTATGGAGGTAATGGGCAACTTACTCGACAATGCCTGTAAGTACTGCCTGGAATTTGTCGAGGTATCTGCCCGCCAAACAGAGCACAACTTACACCTGATTATTGACGATGATGGCCCCGGCATTCCCCGCAGTAAACGTGAACTCATTTTCCTCCGCGGACAACGTGCCGACACTTTACGACCGGGCCAAGGGATAGGATTAGCCGTAGCAAGAGATATTCTTGAACAGTACAATGGTGATATCATCCCCTCTACCAGCCAACTTGGTGGGGCAAAAATGGAAGTGATTTTCCGCCGCCAAGAGATGGAAAATCATCGCGAGTAGGTGGCCTAATCAAGCAAGCTATCCTACCTCGTTAATATCAACTTCAGTGAGTCATCTGTGCGTTATCAACTCGCTCTCCATCAGCAGCACTTTTAAACCCACTACTGACAGAAACCTCCCTGTCTGTTCGCCGGAGCGTTGGCCCCATTTACCGATCCGCTTAGAGCCGATGAACTCGCCGGTTTGGCACTGGAGCAGGAGGTGGATAGTCGCTTAATAAGCCATCAACACACAATGAATGGCAGGTACGACATGGCCCCTTTACCGATTTCAGCCACTTAGGAGATAAAAATTGGTCGTTGTTAGTGCAAGCGGTCAACCACTGGCACCCAGCCTGCCACGCCTTAATGCAGCCTTTCCATTTTCTGCCCAATTGGCGGGTGGATGACTTGATGATCTCTTTTTCCACCCCGGGCGGCGTGGTCGGCACGCATGTTGATTAATACGATGTTTTTATTATTCAGGGCATGGGGCGTAGACGCTAACGTGTAAGCGAGGCAACCGACGTCAAACAACAGCAAACGCCCCAACCCCGATCTACGGCAATTCGTACCATTCAAGGCGATTATCGATCAAGAGATGCAGGTAGGAGATCTGTTATATATTCCACCTGGTTTCCCCCATGAAGGTTAGTCGCTAGAGAACGCGCTTAACTATTCGGTTGGTTTCCGCGCATCCAGCGCCTGTGAGTTAATCAGCAGTTTCGCCGATAGACTTATCGCGGATGATGAGGGACGTGAGTATTATCGTGATCCAGATCTGTTGTCACACACCCGTTCGGCAGAGGTATTGCTGGCCGAAATAGACGCGCTGCAGCAACTGATGCTGGCAACACTGCAACAACCTGACCGCTTTCATGATTGGTTAGACTACTTTCTCTCACAATAGCGACACGAATTGGACATTTCGCCGCCAATCCGCTTATGGTGCGTAGAGCGGCATTGTGTGCCGGCCATCAATTCACCCGGGTGGCAGGAAGAACGTTGGGGCTACAGGACAGCGTCTATGTGAATAGGCAGCGCATGTAGGGTACGCCACCAGCTATCCTACAGATATTTGCCTAGCAACAGCAGATAGCGCAATCTCACTTGCCGCCAAAACCGTATGTGGCTGCATTTTTGGCACAACTCGTGCTGCTGATCAATCAATGCTATTGGTACCTTGATGCCAAGTTACCTTAGTATTAAGGAATTGCGTGGTATCCGCCAGCTGTGAAAACGCCTATTCACATTTCGCATGGATTGAAATAGTCTGATTTAAGCGTATCATTTCGCCTTCACTCCATGATCGTCGACCATGTCGATCCACATATGCATGCCGACGCAGTTGAGCAACAGATATTTATGCATACTCTCTTGAAAGAGACATTAATTAAACTAACGCACGTGAGTCGATAATTCGGTAATAAAATGATTATTCATCAACTTGATTTAGCGATTAATCATGTGGAGTTTGTCACCTCACTTGGCCCTTCGGGCTGCGGCAATCTGATTGCTGGTCTCGATAAGGTTGATAGTCGAAAAATTACCCTCGATGGCGTGGATATCACCACATTGCCAGTGGAACAACGCCATGTTAACACTGTTTTTCAGAGCGATGCTCTTTCCGCACATGTCAGTGTTTGATAACGTCGCTTTAGGTTTGAGTATGCAGAAAATCAGCCCGGCTGAACTATAGCAACGTGTTGACGAAGCCCCCCCTCAATATGGTGCGGCTATGCGCGTTAGCTCACCGGCGTCCACATCAGCTCTCGGGTGGGCAGCAGCGACGTGTGGCAATTGCACGTGCCGTTGTTAATCGGCCAAGGGTGTTGCTACTTGATGACCGCTCTCTGCCCTGCATTATAAACTACGGCTACAGATGGAAAACGAATTAAAAGCCATGCAGAGAAAATTGGGGATCACGTTTCTGTTCGTCACGCACGAACAAGAGGAGGCGCTTACCCTGTCAGATCGTATTATCGTCTTGCGTGATGGCCAGATTGAGCAGGATGGCAGTCCACGCCAAATCTACGAAACCCCACGTAATCTGTATGTTGCCCGTTTTATTGGTGAAATTAATGTTTTTGATGCTCAGGTGATTGACGTCCAACAAACGCAGCTTGCCCGTGTGCCACTTTAGGAGTGCGAGGTAGACTGCCCTTTTCCAGTAAAAGTAGGCGATCGCTCACATGTCCTGTAACGCAGTGTTGTGATCTTAATTGTTAGCTGGATGCTACTGTTTAGTTTCCTGCGCCAGGATGAGGTCAATTTTATTGCGGCACAATTCACCCTTGACAACCACTTACGCCTGCTTGAATCGGTCTATTTGGATGTGTGTTGCTGCATTCACTAAAAAGGATGGTGGCCATTGCCACGTTGGTCTGTTTGCTGATCGGCTATCCTTTTGCCTAGGATTTGACGCGTTTTTCCTCTCCGGATCCGTGCTTTTCTGCTATAATCACTGGTCATCTATTTTGGACTAACTCATTGCTGCGTATTTATGGGCTCAAGCTTTTTCTTAGCACCAATGGATTGGCGATTAAACGCGTAAGCCGCCCTGTCCGATGTTACAAAATACTGCAACAGGTAGTATAGGTAACAGCCAAAGGGGTCCCCTTCCGTAATCTCAGCATCAATGGCTGATCAGCAAACTGCCACAGCACAAGATTGCTGCATGCCCATACGGGCTGTCACAAACCATCTGTCGCCATCATATGCCTAAGCGTTAGGTGCTTTCTTAGCGCAGCGATCTCCCTATCTGGATGATGAATAGCAATCAAAACGATGCATTTGCTTACATTTATCTCGAGGGGCATACGCGCTTGAGCATAGCCGATTTGCGCGTTGTGCTAGTGATCTAGCAATAACACGCTGCTATTGACGTTGTTTGCACAAGCGGGTTAAGCGAAAATAAACGATGCAGCCATTAAATTAAACGCCTCTATGCTTAAATCTCGTTTAGTACGCCCCCTAAGGTTATCCATTACCTTTGAATTAACCATACTGTTAGCTTTGTTGAATAGATTGAACTTTTGGGTGATGGTTTGCTCCGGTCATTTCAACATGAGGACCCTATGGCAACGCAGAAGTTTAAAATAACCCACTGGTCCACGTATAACAACGCTCTCAAGCAGCGCGGATCTCTGACCATATGACTGGATGCCTCGGCAATTGCTCCCTGGACCGCCTGGGCGGCGTGGTCGGTCAGACATGGCTATCACCTCTGTGGCAGTAGATAGCCCGACACATGAAATTATCTGTGCCGATTTATCGTTAAACGGTACGACTGACGCTCAGGCTATACCAGCTCTGATAAATACAATACCCGCTACTGTCATGATGCCCTGCTGAGAAAGAAGATAAGACCGCTGATTCTTCCAGTGGCTGAAACCACTGTGTTCCGGTTCAAAACACTCATGGGCGATCATCTAAGTCTGTGTGACTATGATGCGCAGGTAGGTGAGGCAATGGCGATGGTCAACGCGCTTAACAAAATGACACAGTTAGGAATCCCTAACAGTATCCGGATCGCATAACAATCAATCTACTTAGAGAGCCAGTAATCACAAGTTCTGAGTTATTCAACAAAGCCCACTTGATGACGGCATTTATTGAGTGTTGCTATTTGTTTGGATTAAACTTAAATGGGAAAATTTTTTAGGGATTTAATGCGCAAAGTTACTTGTAAAAAAATATGTTGTAAGTGCCCTATCAATAGGGCTTTTCTGTTTTGACTAATTACTGCCACCTATTAATTAACGCAACTTTTCGCTAACGCGTCTTACTTTTTATTAGTATTGGACTGGTAGCTTAAAGGCTGATTGCCAACTTTTATAACAGCTGCCTATGATCGTGGCGTCAATAGTGTGAAATACACTGCCGCATGCGTTTGTTGCGCGCCAAACAGTACGGAACCTATTTGCACATGGTGTGTGTTAATCGCTAATCAAGGGCGGAGAAACAGCTACCGTCAGGTCAACTGGCAGAACTTGGCAGCGCACAAACTACGTGATCCGTATTGTGTGTGGTTTGGCCTGCAGTGGGTCTTGATGTACCTTTCGCGCTCATCTTTCTGTCGAGCGCGCAACCTGATTGTTGATAATTAAATACGTTACGCATGGGATATTGTTCTTTGTCAAACAGTCATCTGCTGGAGGACGTAAATCCATAGTATTGATGTAGGCTCATCGCCCTATTTGTAGTTCAAATCATCATTGGTTGTTAAGTATGTTTTACCGGCAAAGAGAAATGCGTTGGACTGCATTTTCAGGCGAGAAATCGGGTTACCGGCTGATTGGGCTATTGATGATAAAAGGAGATATTTAATATTATTTTTGGAGCGGGAAACGAGACTCGAACTCGCGACCCCGACCTTGGCAAGGTCGTGCTCTACCAACTGAGCTATTCCCGCAATCGTCTACCCTGTGTTTTACTCCCTTTTTAATGACATTGCCTTGCATTCTACCGATCTACAATACTGAGTCAATAGCATGACACTTCTGCTCGGTGCGTTTGCTGGTTTTTCATGCGCATGGATTACGGTTTCAGTAGATCCTTACGCGCGATGAATAAATATTGTAGCATTGACCAGAAGGTTAATGCGGTTGCCACATAAAGCGCTACCACGCCGAGGTAAAGAATGACGACTGACGAATGCCAGAGAAGCGCAATCAGCGCCACCATCTGCGTGGATGTTTTAATTTTACCTAACCAAGAAACCGCGACACTGGCACGCTTTCCTAGTTCAGCCATCCATTCGCGCAGCGCAGAAACAACAATTTCCCGCGAAATCATACCTGCAGCAGGTAGCGTCATGTACCAACTATGATAGTGTTCAACGATTAACAGTAGCGTAATGATCACAACGACTTTATCGGCTACTGGATCTAAAAAAGCACCAAAACGCGTTGTTTGTTTTAGTGAACGCGCTAGAAACCCATCGCACCAATCCGTCACTGCAGCAAGAGCAAAAAGCAGAGCCGAAAAGAAAGGCGCCTGCTTATAGGGTAAATAAAATATTAATATGATAAAAGGTACCAATATTAATCGGAAAAATGTTAGGCATGTCGGAATATTTAATCGCATAAACCAGGGTTTTCCTCCTATGGGGGAAATAAGGTTAATGATGATGGTGCAATATTACCGTAGTTATTTCAATGTTACTATTTAAGTGCATGATGAATTTTTCCAGCCAGCGCAGTTGAAATACCAGGTATTTTAGCAAGTTCTTCTATCGTGGCATTTTTTAACGGTTGTAACCCGCCCATGTATTTAAGTAATTGTTGTCGCCGTTTAGGCCCAATGCCCTCAATGTGCTCTAGCATGCTCGTATTTTTAACTTTTGCACGCTTCTTACAATGACCCGTAATAGCGTGATCGTGAGACTCATCACGAATCTGCTGAATGAGATGTAATGCTGGCGAATCGGGTGGTAGGGAAAAACCGCTACCACCAGGCTGAAGATAAAGCGTTTCTAATCCCGCTTTTCGGTCGCTCCCTTTAGCCACGCCCAGTAATAGCGGATGTTGTTTGTCCCAGCTAACGTCAAGTTCGTTGAAAATCTGTTTAGCTTGGGCTAATTGTCCTTTGCCCCCATCGATTAAGATGAGATCAGGGATTTTCTCCGCCAGCGCTAATTTACCATAGCGACGTCTCAACACCTGGTGCATCGCGGCATAATCATCGCCCGGGGTGATATTCTCAATATTGTAGCGACGATAGTCGGCACGGATCGGACCATGAGTGTCAAATACTACGCATGAAGCGACAGTTTGCTCTCCCATTGTGTGGCTAATATCAAAACATTCAATGCGTTGGAGAGATCCCATGTTGAGTACTTCAGCCAACGCGCATAGTCGCTGTGTGATGCTCTCTTTTTGTGATGCTTTACTCAATAGTGCCGTGGCAGCGTTGGTTCTGGCTAATTTTAGGCAGCGCGCCCGATCGCCACGTGGTTTACATTGAATATGAATCTGTTTTCCCGCTTGTATCGATAATGATGCCGCAACGATGTCACGTTCTGCTAATGCAAAATCGAGCAGAATTTCTCTGGGTAGGGTGCGTATCTGGTTCCCTTGCAGGTAAAATTGGCCAATGAATGTTGCAACCAGCTCTGCCAGATCGGTATCCTGTGGAACAGATGGGAAATAACTTCGGCTACCTTGTACGTTACCCTGGCGGATGAATAGCACATGCATGCATGCTAAGCCTTTAGCAAAGGCAACGCCAATCACATCTAAATCGTCACCTTGGTTGGAAACAAATTGTTTTTCTGTAATGTGTCGCAACGCTTGGATTTGATCGCGATAAGCGGCTGCTTGTTCAAAATGTAATCCTTGACTTGCCTGTTCCATTTGGTGTACCAGTATTTTTAATACCTGATCATCTTTGCCAGCCAGAAAAAGTCGCACATAATCGACTTGTCTTGCATATTCCGCCTCACTAACCAAACCAGCAACACAAGGTCCAAGGCAACGATTGATTTGATATTGTAAACAGGGGCGAGAGCGGTTGCGATAGACACTGTTCTCGCATTGACGTACGGGAAACGTTTTTTGTAAAAATAGCAGTGTTTCACGTACGGCATAGCCGTTGGGAAAGGGACCGTAATAGTCCTCCTTAAGCTGCTTTGCCCCGCGATGCATCGCAAGGCGCGGGTGTTTATCAGCGCTAAGGAAAAGATAGGGGTAAGATTTGTCGTCGCGTAGCAACACATTATAACGCGGCTGATAAAGCTTGATGTAATTGTGTTCCAGTAATAACGCTTCTGTTTCTGTATGCGTGACAGTAATATCAATGTGTGTAATGTTCGTGACGAGCGCTGCTGTTTTGTGATTGGTTGTTTGTTGACGAAAGTAGCTGGTGAGGCGCTTTTTTAGGTTTTTGGCCTTACCGACATAAATGACAGTGTCACGTATGTCGTACATACGATAAACCCCTGGCTGGGTAGTAACCGTGCTAAGAAACGTTTTAGGATTGAAGGAATTACTCACGTTGGCTTAAAAGCTCCACATTCATCGTTAACTTTCAATTTATCGAACATCCGGTAGCGATAGCTGTTGATAGTTTTAGGACTCAGATTAAGTTGAGCCGCGATCTCCGACACTTTTTGCCCATTGGTAAGCATAAGCATAATCTGCAATTCTTTTGCAGATAAACAGCTAAAGGGTGATGCGGATTAATTTGGATCAATTTGACTCAGTGCCATCTGCTGAGCGATATTGTCGGCGATGTAGCGTTTGTCCAGCATTAACAGTACGAATTGTGCTTATTACTTCCTGTGCCGTTGCACTTTTGCTTAAAAAACCCGCTGCGACTGCGGGCATCACACTGGCAGGCAGTGGATTTCCTCTGTGATTGGTTAGCACAATCACGCGGATATCGACGTTACTGACGCGGACAATTCTGCGGGTTGTCTCCAGGCTGCCAATCTCAGGCATTTGTATATCCATAAGGATCACGTCGGTGGAATTAGTGAGACACCATTTTACCGCCTCTTCACCATTTTCGACTTCACCAACAATAGCAATCCCTTTAACATCACTAAGTATATGTCTAATTCCAGCACGCATGAGTTCGTGATTATTAACAAGGAGTAAGCGAATCAAAGGTAATACTCTGCTATCTATTATTCACAAAAGTCATTTTAAACCACGAAGTAAGTTAACTATACGCCGTGTTGGAAACATTCGCATCTTTTTGTTCTAAAAAGCCAATTGTATTAGGTTACAATGTGAGCATTGTGTAAACACATTAATTTAGTGATGTTACCGTGTGACTAGCATCTGTTGATCGGCCATAGCCGCTGTTGAATTGAATTGGATAAATCCTCTAGCCCTGTTTGTTTTTGCTTCCATGCGCCTTTGTTGAATAATTTGTATTATCTCAGAGTTAAGCTGACGGATACGGGTTATTTATACAAGTGTTTGTGAGATGACATCTAGTTCAGATTTTTTTCTGTCCAGCCCCGTTTACCATCAAGTAACGTTGCCATTCGCGTCCGCCCGCAGCACATTTTTCCCTGATGAGTTCGTTCATTATTGTAATACCACAACAGTTGTCCAGATCCGTGTGTAGGTTTTGCCGACCTCCATATAACTTCTTGCGGAACATGAGCTGATAAAATTCCTGCAAAATAGTTTTATGGAAGCGCGCGTAGATAGCATCCGTAAGTAAAATACCCTCTCTGGCTACTTTTTCTTCAAGTGCCTTCAGTCGCCTCATCAGCACGGTGCTTCACCCAGATGCTGATAATGTTACAGGCTTTTGATACGTTACCGCGTTCTTTGCCTAGATTCAGCAGGCACGCTTTGTGTTTAATGATGGGACCGTTAGTATGAATCATTAAAGCTACCTCCTGTTTTGTATAAGGATTCAACACCTATATAAAAACTGGTAACTCTCAACCTTTCAAGATCCAGTGTTAGATCAAGTCGTGACGAAGACACCTTATTTATGTTGGGCGGCTCAGGCAGCACTAAATATTTTTTATCAATTGCCTAAGCGGGCGCTGAAAGAAAAGCTATACTTCGCTATTAGATGATTTTCCCGACCTGGCTATTTTGGCACAATCAAATATTATCGGTACCTGTTTAGTAGCAAGCCGCGATAAGGATGTGGGTAAAGTACCCGTCATTCCCTATAATTATTTTTCTAATGACAATCCCGAGAGATGCTACTATTGTAACACGGCATACTCATGGCAATCTTTTGTTCTCAACTTGGCTAAATTATTATGCTTATCAAATTACGCCTTACGACCTAAATTATATGAATCCGAGTCTTGTGATTGACTACGTGTGCCCAATACAGATTTTTTGATTCGTTTGTTCAAGAGGGTTTACTTCCTAAATTCAGGTCGCGTATCGTACTACTTCAGACAACGCTGTCAACTAAATACGCGTTTTTTATTGTCGCTAACAGAACAAACTGATCGGCAAATGCATTCACTTTCAACCAGTCTGTATATTCAACCTCACGCTTTGTGTCAGTAACTCCACCTGTTATCCACATGATAAATTGGATTATGATGCGATCAGGCCAACGATAACGCGGATAACGCAGAGCACCAGCAAACACTGTGCAACGATCTGGTTTCCAAGGCGATTTCGCAAGGAATTTGAAGGTATAAGGATTACTCTGCGGCGTACACTTCTCTTTTTTACGTGCCGTAAGGTTTACGGAAAAAAATGCATTAGTGCGTTGTCGCAAGTTTTCAAGATTATCAATGATGAATTGATGTAACACCCTTGGGAAGCATCCGTAGCGTATAGGCGCGCCAATCAAAACACAACTGTATTGCGGCCAATCGATAAATTCAGAGCAACTAAGATCATACATATCACATGGTAAAGTAGTTTGGATACGATTGGCAATCGTAGTTGCGATTTTCTTAGTTTGACCATCATGACTTGAGTAAATGATTAGTGTTTTCATCGCATCTCCAGGGTTAATTTACTTTCGCCAGAACGTTGGCGTGAACAGTACCAGTCGCGTAAATACTGCTAGACCACCAAATAGCATGGTAACAATTAATATCCATTTAGCAGCTTCATTCATTGAAGCAAAGTCATCCGCCACCATTCCCAGCCCTGGACCTAGATGATTTAGGGTTACCACTACCTCAGCGAACGCTGAGAAATTATCGACACCTGTCGCGATGACAGCCAACATACCGATAAGAAAAACCAACGCGTATGCCGAGAAGAATCCCCATACTGCTTCAAGGATGAGTTCAGGCAAAGCACGATCACCCAGTTTAATGATGTACACTGCATTTGGATGCACTAACCGTTTAAGTTCACGCGAGCCCTGTTTACAAAGTAGAAGGATGCGAATCACCTTTAGTCCACCGCCGGTTGAACCAGCACAACCACTAATAAAAGCCGAACAAAGTAGCAATACTGGGAGAAATAGTGGTCAAATAGCATTGCTTTCGGTAGTATATCCGGACCAACGAGCATGGTCGCACCCGTTGTCGTCAACCCCCGAAAAAGATTCAAAAAAAGTATTGGTCACAGAAATATGTAGTATGTCCGCAAAGATAAACGGCACAGCGCCGCCGCTCGCCAACACAATCTAGAATAGGACGACAATCAGACATCCTTCCCGAGGTTTTAGCTCAACTTTTTGTTTACGATTAAGCCACCATAGTAGGAAGCCCATGGTTAACGCCATGGATGAAAGTTTGACTAAATGCGCGCACCACACCATTGCGGTAGATTAAAGCAACCAGTCCAGGTAAAACATCATTGTGAACGAGAAGAGTACAACAAGTAGTCCCACAATACAGGTTATGGCACGAAAATGCATTATGCTGGTTCCTGAATTTACGAAGTTAAATTAGTCAACGCCCTGAACTGGGAGTAATTTCAGTTGGCCTTGACTCAAATCAGCGAGTTTTTTCCCGAGCATCGCAACCTGATGCATGGGGATGTCAAGCAGCAACAGCACATCTGCTAAACATTGTCGTTGACGCAGCGTACCGTTAACATGCTTAACTAATTGCTCGATCCAAGCGAGTTGGCGATAATTGCATCGCAATTCAAACAACGCCGTTACCCATTTACTAACCCGGATGATTTGTTTTAATCCTGCTGTAACGCCTCTGCTATAAGCGCGAACTGACCCTCCTGTACCTAATTGGATACCACCATAAGGGATTAAGATTTCAATAAATAATACGCCAGTCGAAATAGTGGCTATTCTCCCCGACTGCAAAACTTGTAGTAAGGGTTTAATCAAATTGAATCCAGGTTCAACGGTTAGACGCATACCGGGTTGAAGTTGCCGCGTGCAGCGCAAATGCGCATGCTTTGCTGGAGGTGCTAATACAGTTTCATTATCGTCTTGAATTAATCTGCCCACATCATAACACCTGCAACCCGAGCAGATGTCCTAATCCATGCGGAATAAATATATTAGTCAAATTTTTCATTACCGATGCATCTGCAAGTGATACTCAGTAAAGTTCATCCCTACTTTAAACGCAGCAATCAAAGCGTGATTAAGCGCACTAATTAATTGCGCATATACGTTATTTGTCTGCATTACATAGGTGCGTGATATATCTGCCGCATAGCCATGAAATACTGCCCCAGCATCAATTTAGCAGCTGCGGGCTTGCTCTGGAGCACGTGTCTGTTGTCGATCGTAATGCAGTATCGCGCACTATGTTCATTTAACGCGATAATACTTGCATAGGGCAACTCGTGATGTCTTTGCCCTGTAGCAGTTAAATAAGTAAGATGAATATCGAATTCACTCATCCCAGAAAGAAACGCCTCTTTCGCAGCATAGTGACCTTCAACGGCGGTTTTTTGTGCCTCGCACAGGCAAAGCAGCTCATAATCTGTTTTAAAGGCACGGTAGTAATGAAAATCAAGCACGTGCTGAGTGTTGATATGATCGGTCGCGAACTCTAATTGGCGCGCGTACTCAGGCGCGGGCGTAATACAGACCACCCTGCCGCTAATCAATTATAAGCATTGCTCTATTTCTGTTTTATCCTGAATAATAACAACATCAATCTCTTCCAGCCAAAAACTTTGGCCGGGTGATGCAACCGTGTTCCAATAACTTTCTGGCTGATAATCCCAGAGCTTCGGCCTGTTGATTCCGTCGAGGCAGAGCCAACATCCAGGCTCGCGCGTGACAGGGACCCAAGCTTTGAAATGGGGATTTACTCTCAATAAATAGGGATTATCATCTAGGAATATGGCGTGAATCTCGCCTGAATGAATCAATATAGCATCTAAATTGAAACGCGTGATGAGTTTTTGGACCCGATTTTGTAAGGTAGTGATGTGTTGCTGGCAACGTTTTTTAGTGCTTCTATGGCCATTTTCCGTATGATGAAGGAAAATAACAGGTTAGCACAATCATTGTTTTCTTATTGAATAGTGCGGCAACACATCACAAATGGATGATCAACTCAGAGCGGAAATAGCGCGTATGAGTGCACTAGCTCCCCGCTATTTTTACCCATACCACTACAGTCAGTAGTAATTTAATAGCATATAAGCAAATAAGGCGATTTTAGCCAGCGGAAATTTGTGGCCAAAAGAGAAGATGCCTGCGTTCCTCTACATCGTCGCAGTAGATGTTACCGATTTTTTATTTTTAGGTATTGTTTCCTATCCTGAACAGGTTAACGAGCTGAATACATTTGACTATCGCCTTAAATAACAGTAATCCCCTTCCTCACTTTTATAAAATTAACGTGCATACGGTTGTGCAAGAGAAAGCAAATACGCTTCTTCCAAAGCCGACACATTTTCCTCATGCTGATTTTTTTACTGCGGGGATGTAACAAATGCTGAATCACTCAATAAAGGCAAACGCATCGCCATAAATACGCGAGGCACATGCACCAGCTTCAGCGCAAAAAAGTTCACGCGCAACTTTGGCCATTTCAAAGCGGCCCGCAATATAGATATCAAACTGACTTAAGTTGCAGTGGTCTTGTAATACGGCGTTAACCACTAAACCAGTGCGACCTTGAAATTCCGTCGTTTCTTGCTCCACGAGCGGAATAAACGTAAAAGAAGCGTACTCAGCAGCCAATTTTTCCAATGAGGGTAATGCATAAAGATATTTCAATTCCCGCACTCCCCAATAGAGGATCACTGGATGCCATGGCTGCTTAAGCAATGAGGTTAACAACAGCGATCGCGTATAAGAAAATCCTGTCCCGCCCGCTACCAACATGCGCGGCTGAGAGGCAGTATCGCGTAACCACGCTTCACCATATGGCATATCCACCTTGAGAACACGTTGCTGACGTGCTCGTGTAATCACCTCCATTGCGTATAGGTTAAGATCTGACGTGCCAATATGTAACTCAATATAGCTCTTCTCCATAGGAGAAGAGGCGATGGAGAATGGCCGATGATCGTTCTCATCCATCATGACCTTTAAGTATTGGCCTGCTCGAAAGGCAATTTCCCGGTCTGGTACCAGCCGAACTCGGTAAATCATGACACACATCTCTTCCACAGAAAGAATGTTACAGTTTAAGATGGCCATCTGCTATGCTCTATTCACATGTTCTTTTGCTATCTATTTGGCGTGTCAAAGATTGCTAGGTCGTTCCAGAGTGCATCAATACGTCTTACCACTGCGGCATCACGCACAATTGGGCGGCCCCACTTGCGCTCGGTTTCGCCTGGCCATTTATTGGTTGCATCAAGCCCCATCTTAGAACCAAGGCCAGAGACGGATGAAGCAAAATCCAGATAATCAATTGGCGTGTTGTCAACTAGCACCGTATCGCGTATGGGATCCATGCGCGTCGTTAGCGCCCAAATAACGTCGTTCCAGTCACGAGCGTTAACATCGTCATCACAGACAACAACAAACTTCGTGTACATAAACTGTTTCAGGAATGACCACACCCCAAACATGACTCTTTTTGCATGGCCTGGGTACTGCTTTTTCATCGTGACGACCGCCATGCGGTAAGAGCATCCTTCGGGTGGCAGATAGAAATCGATAATCTCTGGAAATTGTTTAATTAGGAGGGGAATTAACACCTCATTCAGCGCCACGCCCAGTACAGCAGGTTCATCGGGGGGACGACCCGTATAGGTTGAATGGTAGATTGGCTGCTGCCTATACGTAATGTGCGTAATCGTGAATACGGGGAAATGGTCAACCTCATTATAGTAACCAGTATGATCACCATATGGCCCCTCAGGTGCGGTATCTCCTGGCATGATGTATCCTTCCAGCACCATCTCCGCACTTGCTGGCACATCCAGGTCACAGGAAACACACTGCACAACTTCCGTTTTATGCCCGCGCAATAAACCAGCGAAAGCGTACTCTGACAAGGTATCAGGGATAGGCGTCACGGCCCCTAAAATGATCGCAGGATCCGCACCCAATGCAACCGCTAGCGGAAATGGTTTACATGGATAAGCTGCAGACCATGCTTGAAAATCTAATGCGCCACCGCGATGCGCAAGCCAACGCATAATCACCTGATTTTTTCCAATCACTTGCTGGCGATAAATGCCTAAGTTTTGTCTCTCCTGATGAGGACCGCGAGTAATGGTTAATCCCCAGGTGATAAGCGGGGCTACATCGTCAGGCCAACAGGTCATGATGGGTAGCTGACTTAAATCGACATCATTGCCCTGTAGAATACATTGCTGACAAAGCGCGGTACGGACACGTTTCACTGGCATATTCAGCACCTGCTTGAATTGGGGCAGTTTACTGAATAGGTCACGTAAACCCTTAGGGGGCGCTGGCTCTTTGAGGAAAGCCAGCAGATTACCCACTTCGCGCAACGCGCTCACGCTGTCGCGCCCCATACCAAGGGCAACGCGTTCCGTTTTACCAAACAGGTTGCACAGGACTGGCATGGTGTATCCTTTGGGGCGTTCAAACAACAGCGCTGGCCCGTCAGCACGTAGCGTGCGATCCGCTATCTCGGTCATTTCAAGGGCGGGATCAATTTCCTGCTGAATACGTTTTAATTCACCACGCTGTTCAAGTAGAGAGAGAAAATTGCGCAAATCCCTATATTTCATCTGTTGTTGCCCTATTAATTGAGGCTAAATTATAAGGTGGAAATGGCTATTATGCTTTTTCTTGGGAGATAAACGCGTTATTGCAACAGCGTAAAAGTAGAAAAATAGTAGCATACAAGCTGAATGTCGAAATACGATTTACTTTTTTCTATACAATATCTTTTTTATCCAGCACCTTTGTTCACTGATGTGACGCTGATCGAGATGAGATAAGACTGGCTGATACAGAAATCATTAATGGCGCGCTTAAATGCCCTGATGTACCTCAGTAATGGTTAATATCTGGTTCGTAAGGCGACACTAATATTCGTGTTACGCGTTTTCAAGCCGAATAAAATGTAATAAATAGGGATATTTTGGGCTTATTTACCGCTACATTCATCGCTTATAGCAACGCATTAGCAACAAGTTGGGAGATAGCAGATGAATTGCATGACGGCTCCCTTATCTCCGTCTTAATGGTAAATTTAATGGTTGTTAATACCATAAAAGCATGAACACAACACACTAAAGCAGCGACATCTCAAACAAAACACTCTGCATCCCTTCCATTCCGCTCTCGTTCTGATTGGTACTATCCTGCCAACTAAACCAAGTACTGATAAGCGCTGCGATGTCGTTAGTAATAAGCAGTGTCTCCGTTTCTTGACAGATTGCAGACAAGATGCCGATCTGAAAAAAGCTGCGCGCCAATTCAAAAAATGCTTTACCGTAATTCTCGCAGCCTACGCCAGGGAATATATCACTATAGAGTAAGTAAATGAGTAAATTTTGTAAAATGTAAGGATGCTCCTCAAACCAGCTACTATTGAATTTGAGTGCGTGCAGCTGCTCTAAGCGCTCTTCCAGCGTATCTGGCTGCATAATCATCAATTCACTGAGCTTTAACATAATACCCATTTTTTTCGCCATGGGGTAAGTTGAGCGTCAAGCTCATGAAACCGAGCTCTTTCAGCATTTTCACCCGATACTGTTTTATCCGTGGCAGTTACGCAAACTGCTGTGCTAGCACTCCCTGCTCCATCAACACAGCTAACTCTTCACTCATCGTCACAATGGCCGACACATCCTGTTGTCGCTCACTACTTAGATGCTGCGCCTTACTTAGCAACATGCCGATTGCAAATAATTTTAATTCCAGCACAAAACCGGGTTTCACAGCAAGATTAATGCATTGTTGGTTCAATTCTCCATCCCACTAACTCAACGCCGCGCCACCTTGATCAGGGATTTTCGTTGCATGTAACACAAATGTGTCCGGATTGAATAGGAGTGCTTTAGCCGCTTTTTCGCACGAAATATTGACGTTGCTGATCAGACAATGTCACCATACGGACACAATTCTCCTGCTGATTATTCATCCAGTGTGGGCAAGTGGCGCGTATCACTATCTGCAAGGTAATGCGCGACAAATTCAGGTCGATAACTATCACATAACCTCATAATTTTCCGCATATAGGCGTGCTGCATCTTAACTCTTTTTAAGTGTACGAAAAAACCAGTGTGTGCAGTCGATGATATCTCCCGTTTTCGGGTTTTTAATTTTCTGTAAAAAACCAAAACTTGGGCTAAAACCTAGCCAGCAGCTATATGCCATCAGATAGGGCCATATTTGATCTAAACTGACCTGATTCTTTAATGCCTTTTGATAAGCATTTAGTAATGTTGGTATGTAACTAGCATTAACGGCATAGGCACAAACCACAGCCAGCCTGCATCACACGTGCAGCCCATTTCATGATGTCTGTTGTTTGTGTTAGTGAGTCATGTTTTGCTCCCAGCAGTGGTACTTACCAATTGATATTGTCCAGCCCACCTGCTTCAATTGCTTGTTCCAATACAGCACAGTGGGTCAATAGCTCTGCTTAGGTCACACTCTCGGCTGACACCTTCGCAATAGGTAACAACTGCTCTTCGTTTATACCGAACTCCTCTAACGCTTGCAGTTATGGAGCAAGTTGCTCCTCTTGCTCTTTGGCGTAGAGTATCGCCACGCGGGTAAATACCTGCCAGGTCATCTTCACCGTGCTTGGCGCGACGCTAAGGCGGCGAAAATGCGCTAATAAATTGGCGTCCTGCACAAACTCTTCCAGAGTGAACTCAACTGGGATCGTGTGGTGCAACAGATAATCTTTATCAAAGGTATTGCTGCTATGCGAAATACATAAGATGGCTTTTTTGTAATCTACCTGTAACACAGGCGCAGTGAAGAAGTTCAAGAAAGAGGACTCCTCACCCGATATCGCCTCATCATCATGACGATGTTTTTTAAGAAAATTACGATGAAAACAGAACGTGCCATTTAACGCATGAGCGGCACCAAACGCATTAGAGAGATAGGTTTTATTCAAATGACTGTACCAGATGTAAATCTGATCACAGCCTGAAAAAAGCGCATGGTCGCGTTGCATCCTGCCAATCTGAAAACGAATTTTCTCAGGTGGATAGTAGTCATAGTCATCAAAACAGATGATATATTCCCCTCGCGCCAGCTGGTTCAGCATATTGCGTTTTTTGTCCAACGCCAGCTGCTATTCACTGTGGATGTAACGAATATTGGGTTGGGCGGGATCTGACAACATCTCAACGAGATCCTGGTTACTCTGTAGTGAATCATCAAGAATAACTAGTTCACGCTTATCCGCCGGATAATCCTGATACTTAAATTGATAAAGATAAGATAGGGCAGAAAATCACGCCGCTAAGGTCGGTGTTACCACACTGATAAAAGGCAAGGTGGCGCTTCTATTACGGTGACAGGCAGCAAGTAGGATTTTTTTTTCGTTTTAGACATAGGTTCACCGATGGTCCTGGATAAGTCGCCGTCGTAACCAACTTTGCGTAGAAGCGCATCCATCACTTTTTGATCTTGACGCGCTCGTTCGGTATATAACGCACTTTTGTGTCCCTCCAACGTCAGTGCCAGCGACTTCTCTCGCTTGGCTTCGGCCAGTAACGCCTTACCGATTTTCTCCTTTTCTAGCTCTGCCAGTGCTTGTATCCTGCTTTTGCCAATCAACCATGCGCTGGATCGTGCGCCTGTAACTGGCAAGATTGCTAATTAATGCCGCATGTTGATTCACTTTATCAGGCGCTACCCCTTTTGCGAGCGCGGTCAACGTGGTGCTATTCTGCTCAATATGTTGGCATTTACTTTGCTGCATCACCAACTCGACATTGAGATCATTCACTTTACGTTCGCGGATTTTGTGCAACTGCCCCAGCGTCTTGATCTTTTTCATCGTTTTGTCGTTCATATCAACCTGCTTCCGCTAATGTGCGCGAAAGCACAATGTGACCATCCAGAACTGCTCGGACACAATCGACAATTGGATCCTGCTGATCGTTCCTTTCAGCAAGGACGGTATATATCGCTGTCATCGATCCGGTGTGGCTACTATTATCTGCGCTCTCGACCAGCCGCGGGATCATGCCAAACGCGGAGGGCGGATACCCTTTCGTTGCTGGCGGTTCACCTAACGAGAGCACAATTTCGCGTTGTGCCATGGCATACCGGGTGAGTGAATTAAACAGCAAAAGCACATCCTTACCGCGATCGCGAAAATAGCTGGCTAAAATGTGGCATAGTTCCGCAGCACGAATGCGCATCAACGGCGATTCATCTGCAGGGGCCGCCACAACAATAGATTTCGCCCTCCCCTCCACACCAAGCGCATTATCGATAAATTCTTTAACTTCACGTCCGCGCTCACCACAATTAGGCCCACAATCACCACTTCTGCTCGGGTATACCGTGTTAACATACCCAGTAACACACTCTTCCCCACACCACTGCCGGCCATCAGTCCAACGCGTTGACTTTTACCAATCATCAACAGACCATTAATTGCACGCACACCAACATCCAGTGCTGCATCCACTGCACGGCGTGTCAATGGATGCACCTGCACCAAAGTGTGTGACAATAGCGTATCTCCGCTCAACTTACTCTGGTTATCCATCAGTTCGCCCAGCCCATTCACTGCGCGACCCAACCAGTGATCCCCAACCGTGACACTATCATGTTTTTCCAGCGGAAAAACGCGGGCGCTGGCCATCAGGCCCGAAGGGGCTTTAAATGTCATTAAATTCGCCTGCTCAAATTTTCCAGGGGCGCTAGTAACGGCACCAGTAAATACGCCTTTCTCATGACCAAATAGTACCGCCTCAAGTATACTCTCAGGAATTGCTGCACAATTTATTCCCACGTAAGACGTGTCCCTTTCAGGATAGATATGTAAATGAATAAACTTTGCAACGCACTCTTTGCCTGTCACTGTCTCGCCACTTATCAACACGGATACATTATGTCTGGCGACTATAATTATCTATTAATTTATAAAAATGCAAAGTTAATATATTCAAATTAATAAATAGATACGCATTAAGATAAGAGAAAATTATTTAAAATATTAAATACTAAGTTAGTAACTTTATTTTAAAAGTTAAGATAGAATGAGTAATTTATGATTTAAATAGTATTAAATTATTTGTTATTAATGGTCTAGCCTAGAGTTTTTCTATACAAAACACAAACATTAATAAATTAATAATTTTTTTATTCTTGATTCGTATGAAAAAAAGAGTCTAATTTAATTCTGCTTTAACTGCTTGTTTTACTAAAATTTATTAGTAGATAGTCAAGTGCGGTCAACATCCCACGTAGCCCTAATTTTTTGTTTTTTTAAAAAAAGCCGTTTTTTATTAACGATTTTTTAACTAAATCTTTTACACACGGAAGAATTATGTACCTTTCTAAAAATCGAATAAAAATTCATAAATGCACTGAGTCACCCGAGTTAACAAAGTTAGAAATCAGTAAACTAGGACGTCCATGGCATAAGCTGCCGGATATAATGAATGATAATTTCGATATTTTTGATTCGCGGTTTGGCGTCTATTTTCTTAAAAAGTTTCGTGTTATTATGTCGTTAAAAAATATGATGTTTGAGATTGATAAGAAGTTCAAAAATGCACAGACATTTATTACACTTTACGGACATATTGCCTTTAGCATCGAGCGCGCTTTACTGTTACAAATTCTAAGCGATTATTACGGCTTATAGGAAAATAGCGATGAAGCCGAAGAGCGGTTAGCGGCGCTATCGGCCAAGACATCGTTCATCTCATTTTAAGTAATGAGATCTTTAAAGAAGTGCTGGAAATAAAAAACAATTACCTCGCAGTGATAAGTCAGTGGGGATGGCGTGTCACCTTCTCTTTGGAAGGTCACGAACAAGGTGATTTTTCTATCTTTCTGGATAGTCATCATGTTGATTTAATTTTAGTGCGCATTCGTGCAGCCTCGGAAGAAAACAGCAGTCATGTCATCCGGAACTCGGTTAGCCCTGCGGAAATAGAACAACTCTTTTATAGTTTACAGTTGGTACTGCATGGCCGCATGGTCACGCTCAATTTGACAATAGCTCAGCTCACCGAAATTCAACCCGGTGATATCCTGCCCATCTCACTTAACGAGCCGGTGCCGGTCTTTATCAGCAAAAAACAGATCTTTGATGCTACGATCGCCGAGAACCACGGCAAACTTTTTTATGCGATCTACACGAAAAAATTAGTGAGAAAAATTATGAGTGATACACAGAACGATCTCAACACCTCTTTGAATCTTGATTCCCTGGATTTAGGGGACTTATCACAAGAAGACACTATCGATGGTAATGTTGGCTTAGATTTAAAAAACCCCGCTGGCAAAAACCTCAACGAGGCGCGCAAAATGGCGCTATTGAGTCGTATCCCAGTCACACTCACTTTGTGTTTGTTACGCAGCAAACTGCTTGGCATATTCTCTCCATGAATATGGGCCTCGGTATGGCCGTGATGAATGATCCAGTGAGTGGCAATAGCACTACGGTGGTGGCACAAATTATCTATACCTTTTGTGGATTGCTGTTTTTTATTATGGATGGCCATTTAATCGTCATCTCTATTCTGTATAATGGATTAACTTGGTAGCCAATCGGTGAGGCAGTAAATCAACCAACGATAAAATTGGTTGTTATTAGCCTCGGTTCGATGGTTGCGATGGTAACCCTGATTGCGCTACCTACCACCTTTGTAATGCTGATTGTGCTGATTGGTTTCGGTTTGCTTAATCGTGTCTCACTAACCCTGATTTTTTTTCACTTGGCTTTCCTATCAGGATGTTATTTTGTCTATTTTTTATTTCGCTTGTGGTAAGTGGCCTGCCAGAGAGCTATCTCGGCATGACCAACACGATTTTGGAAAAACTTGAGATGTTAAGAAGTCACTGATGGCAACTAGCAGTGGCGAAAAGAGTGAAAAAACCACCGCCAGCACACTGCGTAAGGCGCAAAAAAAAAGGATATTGAGCGCTCAAAACATATGCCTATGGCAGTAGGCATACTCACTTCCTTTATCATACTTAATATCTTTATTCCTTATTATCGATAGCTGATTAGTGGTGCATTTCTGTCGTTAACGACCTTGCTTATCCCCCACAATTATCACGCACGGTTTACTACACGACACGTATAAATCAACAAATTCCAACATAACTGTTTCATGCCATTGCTAACATCCTTACTTATATGATGCAACTAAAAGCGTGGCGCATGGGCAAATACGCATGGTGAACGTGAATTTTAATCAATTAGCCGCTCAGTTAAAACAGGGACATATGGCCGCACCGATTGTTTTGCTCAGCGTATTAGTAATGATCATCCTTCTACTACCGCCGATTGCACTGGATATTCTTTTTACCTTTAATATCGTCGTGGTAGTCATGGTGCTTATTATGGCAGTGAATACCCAGCGTCCACTCGATTTCGCTGTTTTTCCCACCATGCTATTGACCGTGACGCTACTCCGTCTGTCGTTAAACGTCACTTCAACGCGTGTAGTCCTGTTGCATGGATACGAGGGTGAGGGCGCAGCAGGTAAAGTGATTGAAGCCTTCGGCCAAGTTTTGATTTGTGGTGATTTTGTTGTTGGTTTTATGGTGTTCATGATCTTCATGATCATCAACTTCATCGTTATCACCATCGGAAGTTTCCGCGCGTTTCACCCTAGATGCTTTGCCAGGTAAGTAGATGGCGATTGACGTCGATCTTAACGCTGGCCTGATTAACCGGGACCAGGCAATTGAGCGTCGTTCCCAAGTGACGCGGGAGGCAGATTTTTATGGTGCGATGGATGATGCATCGAAATTTATTCGCGGTGATACCATTGCGGGTATTCTGATACTCATCGTCAATATTGTGGGTGGCGTCTGCATTGGCATCTTCAAGTATGGATTAGATGCGTGCCACGCGTTTCAACAATACGCACTCTTGACCATCGGTGATGGTCTGGTTGTGCAGATCCCGCCGTTACTTTTATCGACAGCGGCAGCGCTTATTGTCACGCAGGTGAGCGATGGCAATGATGTTAGCAGTAAAGTAAAAAGCCAACTGCTAGCCAAACCTAAAGCCCTCTATACTTCTTGCCTTTGTTATATTTGTCATGGCAGTAGTGCCAGGGATGCCCTTTATTTCGTTTATTAGTTTCGCGCTATTACTTGCCTTTTGCGGTTGGAAACAGGGCCAATCGATGCAGCCAGCGCAAACTGAAGAGGCAATGAGCGCGTTCAATCAGGCGCTGTCCAGTGAACCCATGCCTGCTATTAACTGAAATAGCATTCCCGTGACCGAACCGATTGGATTGTATCTTGGATACAAATTGGTCACCTGCCTGGATGAAGCGCATGAGAGTCCACTCACACAACCAACGTATTCGTGGTGTCCGGCAAGTGGTGTCGGAAGCGTGTGGCGTGCTGTTAGCCGAAATACCGGTGCGCAAAAATTTCCGGCTCAAACCTGCACAATACACCATCTACATAAATGGCGTAAAAGCAGCAACGAGCGGAGTGCATGCCGACAAATTGATGGCTATTCCCGGCACCGAACTGTACGGTGAAATTGACGGTGTTTTGGATAGAGATCCGATTTAGGGGATGGTAGTGGTATAGATTGATGCCGACCTGAAAGCAGAAGCACTTAATCTTGTCTATCAAGTGGTCGAGCGCGCCAGTGTGATTGCACCGCACGTGAATAAAATAGCACGTCAGCACCTACCCGAGCTATTCAATTACGACGATATCACCAGTTTACATCAGCGATTAGCACAGCTTGTGCCTAAACTGGCTGAAGATCTCAACAACGCCATACTACTCAAAATCTATCGTCAAATTTTACTTGAGCAGGTATCATTAAAGGATATTGTCAATATTGCCCAAACCTTAGTCAACCATGCCGCAAGCATTAAAGATACACTTTTACTCACATCGGAAGTTCGTTACGCCCTACGGAGAGCGATTATTCATGCCATTAATGGCGATCGCCAACAGCTTTGCGGCCTGGACATTGGATAGTGAGCTGGGGAATCTGCTGCTAGGAGCGCTTAATCAGGCGCAAGAAGCTGGCAAGGTGACGCTGGATAGTTTTCCCGTTGTTCCGAATATTTTGCACTAACTGCAAAATAACATGCCCGTTGTAGTTACGCCACAACTCCGCCCGATTTTTGCGCGTTATGCAAGATTGTTTGTTTCTGGATTGCACGTGCTGTCATAAAACGCAGTTCTGGATAACACCGATGTTTCGGTTATTGGCACACTCTCTTAATTATTTTGGTCAAACAAGTGGCACGGCAGCACCTCACAGTGGCTAATGTGCGCAAATGCAATTAAGACAAATTAACCTTGTCACGTTGTTTGCCTGACTAATCTGCATCGCCACCATCTTAGCGACGAAAAGGTGCGTGCGAGTAAAGCGGCAAAATCAACACGTTTTTTCGTTCACGTTGTTAACGTTAAATCGCTAAAACGAAAAGCGCAAATGGCGGCCATACATCTTTCGGGAAAAGAACAGTAAAATTCTCTCGCACTACGAGATATACATCACCGTTTTGCTCAGTTCATAAACCTAATGCTAGGTAAGGCAATTATTATAGAGTTAGCGAATATATTGCTAGCCGGATATTAAATTTTAGCCATCAATGCTATTCGTCTAGATTGATTGAACTTAATTATTTTTAACGTAGGTAGTGCAGGTCACTAGCTTGAAAACAAGTAGCGAAATTAAAATCACCATGCCACTTACTGCATAAATCACGGCAACACGGCCTGTCTCCTTCAATATCCAGCCACTAGAAACCGACGCGAGCGGAATGGCACAATAGGCGATCAATCTTGTTACTGAAACTACTTTATCAAGAGTATAAGATTCCGTAATTTTTTACCGATAAGTAAAAAACGTGACAAAAATAACAGACTGAACTAGCGATGAAATCGACCAGAATAGTGCATGCTAAATAGCATTCTGTGCCATGAGCAATAGCAAACTACACAGTCCCGTTAATAACGTACAGATAGATATAATCGTAATATCGAGTACTTTACCAATCAAATAACTCCCCACTTTTGCGCCAATAATTGAACCACAACCAATGAGAATGAACAGCCCCGCTATTTCGCTAGGCGTCAAACGATACAGCGTGCTGTATATCTATAATAGATTTGGAAAAATTAATCTAATGGCGATATTACGTAACTGGTGCAGTTGCAATACATATGCCACACTTTCTTCAAGATATTTTAAAATCGCTTTGAAACCCAATTTTGCATTAGTTAGGTTTTTTTGATAGGTAATCGTCGAAAAAATAAAGCAAGGGAGCAAGTAGAATAAGACGACAATGAATAGCATCGTTTTTTTATCAAATTGCAGCGGCTTTGTTGAATAACTCAGAACTTGTGATTACGGGCCCTCTAAGTAGATTGATTGTTATGCGATCCGGATGCTGTTAGGCATTCCTAACTGTGTCATGAGGCAGAGGAAAGCGCCGTCAGCCGAGGCCACCCGGATTTTCCGGTGGGTCTGGTTTATCAGAGCTGGTATAGCCTGAGCATCAGTCGTACCGTTTAACGATAAATCGGCACAGATAATTTCATGTGTCGGGCTATCTACTGCCACAGAGGTGATAGCCATGTCTGACCGACCACGCCGCCCAGGCGGTCCAGGGAGCAATTGCCGAGGCATCCAGTCATATGGTCAGAGATCCGTGCTGCTTGAGAGCGTTGTTATACGTGGACCAGTGGGTTATTTTAAACTTCTGCGTTGCCATAGGGTCCTCATGTTGAAATGACCGGAGCAAACCATCACCCAAATGTTCAATCTATTCAACAAAGCCTTTGCACAAAGGTAATGCTGAATTTATCACTGGCGTTTTTTGTCTGTATAGCATAATAAAATAAAACAGTATGCTTGTTTGATAAGTATAATGTATTCGTCCATTGGCACTTTGTAAAAAGTCATATTCTATAAAATTGACGCTTGTGCTAGATTGGACTAATTCTGTTATTAATTAGCATGATAGTTTTACAAAATAACATTTTTTTGAATAAAGATATTAAGTTCGACTGTAATTAGTTAAACCATTTTATTTATTAAAAGGCTTAGATTACACTCTTGGAAAGAAAGTTTGCAACTGTTTAATCATGCTATTTTTTTTAAAAAAGCTGTGGGTTGGCGCACTCACACATACTTTAATATGTTATTATTTACGCAAGTTGTTCCATAGTGGAACTTCTTAGTCGATGTATTTTCACCAAACTTACATAGATTTTTTTTAGGTGAAAGCTAAATTTGCCGAGGTATTGTCGGGTAAAAGTGATGCTTATTTACACCATGCTAGTATTGTATTTTGTTGGTTCGGCTAATTGCGCAACGTCAACGGCTTAGGCAAGACAGCCATGCCTAAAATCACGCTGCTTCCTGATTTAATTGTTTTTTCTAATGTTGTAAATTTTCAATAAAAGTAGACAATGTGTGATTCAATTTATCTAACGCCATCGTGGAGATACATGATGTCCAATAGAGTAGAAGGTGCTCAGTTTGTGACTCCATACCCAGACCTGGCGCTAAACCGTTAAGCGGGTTGATTGCCCCCTATCAATAGTCTTTTGCATCGCAAGGAGGAGTTTAAGCGGGATTTCCGTCGCGATGATGCCTAATAAGGTAATGGATTCACTTCCCCCTTTTCTGAGCGCAATATGATGATCATCAATTGCAATGGCAAAAAACCCTGCTTGATCAAATTCCATTTGCGCTATACCAACACTGCTTGAAAAGGCTTCCAATAGTTTTCCCGCGTGTATTTTACCACCCTGTTTAATCTTTGTTGTAGTTTATTACAATCAAAAAAGCACACTTTAGTGGTTTGCATCACGCTTTGCTTTTTTAAACGGCCGACGTCAAGTCTTCATACCCGCACTGTACGCATCACCGAGGGATAAATTGCCTTTCTCCCGCTTCAAACCTGCTTAATCTACCCGCATTCAGGCAAGCAACTTAATACGACCACTTCATGATGATCGTCGTAGCGATGCTAGCTTAATGCCTATTTTCCCTCGCAGCTTTATGTCCAATGGCGTATGAGGTCAGATTCATTGCCATTGTTGTCTTTGCCTCCTGCAAAACGCGGTGGATGGCAGGGGGAAAAAGTTTGCTGAGTCACATACATGCTATGCGATCAATTTAAGAGTAGCACGGCTATGGTTAGCCATTTTAAGCGTCGACCTCCGCCAGATCTCCCTTCTCCTGTAGCCACCCACGCCGATCTTCAGCACGTTTTTTCGCCAGCAACATGTCCATGAGTGTCAATGTGTGTAAAGCGTTATCATCGTTGATGGTGAGCTGTACCATGCGCCGCGTGGTTGGATCCATGGTGGTTTCACGTAGCTGCATCGGGTTCATCTCACCTAACCCTTTGAAACGTTGCATACTCGGTTTGCCTTTTTTTCTTTTAAGCCGATCTAAGATACCCGCCTTCTCCTCTTCATCAAGAGCATACCATACCTCTTTACCTAGATCGATGCGATATAGCGGTGGCATCGCCACATAGACATGCCCCTGGCGGACCAACGTATTGAAATGACGAACAAACAGAGCACATAAAAGCGTTGAAATATGCAATCCATCCGAATCAGCATCAGCAAGGATGCAGATTTTTCCGTAACGTAACTGGCTCATATCTTCACTGTCAGGATCCATGCCGATAGCCACCGAAATATCGTGCACCTCCTGCGAGGCGAGCACCTCATCTGACGAGACTTCCCACGTATTTAATATCTTTCCTTTTAGCGGCATAATGGCCTGAAATTCGCGATCGCGCGCCTGCTTTGCCGATCCCCCTGCGGAGTTACCCTCAACAAGGAAGAGCTCAGTCTTACTGAGATCTTGTGTCATACAGTCAGCCAGTTTCCCGGGCAATGCTGGGCCACTGGTTAATTTCTTGCGAACCACCCGCTTCGCTGCTCGCAAGCGCCGCTGAGCGCTGGCCACCGCTATCTCTATCAATTTTTCTGCTTCAGTCTGGTGATTATTTAGCCATAAAACGAAGGCGTCTTTAACGACACCAGAGATAAAAGCAGCACATTGCCGCGAAGAGAGCCGCTCTTTCGTCTGCCCAGCAAAATGCGGCTCTTGCATTTTGACAGATAAGACCCAAGCGCAACGATCCCAGATATCCTCCGCCGATAACTTCACGCCACGCGGTAATAAATTGTGATATTGGCAATATTCACGCACCGCCTCTAATAAACCCTGGCGTAATCCATTAACGTGCGTTCCCCCTTGCGGGGTCGGAATAAGGTTAACATAACTTTCCGTGAGTAATTCTCCACCTTCAGGTAACCACAATAGTGCCCAAGTCACCGATTCCGTATCACCCATGTAATCCCCAACGAAGGGCACCTCGGGCAAGGTGATAAGCCCATCTATCGCCTCCTTGAGGTAATCTGTCAAGCCATGCGTATAATGCCAGCACTGCTGCTGCTGATTAATGTGATCGATAAAAGTAATTTCCACACCAGAACAGAGTACCGCCTTGGCTCTAAGCAGATGTGTCAGCCGCGAGACGGAAAAACGCGCGCTATCAAAAAAACGCGCTTCTGGCCAGAAACGGACACGGGTCCCCGTGTTACGCTTGGCAACACTGCCGGTCACCGTCAGTGCTTGCGTTTTTTCACCCTGTTCAAAGGCAATGTCATAGGATTTACCGTGGCGCCTTACAGTCACTTCGACTCGCTTGGATAAGGCATTCACCACAGAGAGACCGACACCGTGCAACCCGCCAGAAAATTGATAATTTTTATTTGAGAATTTGCCGCCGGTGTGCAGTCGACAGAAAATTAATTCCACCGCGGGTATTCCCTCCTCAGGGTGGATGTCAACAGGCATACCGCGTCCATTATCAATCACCTCAACTGATTGATCGCTATGTAAAATAATGTCTATTTTACTTGCATAGCCTGCTAACGCTTCATCAATGCTGTTGTCAATCACCTCTTGTCCAAGATGATTAGGACGTGAGGTATCTGTATACATGCCTGGACGGCGACGCACTGGCTCTAAACCATTGAGAATTTCAATCGCATCCGCGTTATAGTCAGATTTTGTCATGCTTGTCGCTTATTTACTCATTGGGAACAGAAGACGTGGTCGCCATGTCGCTTATGTTCAATGCCAAGAAATCAAAAAGTTGCGGGAAAAACCGCTCGAACTGGGTAAAGGCGTGATTTCCTCCCGCATCGACACACTGACGGCAAGGACGATAGTAGTCAAGCGCCAGGCGATAATCCAGCACTTCATCTGCTTTCTGTTGCAATAGCCATAGCAAATTCGGCACAACCAGGGGATCAATCTGCAGCACCTTGAGCTCCTGCAGGTACGTTTTGGTCACGGTGTAGCGCTCACCCGTGAGCGGATGGTAGTGTGTTCCAAGAATTTTTTTTATTGATGCAATGCGATATACAAACGGGTTAATAACCACTGCAGGTAAGTTGTAAGGCTGTGATAACCACGTGGCATAGTAACCCACGAGCGAGGCACCTACCAACCCCAAACGCTGTGGGGTAGACTGTTCAACTAAGTCGGTCAAGATTGTCGCAGCACGCTTGGGCGATGCGGCTAACTGGGGAACCGTAATCAATCGTAAAATTATCACAGTTAGGTTTAAACTGCACACAGGTGGAAGGCGGCGCTAATAGATGTTTCCCATGGCTGATAATATCTATTTCCTGATGAAAATGGCCGAGAATAATGCCTTTAATCTGCGGATAGATTCATTCGCCATCACGCAGTTCAACTGTACCAGTTGTTCCTCATCTATTGTACACCGTAGGCTTCTCCGTTCACTTGGCTATTAAGTAGCACTAGTTGCCACTTTTCACCTAAGATGACGCGCTGCGCATCCGTCATCGCCGGATAGTGGCTAAACACGTGCTGCATCAGCGGCATAACGTCATGGTTGCCATGTCGCCAGTGAGAATAATCAGATCGATGCTCTGATTGGCCGCAGTTATCTCCATAATGACAGCCGTAAGGCTGTCCCAAGTATTCACGCCGAGCAGTGTTTGCTGTCGATCGGAAAAGAGATGTGAATCCGTTAGCTGCAAAATGTGGATACCGTTATTATCTTGTACCGGAATCGTTAACAGATGGTTCAATACCTTACCTCAATATTAAAACAGGTTAATGGTTAAATTTCGTTGGCTAGCGCCCCGTAGAGAGACTGGGCGCATCACGTATACCATGCCTGCCGTAACATCTGCCAGTGCAACATAAGCCACTGTATCCCCACGATCGACGCCCCATTGTCGATAACGCCCTGCTGCACCCATTGGTAAGCTTGTTCACGGCTTGCCACATGCACAAGAATATCTTCGTTTTCTTCTGCTAGTCCGTGCGTGCCCGTTGCCTGCATGCTATCAACTTCACCGACAAAAATGGAAATTCGCTCACTGGTGCCACCTGGGCTGGTAAGGTAGCTTAGCACCGGTTTCATCCTGTTTACTGTAAGCCCCGCCTCCTCCATTGCCTCACGACGACAAACGTGTTCAACGCTCTCCTGCGCCTCCACCATGCCCGCGACTAGCTCCAGTAGCCAAGGCGTTGTGCTGGTTGTCAATACCGCAATGCGGATCTGCTCAATTAGCACCACCTTGTCGGTAATGGGATCGTAGGGAATAAGCACGGCGGCATGTCCGCGTTCCAATACTTCACGCGTGATTTCACCACTCATCTCTCCATTAAATAACCGATGGCGAAATCGATAGAGCATTAAGGAGAGAAAACCACGATAGAGAGGCTTACGTGCCAGGATTTCCACCTCTTGTGAACCATATTTCACGGGTGTATTACTCTGTTGTTGCATAATCAGTTGTCTCAATTAAAAGGTGATGAGCACAGTAGAAAAATCACGTGCTGTGGATGGTTACTCAATTAGTAGAGAAAACAAATAAAGCGCACTTCAATAACTTTATTATATATAAGAGCGGCTTTGTTGAATAAATCAGCACTTGTGACTACGGGCCCTCTAACTAGATTGATTGTTATGCGATCCGGATACTGTTAGGGATTCCTAACTGTGTCATTTTGTTAAGCGCGTTGACCATCGCCATTGCCTCACCTACCTGCGCATCATAGTCACACAGACTTAGATGATCGCCCATGAGTGTTTTGAACCGGAACACAGTGGTTTCAGCCACTGGAAGAATCAGCGGTCTTATCTTCTTTCTCAGCAGGGCATCATGACAGTAGCGGGTATTGTATTTATCAGAGCTGGTATAGCCTGAGCATCAGTCGTACCGTTTAACGATAAATCGGCACAGATAATTTCATGTGTCGGGCTATCTACTACCAATTGAGTCGTTGAACAGTGTTATCCGTCATGTGATTAAAAAGCGAAAAGTGTTTCCTTCGGATGATTCGGTGAAAAAAATAGTGTGTCTGGCAATCCAGGACGCCTCGAAGAAATGGACAATGCCTTTGTCAAACTGGCGCTTAGCGATGAGTCGTTTTATTATCGAATTTGGTGAACGTTTGCATGCTCACCTTTCGAAATGGCGTTACACAGAATCGTGTACAGGGTCTTTTTCTTCATACTTTGGGTCAAAATGCGTGCCAGTAATGAATTAAATTATAGATTTATTCAAGGAATAAAAATGGCACTTCAAGGGAAGTTTGGCGTCAATAATGCCCACTTCTTGCCTTTATCCATTTTTGACCTTGGCATTTTCTGGTAGCCAGATGCAGCGTAATTACGATGGTTGTATCTGTAAGCGTAATAATAGCCCTTTGCCAGAGGTGAGTTACTGGATTATTGAACGCCCAATGGGCACTTTTCTATCGAGAATCTATACCAGAGCAAAAGATATTCCTACTTGGATAATCGACACCCACAGATCATACACAATGGTTTCCCCTATACCGCGATGATGGATTGATAGACGATTTTACTTGGATTAATGGAATTTGCCGCGGTAACTTCCGGCTACATCCTATTGGACCACTTGGGTTGTCTGAAGGCTGCATAACTCTATAATACATTGCAAATTTTAACTTAGTTCGTCGTGCGCTTCTTCACACCAATAAAATTCCTATTTATTCTACAGGATTAAAGGCTTACGGAATTATCGAGGTTATTGTTACCTATGCGAACGTTTGTCCATAAAATGTGTAAAATAACCCTATTGGTTATTTTGCTGCTATTCACAATAGATTTTCTTGCCTCCCTGGATTTGGGCTATGCGACCCATTGGTCACCATCGATTCGATACTGGTAGCAATGCGCCAATACGGCTGTTAAAAACCGTTGAGGATACGTATCGACGCGCTACGTTTCGCATTCTTGCTTCGCGCATTCTGTGTTGAGACGACGTATTGACCACTGCAGTAAAGACAAAGATTTTGCCAATATACAGCTCTACAAATGTCTATTTCAGTACGTTGCACACGCGCCTAGCGCCCTATAGTGAGACGACCTTTCCCCCCAAATACGCCACTAGAGGGCACCAACCTAGCTCCAACATTTGCACGTAAGACGTATTACTATCAGACATAACACTATTTGGTTTAAACGCGCCGCAGCCCAGCAATTTTTCTTTCAGTGCTAGCGCCAAAAATTTCTAGCGTTTTTCGGCAATATTACAACTAAAGATTTTGACCCTGTGTATCAGGCCATGCTGTGGATAGAGTAAGGATCAGGAAATAATGCAAGCGTTGCAGATCACAGTTAAACAGCATATAAACGGGAAAATAATCACAGCGGTATCACTGCAAGGCAGCTCACGAACCAAGCTTGTCGCTGCCCTCGTTTGTTAACATAACGGTTTCATCGATGAGGGTAGAAGATAAAAATGTGCTAGCTTTAGCCCTGGTTTGTCACCAGGCGTTCGCATAAAATACCACGCAATAACGCCCAACTGTTCAGCGAACGCATTGTCGCCACATGTGGTTATCTCTATACGCTTCCACCAAAAACAATGTGATTTCCGTTACTTAGTTAACCATGCGAGCAGGTAGGGTAATCAGCAGCACGTTAAACATTAGCCTTTTTTTAGTTTGTCGGTTACAGGCCAAAATGGCGCCATGCATGCGGCGTTGCTTGCCGCCCGCGTGGTGTGCGCTGAATATAACCCTGTTGGATAAGAAAAGGTTCAATGATATCTTCTATTGTTTCACGCTCCTCGCCAATTGCTGCCGCTAAATTATCCAGACCGACGGGACCACCAGCAAATTTTTCCAAGATGGCAAGCAGTAATTTACGATCCATATAATCAAATCCTTCATTATCTACGCATAACATATTTAATGCACGCTCCGCCACTTCACCGCTCATCTCACCCTCTGCCCGCACCTCGGCATAATCGCGCACACGTCGCAGCAGACGATTAGCAATACGTGGCGTGCCACGGGAACGGCGCGCGATTTCATGAGCACCCTGTGCCGTCAACGCAAGACCGAGACACTGTGCACTGCGCGTAAGAATGAACTGGAGATCGGCCACTTGATAAAATTCAACCCGTTGAACAATGCCAAAGCGGTCACGGAGCGGTGAAGTGAGTGAACCAGCGCGTGTGGTCGCACCAATAAGCGTAAATGGGGGCAAATCGAGTTTAATCGAGCGCGCCGCAGGCCCCTCGCCAATCATGATGTTAAGTTTGTAATCCTCCATCGCTGGGTAGAGTACCTCTTCAACGACGGGCGAAAGGCGGTGAATTTCATCAATGAATAAAATATCGTGTGGCTCTAAATTAGTGAGCATGGCGGCCAAATCCCCCGCCTTTTCGAGCACCGGGCCCGACGTGGTTCGCAGGTTAACTTCCATCTCATTGGCAACAATATTCGCTAAGGTGGTTTTACCCAAGCCAGGTGGACCAAAAATCAACAGATGATCTAACGCATCACGACGCAACTTCGCTGCCTGAATGAAAATCTCCATCTGTTCGCGCACTTGAGATTGACCAATGTACTCGGTGAGTCGCTTCGGCCTAATAGCGCGATCCAACCCCGCATCTTCTGCTATAAGTGCAGTAGCAGAAACTAACCTATCAGCATCAATCATTCTTGACCTCAGATTGCGGCACGCAGTGCTTCACGAATTAAGGTTTCACTAGTCAGCCCCCTCCCCACAACGCCACTGATCATCCGACTCGCCTCCTGTAGCTTATAGCCCAGCGCCACTAACGCTGCAGCGGCTTCTGTCTCCGCACTCTGCACCTGTAATTCAGGTACTGGCACAATGTTCGTCGGCAGCGCTAGCAAGTGACTTTGCACAGCTTGCAGACGATCGCACATTTCGATAACCAAGCGTTCAGCCGTTTTTTTACCGACGCCAGGCAGTTTGACTAAAGTAGCGATCTCATGGCGCTGTACTGCACTGATAAATTGATCGGCTGACATACCCGAGAGAATAGTCAGCGCTAGGCGCGGCCCAACACCGTTCACTTTAATTAACGTCCTAAACAGCATCTGCTCCTGACGACTATTGAAACCAAATAGCAATTGCGCATCTTCGCGTACAACAAAGTGGCTGAAGATGGATACGTCTAGACCAATGTCTGGTAATGCATAAAAGCAGGTCATTGGCATATGCACTTCATAACCAATGCCGCCCGCCTCAATAATGACCAACGGCGGCTGTTTTTCAATAATCTTGCCTCGCAAACGACCTATCACTTCATCGCCCCCCCTCAAACGTCGACACGTGATCTGCATTGAAAAAATACTGTATATAAATACAGGAAAAAACTGTGCTATGATTAGGCCTCGCTACGCAACAGCCTTGTGCACTCGTCATTAAGTCGTTGGCTATTTTGTTGCATATGGCAATGCGTGATCGCCACTGCCAGGGCATCTGAGGCGTCCGCTTGCGGGTTATTCAGCAGTGAAAGTAAAGTTTTTACCATATGCTGTACCTGTTTTTTGTCCGCGCCACCGCTGCCAACAACACTTTGTTTCACTTGCCGCGCTGCATACTCAAACACAGGCAGATGGTTGCTGACCGCTGATACGATGGCCGCGCCGCGTGCCTGACCCAGCTTCAGTGCAGAATCCGCATTCTTTGCTATAAAAACTTGCTCAATAGCAAAAAAATCGGGGGAAAACTGAGTGATAATCTCATTGACGCCATCGTAGATCCGTTTTAAACGGGCGGGCAAATTAGTACTTTCGGTACGAATACAGCCGCTGGCTAGCCAGCTTAGCTTGCGTCTCTCTGCACGGATCAAGCCGTAGCCAGTAATACGCGAACCAGGATCAATGCCGAGCACGATTGCCATAATTGGTTGTTCCTAGTTTTGATAGTGGCAATTCACAGTGTCGCAGCGACATCATCCGAGATCTCACCATTGTGATATACTTCTTGAACATCGTCGCACTCTTCTAACATATCAATTAAACGTAGCAGTTTTGGGGCACTTTCTGCATCTAGCTCAACGTGGAGCGACGGTATTTGCATCACGCTGGCGTTATCCACTTGTATCCCTGCAGCAACCAAGGCGTCTTTTACTATTCCAACAACATCCCACGCCGTGTAAACATCAATAGTGCCGTTATCGCTGATGATATCATCAGCACCTGCCTTAAGCACCACCTCCATCACTCGCTCTTCATCTTGCCCCTGTTCAAGGGTAATTACCCCTTTTTTGGTGAATAGATAAGCGACTGAGCCATCGGTACCCAGATTGCCCCCCGTTTTGCTAAACGCGTGGCGTACCTCCGACACTGTTCGATTACGATTGTCACTAAGACATTCCACCATTACCGCCGTGCCTGAAGGGCCATATCCCTCATATATGATTGTTTCCATATGGGTATTATCATCACCCCCCAGCCCACGTGCGATGGCGCGATCCATCGTGTCGCGCGTCATGTTATTGGTAAGTGCTTTATCTATTGCTGCTCGCAGGCGCGGATTGGAAGCAGAATCTGCACCTCCGAGTCGCGCTGCAGTCACCAGCTCACGAATAATTTTCGTGAAAATTTTACCGCGCCGTGCATCCTGTGCCGCTTTGCGATGTTTTGTATTCGCCCATTTACTATGCCCGGCCATCCGTGTTCTACTCCTCGTTGAATGTTATACTACCACATCCAGTACAACTTATCTTTGCACTGGATTGTGTTTTAAAACTAAATCACGCCATTTTTCAATTTCTTGTAAGATCGCCTGGCGATTACTAGTAGATCTTGTTAATGCCGCTGCCTCGTTCAATGTTAACCAGCGTGCAGCAATATGTTCTGTCAATACAAATTCACGCTCTTTTGGTAGAGAGAGTAAGAACCAGTGCTCCAGGTTGTGAGTAACACCAGGCGCATAGCGATGGCGATTCCACGAAAAAATCTCATAGACGGCTTGATGGTGGCAATCATATAGGTCGAGCCCCTCTGCCGTGACATCGACACCTAACTCTTCTTTAATTTCGCGTAGCGCCGCCTGTGTTGGCATCTCATTCGCTTCCAAGCTACCCGTCACAGATTGCCAAAAATCAGTTTTATCAATGCGTTGTAAAAGTAGCGTACGCCCACTGGATTGCGCATAAATGATCACCAAGACGGAAACAGGTTGTTTGTAACACATGGTTAAGGCTCACTCACCACGTTGTCCACTGTGCTAGTGGCCAGCTCTCGCAGGGCTTCGTCAGTTGCTGCACTTGGCGCGTCTGTCATTAGGCAGGCTGCCGCCGTCGTTTTGGGAAACGCAATGACATCACGGATGTTATCTGTGCCTGTCAGTAACATAACTAGCCGATCTAAACCAAAGGCAATGCCAGCATGCGGCGGTGTGCCATATTGTAACGCCTCAAGCAAAAAGCCGAATTTTTCTTGCTGCTGTTGTTGCTCAATACCCAATATATCAAAAACAGTCTGTTGCATGAGGCTGTCATGGATGCGCACGGATCCTCCTCCAACCTCATAGCCATTGATCACCATATCGTAGGCATTGGCAATGGCACTTTGTGGTGACGCCTTTAATGCCTCTGGCGTCATATCGCACGCTGCAGTAAAGGGATGATGCACTGCAGAGACCTGCCCCTCGTTATCGGTTTCAAACATGGGAAAGTCAACGACCCATAGCGGCGCCCAAACGTCGTTATCAATGAGTGCTAAATCCTGCCCAAGTTTGAGCCTTACGGCACCTAGCGCACTGGCAACGACATTGGCTTTATCTACACAATAAAAAAGCAAATCGCCCGCTTGCACAGCGACACGCGCGAAGATGGCGTTAATTTCCGCCTCAGTGAGAAATTTAGCAATGGGACTATGTATTCCCTCAAGTCCAGCGTCAGGTTGATTAATCTTCATCCATGCCAGCCCTTGCGCACCATAAATTACCGCCAGTTTACTATATTCATCAATCTGTTTACGGCTTAGATTGACTCCTTGGGGCACGCGCAGTACACCAACACGACATTGCGGATCCGCCGCAGCAGTAGCAAAAACAGCGAAGCCTGATCCTGTCACTACGTCGGCGATGTCGACAATTTCCAGCGGGATACGTAAATCGGGCTTATCCGAGCCAAAGCGTCGCATTGCTTCGGCATAGGTCATTTGCGGGAATGTTCCCAGTTCAACCTGTTTAATCTCACGCCATAGGTGACAAACCATCTGCTCCATTAATGCCCGCACTTGTGGCGCGTCCATGAATGCGGTTTCGATATCAAGCTGAGTAAATTCTGGCTGTCTGTCTGCACGTAAATCTTCATCCCTAAAACATTTAACAATTTGATAATAAAGGCCAAATCCCGCCACCATCAACAGCTGCTTAAAAAGCTGTGGCGATTGAGGTAGAGCATAGAATTTACCTTTATGCACCCGGCTGGGTACCAGGTAATCGCGTGCGCCTTCTGGCGTCGCTTTCGTCAGTACCGGGGTTTCAATATCAATAAACCCATTGCGCTCCATAAAAGCACGGATTACACTGACAATCTGTGCACGTAGGCTAAAGCGACGTGCTATCTCCGCGCGGCGCAGATCGAGATAGCGATACTTTAACCGCGTTTCTTCACTGTTGTTCTGATTAAAATCGAGCGGAAGTGGTTTAGCACGATTGAAAACTATTAACGCTTCTGCCTGTACTTCAATATCCCCTGTCGCCCTTTCTGTATTCCTGTTTTTATCAGCACGCGCCACAACATGGCCAACGACTTGAATGCAATATTCATTGCGTAGCATTGCCGCTTGTTCAAATAACGCAGTATTGTACTTTTTAAAAAAGATTTGGCTAATTCCACTGCGATCACGCATGTCGATGAAGATCAAATTGCCCAAATCCCGCCGACGGTGGACCCAACCACACAAGGTTACTTTTTGGCTAAGGTGCGATAAATTGAGTTGCCCGCAATAGTGTGTATGCATAACAGTGTCCTTAATAACATGCCAGTAGGCAGGAGTACGTTGCGGTGTGCCACGCGATCATCATATGATGATGAAAAGTGGCCTATTTTAGTTTAAAAAGCGCCATAGGTTACACTCCCTTAACGCGGGGCGCGCTAAATTTCGCGTTATTCCCTTCTTTGTAGCGCACAGTGTGGCAAGATTTCAGGTTGTACTGACGTACACGCACGGTTATTTGGTCCTAAGCCACGAATTTTCGCTTTTCACTGAGCCACTCACCAGCTTCCCGTTTGCATACAAAAGTGAAGAAGCACATGATGCGTTTCTGCTGGAGTCTCTCCGCTATCTCAGTAGCGTGTGGCTTGTTAGCCTTACGCGCAAGATAGATATCCAAAATTTACTCATAACATGGTTGGGGTGATGGTTTATTCTAGATAGGCCTTGGCCATGATGGCAAGGTAACTGATACGTTTTATCAGCACGCATTCCTAGCGGGTAGACGCTGCCGGCCACCTCGTTGCGAGCATGACGCAACAAACTTGCGTTGTTAGGCTTTGTTGAATAAATCAGCACTTGTGACTACGGGCCCTCTAACTAGATTGATTGTTATGCGATCCGGATACTGTTAGGGATTCCTAACTGTGTCATTTTGTTAAGCGCGTTGACCATCGCCATTGCCTCACCTACCTGCGCATCATAGTCACACAGACTTAGATGATCGCCCATGAGTGTTTTGAACCGGAACACAGTGGTTTCAGCCACTGGAAGAATCAGCGGTCTTATCTTCTTTCTCAGCAGGGCATCATGACAGTAGCGGGTATTGTAAGCGCCGTCAGCCGAGGCCACCCGGATTTTCCGGTGGGTCTAGTTTATCAGAGCTGGTATAGCCTGAGCGTCAGTCGTACCGTTTAACGATAAATCGGCACAGATAATTTCATGTGTCGGGCTATCTACTGCCACAGAGGTGATAGCCATGTCTGACCGACCACGCCGCCCAGGCGGTCCAGGGAGCAATTGCCGAGGCATCCAGTCATATGGTCAGAGATCCGCGCTGCTTGAGAGCGTTGTTATACGTGGACCAGTGGGTTATTTTAAACTTCTGCGTTGCCATAGGGTCCTCATGTTGAAATGACGCAAGCAAACCATCACCCAAATGTTCAATCTATTCAACAAAGCCTAATGACTGTGATTTTTTTATATTTGGAAAAGACACTAAGAGTTCTTTATTTCAATACAAATAGTGAGTAATCACGTTTACATACCTCTTCAGCCTATTTACAGCATTAAATCAGACCGGTTAGCAGACGCAATTAGCTGATCAGGTGGGTTTCTAGGTGCAGTCTAACGCTATTTCTGGCAAAATACCCGAACGTTTTCTTTGTAGATAGTCACTATGTCACGCGATACGCTGTTTTCTGAGCCGATTGAAAATCTGGGTGATTGGCATTTTAATGATCAAGTTGCTGATGTGTTTGTAGATATGGCGCAGCGCTCAATACCTGGCTATGCAACCATTCTCTCCATCATTGGTATGTTGGCACAGCGTTATGTTATGCCAGCATCACATATTTATGATTTAGGTTGCTCACTTGGTGCGGTGTCGATCGCCGTGCAACAGCACATTCAAGCCGCTGACTGTCATATTTTCGCCGTTGATAATGCCCCGGCAATGATTGCCCGCTGTCGCGGTTATGTAAGTACGTTGCGCGATATCACACCGATTGAAATAATAGAAAAAAATATTTTAGATGTGGGTTTAACTAACGCTTCTATGGTTATTCTTAACTTCACCCTGCAGTTTCTTGAACCAGAAACACGCCTGTCAATGCTAAAACGCATTTGGCAAGCGCTTAATCCTGGCGGTGTGCTCTTTATCGCAGAAAAATTTTGCTTTAGTGATAGCAAAATGGACGCGTTAACTATTTCTATGCATCACGCTTTTAAGCGGGCTAATGGTTATAACCAATTGCAGATTAGCCAAAAGCGCACTATGTTAGAGAAAGTGATGTTGCTTGATACGATTGAAACCCATAAAAAACGCCTGACAGAAGCGGGCTTTCGTCATCACGAAATCTGCTTTCAGTGCTTAAATTTTGGGGCATTCATGGCTTTGAAATGATCGATTTTACGGTTTTTTATCAGCAAATCGCTGCCAGCAGGCTGCGTGCCTGGTTAGAGGTGCTACCAGCGCAACTTGCTTACTGGCAGCGTGAGTTATTACACGGTCACTTTAATACATGGTACAATTGTGTCTATCATTTACCTGCGCTAAAACCGCAATCAGTTGACTTAACTAACGGCGTAGTCGCGTGCGGTAACGTCAATGAACGCCAACGGGCTGCAGTCGAAAAATTGCTTCGTCAGTTGCTGCCATGGCGTAAAGGGCCGTTTACCCTCTACGATATCCATATCGATGCCGAATGGGATTGCAACCGCAAATGGCAACGTCTATTACCGCATATCTCCCCGCTGACAGGACGGCATGTATTAGATGTCGGTTGTGGCAATGGCTATTACCTTTGGCGCATTCTGGGTAGCGGTGCTGAGCACGTGATCGGTATCGATCGAATCCAGCTTTTTTTATGCCAATTTGAAGCCATACGTAAATTAATGGGTGGCGAGCAACATTTGCACCTGTTACCGCTGGGTATTGAGCAATTGCCAGAACTTAATGCATTTGATACCGTTTTTTGCATGGGTGTCCTTTATCATCGTCACTCGCCTTTTGATTTTTTACTCCAGTTAAAACAGCAATTGGTACACGGCGGTGAATTGGTTTTAGAAACTCTGGTGATCCCAGGTGATGAAACACGCGTGTTGGTGCCACCAACCCGTTACGCCAAAATGCGTAATGTCTGGTTTATCCCTTCTGCTGCTGCACTACAGAACTGGTTAGCTAAATGCGATTTTGTCGATATTCGTTTGGTTGACCAAAGCAGCACGACCATACAGGAGCAGCGGCGCACACCGTGGATGTTAAGTGAATCGTTGGCGCAATTTTTACACCCGCACGATGCCAGGCTGACGATTGAGGGCCATCCGGCACCCTGCAGGGCAATTTTGATCGCCCGTAAACCCTGATATATAACGCTGTATATTGGCGAACTCTTTGTTTTTACTGCATCGGTCAATACATCATCTCAACGCAGAATGCACGAAGCAGGAATGCGAAACTTAGCGCATCAATACATATTCTCAACGGTTTTAACAGCCGTATTGGGATCGCTACGAGTATCGAATCGGTAGTGACCAATGGGTCACAGAGACCAATTCAGGGAGGCGAGAAAATCTATTCTGAGCTAAAGAGGCAGGTGTACATCCTATTTTAAGCAAATGCGTTTTAACTTAGGCGTTACTTCGATTAGTGCTAGATTGCTAGTGTGATCGCCAGATTACGTGCGCCAATACCACGAGGTAAAATGTTAATCGAAGAGTTATGTTAGCTGTTGATAATTGACTAGCCTTATCGCTTCACTGGCCACGCGGTGTATTTAATGGCGTTTTTGTCGCACGCTAAAAAACATTGTGCTACAAACCAATATCACTTAATACCCTCTCCGTTTATCATTGTTGTAAGTGGACCAGTGGGTTATTTTAAACTTCTTCTTTGCCATAAGGTGCTCATGTTGAAATGACCGGAGCAAACCATCACCGTACCATTTCGGCCAGCCCCATGCCTAACAATTCCTTCTGACCATCGATGTTAACGCCCAGAGTAAGGAAGACGGATTTGTTGATAACATGGCCATCATGACGCACGCTAACGACAATACAATCAAGATAGACAATGGAATATAACGGCCGCCAGCAGTCTGCCCTGCCATTCTATAACCTGCTCTTTTACCGCATCAGTCACTTTAGATATGAGCGTAGAAGAAACTTGCGATTTTTGGCTAACTCGGTAGACAGCACCTGCAATTGTTTCTCGTTCGTAATTTAACCTATTTGAATGTCAAATTGAACATAACAAAATTACACAATCTAATCTATAGGCTCAATAAATTCATTATTATCGATATAATTGGCACCCTTTTTTTAGTAGAGCCATGAAGCGAATAATAGTACGGTAATCTATGATATGTTTGCGTCACGACTTGATCTAACACTGGATCTTGAAAGGTTGAGAGTTACCAGTTTTTATATAGGTGTTGAATCCTTATACAAAACAGGAGGTAGCTTTAATGATTCATACTAACGGTCCCATCATTAAACACAAAGCGTGCCTGCTGAATCTAGGCAAAGAACGCGGTAACGTATCAAAAGCCTGTAACATTATCAGCATCTGGGTGAAGCACCGTGCTGATGAGGCGACTGAAGGCACTTGAAGAAAAAGTAGCCAGAGAGGGTATTTTACTTACGGATGCTATCTACGCGCGCTTCCATAAAACTATTTTGCAGGAATTTTATCAGCTCATGTTCCGCAAGAAGTTATATGGAGGTCGGCAAAACCTACACACGGATCTGGACAACTGTTGTGGTATTACAATAATGAACGAACTCATCAGGGAAAAATGTGCTGCGGGCGGACGCGAATGGCAACGTTACTTGATGGTAAACGGGGCTGGACAGAAAAAAATCTGAACTAGATGTCATCTCACAAACACTTGTATAAATAACCCGTATCCGTCAGCTTAACTCTGAGATAATACAAATGATATCTTCCGGTATCTGCTTATCAAGATTGAAAAATTTGCTCTCTATGACGAAGTATTTTTTCGGCTCTCTGGTTTGATTCTTTTGTGCTATAGATCAGCAATATCAAGAAACAGTAAACCCAAACCTCTCCTTGGCGGGTTTAAGTTAAGTTCGATAATTGCTAACGGCGAAACAGAACCTCTTTCTATAGAGATACTATACTCATGCTGATCGTCGAGGAGTTTATGTAGAAAATCACACTCTTTTTGTTTTCGAATCAATAATTTTCCAGAGAGTGATTTTTCAGCAAAATCTATCCGTTTATATAACTCAACCAATTGTTCGAGTGTAATACTCAATGGTTAATTTGCCTCTTTTACTAATTCCTTTCTCAGTTTATCGGGAATATTTTTTAGCGTTATCCCATCTTTTTCTAAATTAATGATGACAGATTTGTCAATGACACCTCTGTCGAATCTTAACTTCCAATGTTTTGTTTCTCCTGCAAACCTTACCAATCCTTTAATTATGCTTTTATCTGGAATAAAACCATCAGAGAGTTCTATTTCTGCTAGTTTAGTTGCAAGTAAGGCTGGATCTTGTGGCCACATTGTATTAGCAAACGTATCAATACTAAGTTCTTCACCCTTAGTGGACAAGGTTTTCAAATATTCGTAAGCATGATTGAGAAAAACCTCACGTTCTACATCCATTACGCGTTGTTCTATCGCAAACTTTTTGAGCCCATCGCGCAGTTTCCCTGTTTCTAGTTTCACCATAACCGCAGCGTTACAACCCAGAAACTATTTAAAATAGTTGGAGTCGGTATTATTGTTCTTAACCTTTTTAAAATTGATATAATGTCTAGTGCCGTTATGCCATGCGGTAATATCTATTCGATCAGCTAAACCTAATTTATCTACATCAAGACTAATGCTATCTATATTGGATAAGTGAATCACCGTAATGTTGAATAGAAATTTCTGTAGCGCTCATCATCTTGTGCATTCTGATTGCAAAAGAAGCGAGGCTGAAATCAGTGCTGAAAATTGTCAATTTTTTCCGTCAATCGGCGAATATCTTAGTATTCCGATTGTTAATCCATCTCGTCGCTATAACAGGCAAATTAATTAGGAGCGACAATGTTGCTGTGATAGCACTCTCTGCACATTGTTATCAACAACCGAGCCCGTTAAGATTAAGCGCTTTTCAAGCCAAAAAGCATGTAATATGCGCAGTTAAACAGAACCAATAAATGAGAATGAGGTTGATAGCAGACAGATAGGCAAAAATTTTGCTCTAGTAATGCCAGCGTAACAAACCGCCGTACCTACAACAATGCCTTTTCATTCACCGAGATGGATAGCGAATAAACCAAGATGAAGACAGTCCCGCATAACAAAACCAGACGAGTCTGACATATCGCTGTTGAATATAAAGTGAATTACGTGTTATAGATGCATTGAAAATGGCTAGGCATAGCGAGACGGCACGTTTTGTCTAACCCTAATTAACTAGGTAACGTCGTTTTGCTATGCAAGGTCGCATAATTTAAAGCGACTTAATAAATTAGCCGTGATATTCGCTAGCGAATGAATTACGTATTGTAAGTAAAGCGGCGTGCGTGGTGCTGGTTTGTCAGCGCAACTGCCTGAACCGCCGCGGCGCTTGTTGCTACAGAGGAGTAAGCACTACGCGGCTGAAAGTGATTCTGATAGGCGGCCCACTGAATCTGTTAGCTGACGGCAGATTTACACAGCGTGCAATCTGTTGCAGGTTATATACAACCTGACCCGGCTAATTCTTATCATCGCATTCGATTTACGGTAAGCTTATCTCACCTTGGTAATAGAGAGCCGAAAGGGTCACAAGCATGCATCGAAACATCAGCGCAGTTATTCTTGCTGCAGGCAAGGGAATACGAATGCACTCTGCACTACCTAAAGTCCTGCATCCTTTAGCTGGAAAACCCATGATTGCCCACCTTATCGCGACTGCAGAAAAAATCGGTACCGATAAAATATATCTTGTCTATGGGCATGGTGGTGAACAGCTTAAGTCAGCGCTCACTAACCCGCGCATCCATTGGGTTTTACAACAGGAAATCAAAGGCACTGGTCGTGCAGTACAGCAGGCGGCGTCTTGGTTCAGTGATGAAGAGAATATTCTCATCCTTTACGGTGATGTCCCTTTAGTCACTAGCCAAACTCTCACCTTGCTCTGTGCCAATAAACCAGGAAATGGCATTGCACTGCTTACCTGCCACATTGACAATCCAACCGGATATGGGCGCATAGTTCGGCAAGCAGGGATAGTAACAGGTATTATTGAAGAGAAAGATGCTACCGCAGAGCAGCGCAAAATTAATGAAATAAACAGCGGCATATTGGTAGCAAAGGGCAGCGATCTCAAACGTTGGTTAACACAGATCACCAATAACAACGCGCAAGGGGAATATTATCTAACGGATATCATTACTCTGGTGCATAAAGAAGGTGGTGAAATTAACACGGTACAACCTGTCTGTGTCAACGAAGTAAATGGCATCAACTGCCGTCTACAGTTGGCAGAAGCGGAAAGACGCTATCAGAGCAAACAAGCTGCGCAATTGATGTTTGCGGGCGTTACGCTCGCTGATCCGACAAGATTTGATCTGCGCGGTGAACTCATTCATGGTCAAGATGTTGATATCGATATCAATGTCCAGCTTGAAGGCAAAGTGGTCGTGGGCAATCGGGTAAAAATTGGCGCTGGATGTATCATTAAAGACAGTACCATTCATGATGACTGCACGATAAATCCTTTCACTATCATTGAAAACGCATCGATTTCTTCTGGTTGTCATGTCGGCCCTTTTGCCCGATTACGCTCGGGAAGTGAATTAGCTGAGCATGCGCGCGTGGGCAATTTTGTCGAGCTAAAACAGACTAAATTAGGCACCGCTTCCAAGGCCAGCCATCTCACCTATTTAGGCGATACAGATATTGGTAGTCATGTGAATGTGGGGGCGGGGGTTATCACCTGTAACTATGACGGTGAAAAAAAATACAAAACGGTAATTGGCGACAATGTTTTCATCGGTAGTGATACGCAACTTATTGCCCCGGTAACGATTTCCGCTGGCGTAACAATAGCGGCGGGTACCACTGTGATGGAAAGCGTGGCAGAGACAGGCTTGGTTTACAACCGTAAACAACAACTCAATAAAATTGCGTGGCAGAAGAGCAAAAATAGAAAAAAGTGAACTGGTCGATTCAATGTGTGTGTAATACAATCTTAAAACTTAAGGAAAACTATGTGTGGAATTGTTGGCGCGGTCGCGCAGCGTGATGTTGCTGAAATTTTACTAAATGGTTTAAGCCGCCTGGAATATCGCGGTTACGATTCTGCAGGACTGGCAGTCATTAACCAAGCAGGCGATGTCACGCGCATACGCCGCTTGGGTAAGGTCAGTGAATTAATTGATGCTGTGGAAAAATGCGCCACGGTGGGAAGCACTGGCATAGCGCATACGCGTTGGGCGACGCATGGGGAACCGTCGGAAGCCAATGCGCATCCTCACCAATCAGGCCCCATTATTTTGGTGCACAATGGCATCATAGAAAACCACGACCAACTTCGCAAACAACTTAGTCAATTCGATTACTGTTTCCACTCGAAAACAGATACTGAAGTAGTTGCGCATCTAATTCACGATGAACTAAGCAAAGGAGGAACACTCCGTGCCGCCGTTGCGCGCACTGCAGCGCAGTTACGCGGTGCTTATGGTATGGTGGTGGCGGACAGTCGTGCCCCGTCGTTGCTTGTTGCCGTGCGCTCTGGCAGCTCGTTAGTCATTGGCTTGGGCATGGGAGAGAATTTTGTTGCTTCTGATCAGTTGGCGTTGTTACCGATAACACGGCGCTTTATTTATATGGAAGAGGGCGACATCGCTGAAATTACTCCTCGCAGAGTAACGCTTTTTGATGCCTCGGGTAGCGAAGTGACGCGCGTAAAGATCACTTCGACGTTACACTATGATGCGGGTGACAAAGGCATTTATCGCCACTACATGCAAAAAGAGATCTTTGAGCAAGCCAGTGCAGTAAAAAACACGCTGTCTGGGCGTATCAAACAGGGCGTTGTCACGCTGGACGAACTGGGTGCACAGGCGGAAAGCTTATTAAGTAAAGTAGAGCATATTCAGATTGTTGCTTGCGGTACCTCCTATAACTCAGGGATGGTTGCTCGTTATTGGTTTGAATCGCTGGCACAAATCCCCTGCGATGTTGAAATCGCCTCAGAATTTCGTTACCGCAAACCCGCGGTACGTAATAACAGTCTCATCATAACGCTATCTCAATCTGGTGAAACCGCAGATACATTGGCGGCACTAAGATTGGCAAAACAGTTGGGTTTTCTTGGTTCATTAGCTATTTGCAATGTAGACGGATCTTCTCTGGTGAGAGAGTCTGCCTGCGCATTAATGACCAGAGCAGGAGCTGAAATCGGTGTAGCCTCTACCAAGGCTTTCACCACACAGTTAGCCTTATTACTGCTGTTGGTGGTTAAACTAGGGCAAAACTGTGCGATGATGCAAGCAACAGAGCGCACCATTATTCATGCATTGCAAGCTCTACCAGAGCGTATTGAGCAACTATTAGCGCGAGAAAAACGCATTGCCCAGTTGGCAGAAGAGTTTGCTGATAAACACCACGCGCTTTTTCTTGGCCGCGGCGATCAATATCCCATTGCGCTTGAAGGCGCGCTGAAGTTAAAAGAGATCTCCTACATCCATGCTGAAGCCTATCCTGCGGGGGAATTAAAGCATGGTCCATTGGCGTTGATTGATTCAGACATGCCAGTGGTGGTGGTGGCCCCGAACAATGCACTGCTGGAAAAACTCAGATCCAACATAGAAGAAGTGCGCGCGCGCGGTGGCCTACTCTATGTTTTCGCTGATGGCGAAGCGGGATTTAAGGAAAGTGAAGGTATGCGGTTAGTTGACTTACCGCACACAGAGAACATCACTGCTCCGATTGTTTACAATGTGGCGCTACAATTATTTGCTTACCATGTGGCAGTATCAAAAGGTACAGATGTTGATCAGCCCCGCAACTTGGCCAAGTCAGTTACAGTTGAATAACAGTGATGTAGTGTTACCTCACAGTTGTGAGTAGATCACATGCTATGAACTGTATTAATCACGACTTGATCTAACACTGGATCTTGAAAGGTTGAGAGTTACCAGTTTTTGTATAGGTGTTGAATCCTTATACAAAACTGAACGTGGGGTTGTTGACTATGCGGTTGAATGCCGTGTACAGGGTCATCAGCGGACCAGTAATGAAGTGCGTGTTTATCTCTGTCAGTGGAGTGCGCTCCATCTGGCAGCGGCATGACCTGGAGAACTGCCGTAAGCGACTGAAGGCACTTGAAGAAAAAGTAGCCAGAGAGGGTATTTTACTTACGGATGCTATCTACGCGCGCTTCCATAAAACTATTTTGCAGGAATTTTATCAGCTCATGTTCCGCAAGAAGTTATATGGAGGTCGGCAAAACCTACACACGGATCTGGACAACTGTTGTGGTATTACAATAATGAACGAACTCATCAGGGAAAAATGTGCTGCGGGCGGACGCGAATGGCAACGTTACTTGATGGTAAACGGGGCTGGACAGAAAAAAATCTGAACTAGATGTCATCTCACAAACACTTGTATAAATCACTTTTCTTATCTCAGATGGATAAACAAAAAACGTATTCAAATGATCCTAATTGGATAACCCGCTACGGCTAATTTGTGGATAACGACTATCCCAGGTATCACTGAATTTCTCCAGCCCCTGCAAACGCAGCCTCCTCCGTTGCCGCCTAGTACACAGCTTTCAAATCACCGGTTACCGCCTTGTCATCCTTCCATGAAACAAAGTGCAGGCCAGTGCGTACCATATGGACGATGCACCGCTGGATTTTAGTCTGCGGATAGACCGTGTCTATCGCATCAGGAAAGCCTTTTAGCCCCTCAACACAGGCGATAAGGATATCCTGTAACCCGCGGTTTTTCAGTCCGGCCAGCACCGCAAGCCAGAATTTTGCACCTTTCACTGGGCTTTATTGAATAAATCAGCACTTGTGACTACGGGCCCCTCTAACTAGATTGATTGTTATGCGATCCGGATACTGTTAGGGATTCCTAACTGTGTCATTTTGTTAAGCGCGTTGACCATCGCCATTGCCTCACCTACCTGCGCATCATAGTCACACAGACTTAGATGATCGCCCATGAGTGTTTTGAACCGGAACACAGTGGTTTCAGCCACTGGAAGAATCAGCGGTCTTATCTTCTTTCTCAGCAGGGCATCATGACAGTAGCGGGTATTGTATTTATCAGAGCTGGTATAGCCTGAGCGTCAGTCGTACCGTTTAACGATAAATCGGCACAGATAATTTCATGTGTCGGGCTATCTACTGCCACAGAGGTGATAGCCATGTCTGACCGACCACGCCGCCCAGGCGGTCCAGGGAGCAATTGCCGAGGCATCCAGTCATATGGTCAGAGATCCGCGCTGCTTGAGAGCGTTGTTATACGTGGACCAGTGGGTTATTTTAAACTTCTGCGTTGCCATAGGGTCCTCATGTTGATTAGATTTTTAGCATACTACTCAGGTAATTCTGTTGCTACTTCAAAAGTATAGAAAATTAAATGAAAAAGATACTCTCGCTTATTGCCGTTTGCTTCTGTGCGACTGCTTGTCCCAGTTATGCAGAAGATCTAGCAAAAATTTACTAACAGGCGCGACTGACTAACCCAGATCTCCGTAGTACCGCAGTCGACCGAGATGCTGTGTTTGAAAAAATTAATGCTCCCCGCAGCCAACTATTGCCTCAATTAGGCTTAAACGCCGGCTATAACTATACACAAAGTACCAGAGATGCTCGGGGAGTAAGTAGCAAGGCCACCAGTGGCACAATTCAATTAACCCAAACGCTATTTAATCTTGCGCAATGGAACGCTCTAACAATACAAGAAAAAACCGCTGCGGTGCAAGATATCGCCTTTCGTGCGGCCGAACAAAGCTTAATGCTCAATACTGCCAACGCCTATTTAAATGTGTTGAATGCCATCGATACGCTCTCCTATAAGGGAAGCACAAAAACAGTCGATCTATCACCAGCTAGACCAAATTTCACAACGTTTTAGCGTGGGTGTAGTCGCGGTTACGGACGTGGATAATGCGCGTGCTCAGTACGACAGTGTCCTTGCCAATGAGGTTTCTGCACATAATGATTTGGATAATAAAGTTGAAGTTCTCCGCCAGATCACTCGTCGGAGCTACCAGAGATTAGCCTCATTAAATATTGATCATTTTAAAACGGAAACAGCTCAACCCGTCAACACGCTGTCACCTCGGGCGGAAGCAAATAACTTAAATCTGCTGTCAGCGTGGCTAACTCAGAATGTAGCGCGTGAAAATATCCGTTTAGCCCAAGTTGAGCATTTGCTGACCGTGAATTTAACTGCGTCAAGTAATCTTAATAAGGCGCAGTATGATGGTAAGCTTGCCAATTTGCCCTACAGTGGAAACTACCATGATAATGCCAGTGGCACTAATCAGGTGGGTGTGACGCTCTCCATGCCAATTTTTAGTGGTGACGCCGTCGCTTCACAAGTAAAGCAGAGCTAGTACGCTTGGAGCAGCACCAGCGAGAAACTCGAAAGTGCGCATCGGAGCATGATCCAAAGTGTGTACTCAACACTTAATAATTTAAGTGTCTCAGTTAGCAGTATCCAAGCTTATCAACAGGCGGTCGTCTACGCCGAGAGTTCGCTTAAGGCAATGTAGACGGGTTATAGCGTCGGGACAAGAACCATTGTTGATGTTCTCAATGCGACGAGTACACTATATGATGCACGCCAAAAGTTATCTAACGCACGCTACAGCTACCTCATTAACCAACTCAATATTAAGAATGCACTGGGTACGCTGAGTGAGGGCGATTTGCAGGCCATGAACGCCATATTGGGCAAAGAAATTGCGGCCTCCCCGCAAAATGTTGCTCCGGAGGCGAGGCAGTCACCGTGAATTCGTGATCGTTCTCCCTATTGAATAGCAAAGAATAAAAGGATTTAGGGTGGATGATGCCGGCTGGTTTGTATTAAGGATCGGCAGCGCTACTGCTTAATCGCTCTGATATGTCGCAAAAACAGACGCTGCTGTTATTAATACTGTGCTATTTTAGTTGCCCTGTACCATTATCTATCTGCACCATTTACGAGGTACACACACGTGCCAATACGTACACGACTTATTCAACGCCCGCAATGTCGCAAGCGTTACGCCCATAGTTTAATCTCGATCACCATCGTCACGGCGTTGTTTACCCTGTCGGGCTGTGAACAGCGGGATGAAACCCTCGCGCTGTATCAAAATGCATTGCAAGATGCCGCGCGCACCGTGCCTAAGTATGCTAACCGCGAGGCGTGTGTTGCTGAATTTGGTGAAAATCAGTGCCAGCCCGTCAGTGCATCATTAACAGCGAATACGGCGCAATCTTCTGCCAGTGGCAGTTTCTTGATGCCGATGATGACTGGCTATATGATGAGCCGATTGATGGGCGAAGGAGCGGGTTTTGCCCAGCCAGCCACTCTTCTCACTCCGTGGTGCCAACAGTCCACTTAATGGTCAATATGTGGATGCAACTGGCCGTAGTGATGGCACTACAACACCTGGACGTACCATCAATGTGCCGCCATCTGCACTTGCACGCAAACCAACGGTGACTACCATGACACGCGGTGGTTTTGGTGAATCTGTCAATAAATTACAGAAAATACAACACAGTGCAGCAGCCGTAAGCCGAACTTACGGTGGGTAATCAATTCGTGCTATGAAACGTATCGCTATTAATAAACGTGCCAATTGGCGACAACGCGCCCATGAGTATGAGTTTGATTTCCACTCCATGCATGGTAAACCCTACTGGTGTGAAGAGGCCTACTATCACTTTTCACTCACCCAGATTGATTACCTTGAAGCAGTGACGGCTGAACTCCATGAAATGTGTCTACAGGTAGTGGAGAAAGTAGTGGCAAGCGAGAGTCTCCTCGCACGCTGTCAAATCCCTCAGCACATCTAGGATTTGGTACGTAGCTCGTGGCGCAACCAACAACCTTCACTCTATTCACGTCTTGATCTCGCCTGGAACGGGGAAGGTGAGGTGGAAAATAATGCCGACACACCAACTTCGCTGTATGAAGCCGCCTTTTTCCAATGGTTGTGGCTGGAAGATCAGCTTATGCCGATCAACTACCCAAACAGAGCGATCAATTTAATAGTATTCAAGAAAAACTGATTGCACGTTTCGCAGAGCTAAAACAGCGCTATGGGTTTCGTTCGCTCTATTTTACCTGTTGCCGCGACAGTGAAGAGGATCGCGCGACCATCCAATATTTACAAGATTGCGCAACAGAGGCCGAATTACCCAATCACTTTCTTTTTATTTAGGACTTCGGTTTGGGCCAGCACGGTGAATTTACCGATCTGGATGATCACGTGATTGATAACGTTTTAAAACTCTATCCTTGGGAGTTCATGTTCCGCGAGACGTTTTCGAACAAAATAGCGGATGCTGGGGTGCGTTGACTAGAACCCGCTTGGAAAGCGATTCTGTCGAATAAAGCGCTGTTACCTCTGTTGTGGCAGATGTTCCCTAACCACCCTAATTTGTTGCCTGCCTGGTTTAGTGATGAGCAGATACCGCATCTGGATAAGTATGTCATTAAACCGATTTTCTCGCGCGAAGGGGCTAATATCACGATTGTAGAACAGGGGAGTGAGATTGCCAACGTAGGACGGGCCCTACGGCGCAGAGGGAAAAATTATTCAGCAATTTTGTCTATTGCCCTGTTTTGATGGTAACTACACGTTGATTGGCAGCTGGTTGGTGGATGATAAATCTACAGGCATTGGGTTGAGAGAAGATAATAATTTGATAACAGAAGATCTTTCTCGTTTTTACTCGCACATTTTTACCGAATAGCCGGCAATAAGGTGCTGGTTGAACAGTGCAAAGTAGCAATTTACGTCATCTGCCGTGGCTAGCGCGGCAACGCTAGATTGAGTGGATGTGTCGTGACAGGACTACCTGGCTGTGCTGTTAATGGGGCCCTCAGTGTTAACCAAGCTGCCAGGGTGTTTATGGCGGGCCGATGACTTAGCCTAGTCGCTTCCCTGAAGAAGGAATAGGACAGCACTTTACTATGTGTTCAGACAATCTCTCTTCAAGGCTACATATGCAGCAAAATCTGACGCTGACCAGTGCTTCAGGATGGCTACTAACCACTATAGCGAAATAGTATCGTCAACTACATCGAGCAAAAGAGTCACCTAAGCCGTCTGCTCGACAAGCATTCAAGAGAGCACGCTATTAGCTAGGCCGCTCTTCAGATCCACACAACGTATTTTGTCACACTGTTCAATTAGTCTCTTGCATCGCGTGGCATTGGCGATAAGCAATTAAATCTTCTACCGTTACGATGGGCATGTGCTGCTGTTTAGCAAATATGACGGCCTCCTGGGCGCGTGCCATAGAGCCATCATCGTTGACCAGTTCACACAATACGCCTGCAGGTTTCAGTCCCGCTAAGATGGCAAAGTCAACTGCCGATTCTGTATGACCAGCACGCACTAACACACCACCTGCACATGCACGCAGTGGGAACACATGACCAGGTCGATGTAAATCAGCGGGACGGGCGGCATCCGCAATCGCTGTACGTATTGTCGTAACACGATCGCTTGCAGAGACACCCGTGGAGACGCCAGCGGCAGCCTCAATCGAAACAGTAAATCCTGTACCGAATGCACTCGTGTTTCTTTCTACCATCATTGGCAGATCCAGTTGGCAACATCGCTGTTCATTCAGGCATAGGCAGACAATGCCACTGCCATAGCGTATCATCAGCGCCATCTGTTTGACTGTTAAGTGTTCTGCGGCAAAGATAATATCAGCTTCGTTTTCACGCTGTTCATTATCAAGCACGATAATGCCATTACACTTCTTGAAGCTTGCAATGGCATGCTCAACACGCTGTTCCGCACTGCCAAATTCGGCGAGGAGACTCTTTTCCATGGCAAAGTCCTTAACTTTAAACATAGTAAATATCTAGTTCAGACAAATTAGACAGCATCAGTCGTGATCTATCCTAGCCTACCAGGAGATGAAGCGAGCTTAAATCGCTAACCGTTTTTATCCCAACGATTGCCACTGGCAACGGGAAGTTGACGCTACGCAGCGTAATACAACACAATAGGAAATGCAGCCTAACTATGCAACCAAGCCAGTTGCCCTCATTTTGGGAGGTTTCTTGTCTAATAAAGCGGTGTGATTATAGCCTACGCCGCGGTTAATAGGCAACATATCTGCTTTAGATAACAATTAGTTGAATAAACACTTTAGTCAGACGAATTCTTGTTTAACTTACAGCCACTAACGAGTAAACTTAAGCACAACTTACCTGGGTTTAACCTCGCTAAATAAATAGGAAACGGTTATGTTTGATACCAGTAAAATTGAACAGATTACCCGCCAGTTGCAGAATGCCTTGCCGAAAAGTGTTCGTGGACTGGGCAACGATATAGAACAAAAATTCCGCCAAGTACTGCGAACCCAGCTAATTCGTATGGATTTGGTAACCAGAGAAGAGTTCGATATACAGGTCCAAGTTTTACTACGCACGCGTGAAAAACTCGCCGTCCTTGAGCAACGACTAGCACAACTTGAGGCCGGTTCATCTGGCAATACCGATGATGACACCGCATTCATCGCGAAGCCCGAACAATCTACTACCTAAGCGCTGTTTTGGTTATTGTAGATTCTGCCGATGATAGCTGAACTAGAGAGACCCTCTTTGTAAGCGAAGACTTTTACTTCGCCGCCATTCGCCAAGACCTCCTGACTACCTGCAATCTCATCTGGCTGGTAGTCGCCCCCTTTCACTAATATATCGGGTAAGATCTCTGCAATCAGCTGCCGTGGTGTGATTTCACTAAACGGGACAACCCAATCTACTGCCTCCAACGCACTCAGCACCGCCATTCTGTGCATCAACGCATTGATCGGCCGCTGTGCTCCTTTTAACTGTCGTACTGAATCGTCACTGTTGACGGCAACAACCAGCCGATCCCCCAGCTTACGCGCGCTTGCTAGATAGGAGGCGTGGCCCGCATGGAAAAGATCGAAGCAACCATTGGTCATGACGATGCGCTCACCGCGCCGCTGAGCCGACTTAACAAGCTGTTTTAATTGTGTTTTTTTAACAATCCTAGAACCTCTACCGACACGTATATGTAGTGCATCCGCGAGTTCACTTTTGCTGACGGTAGAGGTACCGAATTTACCAACGACAATTCCCGCTGCGACATTTGCCAAATAGCAAGCATCCTCTAAACAGTGGCCAGCAGCCAACGCTGTCGCTAAGGCTCCGATGACGGTATCGCCCGCGCCAGTCACATCGTACACCTCTTGCGTGCGCGCAGGTAAATGTAGCGGGGCTCTATTGGCTTGTAGTAGGGTCATCCCCTGTTCAGAACGGGTAATTAAGAGGCTAGTAAACTGAAATTGCTGAATGAGTTCTAACCCGCGCTCGATCATCTCTTGTTCATTGCGACATTTGCCGGCAACAGCTTCAAATTCGGCCAGATTAGGAGTAAGTAAGGTGGCACCGCGGTAACGTGCAAAACCACTCCCTTTTGGGTCGATAACAATGGGGATCCCCGCCTGACGTGCCTGCTCAATCAATGCATGTGCGTGGACTAATGCGCCTTTAGCATAATCGGAAAGCACCAACGCGCCAACGCTAGGCAATGCATGCAAAACTTGTGGATGCATACGTTCGGCATCTTGCTCGGCAAAGGGTTGCTCGAAATCGATGCGAATCAGCTGCTGATTGTGTGCCACTACACGAAGTTTGATTATCGTCGGATGAGTATTAACCGTAACAAAATGACAATTCACGCCTGATGCACATAATACTTGCCGTAGTGTATATGCTGCATCATCTAGGCCTGTTAGCCCGATAAGCTGCGATTGGGCACCCAGCGAGGCAATATTCATGGCAACGTTCGCCGCACCACCTGGTCGCTCCTCGATCTCATTCACTTTTACCACGGCTACAGGGGCTTCGGGTGAAATGCGTTCAGCAGGTCCATACCAATAGCGATCGAGCATAATATCGCCAACTACCAGAACATTTGCTCCTTCAAATTCAGGCAATGTCATCACAAACTCCAGTTAATCAAAAAAATAGGTGAATCATAACATAATCATTAGATAACTCATTCCGATTATTCTGTGCAGATCGGCGTCAGCAGAGAGAGTTGCCAACTGCGATTAACGATCTGACGATCGCTCACTAACATGCCAGCCGTGTCCGATGGACGCAGCTGCGCATCCACCTCGTATAAAATACCTGAAGCGGTGCGTGCGCCGAACAGGTGTAACAGATATTGCACCACACGCAAATAGAAGTTCCTACCCTCAATCGCATGTTGCCCTGCTGTTGTGGACTGCTCTGGACAGTCGTGCAAAAAAACTAAATCAAGATCAGAGCTGTAACCTCATTCCCATCCACTCAATTTACCGTAACCAATTATGGCCAAATCGATACTTTGCTCAGTAGGCAAATGCGCAGGATAGCCGTAACGCCTAATCATTTTCTGCCAAGCCTGCTGCACAGCAGCCTCAATGATCGATTCTGCTAACCAAATTAGATGCCCACTCACTTTCATTAACGGCAACGTGCCGTTGATATCACAGGCGGCAATATGTAACTGCTTGGTCTGTTTAAATTGCCTCAGTGCTTCTAACCACTGCTCTTCATCCTCAACAGGAATGTGCTTTAAATAGTGTTGCAGTTGATCGCGGTAAGCATCGGTTGGTGTGGGTTGATACAGCGCCGCCGGCGTTAATAGCTCTTCCGACAGCAGCGGATAGAGTGCAAGCTGTTCAGCAATCATCGATGCCGTCGCACAGAGTCGTACCAAATGATGTAATGCCGCTGGGTTCTCCGTGAGCAGTTCAAAATAAGTCTTACGCGTCAATATGTTGAGTAAAAAATGGCGCTAAACGCTTAAAGGCACTCGCGGGACTGGCTGTGTTACTGAGTTAGTGTAATAGTCGTGGCATCAACTTATCTAGCGTTAAGAGGGCACGCTGCCACATCACATGTCGATGGGTTTCTTAACGAAAGTACGCTAATAACTGCTGAAAACCATCCCGCTGCTCCTCAGTTACGTGTGGCAGTAAATTAGCCGATTCCAGGGTATTCAGCTCTCCTAGCCACCAAGATACATTGTCAGCAGTTGAGTAGGTATCCTCATCGTCACACGTATTGTCGCCAATCAGCCGATTAAATATATTGCGCACCTCTGTTCGATGCTGCTGCAGCACTGCAGCAAGTTCCTGACAATCGCTAAACTGCATCGCCCAGGCCAATCTGCTGCGGTTGAGTGCATCGGTAGACAGCATATGTGTCTGTTCGTCATTCAGGCTTTGAAGTAGATTTTCTAAGCGGCGCATAAACTACCAGGCACCCCTGAGTAGGGTTGCCTGCGGCGTATCCAATATGGCTATCTCTTCTAGATTAGCAAGCGCATTCAGCAGTGATGGCGTTTGCAGTTCGGGCCCTTTACCACCGCGCTTCAATTGAAGCACCTGCACAATAAACTCAATCTTGCGCATGCCACCCGCGCCGCGCTGAATATTATGTTCTAGTCCGCGGCGTTGCACCTCGTGCCAAACGGACGTAAGCGCAAATCAACACGCCAAACAAAACCCTCCTCGGTGGGTTTGTCCAATACTTTAATTAACCGTTGACACACCCGGTTAAAAAAGCAGTCATCGTCAACCCGTCTCTGAACCTGTTGCGATAACCAGTAACGGCTGTATCTCGCCCTGTGCATTGCATGGTGTACCCATTTGTTGACAGCACGGCTGTCACACGAAGTCACGTGCAGCAACGATGAGCACTTCAGCTCATGTACTAATCTACTCTAAGCTCTCTAACGTGGAGGCAAGAGAGAGCGTTTACATCCAGGAAATACGCATCAGCATATGGCGCCGCAATAGACGTAATTGCCGAATTAATTCTGTCTCATCAGTGACATCACGCAGTTGCTGGCGCAGCCGGTCAGCATATGGAGGCAGGAAAGCAACACACGCTGTTAGCAATAAAATCGCTGAATGCCAGAACAGCAGCCTGTTGTTCAGTAACATACGTGATAGTAAGAGGCCACCGCGTCATAAGCCGTGCTTTCTGTTCTGCAAGCAGTCGTAATAATGATGGCATAGTTAAATTATTCCTGCTGCGATGTAATGGATGATTGAATACTCACGGCATCCAGTTCTTATTGTTAATTGGGCTTTGTTGAATAAATCGAACTTTTGGGTAATAGTTTCCTCCGGTCATTTCAACATCAGCACCCAAAAGTTCGATTTATTCAACATATTGATATATATTGCCAACGCGTCTTTATTCTATTTTTTACTCACACTACGCGTGAGTTTTTTTAATCCATACAATTAAATCACATAATGATTTCAAACGCCTATCGCGATCTATTTAAGCGCCCATTTAGATGGGTAGGCCTACTATTTTCTTGCAGTTGTTATTTGGAAAGCAATCCTGTCTCAATGCGCTGTGCCCGCTGACGTGTTAATTCTTCACGTATTGCATAACCTGTCAATCCAGATGCGATAATCTGTTGGCTGCCAACCGACTGGGTTAACTTAAAGGCACAGCATAAATAATCACCCGGTGGATAGCCGCTAGATTGCCATTTTTGGTGGCCATATGCATTGGCTTGACTGATCAGCGCAATTTGTGCGACGCGCTCTGGCTTGCGCCAGGCATCAAGTTTATCAAATAAAGTAACTAGCTGATGTGCATTAAGATATTTTATTGCCTCAACATCATTGTGCCATTGCGCGGCGAGTTGTGCAAGTTGCCGTACAGCGCTGGGTAGCCGCAGTCGTTCACATAGAGCAGTAATCCGTGGCACAGCGTAAATGGAGAGGGGAATTCGCTGGGGTTGATGTGCTGCAGGCAGGGCCGCTCTGTCGATATCATGCACCAAGACCGCGAAACGCACCGCTAACTCAGGAGATAAATTCACAGTTGCCGCCAACGCTTGCAACGTGTGCGTACCCATGTTCATGTCAGTATGCCAACGTGATGGCGCAGGCCTAGTAAATAAGGCATCAATTTCTGGGCAGATAATGTGCAATGCACCGCAATCATGCAGTACTTGAAAGTAGATGTGTGGGCTATCCGTGCATAGAGCGCGTGCTGTCTCCTGCCAGACGCGTTCTGCCGTGAGCGACCCCAGTTCGCCCTCCCGTACCATCTGTTGCATTAGTGCGTAGGTGTCATCCGCAATACGGAACCCGAGAGCGTAAAAGCGAGCGGCAAAGCGGGCAACGCGCAACACGCGCAAAGGATCCTCACGAAAAGCCCGTGAAACATGCCGCAACTGGCGCGCACAGATGTCGTTTCTGCCGCCATAAGGATCGATGTAATTCCCTCCTTCATCAATGGCAATGGCGTTGATGGTGATATCACGACGTTGCAAATCTTGCTCAAGCGTAATGGTTGCGTCCGCATAGGTCGCAAAGCCAGCGTGGCCTCTACCTATTTTGCGTTCAGTGCGTGCCAAAGCATACTCTTCGTGGCTAATTGGATGGAGGAAAACAGGAAAATCACGCCCCACTGGCTGGAAACCCTTAGACAACATCACTTCTGGTGTCGCACCCACGACTACCCAATCCCTGTCTTTTACAGGCAGACGCAATAAGGTGTCACGTACCGCACCACCGACCAGGTATTTTTTCACCACAAACTCCGCAAGCAGTCTCTCTCTATTACGCCAAGTTAGTCTGGATCAATGTCACGCGTATAGGCACTAGCACGTAAGTAAGCAGTAGTAGGCCAATCACGATTGGCGATAATTATACGCGCCAGCTTGTTATGTCCCGCGATAACGGCAAAGGGCAAATATGTTCGCTGTGTGCAGAAACAGGTCTAACGCCTCTTACTTGTCCGTCATGCTGGCAAAAGACACTTCATCCCAGCAAACAAGTGTCATGTGTGTCACAGTATATCTCTACTTTTTAAAAAATAGGTAAATAACATACCCTACATCACTGCGCTTTTGTCGCACGCACCAAGCATATAACAGCCGCTCTTGTTGACAATAAGTTAATGGCGTCTATGTGACACTGCGTTGTGTAGGATGATTTAGTCTATGCTAAAAACGTGTCTGTACCCCTTTCGTGGATTGAAGATGGCGCTGGCCTATTAGAGATATGGGGTGGTTTTTACCCCCTGATGCAGTAATAAGTAGTGATTGATAGGCTGCTAATAACAACCCAACTGTAATGGAAATAGGCCATGAGTAAGTCAATATTACTCCCATTCATGCGATAAAATACCGGTAACCGATGTTTATAGAAATTGAATTGAAATTTATTATTAAGCATGAAGAGCAGATAGCATGAATACACTATTTGAATCAGCTATTTTATAGAGTGTGTACGCCAGTAAACCTGACTAACGTTTATTTTGAAACAAAGCACTTTCAGCTTCAATGTTATAACATGGCGATGCGTGTACGTAGCGACAGTTGACAGTTAAAACAGCTGACATAAACCTAGCTGGATTGCACCAATATGCAGAATATAACGTTGAACTTAAAAAAGCAGAGCCAGATATCGCACTTTTACCCCCCACGATCTGGCCAGCAGAGGTTGATATCGCAAAACTTCAACAATAGCTACAACCGTTATTCACCTCTGCTTTTTTTCGTCGATGTTGGTTATTTAAAACAGATCGGGGTGAGATAGAAATCGCATTGGATTGCGGCAGTATCACAACTGAGACGCAAAGTGTTCCGATTTTAGAATTGGAACTTGAATTAAAAAAGGGCGAAGTAAGTGATATTTTTTCTGTCACAGAAACTTTAATCGCTTTTACCGATATGAGTTTAGGTAGATTAAGTAAAGCAACACGCGGTTACGCCCTCGTCGAGCAACAGCGTGATGTTGTTTTAGCCGCATGGCACAAACCTACTGACATTGCTGTCCACACTTTAACCTTGGCAAAAATTGGCAAACTAATTGCCCAGTTACTGCACACCTGGCAAGCTTATGAAGATCATTGGCTAAACGGCAACCTAAATGCAAAATCATCAAGTTGTCAGATTTTATTTATCTGGAGCAATTACTCGCGTGCGTCGATAAACCAAGCAGTGCGCTATTACTGTATAAATTGCTTGCGCTCAAATCACTCATGACAAAAACGGGCAAAGCGACATCGATTTGCTTTGCAAAGGAGTGCGTTAGCTTACAAACTGCCTTAATTAGCTGGATTTAAAACGTGCCACCCCTTTTTCGTTAGAAAATTGAACGGGTTGTGTATCATAATAACGCGTCGTGCATTTCTTTATCACATACAAATTGCTTTAAGTCTCTCGTTATAAGGACAAAATGCCATGTTACTATCGTGTCGATATACGCCAAAAATAGGCATGAGTAAGCTATGTTTTAGCAGCAAACGATGCGCAATGTTGCGTGGATCAACAACCACACGCATTGCAGTGCACTTAAGCAGCGGGCAACATAATATGGCGTTAATCCACGACTATTACTCATCAGCTACAACATATTGGTCGGCACTTTTGGCATGCGGGTAACAGCTTCTTAATGTAATGAAAGGAGTAGAGTACAACGATGTTATGCATAACGGAAGTTGCTTGCCAACACAACTTACCGCAATCCATTTTTACTCTGGAAGCCTTGTCGGAAGTAGAGCATGGTAAGCGCACACGTCATCTACTTTTGCTCAGTAAAACATTAGCCTAGAGAAAGCAGAGGCCCTCTGTTAACGGACAAAACGACCCCGTTCAATGATTACGCCCAGTGCCTTCGCCTGTGGAATAGCATCTGGTTTGTTGATGCGCACGCGCACACCTTCCACCTTGAATTGAGTTAACAGTAGGGTCGCAACTTCCTCTGCAACCCGCTCTACCAGTGCAAAACGCCCTTTCTCAACGTAATCGATGACCTGTTTACACACCACTGCATAATCAATACTAAATTGAATATCGTCACTTGCCGACGCCAAGTGAACATCACATGCTATCTCCAAATCAAGCACTAAACGCTGCCTAATCTCCTGCTCCCAGCCATAAACACCAATGACAGTAGATACTTTAAGACCCTCAACATAGACAATATCCATCATACCACCCTTTAATTTTTCTCTATTTGATACTATTCTTCCCGATATGTGCGTATATTATCAGTTAGAGATAGCATTTTATTCATTTTACGGTATTCCGCTATGAATGTACTCACACCGATGGTCATCCTCGCCGCTTACTTATGTGGCTCGTTCTGTAGTGCAATTCCAGTATGCGGTCTGCCGGGATTGCCGCATTTTTATCAATATGGTTAGGGGAATCCCGTAGCAACAAATGTATTGCGTTCTGGTAATACCCTAGCTGCTGTATTGGTTTCACTTGTGGATGTTGCAAAAGGGATGTTACCTGTATGGATTGCTTACAAACTACACTTATCCCCCTTAGAGCTCGGCTTTACCGCCATTGCTGCATGTCTTGACCCATATCTATCCCCTGTTTTACGCTTTTCGCGGCTGTAAGGGAGTCGAAGTCGCATTCGGCGCCATCGCACCGATTTGGATTTGATTTAGCTGGCGTCATGTTTGGTACTTGGCTGTTGAGCGTTCTGCTGAGTGGTTACTCGTCGCTATCATTAGTGCCCTCGTCGCCCCTTTTTACGCCTGGTGGTTTAAGCCGGCATTTACATTCTCTGTCTCTTTGCTCTCTTGTATTATCCTGCTACGTCATCACGCTGATATCCAGCGCCTATGGCGGGGACAAGAGGAAAAAATTTGCCGGGTTAAGAAAACAAATTGACTTTAGACCTCACATCGCCTGGCATCATCAGTGCAACCAGGTGTGAGCGTTATCTCTCACTATCGGAGAACCACTGCTGCACACTTGGACTGAATGCGTTTATCTTGCTTATTTCCTTAATTAGCTCGCACCTTAGTTGAGTTATGGCTAAAATCTAGACGCATAAGCATAGGGTGTTATGCCGGAATGTATGGGTGGGGTTTAGGTTGGCAATGGCCACCATCCGTTAATAGCATACCGGAATAAGCATTAAGCCGACACGTGACATTGTGCAAACTTTGCGTTTATTTTTCACTTTTATCGGCGGTAATGTCAGCTAGCGGCCAACGTGGGTAGACGTTGATATCTAAATCACTACTGCATCCCATTTGTAATCTTACCATGCCCGCATAGGCGATCATCGCGCCGTTGTCCGTACAAAACTCAGGCCTCGCAAAAAAAACCTGGCCATTCAATGTGTCCATAAGGGTAATCATCCGTCTGCGCAATGTTTCGTTGGCACTGACGCCACCCGCAATGACTAGGCGTTTGTAGCCTGTGTCATTTAATGCTCGCTTACATTTAATCGCCAAAGTATCCACCACTGCCTCCTCAAACGCTTTGGCTATGTCCGCGCGCGTTTGCAGATCATGAGGATATTTTCTAATTGTGTTAGCAGCAAATGTTTTTAATCCCGAAAAACTCAAGTCCAATCCGGGTCGCTCGGTCATTGGCCTTGGAAAGGTAAACCGCCCCGCTACCCCCTTTTGTGCTAACCGGGCCAATTCTGGTCCACCTGGGTAATCCAACCCGAGTAACTTAGCTGTTTTATCAAATGCTTCCCCGACCGCATCATCAACCGACTCACCCAGCAAGCAATACCTACCGATACCCGTCACACGAATTAATTGTGTATGCCCACCAGAAACAAGTAGCGCGATGAAAGGGAAATGTGGCGGGTTTACCTCCAGCATTGGCGCAAGAAAATGCCCTTCCATATGATGGATTGGTATTGCTGGTTTTTCCCAAGCATAAGCTAGTGAACGGCCAACCGTTGCGCCAACCAGCAGCGCACCAATTAAACCAGGACCTATAGTATAAGCTACGGCATCAATATCTTCGGGGCGCTGCCGCACCTCACTCATTGCGGTATGGATGAGCGGTATGATTTTTTTTATGTGATCGCGTGACGCCAACTCAGGCACAACACCACTGTATTCAGCATGCAGTTTAGCTTGACTGTAGAGTTGATTCGCTATGATACCTTTATCATTGTCATAAATAGCGACACCCGTTTCATCACAAGATGTTTCAATGCCCAATACACGCATAGAGTTACCTCATTGTTTCAATATGTAATGTATCATCTTAACAGTAATATTGCTTCTGTCAGCCCCCCCCAGTGAACCACATTTTATCCCTGAACAGAGACGCCTGCCTATTTAAACTCTATTCTTGGGCTGCGGTTTCTCCCATTCAGTAAACGCATCGCGCAATGTGGCACAATGCCACTTTACAAGATGGTATCTGCGTAGTAGGATGCGACACCATTTTTGATTCTAGCTGGCTTAGCGTCCGCAACCAGATCGCTTTATTGAGGTAACAGATTCATGCCGGTAGTAAAAGTCCGTGAAAACGAGCCTTTTGACGTTGCATTGCGTCGTTTTAAACGCTCCTGTGAAAAGGCGGGTATTTTAGCAGAAGTGCGTCGTCGCGAATTTTACGAAAAACCCACCACAGAGCGAAAACGCGCCAAAGCCTCGGCGGTAAAGCGTCATGCTAAAAAGTTGGCTCGTGAAAACGCCTGCCGTACCCGATTGTATTGATTGCATGGGAGCCATATCGCCTCTTGAATGCTACCTTGGTACTGAGCCGTGCATCTATAGATGGAATGCACTGCTCATTGCTCTCTATGGGTAAAATCGCTTTAGTTTATGGCTGGACAAATTCCACGTGTTTTTATCAACGATCTCCTTGCGCGAACAGACATCGTCGATCTAATTGACGCGCGTATTAAGTTAAAAAAAAGAGGAAAAAATTACCTCGCGGGTTGCCCTTTTCATAATGAAAAAACACCTTCGTTCAGTGTTGATGGTAGTAAGCAATTTTACTACTGCTTTGGTTGTGGCGCTCGCGGTAATGCCATTGATTTCCTCATGCAGTACGATCGACTTGATTTCGTCGAGAGTATTGAAGAGCTAGCAGCCATGCAAAACTTAGATGTCCCCTATGAACAGGGCACAAGCAGTAGCGTGATCGAACGGCATCAGCGGCAAAACCTCTACCAGCTTTTATGCGCAATAAGCGAATTCTATCGCCAAATGCTACAGAGTAAAAAAGGACAACAAGCATTACACTATTTACATACGCGTGGTTTAAACACGCAAATTATTGATCGCTTTGCTATCGGCTATGCGCCACCAGGTTGGTACAATTTGCTCAATCGATTTGCATCAAGCCATGAAAATAAGCAAGCGTTGTTAGAATGTGGCATGCTAGTGGCGAGTGAGAAGGGGCTCGACTACGACCGTTTTCGCAATCGCGTGATGGTGCCAATTAAAGATAAACGCGGCAGAATAATTGCCTTTGGCGGCAGGGTAATGGACGATGAGTTACCCAAGTATCTTAATTCGCCAGAAACAACAATTTTTCACAAAAGTCGCCAACTATTTGCTCTTTTCGAGGCACAAACTGCACATAAAAACATCAAACGACTTTTGCTTGTTGAAGGCTACATGGATGTCATTGCGCTAGCACAATTTGGTATTGATTATGCTGTTGCGACACTCGGGACTGCGGTTACGCATGAGCATATTCAACAGCTTTTTCGCACCACTGACACAATTATTTGTTGTTTTGATGGCGATCGAGCAGGTTACCAAGCAGCATGGAAAACATTAGAGACTGCCTTAACTTACATTACTGATGGCCGTAAGCTATGCTTTATGTTCTTACCCGATGGTGAGGATCCAGACTCTCTAGTTCGTAAGGAGGGTAGAACGGTCTTCGAACAAAGGATTGAAGAAGCCAAACCGTTGTCAGCTTTTCTTTTTGATACGTTATTACAGCAGGTTGATCTGAGCTCTCCGGATGGTAAAGCTAAGCTGGCGGCTATTGCAGTGCCATTGCTTAAGCAAATCCCTGGCGAAACATTAGGCCTTTATCTGCGTAGGGAACTGGGTAAGATGCTTGGTATAATTGATGACTTTCAATTGGAAAAATTGTTGGGGGCATTTTCCACAGGAAAACAGCAACAAAAACCAGTGGTGATTAAAAACACAATCATGCGACTTGTTGTTGCTATGTTAGTGCAAAATCCGGCCTTGGTTTCGCATGTCCCTTCTCTGGTTGGACTTGAGCACACAAAAATTCCTGGGTTACCGTTGTTTAGCGAATTAGTTAATCAGTGCTTAGCTAACCCCAATTTATCCACAGGCCAACTGCTTGAGTTATATCGTGGAACAAAATATAGTCGCTCTCTTGAAATGCTGGCAACGTGGCATCATATGATCGTTGATGAAGAACTAGAGTCAGTATTCCAAGATTCGCTAGCAAAAATCTTTGATTCTGCTTTAGAAGCGCGTTTGGAAGCACTTATCGCGCGTGAACGTTTAGAGGGGCTTACACCAGAAAAGCGACGTGAATTGTGGTTACTAAATCAAGCATTAGCAAAAAAATAATTTTTTATTGACATTATATTTTATATTAAAATTGAATAATAATTTGAAAACAACAGCTTAAACGCTGATAGCTAAAGAGCTGAAGCTCAATTGCCGCGATATAAGGCAGCGGCGAAAATTTAAAAGCCTCATTTCAATTGTTGGCAATGCGCCGATTAAACACCAAACTATTAAACAGAAGTGTGGATATCGTCTTATGGAGCAAAACTCGCAATCACAACTTAAGATGCTGGTCACTCATGGTAAGGAGCAAGGCTTCCTAACTTACTCTGAAGTCAACGATCATCTACCAGAAGAGATTATTGATTCCGAACAGATCGAAGATATCATCCAGATGATCAATGACATGGGTATTCAAGTCGTTGAAGAAGCGCCTGATGCTGATGATCTGATGCTCAATGATAATAGCACCGATACCGATGAGGATGCGGCCGAGGCCGCTGCACAAGTTTTATCCAGTGTTGAGTCTGAAATTGGACGCACCACGGATCCAGTACGGATGTATATGCGAGAAATGGGCACGGTAGAGTTGCTCACTCGTGAGGGTGAAATTGATATTGCCAAACGAATCGAAGAGGGCATTAATCAGGTTCAATGTTCAGTTGCCGAGTACCCTGAGGCCATTTCTTACCTCTTAGAGCAGTACAACAAAATCGAATCTGGGGATGTGCGCCTTTCCGATCTTATAACTGGATTTGTTGATCCCAACCCTGAAGAGGATTTGGCTCCCACCGCCACACATGTAGGCTCTGAGCTCACTGAAGAGGAGCGCGACGAAAGCGACGATGAAGATGAGAACGATAACGATGAGAGCGAAGAGGATCACTCTATCGATCCTAATTTGGCGCGTGAAAAATTCACTGAGTTGCGTAACCAATATGAAATCACACGAGACATCATCAAATCTAAAGGCCGAAGTCATACCACGTCGATCACTGAAATTCAAAACTTATCGGACGTGTTTAAACAGTTTCGTCTAATTCCGAAACAGTTCGACGATCTCGTTAATAACATGCGAGAGATGATGGAACGCGTCCGCGTCCAAGAACGCATCATCATGAAACTCTGTGTTGAACAATGTAAGATGCCCAAGAAAAATTTTATTGCCCTATTTTCGGGCAGTGAGACAAATACGACTTGGCTGAATACTGCACTGTCGGTGGACAAACCTTGGGTAGAGAAACTGCAAACGGCTAAAGAGGATGTGTACCGCTGTCAGCAAAAATTACTTTTAATCGAAGAGGAAACTGGCCTCACCATTGAGCAAGTAAAAGATATTAATCGTCGTATGTCGATTGGCGAAGCTAAAGCTCGGCGGGCAAAGAAAGAGATGGTTGAGGCTAACTTGCGCCTTGTGATTTCTATTGCTAAGAAGTATACAAATCGCGGCCTACAATTTCTTGACCTCATCCAAGAGGGCAATATTGGTCTGATGAAAGCAGTGGACAAGTTTGAATATCGCCGAGGTTATAAATTTTCAACTTATGCGACCTGGTGGATTCGTCAAGCGATCACGCGCTCCATTGCTGACCAAGCACGCACAATCCGTATTCCTGTGCATATGATTGAGACAATCAATAAACTTAACAGAATATCTCGGCAAATGTTGCAGGAGGTTGGTAGAGAACCAACCCCAGAAGAGCTAGCTGAACGCATGTTAATGCCAGAAGATAAGATCCGTAAAGTACTTAAAATTGCCAAAGAACCTATCTCTATGGAAACGCCCATAGGCGATGATGAAGATTCACATCTTGTTGATTTTATTGATGATACGACTCTTGAACTCCCGCTAGATTCAGCCACCTCAGAGAGTCTTCGCTCTGCAACACACGATGTACTGGCTGGATTAACTGCACGCGAAGCCAAAGTTCTGCGGATGCGCTTCGGTATAGACATGAACACTGACCATACGCTAGAGGAAGTAGGCAAGCAATTCGATGTAACGCGTGAGCGTATTCGTCAGATTGAGGCCAAGGCACTACGTAAGCTCCGCCATCCAAGCCGTTCAGAAGTGTTACGCAGTTTTCTCGACGATTAATGCAACGAGTTGATGGCTGCACAGGTGTTGTAGTATCGGGCGGTACTACAACTATTCCAGAGGGTGCTTGTCATTTAATGGAGCGATACCTGTCATAGGCGCTCCGTTAAAGGCTTCAGCCCATAGAGTAAAATGGCTTAATTCGCCACAATGTTGAAATATCCTAACTTGTTCTCCGTATAAACTGCCTATCCAGTAGATAGCACGTGCTCGGTGTTGGCAAGCGTGGTCTCGTCCAATAAATGCCACATCGTCCTCAAGTCATACTCACTATTGAGCATATGTGCGATGCTATCCCCCCTGCCATGTTAAGGCAACGATACCAACGCATGTTCTTTTATCAGCTTTAAATCACTCAGCAAGTAACATCAACCATGTCACGTAACTACTATGTTTGCCGAATCTGTTATCTTACACATGTACCGAACTAACGCAGCACATCAATAATTGTCTTGTCCATCCTATTAGTTATGCCTTTGCTGTCAGTACGAGGATCAGAGTATAACGGATATGTTTTCGAAGACGAGTTTGCTCCATGGTTACTATTTCACCTTAGGCTTCTTTCCAAATTTACTACAGCGCCTATTAAGCAAAATATTATGCCCGCATACACATGGAATAGTAGGCTAACCAATGAGCAATCATGTGGTATGTCGCTTCAAGCGCGCTCATTTATTCTTTTATTTTCTTATCGTTGGCTTAGCCATAATAGCCCTGAGGCTATCATTGATCGGTCATAGCTGAAGGCGCCATCAAGTATTCGGCTGTCGCAGTGTAATATAGCAGTAAACATCTAATCATCTATTGGGCTTTGTTGAATAGATTGAACATTTGGGTGATGGTTTGCTCCGGTCATTTCAACATGAGGACCCTATGGCAACGCAGAAGTTTAAAATAACCCACTGGTCCACGTATAACAACGCTCTCAAGCAGCGCGGATCTCTGACCATATGACTGGATGCCTCGGCAATTGCTCCCTGGACCGCCTGGGCGGCGTGGTCGGTTAGACATGGCTATCACCTCTGTGGCAGTAGATAGCCCGACACATGAAATTATCTGTGCCGATTTATCGTTAAACGGTACGACTGATGCTCAGGCTATACCAGCTCTGATAAATACAATACCCGCTACTGTCATGATGCCCTGCTGAGAAAGAAGATAAGACCGCTGATTCTTCCAGTGGCTGAAACCACTGTGTTCCGGTTCAAAACACTCATGGGCGATCATCTAAGTCTGTGTGACTATGATGCGCAGGTAGGTGAGGCAATGGCGATGGTCAACGCGCTTAACAAAATGACACAGTTAGGAATCCCTAACAGTATCCGGATCGCATAACAATCAATCTACTTAAAGGGCCAGTAATCACAAGTTCTGAGTTATTCAACAAAGCCGGATAACAGTGCTACCAATGGAGACAGGGTAGTATTCTCTTCGCCCGCGGCAGTAGGATGTCAGCATCGTAGCTCAATCTGACGCAAGTGCTTGATCGGTGCGAGCACAACAGGGTTCAATGGTGATAAATAGCCATTGAGCTAGCGGCGGCACACCTTTCAGTGCGCTAGACGAATCGCCTTTGTTGAACATAGGAAAATGTAACTGTCAATTGAATGCATAGAGCAGCTGGGTGCAATATAGCGCAATGGTACATTTTAAATGTCCAACCGCTGCGCAGTAGATTATGTTGCCAGTAAGTTAGCGCAAATTATGGAGAGAAAAGCATGACACGATGTGGTTGGGTCACCTCTTTATCAGGCATACCATGATGAAGAATGGGGCATTGCCGTTACTGAACGCGATAGATTATTCGAAATGTTATCTCTTGAAGGCCAACAGGCTGGCTTATCATGGATTACCGTCTTTAAAAAACTCACTTACTATCAACAAGCATTTTATCAGTTTCAGGCTAAACATGTCGCGCTGATCCAGGAGGAGGATCTACAAAAGCTGTTGCTGAATAAGGGATTAATTCGTCATCGCGGTAAACTTAGTGCCATTCTCAATAATGCACAGGCACTCATTTCGATGGAGGCCGTGGGAGAAAATTTCGGCGACTTTATTTGGCAGTTTGTCAACCATCAGAAACAAGTTAATCAGATAGTGAACTATAGACAAATTCTGCCAGCAACGGCAACCTCACTGCGCCGCGCTAACGCACTAAAAAAACGTGGGTTTCGTTACGTCGGTGCCACTACCTGTTACGTATTTATGCAGGCTTGCGGTCTGGTTAACGACCATGAGATCCACTGCTCTTATCATCCTAAAAACCGCACTTAACATTACAGATGCCGGCTGATCAAAAAAGCGCGCTCTAGCTTATCACTAGAGTCGTGCAGTAACATCGGACTATCAAAGTAGCGTACTTGTAGTAAGTATCCGCCGCGTACCCAAATAGTGCTCTTGCCAATAATCTTTAGGAAAATTGCTGATACGAATATATTCACCGGTGCGCAGTGCTTCAATAAATTTATCCCCTCCGAGATAAACACCAACATGATCAGCTGAATTGATTATTTTAATAGCAAAAAAGACGAGATCACCTGGTTTTAACGTATGTTTGCTCACCTTCTGAAATTCAATACTGTTGTACATTTCATCCGCCGTACGTGGTAATTTTCTATAACTCAGCAGTTTATTGTAGACGCAATAAATTAACCCGCTACAAGCAAATCCTTGTTGTGGTGATTACCCACCCAAAATATAGGGTTTACCCAATTGACGTGTGAGATTATCGATAGCGACCTGAATTGCTTTTTCAGCCTTCATGAACGCTGATCTTGTGTTACCAGAATAGATATGGCTACCTTTCAGCTGACGCAGTGCATAATGCGCAGGCAAAGTATCATGCGGTCGTAACCCCCCCTTGCTGTATCAACATCGCTCTATTTTGTTGTCGACGTTGGCGATCTTATTGCGTGCCCGCTTGCCGTTGCTGTAACGTAAGGGGCACAGGCACACCGCTCGATTTAGTGCTGTTATAACGAGTACACTCAGTGCGTGTCAAGGCCCCCCTCCATCATTACAAGATTATCTCTATCTGTTTTTCGCACTGGCGCTAGCTGACTCAACGCACGCGGTGGCACCGTTATTTTTATCCGCAGCACTGCTGCAGAGCACCTCGATTGGCGCGCTTTGCCACTTTTTTCGGGGTGATCTTTACTCAAGGTTTCTGTACCAACAAGCGCTTGCTGCCCAGCCACTCTACACACCGCTTGTGTGAGTCAGAGTTTAACACTTCGCTTAGATTTCGCTTGCATCTTGCCGCTGGTTTTTTTTCCAGCGCCGACCTTTTTCACCGCTGCCAGCCTCGCTGGCTGATGCGTATTATTTTTTGCTATGGCAACGCGCGTGGTTGTATGACTACTCACATTGGGGCGGGCCATTGCGAGCCCCCGGAAGCAACATCAACGCCACCACCAGACCCACTGTTCGTTGCAACTGCTGAATGGCTGAGCCGACGCAAGTGGCAATCAACATAATACGCATAGACTATTTACTCAGTTGCGAATCAATACTACTTAGTGCTTCACTGCCCATCTTCATCTTCAGCGGCTGAGTGATCTTGCGTGCATTATGAACGAAGAATGTGTCAATTTTCTCACTGGCCTGTTTCGTTAACACCATAATCTCAATACGTCGATTGACAGATGCAAAAGGATCGCTGGCATCCAATAAAATTTTGTCTGCCATACCACTTATCTGTAAGACCTTCCTCTCATCTAGCCCATATGCTGTAAGCACAGTGCATGCCTTTGGAGCCTGCTCCCCCGATAGATTCCAGTTGTTGTATAATTTTTGATTGCGATAAAGGACACTATCTGTGTGACCAATAATAATTTTATTACTAATCTTGTTTAAAGGTTTAGTGCATGCCGCCCGTAGGTGTTCGAAGAAGGGCTGTATTCCCGCGCTACCACGATGAAACATTTCATGCGAATTATCGTCAGTAATCAGAATGCGTAATCCCTGCAGCACGGCGCCGATTAAGATGTTTTTTTTGGCATGCTAGGCGGAGGTAATCTCTTCTATGGTACGCACCAGATCATCAATCTCATGCGTCGTGTGTTCAGGATCTCGCCTTGTTGCTTTTGTTGAAAAACAGGCATGGCCGCACCAGTCAAAAACCCCTTCAATTGAGCAATATTGGGGGTTAAAGAGCATGGTGATGTACTGCCGTCAACCAGCGTTATCTTACCCGCATCTTTCCGCTTGTCATCCATAAACACGAGTGATGTACCGGTAAAAAATGAGCGGCTATTAATCATATGCACAATTTCCTGACACTCTTGTTGCGATGACGTACTCATAATCCATAGCACCATTAAGAGCGACATCATTGCCAAGGTAAAATCAGCGAACGCCAGTTTCCAATCCCCCCCATGCAGTACTTCGGGGCTTTTACGCGATGATCGCTTAATCTGTATTATCTCAGAGTTGAGCTGACGGATACGGGTTATTTATACAAGTGTTTGTGAGATGACATCTAGTTCAGATTTTTTTCTGTCCAGCCCCGTTTACCATCAAGTAACGTTGCCATTCGCGTCCGCCCGCAGCACATTTTTCCCTGATGAGTTCGTTCATTATTGTAATACCACAACAGTTGTCCAGATCCGTGTGTAGGTTTTGCCGACCTCCATATAACTTCTTGCGGAACATGAGCTGATAAAATTCCTGCAAAATAGTTTTATGGAAGCGCGCGTAGATAGCATCCGTAAGTAAAATACCCTCTCTGGCTACTTTTTCTTCAAGTGCCTTCAGTCGCCTCATCAGCACGGTGCTTCACCCAGATGCTGATAATGTTACAGGCTTTTGATACGTTACCGCGTTCTTTGCCTAGATTCAGCAGGCACGCTTTGTGTTTAATGATGGGACCGTTAGTATGAATCATTAAAGCTACCTCCTGTTTTGTATAAGGATTCAACACCTATATAAAAACTGGTAACTCTCAACCTTTCAAGATCCAGTGTTAGATCAAGTCGTGACGAAGACACATTAAGGAATAAGCATTCCTCAATTAGCGTGACCGCTATCATCCAGTTATGGCAAGTTTATTGAACCTGTTCCCGCTCTCATTGCTTATCTATCTAACTTTAGCTAATCTGACACTAATTTATAGTAAATGCTATATTGTATGAAAATATTAGCGTATAACGCAATCGCTTTGTATTCATTGAATAATGGCTGTATTTATCGCATAGAATTGCTTTCACCGGAGAAGAATAATGCTTAAAAAGCGCGCTACAGCGGACGCTCTTAGTAAATCAAGAAAATTCCAATTTGCTTTTCTTGGCCCCGCTTTTATCGCCGCAATTGCCTATATCGATCCGGGCAATTTTGCCACGAATATTCAGTCAGGTGCCACTTACGGTTATCAGTTATTATGGATTGTGGTTTGGGCAAACATCATGGCGATGTTGGTTCAGCTCATGTCGGCAAAATTGGGCATTACTACGGATAAAAATTTGGCTGAACATATTCGCGATCGTTTTCCGCGACCTGTGGTATGGTTCTGGTGGGTGCAAGCGGAAATTATCGCCATGGTGACCGATTTGGCTGAATTTATCGGCGCAGCGCTGGGATTTAAGATGTTGTTAGGAATATCCTTGTTTGAAGGGACAATCATTACTGCGATCATGACCTTATTGATTTTAACTCTGCAAAGACGCGGACAAAAGCCGCTTGAGGCAGTGATTACTGGGCTGCTTCTCTTAGTCGCTATTGCCTATATTTTAGAACTATTTTTCTCCAAAGCGGGCTCAGGGCAACTTGTACGGGGTATGCTTGTACCCGCATTACCTGATGTGCACGCGATCTACTTAGCAGCCGGCGTGCTTGGTGCGACGATTATGCCGCACGTCATCTATCTTCACTCTGCGTTAACTCAGGGCGGAAACGGTAAAAACCGTAAACAGCGCTATGCCTCAACGCGAGTTGATGTTGCTATCGCCATGACTATTGCTGGCTTTGTAAATATCGCGCTGATGGCAACTGCCGCCGCGGCTTTTCACTTGAATGGCCATACTGGCATAGCTGATCTGGATGAAGCCTACCTAACACTAAAACCGTTACTTGGTAACGTGGCAGCAACGATTTTTGGCTTGAGTTTGGTGGTTGCTGGCTTGTCATCTACGGTGGTTGGAACTCTCGCTGGTCAAGTAGTTATGCAAGGATTCATCCATGTGCAAATACCTATCTGGGTACGACGCGTGATTACGATGCTACCTTCGTTTATTGTGATCATGTTAAAACTCGATCCTACGCAGATATTAATTATGAGCCAAGTAATGCTTAGCTTTGGTATTGCTTTAGCCTTGATCCCGTTACTCTGTTTTACGGGTAATCGCACGTTAATGGGTGATTTAGTGAATAGTCGGTGGATGCAAAGCTGTGGTTGGCTTGTGGCAGCACTGGTTATTATATTAAACGGTTGGCTGGTTTATATCGAGCTTTTCAAGAAAGCTTAAGCGTGTCAGGCGGCAGTTTGCATCTGGAGAAGAGGGAGCATTGCTATAAAAAAACCGCACTGATAGCGGTCGATGACAAACCAATTTACACCCGGAATGCCGTTCTATAACGGGATATCTAGGCCTAGAAAAGGGTGCGACCTCATCTTGAGGCTACTTTCTAAACGAAGTATTAACAATAGACGGTTTTTTCCTACGATAGGCTTGTGCCTTGACATACTGCAAGGAGCTATTAGAGGATAAATTTGTGCTCAATCTTCACGCGGCGTGTAAATCACTTTTGCATTGAAATTGAGCCCAAACCTTGCTTCAACGATCTAGCTTTAATTACAATCGTGTAAAAAAACGCAACCAACAATATTTAAAATCCTTTTTATTTAATATCGTTACCACCAGCTGTGGATATAGGGTTGTTGAATGGAACCGGGAAGATCCACGAATACTTCTGCCGACAGCCCTGTCAGCATCTAGATCTGCATAATGCCAGCCATTATGCTCAAGCACTGTGCTCACTATCGTTCCAAGCATTAGCATGGCAAGCTGGAGGTACCCATTCATTGCCATAATTAAGTCTATAGCCATAACCACCACTGATGTGGTTAGGTTGATTTCTGTGTAACATTTTTATTTTATTATCCGTTATCCATATTACCTAATTCTTCACAAACAGTGATATATTGTACTTTCAAAATTTTTAGCATGGCGTAGGCTTTGTTGAATAACTCAGAGCTTGTGACTACGGGCCCTCTAAGTAGATTGATTGTTATGCGATCCGGATACTGTTAGGGATTCCTAACTGTGTCATTTTGTTAAGCGCGTTGACCATCGCCATTGCCTCACCTACCTGCGCATCATAGTCACACAGACTTAGATGATCGCCCATGAGTGTTTTGAACCGGAACACAGTGGTTTCAGCCACTGGAAGAATCAGCGGTCTTATCTTCTTTCTCAGCAGGGCATCATGACAGTAGCGGGTATTGTATTTATCAGAGCTGGTATAGCCTGAGCGTCAGTCGTACCGTTTAACGATAAATCGGCACAGATAATTTCATGTGTCGGGCTATCTACTGCCACAGAGGTGATAGCCATGTCTGACCGACCACGCCGCCCAGGCGGTCCAGGGAGCAATTGCCGAGGCATCCAGTCATATGGTCAGAGATCCGCGCTGCTTGAGAGCGTTGTTATACGTGGACCAGTGGGTTATTTTAAACTTCTGCGTTGCCATAGGGTCCTCATGTTGAAATGACCGGAGCAAACCATCACCCAAATGTTCAATCTATTCAACAAAGGCTCCAGTCATGTCATTCAACAAGGTTGAATTTCAGTTTGTGTAATATTGTACATCTTTCGAAAAAAATCAAAAGAATATAACTTGGCATACATAAAAATATAATTGTAGTAACCTTGCCACTTTACCGCAGTGAAAATTAGGGGGATTATGCTATCTAATTTTGTATATTACGGCCATGTCAATTCGAAAGGTGTTAAACCACCATTATATAAATAGGTTGACAGTTGTGGCAGGTATTATGTGTACTATCACTACAATGGTATGTATTTTACTCACACGTATGTACGTATCCGGGTGCTGTTTATTGTTCCTGTTCGTATTGAGCAGGAAAAACTAGTCTCTTTAGAAGAGACGGTGCGAAGATGTCAATGTTCTAGCGTTTAGTAACTTTACGTGTTGGCACCGTGCATTGGCATAATACAATGCGGAGCGCCATTATTGCTGTTATCGTCACAGGTGATAAGCATAGTACCTGTATCTATATTGCTTCAGCCCTGACCACCATCGCTATTACCCACATAGACTCATTCGTAAGAATTAAACGCCAGCTTTCTTACGCAGCAAGCTGCACGTAACCTTGCTAAGGCATCGATTAAAGCGGAAAAGTGACTCTTTATTCAAGCAGGCAAAAGACTAGCAAGAGCGAAAAACCGCTACTATCAAATCTCTGTCGCCACTTTTCCGCCATTGAAGTTTTGACACAAAAAAAGCCACTTACTAAAGTGACTTGATTATATGAGTTTAAAATCAAAAATTGGTGGCCCCTCCCCGACTTGAACGGGGGGCCAAGCGATTATGAGTCGCCTGCTCTGACCACTGAGCTAAGGGGCCAATCAATGTGTGGCGATTATAGAACATCTAATAGTGGCAATCTAACATGATAAAAGTAAGTGCTTCATTTAGCAGCAGCATCTTATTATATGGCGCGCCGAGAAACAGATGGTTCACTTAAAGTAATCTCTTTTAACACACGTTAATAGCCGGTGTATTTGACCACGCAGCACAGTTCCATAGCTGTAAGCTGTTTCCCCAATCTACTTTGATGGAATTAGCTGTAGCTTAAACAGTTACAGCTTTTCACTTAAGCTGGACAGCAAAGGGTATAGGCCCGATTTACTATCCATTCGTTACACGACGATAAGTTAGATGATTGCTTTTTCTAGTACGCGAACTAACGTCCAAGATTTAGTTTTAGATATTGGTCGACACTCGCGGATCTCAACCCAGTCGCCGATTGAACATTCATCTTTTTCGTCGTGTACGTGCAGCTTGGTTGTTCGCTTGATAAACTTGCAATAGAACGGGTGTTTTACAAATCGCTCAATGACGACAACAATAGACTTCTGCATTTTGTCGCTTTTAACACGTCCTTGCAGAGTACGAATTTTTTCACTCATTGCGCCCCCGCCTTTTCAGTTTGTATAGTTTTAATTCGTGCGACATCACGCCTTACTTTTTTTAGCAGATGCGTCTGCTGTAGCTGACCAGAGGCTGCTTGCATACGCAGATTAAACTGTTCGCGCAGTAAGTTCAGCAACTCAGTATTTAGCTCTTCAGAGCTTTTATCACGTAGCTCAGATGCTTTCATCACATCACCGTTTTAGTTACAAAGGTGGTCTTTATAGGCAGTTTTGCTGCCGCCAATTTGAATGCTCTTCGGGCAATTTCTTCGGAAACCCCGTCCATTTCGTAGAGCACTTTGCCAGGTTGAATCAAAGCAACCCAGTACTCAACGTTCCCTTTACCTTTACCCATACGCACTTCTAGTGGTTTTTCAGTAATCGGCTTATCGGGGAAAATACGAATCCATATTTTACCTTGACGTTTAATAGCACGGGTCATCGCACGTCGCGCAGCTTCGATTTGGCGCGCAGTTAGGCGACCGCGACCAACAGCTTTCAAGCCGAAAGTGCCGAAGCTCACATCCATGCCTTGTGCTAAGCCACGATTACGGCCTTTATGCATCTTACGGAATTTTGTACGCTTAGGTTGTAACATCAGCGACTCTCCTTACCTACGGCTTTTACGCTGCTGCTTTTTAGGTTGAACGCTAGGTTTTTCCGGTTGTTCAACATCAGCCATACCACCAAGGATTTCATTTTTAAAAATCCACACTTTCACTCCTATAACGCCATACGTCGTGTGCGCTGCAGAAGTATTGTAATCTATGTCTGCACGCAGTGTATGCAGCGGAACGCGACCCTCACGGTACCACTCAGTACGCGCGATTTCGGCACCCCCTAAACGGCCACTGACCTCAACTTTAATGCCCTTAGCGCCGATACGCATCGAATTCTGCACTGCGCGTTTCATCGCTCGACGGAACATAACACGACGCTCAAGCTGGGATGTTATGCTGTCTGCCACCAATTTAGCGTCAAGCTCAGGTTTGCGTACTTCAGTGATATTAATTTGTGCGGGTACCCCAGCAATATTAGCAACCATCGCGCGTAGTTTTTCCACGTCTTCACCCTTTTTGCCAATCACAATACCTGGGCGGGCAGTGTGGATGGTAACGCGGATGCTTTTGGCTGGCCGCTCAATAGTGATACGTGACACGGATGCTTTAACAAGCTCTTTGTTTAAATACTGTCGTACTTTAAAATCGCTATCAAGATAGTCCGCGAATTCTTTAGTATTGGCAAACCAGGTAGAATTCCACGGTTTGACAATGCCTAGTCGAATACCATTAGGATGTACTTTTTGACCCATGACTACTCTCCTGAGTCTCTACGCGTCAGACACAACCACAGTAATGTGGCTAGTACGCTTTAGAATTCGGTCCGCACGGCCCTTGGCACGCGGCATAATACGTTTCATCATCGGACCTTCGTCGACAAAAATTTTGGTCACTTTAAGTTCATCAATATCAGCACCGTCATTGTGCTCAGCATTGGCAATAGCGGATTCCAGTACTTTTTTCACCAATATGGCTGCTTTCTTATTTGTATAAGAAAGAATATTGAGTGCCTGTGAGACTTTTTTTCCACGGATAAGGTCAGCTACAAGACGAACCTTCTGCGCAGAAGAGCGAGCATGACGATGTTTAGCAATAGTTTCCATCTCATTCACCCCTGTTATTTCTTACGCGCTTTCCTATCAGCGGCATGACCACGATAAGTTCTTGTCAGTGAAAATTCGCCCAGTTTGTGACCCACCATCTCGTCTGAAACGAAAATGGGAACGTGTTGGCGACCATTGTGGACGGCAATGGTCAGACCGATCATCTTAGGAAAGATCGTTGAACGACGGGACCAGGTGCGCAAAGGCTTCTTGTCACCGTTTTCTACCGCTTTCTCAACCTTCTTCAGCAAGTGTAGGTCTATAAATGGACCTTTCTTGAGAGAACGTGGCATGGTTTATCCTCTAATTTTATTTGCTACGGCGACGCACGATAAACTTATCAGTACGCTTGTTGCTACGAGTTTTCTTGCCTTTGGTCTGCACACCCCAAGGTGTAACTGGGTGTCTACCAAAGTTACGCCCTTCGCCACCACCATGTGGATGGTCGACGGGATTCATTGCTGTCCCGCGCACGGTAGGCCGAATACCGCGCCATCGACTGGCACCAGCTTTACCCAACACGCGTAACATATGTTCAGCATTACCAACTTCCCCTAGTGTAGCCCGGCAATCCGCTTGAATTTTACGCGTTTCGCCGGAGCGTAAACGTAAAGTAACGTACGTAGTTTCACGAGCAACAATTTGCGCATAAGCGCCTGCCGAACGTGCGATCTGGGCACCTTTCCCCGGTTTCATTTCAACATTGTGCACTGTGGAACCAACCGGAATATTACGCATTGGTAGAGTATTGCCTGCCTTTATTGCAAGGTCAACGCCAGATTGGATTTGATCACCTCTTTTCAGTCCCTTAGGCGCCAGTATATAACGACGTTCACCATCGCGATAAAGCACGAGAGCGATATTAGCGGAGCGATTTGGATCATACTCTAAGCGCTCAATGATAGCTGGAATGCCATCTTTGTTGCGTTTAAAATCTACGATGCGGTAGGCGCGTTTGTGCCCCCCACCGATGTGTCGAGTGGTAATACGACCATGTTTATTACGACCGCCGGTTTTCTTTTTCTTTTCAATTAATTGGGAAAAAGGCTTACCCTTGTGCAACTCTGGGTTGACCACTTTGACTACGTGGCGACGACCCGGAGACGTGGGTTTACACTTTACAATAGCCACTGTTTATTTCCTCCGACTCAGTCCGCGCCGCCAGTGAAGTCCAGATTCTGGCCATTTTCAAGGGTAACGTATGCTTTTTTCCAGTCACTACGACGACCAATGCGTTTACCGTGACGTTTAAGTTTACCCTTCGCTATTAAGGTGTTAACGCGCTCAACCTTAACATCGAATAGTGTCTGAACGGCTTGCTTTATCTCTGTTTTGGTGGCGTCTTTAACCACCTTTAACACGATAGTATTGCTTTTTTCCGTTTCAGCAGAAGCTTTTTCAGAGAGATGGGGTGTTTTGATTACTCTCAGTAAACGTTCTTCGTTAATCACCTGAGCATCTCCTCGACTTGTCTAACTGCGTTGGCAGTCATTATCACGTTTTCGTATACAATTAGGCTGACAGGATCGATCCCGGTTGTATCTCGAACTTCTACTTTGAGAAGGTTCCTCGCAGCGAGACAGAGATTCTCATCTAATTCATTGGTAATAATGAGAACGTCTTTTAGTGCCATCTCTTTAAGTTTTTGTGCAAGCAGCTTTGTCTTGGGTGCCTCTACAGAGAAATTTTCGACGACAATGAGGCGATCCTGGCGAACCAATTCCGACAAAATGCTCCTTAGTGCACCTCGATACATCTTCCGATTTACTTTCTGGCTATGATCCTGAGGCTGAGCTGCGAACGTTAGGCCACCGGAGCGCCAAATTGGACTCTTGATGGAGCCTGCGCGGGCTCGACCAGTCCCTTTTTGACGCCAAGGCTTCTTTCCAGACCCAATTGCCTCTGCTCGCGTCTTTTGGGCACGCGAACCTTGACGTGCACCAGCGGCATAGGCCACAACAACTTGATGGACCAATGCTTCATTAAAATCACGAGCGAAGGTGTTTTCGGAAACAGTGAGCGCGCTTTGCGCGTCTTTGACGACTAATTCCATTACCTGCCTCCCCGTGTCTTGAGCGCTGGTAAAATGATAAGATCGCCACCTGTAGCACCAGGTACAGCACCTTTTACCAGTAAAACATTGCGTTCGACATCAACACGCACGACCTCTAAACTTTGAATCGTAACGCGTTCATTGCCCAGCTGACCGGCCATTTTCTTACCTTTAAATACTTTCCCAGGAGTTTGGTTTTGACCAATAGAACCGGGAACACGATGGGATAATGAGTTGCCATGCGTCGTATCCTGAGTACGGAAATTCCAACGTTTCACCGTTCCAGCAAAACCTTTACCTCTGGATATTCCAGAGATATCAACCTTTTTGATATCTGTAAAAATGCCGACACCAATCTGCTGACCTAATGCATAGGTATCTTGCTCGTCAGTACGAAATTCCCACAGTCCACGCCCAGCTTCTACGCCAGCCTTAGCGAAATGCCCCAATTCAGGCTTAGTTAACCGGTTTGTTTTTTTTGTACCGGTTGTTACCTGAATAGCACTATAGCCGTCGTTGCTGGAACTTTTAATCTGCGTAACTCGATTTTGCTCTATTTCGATCACGGTTACGGGGATTGATTGACCATCTTCAGTGAAGATACGTGTCATCCCCACTTTTTTACCAACTAAACCAATCATTGTTTCAACCTCTTAATCGTCGGTAAATCCGATCAACCTAAGCTAATCTGAACGTCAACGCCAGCTGCTAGATCCAAACGCATTAGCGCGTCGACGGTTTTTTCAGTCGGTTCGACGATATCGACTAGGCGCTTATGAGTACGAATTTCGTATTGGTCACGCGCGTCTTTATTTACATGTGGCGATATGAGAACCGTAAAACGCTCTTTACGCGTGGGTAGTGGGATTGGACCACGAACCTGGGCCCCAGTACGTTTTGCCGTTTCAACAATTTCTAGAGTTGACTGATCAATCAGCCGATGGTCAAACGCTTTAAGCCGGATACGGATCCTTTGGTTCTTCATGAGACCAGAGCTCCAAATATTTTATAAAAAAAAATCACCTCTCGCCCTCAATATTTTTGAGGGCGTGTAATCGCTTAGCCTGTAACATCCCAATCGGACATATTGTTTTGGCAACGCACCAACAACGTGTGATTTTAGTAGAAATCACGTTACCTGTACTACGTAAAGCTGATGCATTATACGTAAAAATTTTTTCATGGCAATAGCCCAGGCAGCTTATTTCAGTTGAAATATAGTCTTGCTTACCGTGTCCTGTAACAGGAAAGAAATAAAATGAGTTATGTGCAAAACGGTGCTAAAGATAAAATATCCTTTACAGAATAACGCGTAGCATGGGTCGTAAAAGGTGACTTTCAAGGAGTAAGTTGTGTTGGCACCATTTTAAACGGAATGTTTGGACGCTCTGTTGGCTAGTTTTATTGCATTGTGGCAGCACGCTATCGTCCAGAAGACAGTAACCGACAATGGCTGAGTAATATCACTCGTCCAGCATCGCACTGTTTGCGGTGTAATCGTCAATTATCCATTAGAGATTTGGTGCTGATCATCAGTTGGCTGCTTTTTTGGGATCGTTGTCGCTATTGCAATGGTCTAATTGGTAAAGAGACTTTGCCAATTGAGCTAGTCAGTGAGCTAAGTGCCAGTGTGCTTTTTATAGGATTTGTTGAATAGATTGAACACAACCCTATTGAGGATGTAAAGGTGCAATACCTAATAAAGATGCCGTATTTGAATGTGTGGTACCCGAGGTAAAACCAGGTTACTACGTCATTCTCGTGGTGTGGGATATCGCCGATACGGGAAATGCCTTTGATCAGATCATCGACGTGGATATTGAGTAAAAAACGCATCACTATTCATTCGGCTGACATCGTGCTGTAGGCAGGGTTATCTGCCTACTTCTTCTTTCAATGCTGGCATGAATTGCTCCGATATTGATTCGGCGGGCAGCTAATCTATCAAAACCGGAGGGATGCGTGTAACCTGTCATGACAGATCATGCTAAGACCGATCCTGCTCGAGCGCCTTAAGCATCTAAGCAGCAGACACGCGTGTAGTGCGCTAAGTACATACACCGCTATCTACAGCGATGTATGTACTTAGCGCTGAAGGAGGAATTATCTTTAGTTACCAATAAGGTATTCACTGCTCCTTAAGCTGATGCAACTGCTGCCGATTGGCCACAGGATAGCGGGCTATTACCTAATCGGTGGGTGATTGGTACAATATCTCTCTGGCGTAGTAATTTGCCGATCAACTGCAATGACGACGCTGCCCCTCTCGCGTAATACGTTGAGCTAACACAATCTCTGTACGTAACTCCTCATCCAGTGGAATATGCGCTAAGGAATTTTTACCTAGTGTAACCAGCTATTTCCACAATATTTTTAAAGCTTCTGCATCGCGTTTGATTTCGCTTTTACTCATCCACAACGCGGTATCGTCGACCAATTCCACCGACGAATTGGGCCAATCATCACTCGATTGTGGTATGTAAAAATATCCTGATTTTTTGCTAATTCTCCATGCTATTCTAGCAGCCTTCATGCAAGTTGCGAAATTTTTCTTTGAGTCTGCTAAACTCAATAGCAAAGTGAATCCATCATAGGGCAAAGCAATGAATATTGCTGATCAAATTTTAGAGCAGCGTCGACGCTTCGAGCAGGCAGCAGCAACAGCGTTAGAGATGGCAAGCGCTATCGTCGATGGTACCGAAGTCTCGATTAACAAAACCTTGGGCATTGGTGTCAGCACGCGTAATACTGAGGTTGAAAATGTTGAGTTCAACCATGACGGTGCGCTTGGCATCACTGTCTATCAACACCATCGAAAGGGTAGTGCATCCTCAACTGACCTAAGTACCAAAGCAATTCAGCAAACCGTACAGGCGGCGATCGATATCGCGCGTTACACCTCGGCAGATCCATGTGCTGGGTTGGCAGAGACTGCACTGTTAGCCTGGGAAGTCAATGACCTCTATTTATTTCACCCTTGGCAGTTCGATACGGAGTGTGCGATTGAACTAGCGGCACGTGCCGAACTAACGGCACTGCAAGTGGATAAACGTATCATAAATACGGAAGGGGGAAATTTTAGTAGCCATGCGGGGATCTACGTTTATGGCAATTCAGCAGGGATGTTATCAAGTTACTGTACGAGTCGTCATTCGCTGTCGAGCTGTGTGGTAGCGAAAGAAGACGGCAGCATGGTGCGCGATTATGCTTACACTGTCAGCCGTGCCTTCGATACATTAGAGAGCGCCGAATGGGTAGGCAACGAGTGCGCACGTCGCACACTTGCACGGTTAAAGCCACGTAAACTAGCGACAATGTGTGCGCCAGTGCTATTTTCTGCGGAAGTTGCCACTGGACTGATTGGTCACTTGGTGGGTGCAATTAGCGGCAGTAGTGTCTACCGTAAAGCGACATTTTTACTGGATGCATTAGATCAGCCTATTTTCCCCGCATGGTTTACGCTGGAGGAAAGACCGCATGAACCACGCGGCCTGGCATCAGCACCGTTTGATCATGAAGGCGTGCGCACACAACATCGGCAGATTGTTAAAGAGGGCGTACTCCAGAGTTGGTTACTAAATAGCTATTCAGCACGCAAGTTAGGTTTGAGTAGCACCGGCCATGCAGGAGGTATTCATAACTGGCGTATTCAGGGTCAAGACAAAGATTTTGCTGATTTATTACGACAAATGGGCACAGGTTTAGTCGTGACCGAGCTGATGGGAGAAGGTGTAAATGGTGTCACCGGAGACTATTCGCGGGGCGCGAGTGGATTTTGGGTAGAGCAGGGTCAAATCCAATATCCCGTTAGTGAGATCACCATTGCCGGTAATTTAAAAGAGATGTGGCGTAATATGGTCGCGCTGGGTAACGATGTTGAAAAGCGGGGTAATATCCAGTGTGGTTCTATCTTGCTGGCGGAGATGAAAATTGCAGGGCAATAAGCAACTCGCCGCTATTATAGATGACGTGCTGACTTGCCGCACACTAAATTGGGAAATGTCACGTTTAATTATGTACTTACTATGCTGCTGTTTTAAAACCGAGCACGTTACTTAGTCGAGTGTTAGCTATCTTTATGCTGGAAAATCCCTTTTTATCTTCTCTGTTAAGGGACATGCATCTTATCTACGCCCGGTAACATCACCACGTATTGCCTTAGTGGATAACTGCGTTGCCACGTACTAGCGCTTGGAAGTAAGATGGGAAATCGCTAATCAGAAGCAGGCTGAGGAAAATGTCTATTGAGGGGCTATTAAGCCATTCACTCGTTGATGTATATACACGTGAAGAGAAATAGCGTGTCATCAAGTCTGGGATAACACGCCTATAAATCAGCAAACAAGTGCTTTTTTAACATGCCATACTAGAAGATAGCTGTTTTATATTTGGCTTGCTTATAAATGTTGTACGCTGGAATTTAATTTGCTAGCCCCAGTAAGTTGCTCTTACCCTGCAAATGAATAGAGATTAAAATAAACGAGGAGCAAGGGTTATACAGTAAAGCTAACCTTTATTCTTTTCTAACTGGGCTAAGGGTTTTTTAGTTGGCTAGTGCTTTGTTGAATAAAGCAGAACTTGTGACGAATTTGCCTCAGGTAGTCGGATTGTTAGGCGATCCGGATGCTGCTCGGCATGCCCAATAGCGTAATCCGGTTAAGTGCTTTGACCATCGCTATTGCTTCTCCCACCTGAGCATCATCATCACGTAGACTCAGTATAACCACCCAGACGCGTTTTTAAGCGAAACATGGCTGTTTCAGCCACTGAGCGCCAGTGATAGCCGACTTTCTCTTTCCAGGTGTCGTTGCTGCCACAAAGTCACTGATTTGCAATAGCGTGGTTACGCTCGTGGAATCGATGGCCAATATAGTACACCTCTTCGCAGCGGAATAAGCGGCCTTATTTTCTTCCTCAGCAGTGCATCATGACAGGAACGTGTATTGTAAGCGCCGTCAGCTGACGTTTTTCTTATTTTCCGGTGGGTCTGGTTTATCCGGGCTGGTAGCGCCTGGGCAGCGGTTGTGCCACTGAGCGACAAATCAGCACAGATAATCTTATGCGTCACACTGTCTACCGCCAGATGTAGTTTACGCCATACCCTCATCCGCACCATACTGCCGCACTTTCTATTCGCCTTCACCAAATGCTTTCAAGCCAGTTCCGTCAATAACCAGATGGGATATTTCACCACGTCTTGGCGTTTTTATGCTGATATTGACTGTCTTGGCTCGCCAGCTCACAAGCAAGTAGTCCGGGCATCTTGGCGACAATTTCATCAGGTTAAAAACCGTGTCAACGAAGCTCTGTCGCGCCAGCAGCGAAAGGCTAAACACGCCTTTCATCATCAAGACCGTGGTGATGGCCATATTTGAGTAGTGAAGCGGTCGTCCACGCCGTTCAGGAGGCGTTTTATCCGTCCATGAAGCACTGGCGGCTGATTCATTCATCCATACCGTCAGAGAACCACGCTGTTTGAGGGCTTTATTATAAGTAGGCTAGTTGGTGATTTTAAACTTTTGGTTTGCCATAGAAAAGTGATGTTGAGAAGACGGTGGTGATTTTAGAAGAGAAGCACCTAAAAGACCGCATTTCTAAAGGTGAGCATGCAAACGTTCACCAAATTCGATAATAAAACGACTCATCGCCAAGCACCAGTTCGACAGAAACAGTTGTCGCTTTTTAATCGCATGAAGGATAACACAGTTCAACGACTCAATAGCCTGAGTTGTATAAATCACTTTTCTTATCTCAGATGGATAAACAAAAAACGTATTCAAATGATCCTAATTGGATAACCCGCTACGGCTAATTTGTGGATAACGACTATCCCAGGTATCACTGAATTTCTCCAGCCCCTGCAAACGCAGCCTCCTCCGTTGCCGCCTAGTACACAGCTTTCAAATCACCGGTTACCGCCTTGTCATCCTTCCATGAAACAAGGAAAACGGATTTGTTGATAACATGGCCATCATGACGCACGCTAACGACAATACAATCAAGATAGACAATGGAATATAACGGCCGCCAGCAGTCTGCCCTGCCATTCTATAACCTGCTCTTTTACCGCATCAGTCACTTTAGATATGAGCGTAGAAGAAACATCAGCATCATACATTTCTTTGAATGCAGCGACGATATCACGTGTGCTCATTCCCTTAGCATACAGGGATAATATTAGGCAATTACACAATCTCATGTACAGGCTCTTACTGATTATTAAATGTTTAAACCAGGCAATTTGTGCCTACCCTACTTTAATTTCACAGTACTTATATGCCATCCGTCCTGCCGTTTTGTCAATTTAACTGCGGATGTTGCATCGATCATCTTTAGATTATGTTGCTGATATATTTAATAAAAACGCCTTGCATCAATGATATTGGTTAATTGATTCAGTTTACTCAATACTCGACTTATATGTAGATTGGTTATAAATTTCAATTTCCATATCGATAGTAGCGACCTGTTTGCGCGTATCATTGCGGCTACTTACACCTAATACTTTAACTTTTTCATTGGCCAAGATTGTAGTGATATTACGTAGTAAGCCACTTCTATCATTCGCAGTGACGCCGTAATACTATAGCGTATAACCACTAGCCCAGGCTGCATCGACGATACGTTCTGGTGCTTGTAACATTAACTCTGCAAGTTGATCGCAATTCGTTCGATGAATAGAAATACCACGTCCTCGGGTAATAAATCCCATGATGGTGTCGCCAGGAATGGGACAACAGCAGCGCGCGATGTGGTGTAACAGGTTACCTACCCCTTCGACAACGACATGGCCGCTCTTATCTTGTCCGTGATGTGCTGGCATTTTTTGCGCTATTTGACGTAGAACTGCACGATCTTGCTCTTCTGCATCTGGCTTATTCAGTTGCGCTTGCAGGAAATAAATAACCTGGTTTAAGCGGATATCACCACTGCCTATACCCACCAGTAAATCATCCAAACTAGCCACGTTGTAGCGCGGCAGCAGCCATGTTTCAGCTTCTTTTAGAAGTACATTAAATTGGCTAAGCTCACTCTCCAGCATCTGCTTGCCCGCTGCCATATTCTTATCGTGATCTTGTTTGCGGAACCAGGCATGGATCTTTGCTCGTCCTCGACTAGTGGTCACATAGCCAAGATGACTATTAAGCCAATCCCGGCTTGGATTCGACCGTTTTTGTGTGATGATTTCAACTTGGTCACCCATACGCAGTTGGTATGTAAACGGCACAATACTCCTACTTACTTTAGCGCCAATACAGCAATGTCCTACATCACTGTGGATATGATCAGCAAAATCTAACGGTGTGGAGCCCACTGGCAAATCAATGACATCACCTTTTGGGGTAAAAACATAACCACGGTCATCAAATACCTGGCTACGTATCTCTTCCAATAATTCTCCAGAGTCCACCATCTCCTCTTGCCAAGTAAGCAATTTTATTAACCAGGCAATACGCTCTTCATATCCAGACGCATTACGTTTCCCGGTTGTGTTCTCTTTATAGCGCCAGTGCGCGGCAACACCTAACTCGGCACTCTCATGCATCTGTCGCGTGCGGATCTGTATCTCTACCGTCTTCCCATCTGGACCCAATACGACTGTATGGATAGATTGATAACCGTTAGGTTTAGGATTGGCTACGTAGTCATCAAATTCGTCTGGAAGATGTTTATAAAGCGTATGTACAATGCCCAGCGCGCCATAACAATCCTGTAAGCGCTCTGCAACAATGCGTATTGCCCGCACATCAAATAGCTCATCAAAAGTGAGTTTTTTCTTATACATTTTACGCCATATGCTGTAGATGTGTTTTGGACGGCCATAAACCTCTGCGCTAACCCCTTCCCTCTGCATCGCGTGACACAACATCTTGACGAAATTATTAATGTAGCGTTCACGATCAACTCTGCGTTCGTCAAGCAATTTAGCAATCTGTTGATAGTTATCCGGATGCAAGTAGCGAAAGCAATAATCTTCAAGCTTCCACTTTAACTGACCAACACCGAGCCGGTTTGCTAAAGGCGCATAGATATTAAAACACTCTTCTGCTGCTAATATCCGCTCTTCTTCCGGTGCTTGTCTCATTGCACGTAAATAGACAATGCGTTCAGCCAGTTTAATAATGACACAACGAAAATCTTCGACAATTGCCAACAACACGCGACGAATATTATCCACTTGAGCATGCGTCGACGTGTTGGTGCGGATAGTACTGAGTTGACGAATGACATCCATCTGGCAGACGCCACTAATGAGTACGCTGATTTCATTACTCAATGTTAGTTCATGCTGGTTGGTATCTAAAAGATTGCGCTCGGCCAGAGGAAGTAACAGTGCAGCACACATTGTGGCACTATCCATATTTAAGGTAGCGAGAATCTCCACAATGTCTAATCCATATTGAAGTGGACTCGCGAGTTCCGATTCACCTTTTTCCCCCGCATCTGTAGGCGTGAGATGGTCACATTGCGCCCAGGTCTCAGTTAAGCGTTTACGTGTTTTAGCACTGCTTAGCTGTAACGTATCAATCCAGCGCTCAAAATCAAACACGCCGATGTGTTTACTTGATCCGCCCCGTACTGCAACCATATTTTCTCCTAACTACACAAATAGCATTGCACCGACCTCAATGGCGTCAATCGTGGATTTAAACAAGTACAAAAGCGGCGACTCACTCCAGTAAATCATTCCTGATGCATAAATTGATAACCTATGTATTGGCTAAATTAGTGCTCATTGATGCATCAACTTCAGCGAAAAAGTGTAAAGATAGTCAGGTTATCTGCTCACTCTGTCAAGTTATTAGATTAACGACGCTTGCTAATGCGTTTGTGGTTAAAATCTTCCGTATCGGCATCTAAAACATCTACGCAACGAATTTAACCGCTATCTTACTCAAACAGCTAACTAAAATAAGGTGGGTAAGGCTATCGAACTGTTTATCACCATTTCAACACCTATTTGTCTACTAATTACATAAAAATTACACGGTAAACCTACCCCACACCTGCTCTGCTTTTGAGCCTTGCCGTGTACATTTTGATACTTCTTTGTTTACTTTACAGCGCCTATATCGTCATCAAACAGCTTCTCTCAATATAAAATGGCAAACTATGTGCACCTTCAACAAGAGGTAGGATAACATCTGCTACGTCCATCTTGTTGCTTATATAGCTTTTTCGCTCAGCGTAATATAGCTGCACATCACCTAAAACAGCGTGCTCACTGCATACACACGTTAAGCCTCGCTATTTCACCCCGCTTCTTACTGCAGAGCAAAATGGCCTACGCTTATACTGTTGGCAGACGATTCCCTCAAATGGCCCCATCTGTTTGGTCAATGCCAGCGATGACATCACTGCTGCCTAACTGCATAATAGTGGTGGTAAGATTATACTGCGGTAGAGATGATAAGTAGTAAATGCGATCAAGACACCGTTTAACATTAGTCAGTTTGATGGGCTGATCTCTTAGTTGGTGCGTCCACACGATCTCTTTTACTGCCTTTGACGATGCAACAGTCGAACGCATTAACTTGTTACTGCAAAGGGTGAACGACGACGTTTGCTCATACATTCACTGTAGATATAAGACATTCGTACCCATAGCATCAAGTAATCGTTTTGGTACAGCGCTGTGGAGCCTATAGATTAGATTGTGTAATTTTGTTATGTTCAATTTGACATTCAAATAGGTTAAATTACGAACGAGAAACAATTGCAGGTGCTGTCTACCGAGTTAGCCAAAAATCGCAAGTTTCTTCTACGCTCATATCTAAAGTGACTGATGCGGTAAAAGAGCAGGTTATAGAATGGCAGGGCAGACTGCTGGCGGCCGTTATATTCCATTGTCTATCTTGATTGTATTGTCGTTAGCGTGCGTCATGATGGCCATGTTATCAACAAATCCGTTTTCCTTGTTTCATGGAAGGATGACAAGGCGGTAACCGGTGATTTGAAAGCTGTGTACCAGGCGGCAATGGAGGAGGCTGCGTTTGCAGGGGCTGGAGAAATTCAGTGATACCTGGGATAGTCGTTATCCACAAATTAGCCGTAGCGGGTTATCCAATTAGGATCATTTGAATACGTTTTTTGTTTATCCATCTGAGATAAGAAAAGTGATTTATACAACTCAGGCTATTGAGTCGTTGAACTGTGTTATCCTTCATGCGATTAAAAAGCGACAACTGTTTCTGTCGGATGATTGGGTGAAAAAACCTTAACCTCGCTCTATCCATCCCTAAAACCCATTTACGATTTTTTATGGCTACCCTGTGAAGCGATTTTTCACTGCCTTCCGGTCTCTATTTGCTGGTCACCCGTTAAAATAGATAGGCTTCCACCCCCGCGCTAGGCATTGTATTGGGCATTACACTTGTTTCGCCACAGCTAATGAGTGTCTTATAACCTTGGTTCTATGACGCCTGATATATGGAATTTTGGTTTAGTTAAAATTGAAAAAGTAGGCTACTAAGCTCAGGTCATTCCCCCCTATTTTGTCAGGTCTTTTCTCGGTTGGTTGGAAACGCTCTTATCGCTACTGATTACAGATTACCTGAAGTTGGTTATTGTGCCCATTGTGTCACTTATCGTTGCTGTGTTTGTTGCGCATATATTACTCGGCCCGGTAGGACGTAGTCTGGGCAATATCATTGTAGACGTTATCCGTACTTTAATGCTGGGTGTGGTTTTGCGCCCGTGGGTTCAGCTATCGTTGGATTCTTGTATTCACCACTTGTCATCATCGAGCTGCATCATGCGACGTTGTCGAGATCGACATGCAGATGATATTAAATCATGGTGGGACACCAATTTGGCCTATTATCGCCCTATGTAACATAGCTCAGGCTTCTGCGGTTGTCGGTATGATCATTGTCAGTCGAAAAAAACGTGAGCGAGAAATTGCCTATCCGGCCGTGATATTAGCCTATTTAGGCGTCACCGAACTCGCGATGTATGGGGTTGATCTGCGTCACGGTTTCCCTATGGTGTGTGCGATGATCGGATCATCACTTGCTGGGCTTATTTGTGGTTTATATGGTGTGCTTTTTGATGATATCGGCATGGGCGGTCTACCAGGAATACTTTTGATAAAATTACAATATTGGACCATCTATCTCGGGGCCATGTGTATTGCCACGATGCTACCAATGCTACTTACTATCTGTGTCTATCGCTATAAATCAGGAGCTTTAAGAGATGCTTTTTCTGACGATGACGATTGCTGAGCACAATATCACGGCAAAGCTTGGTGCGGTAGAAAAACACTATAAATTCAGTTATAATCATCCTGATTGGCAGGCATGGAATAATTTAGCCCTGAAAAAAAGCAACACCCTCCCTTTCTGGAGGGTGGCATTGTCGTTGCAACTGCAACTGAACAAAATGCTACTGGTGACTGTTTTACTACAGATGCTCAGATCATCCACCTCCCAAATTTCTTCTCGGAAAAGTGCAACGTGCCTTTTATCACAAAGCCAGAAGAAGCTATCAGTGAGACCAAGCGACGTGCAGCAGGCACTTAACGCACAGGAAGATAGGTGCAGTTGGACGTTAGATTATGCGGGATTTTATCCAGGTAATCGGGCATATTGTGTCGAGTCGTTGTTAACGACAGCAAATGGTTATCTTGGTCTACGCGGGACGCTGCCTGACATGCGGATTAGTGACGCTACTTATCCAAGGCTCCACCTCGCTGGATTATATAATCAGACACAATCCCAAGTGGGTGATCACAGCATCACTAATGAGGATTTTGTTAATGCCCCAAATGCCCAATTTATCGCCCTTTCGCTAGATGCAGACCAACTTATTGATCCGTTGACGGTAACAACATTAACGCTTAATCGCACATTGGATGTAAAAACCGGCACATTTTTCAGTGAGTGGCATCTTGCCTGCGAGGATAACAGACAAGCTAATAATTAAAAGCCGTAAATTTACCAACATGGCTTGCATGCCCTATTTTTGTATTGAGTATCAATTCACCCTACTCAATTTTTTCGGTGTAATCACCGTCGTGAGTAGCATAGATGGCACCACGTATAATTATGGCGTAGAGCGTTATCGTGGCTTAGCTGCTCAGCATTATGATGTGATAAAAACGCAGGTGAGCAAAACCGTATTTCATTTCTGGCCGCAACGAAACAATCGTGCATTGGCATGGGGATAACGGCGATGATCCGCAGCGATTTTTTTACCCCAGAGGATATTTTACTTGTTGTCAACCAGCACAGTGTTGAGAAAAAAATTAAGATACACGTGCAAGTGCAACAGACTTATGTAGTAGAAAAACGGGTTTTTGTGGCGCTTTCAACCGTTTTTCCTGCCAACTGACAGCATATCCACTATTCGATATACCCCCTTTACGCCAACACAAGGAAGATAATCAACACGTCTGGCAACAGCTATGGCATGAAGCCGCATAGACATTGACAGCGATTTGCTGACACAAAAACTGCTCAACTTACATACATACCATCTGCTAGCCTCTGCCTCGCCGATCTAATAACACACACTATCCGTCTTGATGTCTCTGTCACTGCACGTGGTCTACATGGAGAGGCTTACCGTGGTCACATCTTTGGAATGAACTTTTTATTCTCCCGGTCGGTCTATGTCATTCATTTCCCAAAAACAGCACGTCAATTCCTCATGTACCGCTACCGTCGCTTAGCTATAGCATGTCAGGCGGCACAGGCGGCGGGTTTCCAAGGTGCCATGTTTCCGTGGCAATCAGGATTAACGGGTACTGAGCAAACCCAATCGATACATTTGAACCCGCTTTCTAGGCCATTGGCTCCAGATCACAGCTATTTACAGCACCGTATTTCTTTAGCGATTGCCTGGAACGCATGGTTTTATTGGCAGCATACTTAGGACAGGGATTTTATGCAGCAATATGGTCTGGAGATGTTGTTAGAAATCGCCCGCTTTTGGTTGAGTCAGATCCGCTTTTATGTTGAACATAATTTCTATCATCTCGATGACGTTATGGGACCAGATGAATTTCACGAAAGGATGCCGTGGTGTCGCGAAGGGGGTCTACAAGACAATGCGTATACCAGTTTGATGGTATGTTGGCTTTTTGGAGAAAAAATCGGGCTGCAACAACAAATCGCTACGAAAACGAGCTCAGTGAAAAGAGCATGGCCAAGCATAAACGATGATTTTATCGCCGATCTTCACCGGATCAGACCACAGCTAGCGATCCATATCACCGAAACGGGCGTGATTGAGCAGTTTCCCGGCCGTTTTACACCAAAAGAGTTAGACTAGGATAGCTATCTCCGTAAATATGGCAACATTTACCGTATGGATAGGATATTGCGCGCCGAAGGCTATTCTGCCGACGAGTACAAGGTAGCTAAACAGGCGGACACGCTAATGATTTTTCATAACGTTGCCGCACAAACGGTCACAGTACTATTAAACGTCATGGGGAAATAGGTAGTGGAAAATTACCTCAAAACTAATCTACATTGCTATCTAGCAAGAACCTCACATGGTTCCACGCTTTCGCGCATTGTACATGCTAGCATTGCGTTACAAGCGGCGGAGTTGCAACTGGCCTGGCAACTTTGTCAGGAAGCGCTTTGTGCAGATTATAGCGATATTTAAGAGGGAACAACGGAGGGGGTATTCACACAGGGGTCATGGCAGCAACATTAATGACAACGCTGGCCGGTTATACCAGAGTAAAAGCACCGTTTATGTATTACGAGTGGATCCACAATTACCTGCACAGTGGTGCTCAATACGATTTAACTATCGCCACCGTGGAGTAAAATATGGTTTTTATATTGTTCATCGTGCACTAAAAATGAACTACAGTGAGGATACAACTATGCAAATTCGAGAACGCACCGTTGTAATTTAAAAGGGTTGTGTACATAACTTTACTTATAAAAAGTAGCAAATATGAAAAAAGGATTTATCTTTGATCTTGACGATGTCATTGTGGATACTCCTCAATTTCATTATTTAGCGTGGAAAAGATTAGTAAATCAAATAGATGTGGATTTTAATGAAAATCTTAAAGGAATTGATAGGATAGCCTCGCTAGAGGTAATTCTTAAATATGGGAATAAAATGACCAATTATTCTTTTGAGCAAAAATTAATACTTGCTGAAAACGAAAATCAATATTACTTATTGCTATTAGCATGTATAAATAATGACGTTATTTTACTCGGTGTTTCTTTTTTTTACGACAGGCAAAAAAATATCAAATCCCCTGTGCTATCGCTTCAGCATTCAAGAAATGCCTCGACAATTATTAATAAGTTGGGGATAAATCACTATTTCTTAACTATCATTAATCCATCTATTTTAAAAAAAGGTAAACCCGATGCGGAGATTTTTCTACGTGCAGCAGAGTCGATGGCGTAAGTGCCAGAAGAGTGTATTAGTTTTGAGGATTCGCAAGCAGGTATAGAGAGATTAAGCAAGGCGAATATTCATCAGTGGGATTAATAACCCACCATGATCTCCCTGATGCAGTTATTAAAGCAACCACGTTTGATACGTTAAATCTTGAATAACTGTTGGTAGTGTAATTAGCAATATTTTTTCACCACTATTTTAATAAATATATAAGGAATTTATTATGAGAATAAATACACCACTGATTTTATTCGGTGCAGCACTATTTTCGCGTTGTGTAGCACAAGCAAACACGACTCTTTCAGCGTTAGAACAACGTACTCAGCTTGCGGAAGAGCGGGCGCAATTGGCGGAAGAAAAAGTGCAACGTGTCGAAAAAGCGCTACAATCTAAGCAGATTACCGCAGAAAATGAAGTAACGTCGACGTATTTTTCAGCTAAATCAACAATAGCTCAACCTTCTGTTTTTCCTGAGATAAATAATCAATATGGACGACTAAAATTATATGGCGAGGTTGAATTAGATAATGATATTGCGAGTAAGAAAGGACAGTTAACTTCAGTATGTCTGGAAGCAGGAAAAAAAAACAATTACGGTGATATAGAAAAATGGGCAATATCCGGTCGCATAAAAATTGGTATTGATGGCGAGCATCAGCTAAAAAACAGTAATTATGCTGGTTTTAGCGTACAACCTGTGGCAAATATTTTTGGAAAAATGGAAATTGATGACGCCGCTTTTTACTTTGGTCAAAAAGTTGAAAGGCAGGTAAAAGCGGGTCGCTATGAAGCCTATAATATGTTTCCTCTTAATCAAGAAACGTATGTCGAATACTCTGGTAATACTGCCAACAATATTTATGAGGATGGTTTCGGCTATATCTATGTTATGGGAGAGGGAAGAGGGCGTAGTAGCAACGGCGGCGGTATTATGCTAAATAGTACGCTTGAGGATTTCTATTTCGAAGCAAATATGCTCATTGAAGATGGCACCAGCGTATTTAAAGATAAAAACTATCATGGTCGTGCGCTGGAAAACAAAAAGAATGCTATTTACGCACGCCCAGTCATTCAGTGGAAAAAGAAAAATTTCAAAATTGCTGCTGCGATGGAATCTAATTTAATTAATAATGCTTATGGATATACCAATGCCAGCGGCAACTTTGTTAATCAGTCGCGAAGAAACGGTTACGGATTAACAGTTGGTTGGGATAATTCTGCTCAAGATCCAGATAATGGATTTATTATCAACATGAATACAGCTTTTATGGATGCAAAGGGCGAGACAGATTTTACTTCGGGGATCAACGCATTTTGGCGTAGATTTCAACTTGGCTATGTTTATGCCAAAAATAATATTAAAGAGTATGCGTTAACGGGTGATGAACATACCGATAACGATGCTATCTTTGGGCCTGGAAAATATAATATTCATACCGTTTACACATCTTATCGAATACCCCAAATATTAGATATCGATAACTTTGATATCTATTTGGGTTCTTACTACTCAGCTATTCGCAGTCATGACATCAAAATCACTGGTGATAGCAAAGAACGGTATGGTGCGCGGGTTAAAATTAAGTATACATTTTAGCAAATGGTAAGCAGGATTTTTCTATTAGGTTAAAGCTAAGAGCGACTTTGCATTCATTGCACGTGTGAAAAAAAAGTGGGGCCGAACTAGCTGGCCTCACTTAGTGCGCATTATCAGCTAGTTTACCGCCTTTTTGGCTTTTTCTGCTGCCATCACGATAGCGGTAAACTCTTCTGCCTGTAATGATGCCCCGCCAACGAGTGCACCATCAATATCAGGTTGTAAGAACAGCTTTACGGCGTTTTTCTTATTTACTGAACCGCCATACTGAATAGTTAACTGGTCAGCGACAGCAGCATCGTGCTGGGCAATGTAAGCACGAATAAAGTAATGAATTGATTGTGCTTGCGCTGGGGTCGCTGATTTTCCCGTACCAATCGCCCAGATCGGTTCGTAAGCGATCACGGCATCGTTCAGTGCTCGTACGCCGCAGTGGTGTAAAATCGCCGCCAGTTGCTGAGCACAAATTCTCTCTGTCTCACCCGCTTCATGCTCAGCTTCTGTTTCACCAATGCAGAGCACCGGTATAATGTCCGCTGCTTTAAGCGCGGAAAACTTTCTTGCAATCAACGTATTGTTTTCTTGATGGTACGCGCGTCTTTCTGAGTGACCAATTATCGTATAACGCACGCCGACATCTTTTAACATACTGGCTGATATTTCTCCGGTGTAAGCACCTGCATCATGCTCGTCAACATTTTGTGCTCCAAGCGCTAGGTTACTTCCTTCCAAGGCTGAGCTTGCTGTCGTAAGATAAATCGCAGGCGGTGCGACAGCAACACGACACCCTTTTACCGACACTAACGCCCGGCTCAGGTCACTAACCAGTTGGTTAGTCCTGGTTTTACTCCCGTTTAATTTCCAATTACCCATAACCAAAGGGATTCGCATAAATTCTCCATTCGTTATTGTTAATATTGGCTAGTAGCAAGCGAATTACGCTAGACAGCAGGCTGTAGGGGGGACAATATAAACAGATTTTTTCTCTAATTTCTATTGCGATAAAGTGGATCAGATGATAGTCACTGTGCTTGGCACTGATCTTTGCTTATTTGGCGTAAATAGCACCATCAGCCAGAAGGCGTCTCATAGTGAATAACCAGAGTTGGTTCAACAGATTTTACTAACGTGTAGCCATTTGTCGCTATTTTAGTTTTCAGAAGACATATGATAGTGCGAACGAGGGAAAAGAAATTCCTGCTAGACATTAATAATAGCAGCACCAAATCATCATTTAGCATAAATACCATAAATGCGTAAGTGAACCTATTAAGGAAGGGTGATGATAAGCGCCATCTACGAAGGGCAGTCCCTGCTCATTGAGCAGGCCCGCTTTGTGTTTAATGATGGGCCCGTTAGTATGAATCATTAAAGCTACCCTGTGTTTTGTATAAGGATTCAACACCTATATAAAAACTGGCAACTCTCAACCTTTCAAGGTCCAGAGTTAGATCAAGTCGTGACAAATACATGTTAAACTGATTAATTTTTTGAATAAATTTTCTTTCACACTAAATATAAAGCACTTTCTTTAATAAACTATCTGTACCAAAAATGTCCATCTCACTAAAACACTTTCTATCTTTAACCCAGTAGCGTTATAGTTTGCACGCACCTTATAAGACAGATGTCGGGTTTAAGAGCCTGATAACAAGTGCGGACAACCGCAACCAATCTTGTAATACGGTTTTTTTCTGTCCGTGCTTAACCAACTATGTCCTGCCTTACTATGGCGGGATGTAACAGGGAAGCCTCCGCGCCTGCTGATTTCTCTGGATCAGTTCTGTCAACCCTGTTGCACCTCGCCACCCTGTTTATCCGATGAGAGAGATAAAAATCTTCTATCCTGCCTGGCAGGTGAATTTATTTTTCTGTCAGGTGTCGTGTGTGCGCCTGCAGTCTGTTTTTATTCTCCGCACAAGTCTTAATTCTGGTTTACGAAAACAAATTTAATTCGGCTTAGTGCACCAGCGAATAGGCAATATTTCCGTTGTCAATCAATGATACGAAAGAACGCTTGGAACATTCGTGTGGAGACTGTCTGCTATCTATGGCAGCACATTTATTTCTCTCTAAAAGCGGGAAACAGTCGCTCATGCTCAGCCTAGACACGTCTATGTTACAGCGTACAACAATGTCGGCTTAGTTAAATGTCGGCTTAGTTAGCGGTCAATGTGGTTCTTATCCAAGGAATGGGGAGTTTACTGGCGTGCTCTGGCAAATCGCGTATACTACCCTCTGTCACTAACCATATAATTGTGATTGAAATAGGGGTTAGATTTGTTGGTTCTTTTTTATACTATTTAAGGTAATCAGTTGAATATTTATGCAGTTATCTGTGATCGATTTCGTCAAGCCATGTTGCTGGCCAACATTCCCCCTCAATTCGAACCACAAATAACCTATGCAACTAAACCACAATTTGGCGATTACCAAATGAACGGCGTGATGACAGCGGCAAAAAGCATGGCTATAGCGCCACGTCAATTGGCCGAGCACGTTATCCAGCAACTGGACTTGACGCCAATGGCAAGCAAAATAGAAATTGCTGGCCCTGGTTTTATAAATATTTTTCTTGATCGTGCCTGGTTAGCACAATTAATGAATGAGTTACTGTGCGATGAACATTTAGGGATTAGCCCCATTGAGCCACAAACCGTCGTTATCGATTACTCCTCACCAAATATCGCTAAAGAGATGCATGTCGGTCATCTTCGCTCCACCATTATTGGCGATGCCATGGTCCGTACATTAACGTTCCTGAGCCACAAAGTAATCCGCGCTAATCACGTTGGCGATTGGGGCACGCAATTTGGTATGCTAATTGCACTGCTTGAGGAGCACCAGGATGCGGGACAAGCGACCCTCGCCCTCGCCGATTTAGAACACTTTTACCGTCAAGCCAAACAACGCTACGAAAGCGATGCTCCATTTGCAGCGCGTGCGCGCGACTATGTGGTTAAATTACAGCGTGGTGATGCTGGCTGTCGAGAACTTTGGCAAAAACTAGTTGACGTCACACTCCAACACAACCAACAGATCTACGATCGGTTGAACGTGACGCTAACACGCGCCGACGCGATGGGTGAGAGCCTCTATAATTCAATGTTGCCAACGATTGTTGCCGATTTGAAAGCCAAAAAGATAGCAGTAGAAAGTAACGGCGCTGTTGTTGTCTATCTTGACAACTTTAAAAATAAATGTGGCGACTCGATGGGTGTTATCATCCAAAAACAGGATGGAGGCTATCTCTATACAACAACGGATATCGCCTGTGCGAAATATCGCTATGAAACACTGCATGCCGAACGTATTATTTATTATGTTGATTCGCGCCAGCACCAACACTTAGAGCAGGCCTGGCAAATCGTGCGCCAGGCCGGCTACGTCCCCGCATCAGTCTCTCTCGAACATCATATGTTTGGTATGATGCTGGGCAGTGATGGACGTCCGTTTAAAACACGCAGTGGCGACGTGATTAAATTGGCTGATTTCCTCGACGAGGCCTGTCAGCGTGCACACAAATTGGTTATCGAAAAAAACAGTGCGATGAGGGCAGATGAGGTGTCACGCATTGCCGATATACTCGCTATTGGCGCAGTGAAGTACGCGGATTTATCGAGAAACCGTAATACAGATTATCTTTTCAATTGGGACACTATGCTGAGTTTCGAAGGTAATACCGCACCCTACCTGTTATATGCTTATGCACGCATTTTATCACTGTTTAAAAAAGCAGATATTGATATAACAACATTGCATGGGCAAGTGGTGCTGACAGACGCTTGCGAAGCTGCGCTATCGCTGAAACTGGCTCAGTTTGCAGAGATCATTTTGCAAGTTGCACGCGAAGGTTTGCCACACTTGATGTGTACTTACCTCTATGAACTGGCGTCGCTGTTTTCCAGTTTGTATGAAAATTGCCCGATTTTGAGCGCCGAGGAGCAGAGTGTCCGCCATAGCCGCCTCATTTTAGCGGCATTGACCGCAAGGATATTAAAACAGGGGCTTGATACACTGGGCATTGAAACCGTTGATCGAATGTAAAAAACAAGGGCACTAGATGGATATTGGCAAAGATCGAGCCCGTATATCAAATTGTGTAATTGCTTAATTTTGTTATGTTCAATTCGAGAAAAAAATGGTTTTGTTGAATAAATCAGAACTTGTGATTACTGGCTCTCTAAGTAGATTGATTGTTATGCGATCCGGATACTGTTAGGGATTCCTAACTGTGTCATTTTGTTAAGCGCGTTGACCATCGCCATTGCCTCACCTACCTGCGCATCATAGTCACACAGACTTAGATGATCGCCCATGAGTGTTTTGAACCGGAACACAGTGGTTTCAGCCACTGGAAGAATCAGCGGTCTTATCTTCTTTCTCAGCAGGGCATCATGACAGTAGCGGGTATTGTATTTATCAGAGCTGGTATAGCCTGAGCGTCAGTCGTACCGTTTAACGATAAATCGGCACAGATAATTTCATGTGTCGGGCTATCTACTGCCACAGAGGTGATAGCCATGTCTGACCGACCACGCCGCCCAGGCGGTCCAGGGAGCAATTGCCGAGGCATCCAGTCATATGGTCAGAGATCCGCGCTGCTTGAGAGCTTTTAATACAACAGGTTGTTATCGCGTTTTTTAAATTTATTCATGCGGTGAAATATTCATTAATGCGTTTACGGTATTATTTTCGCTCAATTATCCTATGTTTTTCAATTTTACGTTGTACTTGCAATACATGCTCGTAATTTTATCTAAAGGAACTTTACCAAAAATAGGTAGCATCTCTTTGTTGACATAACGTTCAATTTGAACTTTAGTACGTTGCCTGCATTCAAAAATTTCTATTCCAAGCTTTCTATATTTAATCTGTTTCCAGATATCAGAAAACTCTGCAAAAGTTAGACAACTTTCTTCCTGAAAAAAAATAATATTATCAATAAATTGTGGTCGTTGATTGCGAGGGTCAATACCTTTAGCAATCTGAGAACGTGCTTGGTCTTTAAGTCTGCGGGCCTCCTTTAAAGTGATTTCAGGATACGTTCCAAAGGAAATACGAGGTTGTTTACCTTGCCATGAAAAACGGAAATGCCAGCTTTTACCCCCATTGGTCGCTAAAAAAGGCTTAACTCCAGTATCGGTGACCGCTATAAGTAGTGTCTCCCGTCGTGCTGAACAATAATAAACAGCGCAAGGAAGGCAATGATGGCTGCCAAGAATAAATACAATATTGGTGCTGCATAATTTATTAAGTGAGTTGTATCAAAAAACGATGTACTAACTAAATTAATCGCTGGCTATGGATTTCAAGGAATCTCTTAGGACTACTTGTAGTAGATACATCCTTTTTTTTAAAAAGGATTGTGGACGTTCTAGATGCTTCATGGACTGATAATTGGAGCGGGAAACGAGACTCGAACTCGCGACCTCGACCTTGGCAAGGTCGTGCTCTACCGACTGAGCTATTCCCGCGTATGAATGGTGCAACACATTTTACTGTCGATATGGGTTGCACATTATATGAAAAATTGCCGTTGGGGCAAGAATATTATTCACCTTACTCACTGTTCTCCGCTAACCCGCCCTTCTACGAATGGGTGCAAGTTGTAAAAGGTGTTGCCGATAATAGGCTAACTCGGCCACCGAATCATAAATATCGGCTAACGCTTGGTGTGTTCCTTGCTTCTTAATTCCTGGCAGAATCTCTGGTTTCCAACGCTGCGCAAGGATTTTTAACGTGCTGACATCTAAATAGCGATAGTGAAAATAGGCTTCCAGTTGTGGCATGTAGTTAAATAGGAAACGGCGATCTTGACCAATGCTGCTACCACAAATCGGTGAACAACCTGCAGGCACCCATTGGTGAATAAATTCCAGCGTTGCCAATTCCGCTGCTGCTTCATTCACTCTACTGCTTTTAACCCGTTCAACTAAACCGCTCGCGGTATGGGTCTTCCGGTTCCAATCATCCATCAGGGCCAACTGCGTATTAGTTTGATGAACCGCTAGCACTGGTCCTTCGGCTAATACATGTAACTCATTGTCTGTTATTAAAGTGGCAATCTCAATGATGCGATCGCGCTCTGGGTCAAGCCCAGTCATCTCTAAATCGATCCAGATCAGATTATTTCGATTTAACACTGTCATTCAGTTGTACCTTTTTAATAGCATCGCTTTTGTGAGGAAAGGTGTATCATAATTCTCTCTTTGGAAGTAAAAAACCTTTAAAAATCAGCGAGGTTATGTGAGTAAAAAACCGTTGTCTAAAGGCCAAAAACGTCGCGTCGATGCCAATCATCAGCGCCTTCTACACCAGCGACAAAAAAAGTCTGCTATCAATGATGAACAGCTAGGTGAAAGGAAAACAGGTTTAGTGATCAGTCGCTTTGGTATGCATGCCGATGTCGAGGATGAGAACAAACATATTTACCGCTGTAATTTACGTCGCACGATTGAATCCCTCGTCACTGGCGATCGCGTCGTGTGGCGGCCAACACTGGATAATCCGCACCATGGTGTCGTTGAAGCCGTCCACACGCGCAAATCCGTTCTTACTCGTCCCGATTACTACGATGGATTGAAACCGATCGCAGCCAATATTGATCAAATTATCATTCTTTCTGCCCCGCTACCAACGTTATCGTTAAATATCATCGACCGCTATTTAGCTGCATGCGAAACACTGCATATTCAGCCTATTTTGGTGATAAACAAATGCGATTTAATCGATGAAAGCGCATCGCAGATCGATCTGCAAATGGCCATCTACCGGCAGATGGGCTATCACGTGCTGTTTACCAGTGTTTTCAATGACGCCTCACTGTTTCAGATAAAAGCCGTGTTGGCAGAGACAACATCTATCTTTGTCGGTCAATCCGGTGTCGGGAAGTCCAGTTTGATGAATACGCTGCTGGGCAGGGATATCAACCATGCACATGCTATTGCTACGCAGGCAGTTTCTGCGAACTCTGGCTTGGGTCAGCACACCACAACGGCAGCACGTTTATATCATTTGCCTGCAGGCGGTGAGGTGATTGACTCTCCCGGAATTCGCGAATTTGGATTGTGGCACTTAAGCAGACAACAGTTGGCTAACGCGTTTATCGATTTTCGCCCCTACTTAGCGCAATGCAAATTTCGTGACTGTCAGCACACGACAGATCCAGGCTGTGCCATTTGCGCCGCTGTCGAGCAAGGCAGTATCGCTATCACGCGATATGATAATTTCCACCGCATTATGGAGAGCATGACACAGGTAAAAACGCACCGTGATTTTTTAGTGAGAAAACCTTAATTTGTTTTCAGCAATGGATGAAATGGGTATATAACTGCTAGAATTCGAATTATATACTATCTGGATAGGCAAATGACGTGGAGGTAGGTGTGCTGGATAAAATTAAACTTAGCCTGAATGGCATGTTACCCAAAAAATGGTTGACTGAAGTGCTGGGCCGAGCAGCCGAGCAACGCGCGGGCTGGCTAACTAAAATGGCTATTGAGATGTTTATCTGGTTCTATAAAATTGATATGCATGACGCACTGAAACCGGATCCAGCTAATTACAAGACTTTTAACGCCTTTTTCACGCGAGCATTGAAAGCGGATGCGCGTCCAATAGAAGCACGGGCAACGCAGTTGGTTTCGCCCGTGGACGGTACCGTTAGTCAATTGGGCCACATTGAGGGAGAACGGCTGTTCCAAGTAAAAGATCGGCACTATACTTTAACGTCTTTATTGGCAGGTAATCAGGAGCTCGTCTCCATGTTCCAGGACGGTCTGTTCCTTACCACCTACTTAGCCCCCAGCGATTACCACCGCGTGCACATGCCATGCAATGGTGTGCTCCGTAAAATGATTTATGTGCCCGGTACGCTCTATTCAGTAAATCCCTTAACGGCAACGGTAGTCGCTAATCTATTTGCACGCAATGAGCGTGTAATCTGCTATTTTACCACGGAATTTGGGCCGATGATACAAATTCTGGTCGGTGCGACCATTGTTGGTAGTATTGAAACCGCTTGGTCAGGCACTGTCACGCCACCGCGGGAGGGCGTGATAAAGTGCTGGCAGTGGCCCGAAGCAGAACACGAGGGGGCTGTGGTGTTACTTAAAGGACAGGAAATGGGGCTCTTCAAGTTGGGTTCAACGGTGATTAACCTCTTTGCGCCAGGCAATATTCAATTACATTCCACGCTACACACCGGTGAACGTCTACGCTGTGGTCAGGCGATCGCCGTTGGTATTGATACAAGTGACATTGTTACTGGCTTGATTGCAGAGGAATAAGTGCTTACCACAATGCATTTTATTCTCCTGTTATTAACGCTGCTAACGAGCAATTGGGTGTTATCAACGGAACTGCCGATAGAAAATCAAATCAGAAAAGAGCTGGAACAAGCCAGGGAAAGCAAAGTGTCTCCTGCACGCACTGAGCAAATCCAGCTATTACAGACAGCGCTTAACGCGCTTGATGATCGCAATGCGTCTTTAGAGCGCGCCAGATGTTACCAGCAAATCATCACCAATTACCCGCGTCTAATCAATGAAATTCGGCAACAATTAACGTCGCTCAACGGCAATAAAACGGTCGATAGCAATATCACTGATAACGAGCTAAATCAGGAAATCGTTCAGGTTAATAGCCGCTTATTAGAGATAAATCAGCAGTTACAGCAAGAACAAGATCAGGCCAGAGAGATTAACGAATCTCTAACACAATTGCCCCAGCAACTTGCTACCGCTCGCCGCTTACTCAACCAACGGGAACGTGCAGTAAAAAACCTTAAAACACGATCTTCTCTACAAAACCAATCAAGACGTTACGTTATTCAGGCGGAGTACGAAGCAAACAAAGCACGCGTCAATGAATTGGAGTTGGCGCAACTTTCTGCAAATAATCGGCAAGAATTAGCTCGCGTAAATGCCGAGCTGCACCAACGCCAAGTGAGACAGCTGGATAATTACTTACAAGCATTACGCAATCAACGCAACATACTGCGCCAGCGTGAAGCAGAGCAGGCGCTGGCCAAGACGGAAAAATTGGCTGAATATAGCGGTACGTTACCTGCGGTGATCAGTGAACAGTTTGATACTAACCGCGAGCTATCCAATGTGCTTAACCAACAAGCACAACAGATGGATCTGGTCGCATCACAACAGCGGCAAGCAGCAAGTAAAATCATGCAGGTTCGGCAAGTGCTGACCACACTGCAGGAGCAATCACAATGGTTTGCTGCTTCCAGCCTGGCGGGTGAAACCCTACGTGCGCAAATCGCTCGCCTGCCGGAAAAACCGCAGCCCAGCGTCATAGATAATGTCATTGCCGATCTGGGCATACAACGTCTGAGTTACGAAGAGAAACTAGAACGTCTAACAAGACTACGTCAGTTAAAGCAAACGGATGGATCGCTCTTTACACCTGAGCAGCGTAACATCCTCAAAGCACAACTAAAAATTCAAGAAGAATTGTTGCTCTCACTGATATCGGGCTACGATTCTCTACTGCTAGAATATACCAGGCTAAAAGTAGCCAATAGTCAACTTTGGGAAGCATTAAGAGATGTCAAAGAGGCAGCACACCGCTATCTGTTTTGGACCGTGGATGTCAAGCCACTGACACTTAGCTATCCGCTGGACGTGATGCGCTTAGTATCAAAACTCTTTTCACTGAGCGCGTTAAAGCAGGTTGGCCTGGCTTTAGGCATGATGTTGACCAGCAGCGGGACACTTTTATTGCTGTCTGCATCACTGCTGGTAATTGGCATCAGCATTAGCTCACGTCGTCGTTATCGTGCGCTCCTGGCACGATCTGCATCGAAAATAGGCAAGGTAACACAAGACCATTTCCGCTTAACCCTCTATATCCTCTTTTGGTCGGTGTTAATTGCCACACCATTACCACTCTTATGGGTAACTTTAGGTTATGGACTACAACATGCCTGGCCTTACCGCATCGCAGTGGCGCTTGGCGACGGTATTACCGCCACAGCCCCGTTTCTCTGGGCGTTGATAATCGGCGCTTCCCTGGCCAGACCGGACGGACTTTTTATTGCCCACTTCCGCTGGCCGACAGACAGCGTATCTCGTGCAATGAAATACTACTCATTGACATTTGGGGCCATCGTACCCTTAAGTACGTTGCTCATTGCGTTCGCTAATTTAGAAGAGCGCCACCTTTATGCTACCCTCGGTCGGCTCTGTTTTATCCTAATTTGTGTGGCGCTCAGCATCGCGATGGTCAGTTTGAAAAGAGCGGGCATTCCTCTCTATCTTGATAAGCAGGGCAACGGCGATAACATGCTCAATCGGCTATTGTGGAACTTAATGATCGTTATTCCACTCTTTGCTGCTTTGGCTTCCTGTGTGGGTTATCTTGCCACCGCGCGCGCGTTATTAACGCGGTTAGAAACCTCAGTTGCCATCTGGTTTTCCCTTTTGGTCGTCTATTATATTATCCGCCGTTGGATGCTAATTCAGCGGCGCCGTATCGCCTTTGATCGTGCCAGAACACGGCGTGCCGAAATGTTAGCCAATCGTGCGCGGGGTGATGAAGAGCGGGAAATGGCGTTACAGAATAGTGACACAAGCGATATCGAGGAGCCTGTCATCGATCTCGATGCGATCAGTGCTCGTTCGCTACAGTTGGTCCGCTCGATCCTGACACTCATTGCGTTTATTTCCGTTATCTTACTTTGGTCTGAAATTCACAGTGCGTTCAGTTTTCTTGAAAACATTCACTTGTGGGATGCGACGAATACCGTTCAAGGTGTGGAAAATATTCAGCCGATCACACTGGTATCCCTCATTATTACCATTTTAGTGTTAATCATCACCTTACAGTTGGTGCGTAATATGCCGGCCTTGCTTGAATTGGCACTATTGCAACATATGAACCTCACGCCAGGCTCAGGTTATGCCATCATCACCTTAACTAAATATGTGCTGATCCTCGTTGGTGTACTCACTGCCTGCTCAATCCTGGGCATTGAATGGTCAAAATTACAATGGCTTGTGGCAGCACTGGGATTAGGGTTGGGTATTGGCCTACAAGAGATTTTCGCCAATTTCATTTCGGGATTAATGATCTTGTTTGAAAGGCCAATCCGCATTGGCGATACTGTGACTATTCGTGATTTAACCGGCAGCATAACCCGCATTAACACGCGAGCAACCACCATCACCGATTGGGATCGCAAAGAGATCATCGTACCGAATAAGGCCTTTATCACCGAACAGTTTATTAACTGGTCGCTATCGGATGCGATCACGCGTGTGGTGCTCACCATTCCTGCCGCCGCTGACGTGGAAAGTGAACGTGTGCGAGCGATTCTGCAACAGGCGGCGGAGTGCTGTAGTTATGTGCTAGATACGCCTGCACCGGAGGCTTTTTTGGTAGATATACAACAAGGAATTCAGTTATTTGAACTGCGCCTGTTTGCGGCAGAGATGGGACATCGCATGCCACTACGCCATGAAATCCATCGATTGGTACTAGAGGGATTTGCCGCCCAGCAGATCAAACTGCCTTTCCCGCCGTTTCAAGTGCGCGTTGAAAATGTAAAAAACAGATCACCAGAATTGGCCACGTCACCGCTCAGAAAACCCTTCTGCTCAGGTGGCGTATAATGCATAGGAGCAAGGTATTGGCGCCGCGCCGCCAGGTTGGCTAAGTTAAGCCCAGCTGTCACGCAAAGCAAAGGGTTAGCAGCGGTCAAGCGGAAAAGCGATAACTTCATCAAGCGATGTTGCTTTCAGCGCCAACATAATCAATCTATCTACCCCTAAGGCCACGCCAGAGCAGGCCGGCATACCGCTTGCTAACGCGCTCAGCAGGTGCTTATCAATTGGACTAAGTGGTAATCCTCGCGCTTGCCGACACCGGTTTTCCTGTTCAAAGCGGCGCCGCTGCTCATTGCTATCCATCAATTCACGAAAACCATTCGCCAGTTCAATCCCTTTAAAATAGAACTCAAAACGTTCTGCCACACGGTGATCCTCGCAACTGATTTCGGCAAGCGCCGCCTGACTGGCGGGAAAATGGTAGACAACTGCCGGCTTATGTAGCCCAATATGGGGTTCAACGCCAAGTATAAAAAGTAATTGCAACAGCGTATCGCGATCTGTCTCGCGATACTCTAATCCGCCTGCATCCAGCGCGTTTACTGCGGTTTGTAGCGCCTCTAGACTGGCGCAAAGCGGATCAATCTGCAGATGCTGGATAAATGCTTTCTGATAGCTGACCATTTCCACGTGGTCATAATCCAGAATGGATTGCAAAAGATCATCCACCTCATTAATCAGTTGAAACATGTCATAGCCTGGCCGATACCATTCCAGTATAGTAAATTCAGGGTTATGCAAACGCCCCGCCTCTTCATTGCGAAAACAGTGACAAAGCTGAAAAATAGGCCCACTTCCTGCGGCTAATAGCCGCTTCATAAAAAATTCTGGGCTGGTAATTAACCATAAGTTAATTCCTTCGGCGGCATTTGGGTGGGAAAAATGAGTGGAAAAAGAAGCAAGGTGAATATCGGTCACTGCTGCTTGGCTCAATGCGGGCGTTTCGACTTCAATCACCCTGCGTTCGGCAAAAAAGAGGCGTATTTTTGTGATCACCTCGGCACGCTGTAATAAATTTTTCATTGGTGTGCTGGGTTGCCAGCTTGCTGTCAAGCTCATAATTCTTAATCCGTAGCAGATTGAAGCCTGAAGTCTAGCTTTATCACTTTTTATAAACAATATTCAAATAAGAATTTTTACCTACTGCCCCGCCAAAACGGATAGATAAGTCTGTGGATTAATCTTACTACATTATCTTGCCTGCGTTTTTTACGACCAGGATCAACCACGTCGCTAGATTATAGAAGTTAAATTCTTCCTATTCTTTAAGAAAACCGTTACCAAGAGAAGCGCTATGATTTACTGGAAAAAAGGGCTTACTATGCTAACGTCACTGCTCTTGATTGCTTGCACGACAACGCCACCCTGCAATGTGCAGGTGGTAGACGATTTCAAGCTTGAACAATACCTGGGTAAATGGTACGAGATTGCGCGCTTAGATCATCGTTTTGAGCGCGGACTTGAGCGTGTCACTGCCAGCTACGCATTACGTGATGATGGAGGGATCGATGTGGTCAATCGTGGATACAATACACAAAAAGCGCACTGGCAGCAGAGTACCGGCAAAGCCTATTTTGCCGGTGCCGCGACGCGAGCTGCACTTAAAGTCACCTTCTTTTGGCTATTTTATGGGGGATATAATGTTATCGCGTTTGATCCGGCGTATCGATATGCGTTGATTTGTGGCCCTAATCGCCACTATCTGTAGCTGTTGTCGCGAACGCCTCAGTTGGATAGCCACATTATAAAACAATGAGTCGATCCTGCACGTGCAGCACAATTCCCCATCGAGCGATTAATTTGGGTCAAACAGGTGGCATCGTCTGCATAAAGCTGGGTTCGCTTATTGGCTGCTAGCTGCAGATGCCAGTTTACTAGCATCACAACGGTATCGCCAAGCAAGACATCATTTAAGCACTTACTTGACGCGCGTAGTCACAGCGATAGCCCGCAAGCGCTGTAATTTTGCCGTGCAGAGAGTGGATAGCGGGTTGCAAACGCATCTATACAGCGATGCGCGAGGATCAGAGAACAGATGCGATGCAAAAAGTCAGGCTGAAAGCAGTACAGCTTTGTTTAAGCTGCACTGCTAATGCCTATTGCAAAAGATTATTGCGCGCAACGCATACTATTTGACGCGGGAAACATACTCACCGGAGCGGGTATCCACCCGTACCACTTCGCCTATCTGGATAAACAGTGGCACGCGGATGACGGCGCCCGTGCTTAAGGTGGCAGGTTTTCCTCCCGTGCCGGCGGTATCACCCCTTAAGCCGGGATCGGTCTCTGTCACCTGTGCTTCAATAAAATTGGGCGGTGTCACTGTAATTGGACTCCCGTTCCACAGGGTCACGATGCACTCTGCCTGATCCTGTAACCATTTTGCGTTGTCGCCAATCACTTTCGCGTCAGCGGCGAGCTGTTCAAAGGTGTCGTTATTCATGAAATGCCAAAATTCACCATCGGCATAAAGATAGGTTAATATCACATCCATAACATCAGCGCCTTCTACCGAATCAGTGGATTTAAAGGTTTTTTCAACCAATTGACCTGTTAACAGACGGCGCATTTTCACCCGTGCAAATGCCTGTCCCTTACCTGGTTTAACGAACTCGCTAGATTCAATAGCGTAAGGTTCGTTTTCAATCATGATTTTAAGACCTGAACGAAAATCGTTGCTAGAATATGTTGCCATGTAGGTCCTCTTGTTATCTTTAATATGAGTTATGGTTGAATATGGTTGATAGTCTAACCTTAAACCCCCCTGTTCGGGAAGATTGGTTACAACAACTCGCTAATGTGGTCACCGAACCGGAGGAGCTTTTGCGTCTCCTGGGGCTTGAAACACAGCAAGCGCTATTATTAGGCAATAAAGCCAAAACGCTATTTCCGTTCCGCGTACCACGCAGCTATATACAGAAAATGGTCCCGGGTGATCCTAATGACCCCTTGTTGTTACAAGTCATCACCGATGCGCGCGAGTTTATCACTCTCCCCGGTTATAGCGCCGATCCGCTTGCTGAGCAGGGGAATGCCGTTCCTGGGCTATTGCGTAAGTATAAAAATCGCGCTTTAATGCTACTCAAAGGGGGATGTGCCATTCACTGTCGCTACTGTTTTCGCCGCCATTTTCCCTATCAGGCGAATCCTGGCAACAAAAAAAGCTGGCAAGTGGTTATCGACTACTTACGTCTGCACTCTGAGTTAGACGAAATCATTCTTTCCGGTGGTGATCCACTCATGGCGCAAGATCATGAACTGGCATGGTTGATCCAACAACTTGAAACACTGCTGCATCTAAAACGGTTACGCATTCACAGTCGGCTCGTTAGCGTTATACCTGCACGCTTAACCGATGCCTTATGTACGCTGTTGGCGCGTTCGCGTTTACAAATAATCTTAGTCACGCACATTAACCATGCTAACGAAATTGATGATGAACTTTGTCAACGACTGCAGTTAGTTAAACGCACAGGCATCACATTATTAAATCAAAGCGTGTTATTGCGTAAAGTCAACGACAGCGCTGCCGCACTTATTCCGCTAAGCCAAGCGTTATTAAGTGCGGGCATCCTACCATACTATTTACATGTCCTCGACAAAGTACAGGGTGCTGCTCACTTTTATGTTTCTGATCGCCGCGCACGCGCTTTAATGTGTAATTTAATGGCCAATGTCTCCGGCTATATGGTGCCAAAACTAGTGCGAGAAATTGGTGGAGAGCCAAATAAAACGCTGCTAGATCTTCATCTAAGAGAAAAAACTAGCGCCTGATAACGCTAGAAAAACTGACCATCTTTCGTTGCCAACACAACTAGCAGTTGAACCGCATTGCACTTTGGTTAATACTGCGCCACCCTCATACGAGGCCAAACAAGGCCTTTATCCGCGAAAAATTCAGCGCATACGGGGCTAAATGAGTTGCTCATTAACGTAAGTTAAAACGCATGGAGAGTTCAATGAAAAAAACTGTCGTTGTCACTGCTTTTACTGTAACGTTGCTTATGGTGACCGCACAGTTAAGCGCGCGCCGAAACTTGCGCAGCGGCTAGGTAGGCAGAAATTGCAAAACAGCTTAAAATCGCGCAATCCGCGCAGAACCATTACAGGGTTACCGGTCTGGAAAAAGCGTTGCAAGAGGTGAAAAATCACTGCTCGGATAAAAGCATACTGGAAAACAGCCAGCCTAAAATGGAGAGAATAAAATGAAAAATCGCTGAAAAAGAGCGAGACATTGATGGCGTCTCTGCCGAAATTGAGCGCAATAAGCTAAATAAGAACCAAAGAAAACTAAGCAGACATCAACGAAAACTTACTGAAAAGCAGCGCTAACTGCAGCGGTTACAAGCAGAACTAAAAGCACAAAAACAGAGTCACTGATTCGCGGACAGACGACGGGTAAGCAGCTACCCACGCAAAATTCCTCTATCGATGTCTAGTGTGACAGCCAAAGCACAACAGGGTGTTAAGCTGTCGTTGTCCTATTGAAAAAGGGAATAATATCTCTGCGCAGCAGAAATAACGGTATACAATCCATTTACTTTTTGCGAGTAGTAGGATGTAAGTCTTGTCCCCTTAATGACGACAACTCCCCATTAAAAATAATGAACAATTATTACAATTAAACAATGGAACCAACGTAACACTATTAATCCCTTATTAATTACAATGCCCTAATCAACTTGCACGCACTAATCCCATCAACACCGCAGAAAGCATACTCACTTTTTTCATTAAAAATTGATAATATCAATAAGATAATTATTGTATTCCCGATTTATAAAAAATTCCTATTTGGATCAACTAAAGAGATCTTTATCACTTTTTATGGCAACAGGTTGTGTAAAATAACCCACTGTTTTTTCAAAATTTTCTTTTTTTACTGCTGATGTGGGCATAATTTAAGCGGACATACTGCAACCAGCTAACATGGAAATAAGACGATCGTTATGTCAGAACCAGACTTTTCCCTGCAATATCAATTTGAATTTCTCGACAGCACGCTATTGGCGGACGTGCTCGAACTTCGCGTTAGATAAACCCTACCAAATGGCACATTCGCTTCACTAGCGGCACGACACGCACCGTTTATGGCATTATCACGGCATAGACTTGGTTGGATAAAACCGTGACTAAACAACGCACAGTGTGGTACTTGCCCCTCGGCTAGCGCTATTAAATCTCAATTTTGGCAGTGCCATCTATCAAAACATTTCGGTACCGGAGTTGGTTGAGCACCTACTGCGCCAGATATTGAATTTCGCCTTAATCACCACTAGCAGCAACGGCTGTTGATCACGCAGTGGCAAGAGAGACAGAGCTGGCATTTATCCAACGTCTGCTGGCAGAGACAGGCATCTGTTTCGTTTTGAAACAGATCCCCAACGGCACTGTGAGCGTATCTACTTTGCTGAGAGCCAGCAGCACTACTTGCGGAGCGTATCTCTTCCCTACCTACCGCCTGCGGGATTGCCTTCTGTGCAAGAGGCAGTTTGGGGTGAGCGCATTCTTAACCAGGTGACGACAGGCGGCGCCAGCGTAAAAGCCTATCGAGCGACGCCGGAAGCCGGAAAGAGCACGCAAGCGATTGAGGCGAGAGGCGATAACAACCAGCCATCACTGGCGCTATGGTGGCCCTCCAACCCTAGAGCATATCGCCGACGAGCAAGATGAAAAACAGGCAGAGAGTGCTGACTTTTATGCACGCTTGCAACACGAGCAGGCGCTAAATTAACGCGTGCGCATTCATCTATTCAGTAATACGGGTGGTTTAGCGGCGGGACAGGTGCTAGAGATAAATGGTAGTGATGCAATCGCGTTGCAACAAGGTATGGTGATCACCCTGGTCTTCCACGCCTCAGGTGGTAGTCGCTTACATGTTTCTCTATGGGGCATTCCCTACAGCGACTAGGTAAGGTTATCGCCCTGCGCCGTGCGCGCAACCGCAAATCTACGGCACGCTACCTGCGTGTATTGAGCAGCACTCGCCGGAGTCGCGTTATGCGTGGTTAGACAATCAGGGGCTTTACCGGGTCAGATTGGATTTTGACTGCTCGGCGAGTGAACGTGGTTTTGCCTACCTTTTGTTGGGGCTGCAGGTACCGTGGACAGATGTGTGCAGTGGTTGGCACTTTCCTTTATTGGCGGGGACAGAAGTAGCGATTGCATATGAGGATGGCGACCCTGACCTTACTTACATTGCGCATGTGCTGCATGACTCAGAGCATATTGATGTGGTAACGCAAGCGAACCCGAGCCAAAACCTGCTGCGCACGGCGGCGGGGAATGAATTACGCATGGAGGGCCGCCATGGCCGTGAGCACATCACGCTGAACACACCGCACAGTAACAGCGCGTTGCATCAGGGGCATATTGTGGATGTCGGTGGCCGCCTACGCGGCAGTGGTTTTAAGTTACGCAGTGATGCTGCTGGGGTAATACGCGCAGGCAAGGGACTACTCATCACCAGTGACGCGGATTTTGGCGTAGTGAATGCGGCGCTGGAGATGGTACACGCGATGCAGACGGTGTCGGGGTTAAAACAGCAGTTAAGTAAGTTAGAAGAATCGGCGGTGAAAGCGCTGGCGACCAAGTAGGAGAAAGCGCAGGGGTAAAATGCGCTGACACCGAAGGGCAAAAAGCGCATCACCTTGATTGCAGGCGGCAGCTATCTACGGCACGCGGATGGGGTGATTGAGTATGGCACGCAGGCGCTTTTTATCAACGGCACACGCCTGGGTCACGCAAACTGGGCAAACGGGAGGAAGTTGTAGCGATGCCCTATCTAGTGGGAGTGCTAGGCAACAAGTTGTCGCTGGTTTTACTGGATTACACAGCGTAGCCGCTGTCTGCGGCGGATTATCAAATATGCTTTGGTGATGGCAGCACGCTGGGCAGGCGAGTTAGATGCACAGGCACAAGCGAGGAATGAAGCGGTACCGGAGCACACAGGGACGACCCGCTATGTACTGCCTGTTGCACGCGCAGAGGCTGGCTGGCCGCAGTGGGAAGTTTACTAAGAAAAAAGTGGTTGACCCTACACAGCTAAAAAAAGAGTTTACTTCAAAGTGACAAAAAACAGGTTTGGGCTATGGTGCTGAAGAAGGTGAATCCATCGCCTTTCTTGGACTACCTGCGCTAGAAACGACAAATCACTGGTATCAACCAAAGGATCCCTAATGGCGACGTTACATCCGCAGGAATGCTATCCACTAGAAAAGTTTATTTCATCCGAGCATTACGCGGCAACACGCGATGCAGTAATCGCCTACATTGATGCACATGAAGAGGCGCTAGCGCGTTACAAGAGTGAGCTGCCCAAAAATGTACGTGCGCTATCTATATAGCAACAGGCTGATGTTGTGTGGAAAAGTCGGGTGATGCGTAAATTCACCCGCTAAGAGATCACTTTATTATCCGTACCATTGAGCGCCAGCATGGTGACCCCAAAGCATTTAAGATGGATAAGGCTATGGCCTATATCAATAAAGGAATAAGTAACTGCTGAGACGGCTGGATGATTGAGGAGGCACGAGCCAAAGTTTCGGCCTGTTTTTCAAATGATCGTCTTTCTACTACATTACGCGGTGCATAGTGTGAGGGCATTTAAACCTCAAACAGACAAGGAGATGTCTATACGAACACTGATATATCGAAGCATATTCCGCGCTATTGCCTTGATACATGGGTGCATATTGAGGCAGATGAGCTACCAATGCAAACCGAGCTTTATCTGCCGGATGTTGAGTATGGGATTATAGTTTGGATGAGTCGGACAGCGTACCCAGCGGCTGGACCCTTATCCGCCGGATAGAGGGGGAGTACATTGACGTTCCGCCAGAGGGATTTTTCCCTTTAGGCACACCGGATGAGCTGTACAACTGGCCAGAGCGGGAGGAACACTGGTTGCGTCGTCACTGGGTGCACATGACTCGCTCTACTGGCGAACCCGCGCCACATTGCCGACCGCTAGGCAGCAATGGCGTATACTGTAACACGTTACTGCCAAGTGAAACAGAATACACCGCTACCAGCGCATGAAGATTTGCGCGGTAATTGGCATCTGGTACGTTGGACTTTAATTGAGCGCGATGATAGCGGCGACATGCTGTTGCCTTGGGTGGGAGCGCAACACTTGTGCGTAACAGAGAGCTCAAATTATGATTGAGAGATGAGTAGAACCCCATGTGGCAACATAGGGTTAGTATCTGTGGGTTTACAACGACCCGGACGAACAGTTAGACACGTTTCAGGCGCTCTTTGATGCGCGCCGCTTTACCTGAGCGCTGACGTAAGTAATAAAGTTTTGCTTTGCGCACAGCACCGTGACGTTTGACCAGAATAGAATCAATAACAGGTGAGTGAGTTTGGAATACGCGCTCTACTCCTTCACCATTAGAGATTTTACGCACAGTGAAAGCAGAGTGGAGACCACGGCTGCGAATGGCAATAACCACACCTTCGAACGCCTGTAAACGCCTTTTTGTGCCCTCTACAACCCATACCTTGACTTCTACTGTATCGCCAGTGCGAAAAGAGGGAATGTTTTGCTTTAACTGCTCTTGTTCAAGTTGTTTGATAATATTGCTCATTGTAGACTCACTCATCCTGGGTAAACTGAATAGCTAAATCGACGGTTGACTATTCAGCTGTTTTGTTTTGCTGATATTCAGCCTGAAACAACGCGAGTAGTGCTTTTTTTTCTTCAGTCAAAGCCAGGTCATTTAAAAGTTCTGGCCGTCTAAGCCAAGTTCGACCAAGTGATTGCTTCAAACGCCAGCGACGGATCCTATCGTGGTTCCCCGATAAGAGAGTCTGCGGCACTGCAACACCTTCAAATACCTCTGGACGCGTAAAATGTGGACAATCTAATAACCCATCAAAAAATGAATCTTCTTCAACTGAGGCTTGTTTACCGATAACACCAGGTATGCAACGCGCAATTGAATCGATCAAAATCATCGCAGGTAATTCGCCGCCACTTACTACATAATCTCCTATTGACCACTCTTCATCAATGTCCTTGACAATGACACGTTCATCAATCCCCTCGTAACGTCCACATACCAAAACGAGATTCTGATAGGTAGCAAACTTGCGCACAGCAGGTTGAGTAAGTTTGCGTCCCTGTGGCGAAAGATAGATAACCTTAACATCGTTTTCGGTTGCCGTCCGAGCAGCGTGTATAGCGTCATGCAACGGTTGCGGCAGCATTACCATACCAGGTCCACCACCAAAGGGACGATCGTCTACTTTGCGATAGGCATCATGAGTATAGTCTCGCGGATTCCAGCTTCGAATAGTCAACAAGCCTTTTTTAATTGCTCGACCCGTAACACCAAAGTCAGTAATCGCTAGCAGCATTCCTGGCAACAGGCTAACAACAGCTATCTGCATTCAACTCCCAATTGTACGCTGACCGCTTGATCATTCAAAAACCTGGATCCCAGTCAACACAGATACAGCTTGCACCTAGGTCGATTTTTTTAATTACACTACCATCAAGAAATGGGATTAGCCGCTCTTTAGCACCAAAGGCGTCGTTAAGATTCGCTTTTACCACTAATACATCGTTAGAACCCGTTTCCATCAAAGTAATGACACGGCCTAGATCATAACCATCAAGTGTGATCACGCTGCACGCGATAAGATCTTTCCAATAAAAGTCGCCCTCCGCAAGGGTCGGTAATTGATTCGCGTTGATGAATATTTCATGATTGGTAAGGCGAGCTGCGCAGGTGCGATCGTCAATATCAACCAGTTTGGCGATGATTTGTTGTTGATGTCGCCAGCTTTCCACCGATATCTGTTGCCAATTTCCACCTATTTTTAGCATCCACGGCTGATAATCAATAATTGCCTCAGCAGTTTCTGTCGCTGAAATGATTCTGAGCCAGCCACGTACACCATATGCCGCGCCAATTTTGCCAACAACAATGGATTTTTCGCCATACGATTGATGAGTGGATCGATCCATTTTCAATACGGTTTACTGAACCGCTTTTCTGGCTTGTTTCACCAGCGCTTCAACACGTTCTGAAAGTGTCGCGCCCTGTCCAATCCAATGATCGATACGATCGAGATCTAATCGTAACTCTTCCGCCGCACCTGAAGCCATTGGATTGAAGAAACCAACGCGCTCAATGAAACGACCATTTCTTGGGCTACGACTGTTAGTAACGACGACCTGATAAAACGGCCGCTTTTTAGCACCGTGACGTGCCATGCGAATGGTTACCATAACTTCCTCTTAATTAGTTTAACAGTCAGTGACTTGTTGGTGACGGCACCTGACTTCCTTAAAAAGGCCAATGATTCTACTCATTTTGCTATAAAAAGCAATGTCTTTTGCGCGCGGTGCCCTGACCTGCAGCGCACGCTTACTTAATTCCGGGAAAACCAGGTGGCATCATGCCCTTCATCCCACGCATCATTTTAGCGATACCGCCTTTCTTCATCTTTTTCATCATACGCTGCATATCGTCGAATTGTTTTAATAGCCGATTGACATCTTGTACCTGTGTCCCTGAGCCTGTAGCAATGCGCCGTTTGCGTGAGCCTTTAATGATAGCGGGCTGCGTCCGTTCTCCAGCCGTCATTGAATTTATAATGGCTTCCATACGCACAAAGATTTTATCATCCATTTGCGTTTTCAACTTATCTGATAGCTGATTCATACCAGGTAATTTACCCATTAAACTGCTTATTCCGCCCATATTTTTCATCTGGTTAAGCTGACTTAGAAAATCATTAAGATCAAATTCGTTTCCTTTTTTGAATTTTTTAGCGAGGCGCGCCGCTTGATCGTGATCAACTTTACTCTCAATATCTTCTATTAATGAAAGCACGTCCCCCATACCTAATATGCGTGAGGCGATGCGATCTGGGTAAAAAGGCTCTAATGCATCATTTTTTTCTCCAACACCGATAAATTTGATCGGCCGATCTGTTATGTGACGTATGGAAAGTGCTGCACCACCACGCGCATCGCCGTCAACTTTAGTTAAAACGATACCGGTTAAAGGCAGTGCTTGTTTAAACGCTTGCGCTGTGTTTGCCGCATCTTGACCTGTCATTGCATCAACAACAAACAGGGTTTCGATTGGGTTTAACGCGGCGTGGATACGTTTTATCTCTCCCATCATGGCGTTATCGACATGCAGACGACCTGCGGTATCAACGAGTAACACATCATAAAAGCGTAGCTTTGCCTCTTGGAGCGCACTAACAACAATATCAACAGGCTGTTGACCAGCATCAGAGGGATAAAAATTTATCTCTGCTTGGGCAGCAATTCGCTCTAATTGCACAATTGCCGCAGGACGGTAAATGTCAGCAGAGACAACCAATACTTTCTTTTTGTGTTTTTCGCGCAAAAATCTGCCTAGCTTACCAACGCTCGTTGTCTTGCCAGCACCCTGTAATCCAGCCATGAGCACGACTGCAGGCGGTTGGACAGCAAGATTAAGCGAGCTGTTCTCATTACCCATTGCCGCAGTTAATGCATCACGCACGATTTTAATAAATTTCTGCCCAGGTGTGAGGCTTTTATTGATTTGTTGCCCTACGGCACATGCTTTAACCTGATTGATAAAATCGCGTACAACGGCGACGGCGACGTCCGCTTCCAGTAGCGCCATACGCACTTCGCGTAACGTCTCTTTGATATTGTCTTCGGTGATCCTTCCCCGCGCACTTATGTTGCGTAAAGCTTGCGTCAAACGGTCAGTTAAGTTGTCAAACATTGCTGTATAAGCCTAGTTAAGTGGTTTAATTTCGTCAGATTGGTGGATTGTAGCACAGTATAGTTCTCCTCTAGGTGCCTATATGTTCATTAATGTGTGGAGCACACTTCATGCCTTATGTATACTCTATATTAACTTTTTTCATCGCGTAGTTGCTGCCGATTATCTATGTTTCTCTTTGCTTTTATCGGTCTCATCGCTTATTCAATTAGCTTGGCTTTAATTGTACCTGGTTCGTTGAAGTATCGCAGTCGCTGGCGCTCTTTGATGCTTGTCTCTGCCTTATGGGCGATGACAGCACATGGTGTCGTACTGCAACAGAGAATTTTTATTCGTATCGACGAGCAGAATTTTAGTCTGTTTAACATAAGCTCATTAATTAGTTTACTCATTTGTATCGCAATGACAATCACTGCTTTCTAAGGGCGTAGTTGGCCACTTTTACCTATCGTATATAGTTTTGCACTGATTAATTTGGCACTCACGACGTTTATACCCGATGCCTATATCCCCGATCTGGAATCTACGCTCGTGGTGTTAGCACATATTGGCTTTGTTTGCCTATTCAATCCTTGTCATCGCTGCACTGTACGCTTTACAGTTGGCTCGGATCGATCATCAGCTTAAAAACAGAAAACACATTTTTAATCATGATATTCCGCCACTGTTACTGATTGAGAAAAAGATGTTTTTGGTAACGCGAGTTGGGGTAGTTTTATTGACGCTGTCTCTTTATACGGGTTTACTGTATGCGCGCAGGCTCGGCAATCACGATGACTATCTTAATAAGACATTTTTTTCAGTCACCGCTTGGCTGCTCTACACAGTGTTGCAGTGGGGACGCTATTATAAAGGATGGTACGGTACAGGCGCTGCTTTGCTAAATTTTGGTGGCGCATTGCTATTAACACTCTCCTATTTTGGTAATTGTATCATTCTACAGGCAGTGGATCGCTATTTCTAGCGATAGCACCGTTAACATATATGGGAGCGCCTAGTTAGACAGAGTTGTTAAACACGTAAGAATGAACACCAGATGAAAGGCAATGCGGATAAACGCGGCTGCATCTACTTAGATGTGATCAAACTGACATGCGTGGGGGCTATACCACCTAATTACGGCTTAGTTACATTTACTCGTCCCTCGTCTGATTAACCGCCGTCAATAAATGATTGCATGTTGTTGAATAGGTTTGTAGATCCATTCCATATGGAACTCTACCTATGGGTTGAGGTAAAGATTTGACCATCTGCCTTTTCGTCTCTGATTTTTCTCCGGAGAGGGACGTTGATTGTTGTGTACAGCGCGCGGTTTCTTTTAGTACTTATGGCTATGTTTCACACGCTAGTAGAAAACAGTAGCAACTATCACAATGGCAGCACAATAATGCTAGTCACCAAAGCATATATCAGCATACCTAGCGGTAAATTATGCTTAACGCCCCAGTTGCCCTAACTGTGCTTCGTTAAGAGCAAGTTGTTGATTGTGATTAATCCCAATTTGTCTGCTTAGTATTCGTTTAGCAATGGTTTTTGCCTCCTCAAGTGAGTGCATACTACATGTACCACATTGATAAATATTAAGTTCGGGGATATGATTCTGGTCTTTGACATTGAGTACATCCTGCATCGCTAGTCACCACGCCTCAGCTACTTGCTGCTCGGTAGGTTCATCAATTAAACTCATATAAAAACCTGTTCGGCATCCCATCGGAGAAATATCAATAATTCCTACATCGTCACTGTTTAGGTGCTCACGCAACATATCAGCAAAAAGGCGTTCTAAAGTATGTATATCTCGTTCAGGCATAATTTCTTTATTGGGAAGACAAAAACGCAAATCAAAAACGGTAATGACATCACCGTGTGGCGTTGTCATGGTTTTAGCTATTCTCACTGCGAGCACTAACATGCGTGTATGGTCAACCATAACACTATCTAACAATGGCATTTTTGACCTCATTTAATTTTTCGACGTTAGAGGGGACTTTTTCGTTCATTTATTTTCTAATAGTTGGAAAAACGAAAAATGCGCAATTGTTATCATTTATTATTCCTATTTGGCCACGTTATGTGGCCATCTTTTCTACTTTGGTTACTTAGCCGATAAAGTGGCTGAGGTACTTCTCGAAACTCATTGTGTCGTTCAATTCAATTTCCTGCTGATTTACGACGGAACTTCTCACCATGGCATCTAATTGCGCTTCCGTTAATGTCCGTAACCCTGTCTGCAATATTTGTTGATGATGCTGTTTTGCCAGTGTAATCCCAAGTTGTTGTTGACCATGTTCCCTCACCAATTTTAGCAGACGAGCTGAAAACGTTCGCTCGGGATCAGTAAACCATGAAGCGAGCTCGTCACACGCGTGCTGGTAACAAGCGTTCCCATTGCTACTATCTAATAACTGTGCAATGGTACACAATTGATTTATTAGTGCTGCTCCTACCTGCGTTAGCGGATACTGTTTTTCATCCTCTCCTATTTCAATGGGTTGTCCCGGCTTTCTTCCCTCTAGAACCACGCTGCGCCAGTTTCTTCGACATTGTTGTAATTCTGTCATCTCCATGTCCGGTGATTCAGCTAATACGCACCAAATGAGCAGTAAATCTAATAGCCGAATTTGCTTGTCATCAATGCCAATGGCGGAGAAGGGATTAATATCCAGTGAACGCACTTCAATATATTGAATGCCATCACGCAATAGTAAGTCAGAAGGAATTTCGCCCGAGTGCGCAACCCGTTTAGGGCGAATAGGGGCATAAAATTCATTCTCTATTTGCAATATGTTGGTATTAATTTGCAACCTGTCACCCTGTTCATTCTTTAGGCCGATTTCACCATAGCGTACCGATGGCGTGTTGGTTGCTTGTTTTAATGCTCCGGTGTAAGCCTCAATTGAATTAAATGTGACCACCACATCGTTTTGAGAATGGTTAGTATAGCCAAGATTACTCAGGCGTAATGAAGTGGCATAAGGTAGCCATCGCTCCACTTCTCTTTGAGACTGAAAGGGTATATCGCTTGTGCGTCCCTGAAAAAAGGATTCACATACTGCAGGCGAAGCCCCAAAAAGGTAGGGAATGATCCAGCCAAAACGGTAATAGTTGCGAATCAAGCGCAAATAACCTGCAGTGATAAACGCCTTTTCTTCCCGCCGACGATAACCTGGCAGTACTTGCCAGAAAGAAATAGGCAAGGAGAAATTGAAATGCACACCCGCGATCGTTTGCATTGATGCGCCATAGCGATGCTTTAAACCCTGACGGTAAAGTGTTTTCGCTTTGCCAATGTTAGAATGTCCGTACTGAGCCAATGTAATCTGTTCAACGTTGTCAATTGAACATGGCATACTTAACGGCCAAAGATATTCGTTATCCAGCTGGCGAGCCGCATAATGATGGATGTCGCTAAGAAAATTTAAAATATGCTGAATGTTTTCATCCGGTGGAGTAACGAATTCTAACAATTGCTCAGCAAAATCAGTCGTTATCCATGCATGAGTTAACGCTGATCCTAATGATTCAGGATGTGGCGTTGTGGCCAGACCGCCATCAGCGTGAATACGTAATGCTTCGCGCTCTATCCCCCTTGTCACTCCCTGTAAAATAAAAGGATCCTTTTTCAACTCGGCAAGCACGCCAGATATGTCTGGTATCACATCGTTCCCCTAATAAATTCTACTCGCTTCAGTTAAATTTAAGCCATTTTTTAAACATGCAGAGTTCAGCTTATCCTAATTCTTCGCAAGCGAGTGCGACCCTCGCTAGGGCTTAATGGCTAAGGTGAGTATATAGATACATTTTTACTGCACAAAACATTGTAGCGCAACCATGCGTGGTGACAAAATTTATCCTTTTTGAACAACTTACTACCTCATACTGCAAGTAAAATTGAGCACAAGCTACTCATTTTTTGGAGCCTGTACATGAGATTGTGTAATTGCGTAATTTTGTTATGTTCAAGTTGACATTCAAATAGGTTAAATTGCGAACGAGAAACAATTGCAGGGGCTGGAGAAATTCAGTGATACCTGGGATAGTCGTTATCCACAAATTAGCCGTAGCGGGTTATCCAATTAGGATCATTTGAATACGTTTTTTGTTTATCCATCTGAGATAAGAAAAGTGATTTATACAACTCAGGCTATTGAGTCGTTGAACTGTGTTATCCTTCATGCGATTAAAAAGCGACAACTGTTTCTGTCGAACTGGTGCTTACACAGAATCCTGTACAGGGTCATTTTTTGTCACGAGCTTATCATACACTTGTATAACTCACCCATTGTTAAACGATTTAGCGCCCTTTCTTCCCGTGCTAACACTTTGCGCCGGCTATATCAATGCTAAGTTGGCCCTTACAAACGCAATATACCTAGCGATCTCTTAAATAAGAGAACTGAGTTTGGTGTGGCTTTAGCACGCAACGACATGTTAATTTATGCTTTAATGCTCCTGCTGAGCTCATTAACTCTTCTATAACCATGTTAAAGATTGCTGTAGATCGCATGACGCAGACGCGTAATGTCAAGCGTAGCGATAACGGCGATGATATTTTTACATTGTGGGTAGAATAGCGGGTTAGTAACCCTAAATAATTATCACTTACTTGGTATACGCTTATTTGTTTTTAATAAAAATGCATTATTCCTTGACTTGATAATCCTCTCCTACGCTCACAAAATTTAGTTACCCTGTATACAAACCGCAACTAAAGTTGTAGGTTTTCACTACAACTTCGGCTACGTGGCTTAGGGTAGAATCAGAGGCTGATTTAAAACATTAGGTATCGTTGCTATTGGTAACAATATTAACCATGCGCTTGAGTGTGTGTCGCACGTTGTAGATGACTTATGATGAGATTAAGTAGCCAAACTTGTTTATGCAGGTCCGGTAAAAAAGAGATTGAGTTACATAGGCATGTTTTATAATCAGGGATGGATGATAACTGTAAAAGAGGTGCACCCGAGAGGATTTGAACCTTTGACCACTCGGTTCGTAGCCGAGTGCTCTATCCAACTGAGCTACGGATGCATCGATGATCGAGCAACCTCATGGTATTAAACTAAATGTGGTGAGAAAAAATAGATTAAATCTAGACTTTAGGGCGCATCCGGGAGGATTCGAACCTCCGACCGCTCGGTTCGTAGCCGAGTACTCTATCCAACTGAGCTACGGATGCATTTAAGTATGGCGGTGAGAGAGGGATTCGAACCCTCGATGCAGCTTTTGACCGCATACTCCCTTAGCAGGGGAGCGCCTTCAGCCTCTCGGCCATCTCACCTAGCTTCACCTTATTGCTACGCGTAATTGCATTTATTGTTATTACCACAACACGTGGCGCACATATTACTTTCCTGTTTTTATAAGTCAAATACTTTCTCTGATGTCGTAACTTGTTGTGCAATTCGTCGCCATTAACGTTAAATTTCATTGTGAATAGGGGAAAAATGCCTAAAAAATAGGTTGTTAATAATTTGAATGCAATGACGGTGAACGAAATAACGGTGGTAGGGAGTTACTGTTAACGTCTCGCATTAAATAGCGAGACGTTGCATTCATCAGTAACTCGTAGTTTGTGATTTTTCGGCCTGAATACGCTGATAAATCTCTTCTCTGTGTACCGAAATTTCTTTTGGCGCATTGACACCAATGCGTACCTGATTGCCTTTTACTCCCAAGACTGTAACTGTTACATCATCACCTATCATGAGGGTTTCACCAACTCGACGAGTTAGAATAAGCATTCTTTGCTCCTTGAAGATTAAAAGAGTCGGGCTCAAGTAGGTATCTATCGTAAAAACGAAAGCTGTTTTTTACAAAAATCAAGTTTGTGGTTTACTACCTTGCTACTGTAAAGCCTGCTGACGATTAGTTTAGCCTAGATACACTACGTTAACCTGATTTTTATCAATTATCTGCCGCATGTTGCGTTAAAAAGCGCCAAGTAATTCACCATAGCGCTGACCGGACATATTTTTCTTTCTTCATAACTTATTGTAAATCCAAGCTTCGATACTCACCAGTACGGCTGGCACAGCATCAACTTTTGTTCCCCCTGCTTGAGACAGCTCAGGGCGTCCCCCTCCATTACCATCAATTTGCGGAGCAATTATTTTGATAAGTTCATTAGCTTTCACACGGTTAATTAAATCCTTTGTAACACCAGAAACAAGTGATACTTTGCCTTGATTAACTGAAACAAGCACAATAATGGCGGAACCTAATCGGTTTTTAAGCTCATCAACCATTAGTTTAAGTACTGAGGCATCGGTATCGTTAATACGCTGAATGAGCAGTTTTACTCCTTTAACTATTTTTGCCCCCTCACATATTCTGCTGCTCAATTCTACGGCTTGCTGAACCTTAAATTGTTGCACGATTTTTGCAAGTTTGCGTTCATAATCGACCAAGCCACGAACTTTGTCACTCAGATTATTGCCATTTGATTTAACCAATTGGGTGATATCAGAGATTTGATCGGATTGCTGCTGTGTCTGCGCTAATGCATTCTCTCCCGTTAATGCTTCAATGCGCCTTACACCAGCTGCCGTTCCAGACTCAATTTTAATCTTAAAAAGCCCAATATCGCCAGTTCGATTTGCGTGTGTTCCACCACACAATTCTGTAGAGAAATCATCAATGCGCAATACTCTAACGCGTTGTTCGTACTTTTCACCAAACAGCGCCAATGCGCCTTGTGATTTGGCATCCTCAATCTGCATGATTTCCGTATCAATGGTTACGTTTCGACGAATTTGTGCATTAACTTTGTTCTCTACAGCACGTATTTCTTCTTTCGTCATATGTTGGGGATGAGAAAAATCAAACCGCAAATATGCCTCATTAACCAGCGATCCTCTTTGAATAACGTGCGCACCGAGTACCTGACGCAAAGCCGCATGCAATAAATGCGTTGCAGTATGATTGATCCGTATATTTACTCGTCTATCCTTATCAACACTTGCTTGGAGCTTATCGCCTACACGTAAAGTCCCGGAATCAAGTTTACCAATGTGGCTAATAGCCTGACCATTTTTTTGCGTATCATAGACAGTAAAACAGGCATCATCCCTCGTTAAAACACCGCTATCGCCAACTTGTCCACCTGATTCGGCGTAAAAAGGCGTTGCATCAAGGATGACAACCCCCTCCATCCCCGCCTTGAGTTCATCAACAGGCTTATCGTTAAATAACAGCGTACTTATTCGGCTCTCCCGAGTAAGACAATTGTAGCCTGTGAAACACGAAATCGCGGTGACCGATGCAATATTGTGATGGTTAGTATCAAATTTATTGGCACCTCTTGCTAATTCCCGTTGTTTTTTCATAGCCTTATCGAAATTTTCGATATCAACATTGATATTATTTTCACGACAAATATCAGCAGTTAGGTCAATCGGAAAACCAAAGGTATCATGGAGCTTAAAAGCGACATCTCCTGGTAACGTATTATTCGCCAATTTATCAATTTCATCATCTAGCAAAACCATGCCCCGTTTCAACGTGCGTGTGAATTGCTCTTCTTCACTGCGTAACGTTTCTTCAATTTGCGGTTGATGCTGTCTAAGCGCTGTCGCCATTGGCGCCATTATTGCAATTAACGGTGCAACCAATTTATAGAAGAATGTCTCCGTCACGTTCAATAAATAGCCGTGACGAACTGCACGTCGAATTATGCGCCGTAAAACATAACCACGACTTTCATTAGAGGGGATAACACCATCAGCAATTAAATAAGCACAAGCGCGCACGTGATCAGCAATAACGCGTAAGGATTTGTTTTTAAGATCCGACGTGTTAGTAACCTTAGCGACTGCTTCAATCAAGCGTTTGAATAGATCGATGTCGTAGTTTGAGTTAACATGCTGCATTACTGCCGCAATGCGCTCTAACCCCATGCCAGTGTCAACAGAGGGAGTAGGAAGTGGCAACAAACTACCATCTGTTTGTCGATTGAATTGCATAAAGACAATGTTCCAAATTTCGATAAAGCGATCGCCATCCTGATCGACACTCCCAGGTAACCCTTCTTCAACATGATCGCCGTGGTCGTAAAATATCTCTGTGCATGGACCACAAGGGCCAACGTCCCCCATTTGCCAGAAGTTATCTGACGCATAGGGGCTGCCTTTATTATCACCTATTCGAATGATTTTTTCTGTCGGTATACCTATCACGTTAGCCCAAATTTCGTAAGCTTCAATGTCATCATGATATACTGTTATCCAGAGACGATGTGCAGATAAATTGAACCATTTATCGCTAGTTAATAATTCCCATGCATAGGTGATTGCCTCACGCTTAAAGTAATCGCCAAAACTGAAATTGCCCAACATTTCAAAAAAAGTGTGATGTCGTGCGGTATAACCTACATTTTCTAAGTCATTATGTTTCCCGCCCACCCGGACACAGCATTGAGTAGAAACAGCGCGACAATAGCTGCGTTTTTCTTTGCCAAGAAAAACGTCTTTAAATTGATTCATCCCAGCATTTGTAAATAACAATGTGGGATCGTTGTTCGGCACGAGAGAGCTACTCTCGACCACTTGATGTTTTTTGCTAGCAAAAAAGTCAACAAACGATTGACGAATTTCGGCTGTACTCTTGCTCATAACTTTTCCAAAATTGCGCTAACATATTGTTTTATCATACTATTATTTCGCTACTTGTTGGAAGTCAGATAAAAAGAGGTCCGCAAGGGATACTTCTTGGTTCCATAGGTCAATCATTCCACATCATACCGATAAGTAAAATAAGATTAACGCTCCATCCATTAATATAACCTCAACCTTGTTAAGCACTGCCATTTAGGATTGAACATCAAGTAGCTGCATAACCACCAGTGGTTGAGCTTGGCAAACCTCACTAAACCGTCATTAAACTGAGGCGTATTGATATAATATATATTAATATTTTATATTACTAATACTTCTTTTTCTGAACATTATGAATATATTGAGGCGAACACAGCGAGGTCTTTAGCGCTAAGTGGGCTAATCAAAGCCCATACAGCAAAGCAAGGTGGCGTTATGTATCTTCCGGAAAATCATTAACATTGTATTCGGGGCTTGCCACTGAAGTGGTTACGAAAGAACCATCAACACTGTTATTCAACAGCATTTCACGCAATTTTTTATCTATTTCGCTGGCCGAAGTACTGTTCTCTTTTAAGAAATTGCAGGCATTGGCTTTTCCTTGGCCAATTTTTTCGCCTTGATAACTGTACCAAGCACCCGCTTTTTCAATGAGTTTATGTTTAACGCCTAAGTCGACTAACTCACCATACACATTAATCCCTTCACCATACATGATTTGGAATTCAGCTTGTTTGAACGGGGCAGCAACTTTGTTTTTTACTACTTTTACACGAGTTTCACTGCCTACAATGTTTTCTCCCTCTTTGATAGAACCTATACGACGAATATCTAAACGCACGGAAGCGTAAAACTTGAGCGCATTTCCACCTGTTGTCGTCTCCGGGCTACCAAACATGACACCAATTTTCATACGGATCTGATTAATAAAAATTAATAATGTGTTGGTATTTTTAAGATTCCCTGCTAGTTTGCGCATAGCTTGACTCATCATACGTGCCGCTAAGCCCATATGAGAATCACCAATTTCACCCTCAATTTCTGCTTTGGGTGTTAGGGCTGCAACAGAATCAACAACGATCACGTCCACTGCACCTGAGCGCGCTAATGCGTCACAAATTTCAAGTGCTTGCTCGCCTGTATCTGGCTGTGAGCAAAGTAAATTATCAATATCTACACCCAATTTTTTTGCATAAATAGGATCTAATGCATGTTCAGCATCAATAAAAGCACATGTTTTACCCTTTTTTTGTGCTGCAGCGAGCACTTGTAATGTTAATGTCGTCTTCCCCGACGCTTCGGGACCGTAAATTTCTACAATACGACCAATGGGAAGACCACCAGCACCAAGGGCAACATCTAGGGTGAGAGAACCCGTGGAGATTGTCTCTACATCCATGGAGCGATCTTCTCCCAGGCGCATGATAGAGCCTTTACCAAACTGTTTTTCAATCTGGATCAGCGCGGCCGCTAACGCCTTTTGTTTATTTTCATCAACCGCCATACTCACTCCTAATTTCATTAGAGATATGTGCTAGCATCATTTAGGCTAATGCTTCTTCACCAACATTCATTTTACTGTATATAAAAACAGCAATAAACTAGTTATTCTAACAAGTTTTCGTTCAATGTCGTTAGTGCATAAGCGACAGCTAAACGCCGGACCTTATCACGCTCTCCAGAAAAAATCTGTTTAATGGTAAATACACGATTTTCCATATCCATATCCATAGTAGCAAAGCCAAACCACACTGTGCCAACAGATTTTTCTTCGCTGCCCGCAGAAGGACCAGCAATACCAGAAACCGAAATCGCCCAATTTACCTTCGCTTTTTGTAAAGTATGCAGCGCCATTTCAGCAACCACTTGTTCACTTACTGCACCATAAGTTGCTAAAGTTTCCGCGCCTACTGCAAGCATGTTTCGTTTGGCTGAATTACTGTAAGTAACAAAGCCGCTATCAAACCATACTGAACTTCCGGGTATATCAGTAAACAGTTTAGCTAACCATCCCCCAGTACACGATTCAGCTACCGCAACAGTTTCCGCACGTTTTAGCAGTAATTTTGCAGTTAGAAAGGCAAGTCGTTGCAATGAAGTATCGTACATGAGTTTATCAAATTTTATAGTTGAATCAACTGGTTAACTTAAAAAGTACACTATTCGTTGTTAATGTCATTTTAAAATGAAATAAAAATGTGACGCAGACTGGCTTTGTTGAATAAATCAGATGAGTAATGATTTAATCTTTTTTAGTGTTTGTTTTATTGCATCAACTGAGTTAGTACCGGCTGAGTTTTTGTTAAAAAACCTAACGCCCATAATATAGTTGCTGCAGTAACGCCTGCAATGATATCATCGATCATAATCCCCATACCGCCTTTAATTTGCCTATCAAACCAGCGGATTGGCCAAGGTTTTAAAATATCAAGTAGCCGAAATAGGATCACTGCAACTACAATCCACTGCCATTTGTAAGCAGGCAAAGTGATTAGGGTAATCCATATGCCAATGAACTCATCCCATACGATACTACCGTGATCGTGGATACCCATGTCTTTTGCGGCCTGGTGACATATGTAGACACCGAAACATACGGCTAATATAACAAAAAGTGAATAAAACGCCGTAGGTAAAGCAGAGACCACCCACCATACTGGTAGTGCCATCAAAGTTCCCATAGTGCCAGGCATAAAAGGAATTAAACCACTTCCAAACCCAGTCGCCAACACATGGTAGGGGTTTTTCATACTTAGATGTTTATAGGCTAAATATTTTTTATTGGTCAAAATGGTCGTACCCCTGTTTGTCGTAATATACCCTCTTACCGTGATTCAATAAAATTAGCTCGTTAGGCTCTGAATCTATTTTACCAATACGCGTCATTGGAACACCGGATAATTTTTCTAACCCACTTAGAATTGTTCGCGCTTTAGGAGATGCGGTAAAACATAGCTCGTAATCGTCTCCACCAAACAACGCCCATACTATGCTCTGTTGCTGGTTGTTAACCTGGCACATTATGTTAGAAAAAGGAAGCAAATTAAGGTGAAGATGTGCTCCGCACCCACTGGCCTTAAGGATATGCTTGAGATCGCTAGCAAGACCGTCAGAAATATCTGTTGCTGCAGAGGCGATGCCACATAACGCTAATCCCTGCTCAATTCGAGGTGTAGGTCGCAAGTGCCGTTTAATAAAATAAGTATGCTTTTTTAATTGCCTGAATGGAAAAGTTGATTGCAGTAGCGCTAGTCCTGCTGCACTGTCTCCCAACGTCCCTGTTACATAGAGATCGTCGCCTGGTTTTGCACCACTGCGCGATAAATAGTTATCACTGCAAGTGAAACCAATGACCGTTAATGTAATCGCTAACGGACCTTGTGTAGTATCACCACCAACAAGTTGCATACCATAGTGCTGAATCTGCTCAAAAAAACTATCACTAAAGCGCTTCAACCACTCTTGATTTACTTTCGGCAATGTCAACGCAAGGGTTAACCAAGCGGGCTTAGCGCCCATTCCAGCTAAGTCACTTAGATTAACGGCCAATGCTTTATAGGCAAGATCGGCGGGATGGATACCAGGTAAGAAGTGTACACCAGCAACTAACGTATCTGTGCTGATTGCTAAACGCTGCCTTTGCGGATTAAGTATGGCACAGTCGTCACCGATGCCAAGGTCAACATCAGCCCTTGGCCGGGCTGTTCGATTAAAATAGTCTTTAATTAAATCGAATTCGCCATAAGCCATGCGCCAATTACCTCCTAACAAAAATTGCAATAATCATCCCATGCATAATATCATAATGAGATTATTTCCGATCAGGTCTTAGCCTCGGCGCAATTTTATCGAGAACACCGTTGACAAACTTATGACTTTCCTCAGCACCAAACGCTTTTGCCAGTTCAATACCTTCATTGATAACCACTTTGTAGGGAATGTCGCTCCGTTTACTTAATTCATACAGAGAAATACGTAATACTGCTTTCTCGACTTGCCCTAGTTCATCAAATTGACGCGATAACCAGGGTTTAATCTGTTCATCCAGCCAATCACAATGGAGTGTCACCCCGGTGACCAATTCACGAAAATAACGGACATCGACATCCGATGTTTCTAGCTCAGCTAGAAACTGACTCTGGATCTCAATAATATCGTTAGTAGAAATTTGCCAGGCATAAAGCGCTTGAAGAGCACACTGCCGAGCACGGCGTCTAGCAATAGGTTTCACTTCTTCACTCTGTCTTTATTGCTGATAAAAGATTGATCATCTCTAACGCAACTAATGCAGCTTCTGCACCTTTGTTTCCCGCCTTAGTTCCTGCACGCTCAATGGCCTGCTCAATACTCTCTGTCGTTAGTACACCGAATGCCACCGGGATATCATGATGCGCCATCACGCTTGCTAAACCGGAACTGGCCTCTCCCGCAACATATTCAAAGTGTGCGGTGCCACCGCGTATTACTGTGCCGAGGGCAATAATGGCATCGTAGCGTCCAGTTTTCGCCAACGTACGTGCCGTTAACGGCAGTTCGTAGGCACCGGGCGCCCATACTACCGTGATATTCTGGTCTTTTACTTGCCCAATCCGCTTAAGTGTATCCAACGCACCGCTGAGCAAGCTCTGATTAACGAAATGGTTGAAACGCGCAACGGTAATAGCAATGCGTGCATCCGCAGATAATGTAATCGCTTCGATAATGTTCATATCTTTTCCAGAGGGGTGATTTATGCTCCAATTTAACATAGGTTACCTTAGGACGCTTATACTCATTTAGACAAAACTCGTTTGTTGTGCAAGTATTAACCGTAGATCCGGGCCAATGCTGCGTACATCGCTAAAAGCGTAGTGTGGCGCATTCTCCAGCGAAGTGATATCAAGATTGCATAAAGCGCGCGCTGAATTGCCTAACAATTTTGGTGCCATATAGACGATAAGTTCATCAACTAATGCGCATTCAATTAATGCGCCAGCTAATGTCGCGCCTGCCTCTACCCATAAGGTATTCATCCCGCGCTGACCCAACAAGACCATGAGAGCGACCAAATCAACCTTATTATCCCGGGCGGGAATGATGAGATTTTCAACTTGCGGAGGTAGCGTTTCTGCAGGTGCCAATAGGCGTGCCAGCCAAGTTTTCCCAGGTTGTTGCATTAAGCGATAGGTTGCATTAATACGATTTTGGCTATCAATAACTACTCTTACTGGCTGGCGAAGAGACGCTTCTGCTAATTTTGATTTAGTTTTGGTATCTAACTCTTGCCAACGTACTGTTAATAGTGGATCGTCCTGTAAAACAGTATTACTGCCAGTGAGAATAGCACAACTTTGGGCACGTGAACGTTGAACATCTTGGCGCGCACGAGGTGACGTAATCCATTTGCTCATACCATTGGCAAGCGCAGTACGACCATCAAGCGTTGCCGCCATTTTTAATTTTACAAAGGGAAAACCGGTACGCATGCGCTTAAAGAAACCCCGATTAAGCTTCTCTGCTTGGTCGCTCATTAAGTTCATATCAACTTTTACCCCAGCTCGCTGCAGGCAGTGAAAGCCACGTCCTGCAATCAATGGGTTTGGATCTTGGATAGCCCCAACCACACGAACAATGCCAGCTTTGATTAGCGCTTCACAACAAGGCGCTGTGTGGCCATGATGGCTGCAAGGCTCCAAGGTAATATACGCAGTAGCACCAAGCGCTTTATTGCCTGCTTGCGTAAGCGCATTGATTTCGGCATGTGGTCCCCCTGTCCGCTGGTGCCATCCCTCTCCAACGATTTGGTGGTTCTGCACAATGACACAGCCGACATTCGGGTTTGGCGAAGTCGTAAATTGCCCGCGACGGGCCAACACGAAAGCACGGGCCATAAAGTACTCATCTAACATTCTCACTCCTGTAAACGCGCTATTTCTTCAATAAAATCATGAAGATCGTCAAAACTAAGATAGACCGAGGCGAAACGGATATAGGCGACTTTATCCAGATCTTTTAATTGCTCCATCACCAAATTACCAATCAACTTACTCGGTACTTCGCGCTCCCCAGTTGCACGCAACTGTGTTTTAATATGGTTGATGGCGCATTCTACGGCGTATGAACTTACCATACGCTTTTCCAGTGCTTTGGATATGCCACTACTTAACTTGTGTTCATCAAATGTTTCACGAATGGCACTACTTTTGATAACACGAGGCATATGTAATTCCGCGGTTTCAAAGGTGGTAAACCGTTCACAACAGAGTAGGCACTGTCGACGCCGGCGCACAGTTGCCCCATCATTAACCAGCCGCGAATCAATAACTTTGGTGTCAGTGTCTGAACAAAACGGGCAATGCATGGTTTTATCCTGAATAAAAGATTGATAAGTTTAGCTTGAAACACGTTCCAACAAAATAGATCCACAATAATCGGATGTATGCAGCATAATTTAACGCCGATTGCGATGTCGATAAAAAATCGAACTATGCTTAAGGTCAGTTCATTAATGTATTGATTGATTCTTTCTTTTTAAAGAAGACACACAGGAGATGTGTATGGCCCGGTGCAATTTTGTGAAAGAAGTGGGAGAAAAGTTATGGGATTCGCTTTCAGGACACCAAGATCAAGATAAGAAGCTGCTGCAGTATATTAATTGGGGTACCTGGACTCGATAAAATAAAAATTGCAACCCAAAGAAATACGGTAACTCTGAATTGCGATGGCATTTCTCAAGAATTGAAATAAAAAAATTTGGTGGCTGTAGGCAATGTTGCTGGAATTACTAAGGTCAATTACAAGCTTAAAGTAGCGCAAAAGGACACAAGCCAGGCAGAATTCTAGCTTGTCAAGGCCGGTGATACTCTTAGTGCTATTGCTAAAAAAGCCTATGGCAATGCCAATGACCATCAGCGTATTTTCACAGCAAATCAGCCGATGCTGTCACACCCGGATAAAATTTATCCTGGACAGACATTGCGTATTCCACACGAGTAGCCATCGCATTACCTAGAGAATCGGGCTTAGCATGTGGCACGATTGACATATCACCTCTGCTAAGGAAGTAAGGTTGACTGGTCTGCACCCTCTTTCTCTACCTTATGTAATAACATATGTTCACGTTTCATACCTAATTTTAGTGCCAATGCTGATGCAACGTAAATCGACGACACTGTTCCTATCGTTATGCCAATGAGCATGGTAAGTGAAAATCCTTTTAATAATGCGCCGCCAAAAACATAAAGCACTAAGACAACCATTAGCGTTGTTGCTGATGTCATAATTGTTCTGCCCAACATCTGGGTTAACGAGATATTAACGATATCATAAGCGCTGCCACGACGAATACGACGAAAATTTTCCCGTATGCGATCTGAAACCACAATGCTGTCATTTAGCGAGTAGCCAATAACTGACATGAGCGATGCAATGATGGTCAAATCTATTTCAATATGAAACAGTGATAACACACCTAACGTAATAATCACATCGTGCGCCAATGCCAACACCGCGCCAAGTGCCAGGCGCCACTCAAAGCGAAAACCAACATAAATAAGGATAGAAACCAATGCCGCTAAAAGCGCTAAACTTCCTGCTTGAGCAAGATCACTGCCGACGCTGGGGCCGACAAATTCGATACGCTTGGCGGTTGCATTATGTTTTGTCGATTGTGTGAGTACTGCAACAATCTGTTTTCCCACTTCTTGCCCCGATACGCCCGTTTTGGGTGGTAGCCTAATTACGATATCGCGACTGCTACCGAAATTCTGTACTTGCAGTTCATTAAAACCCGCCTGTTGCAATACTTGGCGTAACGAATCTAAGGACACCGATTGCTCAAGATTGATCTCAACGACAGTTCCACCTGTGAAATCCAGCCCCCAGTTAAAGCCACGTAGGCTAATGATGACAGCCGATGCAACAAGGAGTATTCCGGAGAGCACAAAGGCCCGCGTATCCCAGCGCATGAAATCATGTACTTTACGCCCGTGATTGAGTTGCTCAATACCACTAGATTGTGTCACAGATCACTCCTTAGATAGATAATTTATTGATACGTTTACCGCCATACAAAAGATTCACAATCGCCCGCGTGCCGACAATGGCAGTAAACATCGACGTACCAACGCCGATTGCTGTGGTAATGGCAAATCCCTTTATCGATCCCGTGCCAATACCATAGAGGATGATTGCGGTAATGAGCGTGGTTAGATTTGCGTCCACAATACTGGAGAATGCGCCTTTATAGCCCTCATGGATCGCCTGTTGCACAGTGCGCCCATTTCTTAATTCTTCTTTAATTCGTTCATTGATTAGTACATTCGCATCCACTGCTACCGCCAGCGTCAGGACGATGCCAGCAATACCCGGCATGGTCAACGTTGCACCAGGCAGTAACGACATGATACCCACAATTAATATAAGGTTGGCAACCAGAGCAGTTGTGGCGATCGCCCCAAATTTTTTATACCACACGAGCATAAAAATAATGGAGGTAATCAATCCCCATAAGCACGCTTGCAATCCTTGGTCAATGTTTTGCTGCCCCATTGATGGGCCGATAGTCCGTTCCTCAACAAGTTGAATCGGTGCAATCAATGCGCCAGCGCGTAACAATAGTGCCAATTGTCTCGCTTCATTGGGCGAGCTCATCCCCGTGATACGGAAGCTACTTCCTAAACGATCGCGAATCGTGGCGACATTGATCACCTCTTCCTGCTTTTGCATCAATCGATGGCCGTTAGCCTGTTTCTCACCCTGTTCTTTATACTCGACAAACAGAGTAGCCATAGATTTACCCACACTGTCTTTAGTAAAACTGGCCATTTTACTGCCACCCGCACTATCTAAGGCGATATTCACCTGCGGCTGACCATATTCATCCATACTAGAGGTGGCATCTCTGATATGATCGCCCGTTAAAATAACGCTCTTATACAGCACCACGGGCTGCCCATCACGGGTATATTTTACTTCCGAATCAGCGGATAGCCGATTTTTTAAGGCGGCATCAATGTCCGCTTGCGTATTTTGCAAACGAAACTCTAACGTTGCTGTAGCACCCAAAATCTCTTTTGCTCTGGCGGTATCTTGAATACCAGGTAGCTCAACGACAATGCGATCATTACCCTGACGCTGCACCAAGGGTTCGGCCACACCGAGCTGGTTAACCCGGTTTCGCAGGATTGTGATATTTTGCGCTATCGCATATTCGCGTGCTTCGCGCAGGCGCTGATCAGACAAGACCACACGTAACACATTATTGTCGAGATTGCTCAGGACTAAATCACGGTGGCGCCGTGCAAGATAGCGCGTTGCCTCATTGCGTGTCGCGTTATCACAGAAGCGTACTTCAACACCATAATCTGCAACCTTGTTAAGGCTAGTGTATGAGATACCTCTCTCACGCAGATCATTGCGTACATTATCGCTATTTTGCTCCTGCAATTTACTCAGTGCGGTACCAATATCGACCTCTAGCAAAAAATGCACCCCACCACGCAGATCTAGTCCAAGTTTCATCGGCGTTGCAGAAAGCATTTGCAACCAGCGCGGTGTCGCTGGCGCTAAATTGAGCGCAACGATAAACACACTTGTAGGTAGTAAGTCCGTGATTGCTTCTCTCGCCCGGAGTTGTACATCTGTGCTGGCAAAATGGATCAAGATTGAACCCTCCTCCAGCAGGATTGATTTAGTGGGAATATTCCGTCGCTGTAATCTATCGCGTACCTGTACCAACGTCTGCTCTGTAGCCGCAGCCCCTCGAGCGCCCGTAATTTGTACCGCAGGATCCTCACCATACAGGTTAGGAAGCGCATAGACTATGCTGACCATCAATGTGATAACGAGTAAAATATATGTCCATACCGGATAACGATTTAACACAGCAATTCCTAAAGAAGAGAGTTATAGTGCTTTAATAGTGCCCTTGGGTAAGACTGCCGCGACAAAGTCACGTTTAACGATGATCTCATTCGTCTCATTCAACGCTAACATCACATAACCCTCTTCGGAAACTTTCGTCACGCGCCCAACTATGCCACCCGTTGTTAACACTTCATCACCTTTCGTGATCGACTCCATCAATTTTCTATGCTCTTTAGCTCGCTTTTGTTGCGGCCGTAAGATCATGAAGTAGAAAAGAAGAATAAATACCACGACCATAATTATCATTGAATATTGCGAACTTGGTGGAGCAGCTTCACCAGCAGCGCCGGCGTTAGAAATAAACGGATGCATAAATATCCCTCAATTATAGTTGGGTGGGTGAGTGGTCAGCATTTACTCTGACCTGTTTTTGATAAAACTGGTCAACATAAATGGTCAGTTTTTTTGCTTTAATTGCGCAACGTAAGTCCGCCATTAGACACTGATAATAACGTAAATTATGAATAGTATTGAGACGCGTGCCTAAAATTTCGTTACACCTGTGAAGATGGTATAAATAGGCGCGGCTGTAATTGCGACAAGTGTAACAATCACACGCAGAGTCGAGTGGCGCAGTATCATCACGATAGGGGGCATTACGGATCTTAATCACCTCCTGCGTGACAAACAGATGACCATTGCGTGTTGGCATAACACAATCGAACATGTCTACACCGCGCAACACGCCTTCAACTAGATCTGCCGGCTTGCCTACACCCATCAAATAGCGCGACTTATCTTGTGGTAATTGTGAGCAAACATGATCTAAGACACGGTGCATGTCCGCTTTCGGTTCACCAACTGCCAGCCCGCCAATCGCATAACCGTTAATCGGATTGCGAAAGTGCACCCCCTGCTCAGTAATTTTTCTGATGTTACCCAGACTAAAAACCTGAAAACCGCCGGAATCGGTCAATATGGGGCCCGGCCACTGCATGAAATCGTGCAAGTCCCTATGCTGTTTAATCACACCCTGCCCTGGCCGCAACCAGAGATGAAACGTGTTGCCCAAACGGATCTGCGCGCCACAGGCCTGCACTTCTTGCGGTCTCATCCCCTTGACCGTTGCATACGTTCCTACTGGCATAAACGCAGGCGTATCTACTGCGCCACGGGCAAACAGCAGTTGCCCACAAGGTGCCATACCATCTGTATGGTTTAATTTAAAATCCATGTTACCTCCATCAGAGAAACAGTCTGATACGAGCTAAAAAACGTAGCATTCTATCAAGCCGTGCTACCACACTATAAGCAGGTTAAAATTTATACCTGATCTTTTTCTGGCTAACTTACTCCGTGGTGCTCTCCGCTTCTCAATCTACTTAATGACAGCCATGATTAATCCAGACTGCACGGGTGTGCACTGATCGCAGGAACCGCAAGCTGAACACACCGCATCATAGGCCTAAACGCGCTATGTATCTACCGATGTCACAAACAGCTTACGCGTCATAAACATCGAGGCGCCGTAATTGTAAAAACGATATTGCGGCGCGACCGCCGTTTGATAAGCTGCCATAATGTGATGATAACCCGCAAACACACTCACCAACATCATTAAAGTTGATTCTGGCAGATGAAAGTTCGTGATTAAGGCATCGACAATGCGAAAACAGAAGCCGGGATAAATGAATATTGACGTCTCTTCTGAGAAAGGCGCAATGAGCTACTGTTTGCTGGCTTGCGCCTCACTCTCCAAACTGCGTAATGATGTGGTGCCCCACGGCGATTATCCGATTACCCCGTTCTTTGCAGGCCATCACCGCTTCAAGGACTTGAAGTGATACTTCAGCAAACTCAGCATCCATAATATGTTTGTCAAGCGTAGCGACACGCACGGGTTGAAAGGTGCCTGCACCGACGTGTAGCGTGATGAACGCCATATTTACACCACGCTGCTGTACCGCCGTCAACAACGGTTGGTCAAAATGTAAGCCCGCCGTCGGCGCTGCCACCGCGCCAGGACGATGATTATAAACCGTCTGGTAACGTTCACTATCGATTCCCTAATCGGGACGCTTAACATACGGAGGCAGAGGAATGTGACTAATTCGCATGGCGTTCAACGACGGTACCAGCATGAGAATAATCATCGCCTAAGAGAGAAGTAGTGTCCCCGCTTTTGGCACTTTTGAGGCACGAATGTGCGCAAACACATGATTATGATCGATAATGCGCTCAACCAACATTTCAATTTTACCACCACTCTGTTTACGCCCATAAATACGTGCTGGAATAACGCGTGTGTCGTTAAATATCAGCAGATCGCCAGGATGAATTTTTGTGAGGACATCTGTGAAAACACCGTGCTCGATTTGGCCTGTCGCACCCTCTAGTGACAATAATCGGCTTCCACTTTGCTTAGCTAAAGGATAATGCGCGATCAACGTATCCGGTAATTCAAAACTAAAATCGGCAACTCGCATGACAGGCACAGAGTCCACATGAAAGAATGTGCCGCTAAGTCTAGCCTATATGCTGCGAATTCCGAATAGTGGATTACTAAAAATTGTAAGGCGAACAGCAGGTAGTACGTGGGCTTTGTTGAATAAATTGAACATTTGGGTGATGGTTTGCTCCGGTCATTTCAACATGAGGACCCTATGGCAACGCAGAAGTTTAAAATAACCCACTGGTCCACGTATAACAACGCTCTCAAGCAGCGCGGATCTCTGACCATATGACTGGATGCCTCGGCAATTGCTCCCTGGACCGCCTGGGCGGCGTGGTCGGTCAGACATGGCTATCACCTCTGTGGCAGTAGATAGCCCGACACATGAAATTATCTGTGCCGATTTATCGTTAAACGGTACGACTGACGCTCAGGCTATACCAGCTCTGATAAATACAATACCCGCTACTGTCATGATGCCCTGCTGAGAAAGAAGATAAGACCGCTGATTCTTCCAGTGGCTGAAACCACTGTGTTCCGGTTCAAAACACTCATGGGCGATCATCTAAGTCTGTGTGACTATGATGCGCAGGTAGGTGAGGCAATGGCGATGGTCAACGCGCTTAACAAAATGACACAGTTAGGAATCCCTAACAGTATCCGGATCGCATAACAATCAATCTACTTAGAGGGCCAGTAATCACAAGTTCTGCTTTATTCAACAAAGCCACATTAACTATCAATGCAAGACAGCACACTGCGTTCTGCATGCGTCAAAAACAGCGATCATCGCGACAATTAGGACTTAAAATGGTGCTACTGGATTAGTGGTATAATAGGTAAAGAGTAAATTAGCATTATGCTTTGATTGATAAAGTCCTTATCAGGTGGATACTTTTATGAGCCATATCTGTCGTAATAACATTTGTATATCCGTTCAATAGGTTAATGCTTGTATTTTGAGAAGAACCTATGTTTTAGGTTACTGGTTGTGCATCACCTCATTTTGCTACGCTGATATTGATTGCATTGGCCCATGTTCTGTGTAGCACAGTTCTACTCTTGAAAAGAGTTTAGCCAAGTCCTCAAGAGTTCAATGCCATGCTCAAGGACAACGATCTCGTCTAAACAGCACAAATCGTGTGTAGATGCTTAAGTGAGTGAAATCGAGAACCCTATACTTCGGTGGTGGTCAAGGGTAGGTAAAATGGCGGTATTGCAAGGAAAACAGTAGGAAAAGCTAGCGAAGAAGAGAGATAGTCTTTGCATACTAAAATCCACTACGAAAACGCTAAGGTAACCACTTGCTGTAACCTCTAATCGTAGGAAGATTGTCCGCATTGAGGATTGTTCACCAAGAGGATATCGGTACCGTGGACTGGTGCAGACATTCATCTGTTGGTCTAGTACTCACTGAAGCAGCGTTTGTTCTACACTGTGCCGTTGATAATACTGGATAGTAGCTATTTTTTCAGTTTCAACGATGATAAGTATTAATTTCAACAACATGGTCAAATAATTAAGTACTAAGCTGCCTTTTTTAAAGGTTTAATAGGTATAGATAATGTATTTTTAAGCAAAATATTTATCGATGAGTTACCGAATTTTCACTACGCGTTTTCAGTGTGATAATTTTAAATTGCAACTGATATTCAATACATCATATTTCAGTTATCGTAATGCGTCCAAATGTCATAGGTAATCCGAATTTTTATCGCTTAATGGTTCGTTCAATAATTGGGTTTGAACGCGCACAATACCTCCTGAGGAAATGATTATCAGTCCGGTGACGGTGATTATTTGGAGAACGAATAGATTGTAAGGGCAGGATCATGAGTCAGTACTTACCCTTCTCTCGTCCTTCTTGTGGGGAAGAGGAATTACAAGCAATCAAGGAAGTATTAGCCTCCGGATGGCTCACGACCGGACCTAAAAATGAGCTATTGGAAAAAGCGTTTTGTACGTTAACGGGCAACCATCATGCAATTGCAGTAAGCTCTGCCACCGGGGGAATGCACATCACACTGATGGCATTCGGCATCGGCCCGGGCGATGAAGTAATCACACCATCGCTTACTTGGGTATCAACATTAAATATGATTACGTTACTTGGTGCGTCACCGATTATGGTAGATGTTGACCGCGATACATTAATGTTGACACCGGAAGCTATTAGAGCAGCTATTTCGCTGCGGACCAAGGCAATCATTCCTGTTCATTATGCGGGCGTGCCAGCCAATATCGATGCTATTCGCGCGCTTGGTAATAAGCAGCATGAGATCCCGGTCATTGAAGATGCAGCACATGCAACGGGTACTTACTATAAAGGCAGGCATGTGGGTGCCGAAGGAACAGCTATATTCTCGTTTCATGCGATTAAAAACATGACATGTGCTGAGGGTGGCATGATTGTAACAGACGATGAGAAGCTTGCATCGCGGCTCAGATCGTTAAAATTCTATGGGTTGGCAGTTGATGCATATGAGCGACAAACCTATGGACGCGCGCCACAGGCGGAGGTTATCTCACCCGGTTTTAAATATAATCTCGCGGATATAAATGCCGCTATGGCACTGGCACAACTTGATAAGCTTCACTGGGCAAATGCGCGGCGCTCGGAGATTGCCCGCAAGTATCTAGAAGCGATGGTAGAATTACCCTATCTCCCTTTGACGCTACCTGAGTGGCCGCACACACATGCTTGGCATCTATTTATTGTCCGTATTGACGAAGCAACATGCGGTTTCAATCGAGATCAATTTATGGAGAGCATGAAAGCCCGGGGTATTGGTACAGGCTTACACTTCCGTCCTGCGCATACGCAAAAATATTATCGTGAAAAATTTCGTGGGCTCTCCTTACCCAATACGGAATGGAAGGAAAACTGCTCACCTATATCCTGCCCTGTTTTGCACCATTATCTTTATTGATCGCCCGTTATCTCACCTTTAAACAGGGTTATCTCTTCTCGGTGTTACGCATTAATGGCTGGTTCAATGTGACATTTGGCCTGCTCTGCCTAGCCATCGTCTTATTGATACTCTCTCCTTGGGGTATTCTCAGTAAGTCGTTATATAAAAAGGATGAGATAGCAGCAATTTTATTAGGTTGCTTGGCTTTCTCCTTTTGGGCGCTAATAGGATTTTTTGCTACAAGAGAGAGTCGATTCCAGTGGGTGCTAGCTGGATTATGTCCGTTAGGACTTATCATATTGTTTAACTCCGCCATACCGCACAAAGTAAAATATTCCAAACAGCCACAAAGCGTTATTAGCTCCGTCCGCTATGAGCTCAACAATAGTCACTACGTTTTAGTACAAGAGCCCGGTGTGGCTTCGGCCGTTGCCTGGGAACTTAAGCGATCGGACATTATTCTCTATAAAGATGCGGGTGAGTTAAAATATGGTTTACATTATCCTGACGTCGGGCTGCGCTATGTTAAAAGTAGTGATTTTCCTGACTGGCTTGACGCAAACCGCCAGAAAGGGAGCATATCGGTGGTGATTTTATTAAAAAAAGATGACAGCAAACTTTACACTATGCCGCGTGCTGATTTTGTCTGGCGTGAAGGCGCGTTAGCAATAATGAAATACTACCCGAAATGATCACTGTCCTTCCCATACTACTCACTACCTTGTTTACCTGTGCAGGCCAGCTTTGTAAAAAATAAGCAGCTGCGGCAACACCTTATGTTTATCGGTATAAAATAGCGTTGTGGTTGGCATTAGGTGTATTGTTACTTGGCTGCAGCATGATCGTGCGGTTACGCATACTGCAAACAACGCCTGTGAATATTGCTTATCCCATGTTAACCATAAATTTTGTATGGATTATGTTGGCGGAAAAACTGCGTTGGAAAGAGTCTGTTCCATTACGTCACTGGGTTGGAGTGTCGTTCATTATCACGGGTGCCACCCTGTTGTCAGGTGCGTTATAATGGGCATTATTCTATCGTTAATCAGCGTGTTACTGGTTTGCTTGGGCACAGATCTCGCTGCGCTTCACCATGCTGCATCTTCCCGACATGACACAAGCAACCCTGTTTGTTAGGGTCTTAATAACGCATAACAAAACAACATACCTGTTTTGGGGCGGGATATTAAGTTATGGTTTCTCGATGATCTTCTGGTTTCATGCGCTCCGCAGGATGCGATTGGGTAAAGCATATTCACTCCTCAGTTTAAGCTATGTCATCGTCTAGATCTCCGCCCTGGTTTTACCTGGCTTATACGAATCGTTCTCATGGCAAAGTTTAGCGGGAGCATTATCCATTGTAGTCGGTGTACTGTGTATTCATCTGCTTTGGCGATCAAGAGAGTCGTAAGCAGTGCAGGACAAACTGAGGTGGGAAGTTGCAACAATAAAAATTGAAGTTAACGTTTGGCATCACTAGATAAAAAAAATCACTCAGCACCTGGTTTAAAGTATTTAACATGAGTTACTGACGAGCAACGTAATCTGATGTGACAGCATGAATTAGCCATAATAGATATTATGGCAACTAAACAAGACGCTTAGTTTATCCAAAAAGCCATATATCTTACATAAAGTCCAATTTTGAAAAAACCAGTTCAATTAACTTAATAAATAACTTATTACATAAATAATAATAGCAATCAATTTTCTGCCAAAAATTTAAATAAAATAGCCATGTTTTCTATTTATACGCAAATTTTAATCATACTTTTTTGCGACGAATGAAAAAGATTTATACTCGGTTTGGCTATCTTTGTTAAATGCTGCGCCTAAATTCAATAAGTATCGTAACGACGGTAATACGCATCAATATCCATGCACTGCCAATTGATCGTGATCACTACTTATCATTATTTTTATTGATAGCTGACAGGTTAAAACAATCAGGCACAGCATGATAAAAATAGTCTCACTGATAAAATAACGCGTTGGAGTGCCGCATTAATCTTTAAAAAGAGGCATGAGAACGCATGGCAAATCTATTAAAGATCGCAGGGTATGTTCAAAAAAAACACCTTATCGCAGTATTATTCTACTGAGTCTCGTTGCAGTCAGCGTTCTTAATGGCTATAGCTTAGTACAGCGAGTATCGACAGGGATACGGACGTTGTTTAATCGCAACATAGCAGTATTAAGACTTAATTTTATCATGGCCAATACAGATAGCGCGGGGCAACATATCAAGAAACCTATCGTGCTACGTATTTGGGAACTGAGGGAGAGCAACTAGTTTGACACGCTAAATTTCTCGTAGATTGTGACAGAGAGTGACTCGTTACTTAAACAGTATCTCTTAACTAGAGAGGACAGAATAATTAATCCTAATGGTAAGATTTCCTTAGATATGCTTTTAGCAGCAGAGACAAAATATATTGCCGTGGCTGGTTTATTTAATTCGCCTAAGTCAGTCAGATGCGGACAAAAAATGGAAATTAATCCTTAAACACGCGACCAATTCTATGCAAATGGGGCGCGACAAATCATTATTCAGCAGAATGGCTTAAAATCAATTCCATGATCAGTTCATGCAAGTGAGGATCTACATTGATTAGCTTAAATTTTCCATAGCGATAAAAATGGAATATGGATTATACGCTTTTTCAGCATGAATATTCAGCGCGGTACGTAATGTATCAATAAAGAATATTCACCACGAAATAATAAAAGTTTTATTCTATCTTCTGTGTCAGCAATGCGATTAAGTTGCAAATAGTTTTGTCAACAGTATTAACCTATTTAACAAAATCTTCCATACCTCGCCTACTGTCACGAATAGTACTGCTAATCATCTGTGTTGAAAAATTTATAATACATCTAATTTAATTTAGGTTAGATTAAAAGTCACCTATTTCTAGTCTAGTCATGGGTCACCTACTTTATACGGTGTAGATATTAGTGATAAAGCAAATATTCTGATTTTATCAAAAGGTTTAACTGCATTTTAAAAAAAATTCTGTTAGCAGTGGTAAACTGCATGATATAGTTTTTTTTACCCTCAATACAGCTTAAAATCATCGCAGCAGGGTTGATTAACTTCATCTATTGTTAGTCAGGTAATTAATGCAAAAGCATTGAGCGATGCTTAAATTCGTAACATGATAAGCGTCTCTTTTATTCTCGTTATTTCAGGAAATAACACTGGGAACTTCTCTAACCTTAATACATTCTTCATGTTTAAGTGTATGCTATAAATTTCAGTTTATTGCTAAACCACAAAAGGTGATTTTTCTTGTAAAGCACATTTGACATGTTCAGCAATTTATATATGATTAGTCGCATTATTTATATCATTTTAATTTCGTACAAATATTATTGCAAATATACAATCTACTATTGGACGTGTTACCTTCTATTTTTACTACCAAAAAATTAACAGGTTATGATGAGCAAAAAAAAACATACATCCTATGTTACTACAGTAATGTATTTGGTTGCCTTGTTAGGCATATTTACGCTTCCTACTGTCAACGCAGACCAACTGGATGGCATCAAGGCGGCTGGGGTTGTTAAAGTAGCGACGTTTGATACCAATCCGCCTTTCGGCTCCATCGACGCAAAAACGCATGAAATTACTGGTTATGATGTCGATTTTGCTCAAGCTATAGCGAAAACACTTGGTGTTAAGCTAAAACTTGTAGCGACTAATCCAGCTAACCGCATCCCATTACTACAATCAGGCAAAGTGGATGTGGTGATTGCAGATATAACTATTACGCCCGAAAGACAGCAAGCCGTGGATTTTTCCATTCCCTACTTTAAAACAGGGCAGCAATTCTTGGTCAAAGCGAGCGATTCTACAGAGTTAAATGACTATCAAAAAGCCCGAATTGGGGCGGTAAAGGGCACGACTGGGGAGCAAACTTTACGCCAGCATTTCCCTTTGGTTAGGGTACTTTCTTACGACGATATCCCGATGGCATTAACCGCATTACGCAATGGTAATGTCAAAGCTATCACACAGGATAGCACTATTCTTGCCGGTCTTCTCTCGGCCGCACCGGATAAAGCGCAGTTCAAAATTATTCCTGAGCTTATCAGTCACGAACAGATTGGCATCGCTGTTAAGAAAGGAGAGACGGCACTCCTCAAAACGATCAATGCTACTCTTTTACTGCTTGAAAAACAGGGGCAGGCAGAGAAAATTTATCAAACCAGGTTTGGTGCGGACAGTCAACTCTCTCAGCCTCGCACCTTTACCATTACTGAGTAATCGCCATGTCCACTTTTTCAACGCAGCCGATGCAGTCTCGGGGTTACAATGACCAACCTGCATCAAGAGCCAGTATTGAATTTCGTAATGTAACTAAACGTTATGGCGATCACGAGGTACTGAAGAACATCAATTTGACCATCAATGTGGGTGAAAAAGTGGCCATTCTTGGCCCTTCAGGGTCGGGAAAATCGACATTAATTCGTTTGATCAATCAGCTAGAAACGTTAAGTGCAGGTGAAATATTAATCAACAATCGTTCAACGCATAATCTACCTGGCAAAGCACTGCATCAATTGCGTAGCCATATTGGGTTTGTATTCCAGCAGTTTAATCTCTACTCCCATCTTAACGCACTGCGCAACATTGCTTTGGCATTGGAAAAAGTGCACGGCTGGAGCAGAGACAAGGCAGAGCAACGCGCGCATTACCTACTTAATCAAGTCGGATTGGCGGACAAAACACAACATATGCCAGCTCAACTTTCCGGTGGGCAGCAGCAACGTGTTGCCATCGCTCGTGCCTTGGCTTCTTCTCCCGCAATAATATTGTTCGACGAACCAACTTCTGCGCTTGATCCAGAGATGGTAGGAGAGGTGCTTTGTGTTATGAAATCACTTGCTGAAAGTGGTATGACAATGATTGTGGTCACGCATGAGATGCAATTTGCACGGGAAATTGCTGATTGCATCGTTTTTATTGATGGTGGACACATTTTAGAGATAGCGACACCGGAAGCCTTTTTCACTAATCCGCAACACGATCGCGTCAAGCGTTTCTTACATAAAGTACTCGATCCCTTACACCAGGAAGGGTTAACGTGAGTATCACGTTGGATTGGCAGAATGTATTATCTGGAATGCCGCTGCAATGGTTGATTTCCGGGTATCTCACCACGCTTTGGGTAACGGCTTTCGGCATCCTATTAGCATTGATACTTGCCGCTGCCTTGTTGGTGGTGCGCTACACTGCTGGACGCAGTGGGCACTATGTTGTTACAGCATGGATCTCTCTGTTCCGTAACACACCGATTTTGGTACAGCTATTATTCTGGTATTTCTCCGCCTGGAGTGCCTTACCCGCGACGTTGCGTGATTACATTAATGACGACCATAGTTGGTCTGTTTTACCTGGCAACGTTTGGCTACTGACGCCGGAATTCTTATGTGCTATGTGGGGATTAGGTGTGTTTACCTCCGCATTTCTATTGGATGAAGTAGTATCTGGGCTACGTGCCATTCCGGTTGGTCAGGACGAAGCCGCAAAAGCGCAGGGATTCTCAAGTAAAAAATCCTTGTGGTATATTTTACTACCGCAGGGATTAGCCAACGCTTGGCAACCCATTGTTGGTCAGTTGCTTAATTTAATGAAACTCTCTTCGCTGGCTAGTGCCATTGGTTTCGCAGAGTTAACTTACCAAATACGTCAAATTGAGAGTTATAATGGCCATGCATTAGAGGTTTATATCATTGGTACTATTCTTTATCTCATCACAGGCATGGCCATTAGTCTGCTATTGAGTTATTTGCAACCCTCTACCAATCGCCATGCTGACTTAGGACAGGCACGATTAAATATTAGGGAAGAATAATAACATGATGGAAAATCTGGCAATTATCGTCGATAATTTTGATTATCTTTTGTGGGGCCGCCTAGCTGACGGACAGGTAGGTGGTGTAGTGTTGACGCTCCTGATGGCACTTGGCGCGAGCGCGTTGGCCTTCCCTACAGGTATCTTACTTGCTTGTTTAGCATGGCGCTATCCACACACCGTGCGCTGTATACTAATATTATGGGCGAATTTTATTCGCGGCATCCCACTAATTTTCGTCATTTTTTGGTTGTGGTATTTACTACCGCTTCTCACGGGCAGCGATCTGCCTGGTGCAATTACGGTTACTCTGGCGCTCGCTTGGTTTACCGTGGCAACGGTTACGCATAGCGTATTGGCTGGGTTGCACGCGCTTCCAGCAGGGCTTGACGAAGCAGCTAAGAGCCAGGGATTTAGTGCCATTGAAAGACTCTCTCTGATCTTACTTCCACAAACCTTGCATAACATCTTCCCTTCATTAATCGGTATCCTGATCGCACTCATCAAAGACACCTCTCTGGCCTTTATTGTTAATGTGCCAGAATTAACCACGGTTGCAGGGCAGGTTAATAGCCGTGTACAGGTTTATCCTGTCGCCATTTTTATTTTTGTTGGCTTAATTTATTATTTACTATGCAATGGCTTACAGTTTTTGGCCTATTTATGGCAGCGCAATGCACAAAAACAGTAGCGGTAATTGAATGTGTTTAACGCTAAACAACGTTATTCATCAAAAAAACGGCTTTGTCGAATGAATCAGAACTTGTGACTACTGGCCCCTTTAAGTAGATTGATTGTTATGCGATCCGAATGCTGTTAGGCATTCTTAACTGTGTCATGAGAAAAGCGCCGTCAGCCGAGGCCACCCGGATTTTCCGGTGGGTCTAGTTTATCAGAGCTGGTATAGCCTGAGCATCAGTCGTACCGTTTAACGATAAATCGGCACAGATAATTTCATGTGTCGGGCTATCTACTCCCAGATGAAGCTGCGGCAGCGCTATCAGTTTAAAAATGGAGTCAACAAAGCCAATGAATAAATCACTTTTGGAGAGACAATGTATCGCTTCGATGAAGTGGTAAAATAAGCGAATGTAACGCCCGATACTATTCGTTAGTAGAACGCATGGGATTAATGTTTCATGAAACCCGTTCTCAAGGAGGATACAGACTCTATACTGATGATGATTTGAAAAGATTAAAGTTTATTCGCTACGCACGACAATTGGGTTGCACGCTTGAGGCTATTCATAACTTATTATTTATTCGCGTTAACCCTTAGGAACATACTTGCCAACAATCAAAAAGCATTGTTGAAGCATTGCTGCAGGAAGTGGAAACAAAACTTCGTGAGCTTGAAAAAATGCACCGAGCTTTAAAGCATTTAAGTGATGCATGTTGCGGCGATATTCACAGTAGTGCCTATTTCAATTCTAGAGACGCTTGAGCAGGGCACATCTGTGAAGGTTATTAAACCCACTCATCGGAGGTGGTTTATGCGAAACAGAGGTGTTTAATTACTATCTGTGTAATAAAGTTACAATAAAATGACCGGCTTTTAAATAAATTAAAACACGTGTAAATTGATACTTCCGAATAGTTCGGAGGTAATTATAAGAAAGCTAGCCAGACCCTGTACACGATCCTGTGTGAACACCATTTCTAAAGGTGAGCATCCAAACGTTCACCAAATTCGATAATAAAACGACTCATCGCTAATCGCCAGTTCGACAAACGCAGTGTCCGTTTCTTTGAGGCGTCCTGGATTGCCAGACACACTACTTTTTTCACCGAATCATCCGAGGGAAACACTTTTCGCTTTTTAATCACATGACGGATAACACTGTTCAACGACTCAATAGCGTTAGTTGTATAAATCACTTTCCTTATCACCGAGCCGGTCACGTGGGGTACGGAGTTGCAACGAACCCTAATCGCTCTTGCTAGAATAGCCGTTACGCACATTATCGCCTGTCCTTGGCCGATATTTTTCATGGCCAAGATACTCCGTCAGTTCAGCATTCAAGGTGGTTTCAACCGTGAGCTTTTTCAGGAAGCGAGAAAGTTGATTGAGATCATCAGGTGTGATTTTTGGCTAACTCGGTAGCCAGCACCTGCAATTGTTTCTCGTTCGTAAATTAACCTATTTGAATCTCAAATTGAACATAACAAAATTACACAATCTGATGTACAGGCTCGCTAGCTATTTTTTTGTTTCAGTAGATGCCGGATTTCTGTCAAGAGAATTTTTTCTGCTGGTGGGGCGACAGTTTCAACTTCTTTTTTGGTGGGTAACTTATTCATCAGTTTTATAGCAACAAAAATGGTAAAATCGAAAACTGATTGTAAAAAAACACCATACTCTATGATGACCGGAGGATGTTCACCGTCTGCACCTTTTAATACCCATTTAAATTGTTTAAAGTCGACACCACAGATCAACGATCTGAGTGGTAGCATGATGATATTAGAAACCAGTGCAGATACCTTCTTACAGAAGGCCGCACCAATAATAACACCCACTGCTAAGTCAACAACACTTCCTCGCATTGGAAAATCGCGAAATTCTTTGAAGAAACCCATTGCTGTCACCTCACTTTCAATAAGATTTTGAGTTTAACAAACGATGAAAGATTTGCCACTAGCGTGCTGAGATAAATTGAACCGTATATGATTTTAGCTAACTATTTACGAAAAGGATGTGCTTGATTGAATATAGACGCTCGACATCAGGAACATACTTTTTGTCTGTTAAGAACGTAATAACATGATCGCCCTGTTCGGTATTACTATTAGCAATAATCACTTGGTCACTACGCACGACTGCACCGATGAATGTTCCTGGTGGCAGTTTAATGTCGTTAATTTTTTTTCCAATCACCAGCGAAGTTGTCACGTCACCGTGTGCAACTGCTTCAATTACTTCCACCACGCCCCTACGTAAAGGGTAACCAATTACAATATCTGATTTTTTTCTCACATGACTTAAAAGTGCTGAAATGGTTGCCTGCTTAGGAGAGATGGTAATATCGATGACGCCACTCTGTACCGGATCGACATACGCCAGTTTTTGTACCAGCACCCTAGCTTTTGTTGCCCCATTTTTTTGGCCAACATCGCGGACATAATGTTAGCCTCATCGTCGTTGGTCACGGCAACCAACATGTCTGCATCCTGGGCACCTGCTTCACGTAATATTTTCGGGTGCGAGCCATGACCAAGAACCACACGCAAATCAAGTTTATTTTTTAAATGGCTCAACCGTGCAAAGTTATTATCTAGCACGGTAATATCGTTATTTTCGCCAATGAGGTTCTTTGCAAGCGTGCCCCCAACCACCGGAGCCAAGAATAATAATTTTCATTGTTTGTCGCTAATTTTCAATAAGCTGATCTCTCTTAACTATTTTTAGAGAAAAAAAAGCCTTCACTGCCTTTTTTATCAGAAAATAACTGTAATCCGTATATATCACCGCTAGTCCGTATCACGGAATGTGCATCTTCATGTTCGGCTAAGAATTGTTGAATTTGCATATGATTTTCATCTGGTATGACCGAACATGTTGCATACAATAGTATTCTACCTATCTTTAAATAGGGCCAAATCGCGTTAAGTAGTGCATGCTGGAGTTTGATCAAGTCAACGATGTCGCCGGATGATTCCAGTAGCCGAACAGGGAGCATCTAAAAGTATACGATCAAATTGTTCGCCCTGGCACCACTCCTCTGGATAGCGTCCATCCCCCAATTGAATTCGGCCATGCATATTAAGGCGCTTGAGGTTATCAACAATTTTGGTAAGACGTTGGCTGTCGACATCTACTGATAACAATTCTGCCTTAGGTGCAATCTCTAGAATATGGGTTGTTTTTCCTCCAGGAGTAGCACATAAATCAAGAATTTTTTCGTTATTTTGGGGTAACAATAGTAGAGCTGCATATTGTGCGGAGAGATCTTGTACAGAGACCCGTCCAGAATTGAAGCCGGAGAGCTATTCAACGCTAAGTGGCGTCGCCAGTCGGAGTGCGCAAGGAACATTGAGGTCAGTATAGGCTGTGTGGCCCCGCGCCTCTAATCGTGCTAGCCAGCTATCGTGAGTGTGGTGGACGTGATTAACGCGTCGCCACATTGGCGGGCGTTGATTATTCTGTTCGACAATATATTCCCAATTGTTCGGCCATGCGTTTTGCAAACGTGCTAGCAGCCATAGGGGATGCACCGAGTGCACCTTATTTTCCAAGGTGAGCAGTAATTCTTTTTGGCGGCGTTGAAACTCACGTAACACGCCGTTGATCAATCCTTTAAAGTGTGAACAACGCAATGCGTGTACAGCAGCTACTGTTTCTGCAATCTCTGCATGCAGTGGAATACGGGTGTATATGAGTTGGTACAGGCCAACGGCTAATAGAAAAGAGAGAACTTATTGCTTTTTCGCTAAAGGACGCTGTAGCAAAGAAGCAACAATTGCTTGCAGTTGTGGCAGTGTGCGCATCACGCCAAAACAGATCTCTTGTAATAAGATACGATCTTTGCTGTTCAGTTTTTGTTGTGCGCTAGGCAAAATAACACTGAGTGAGCGTTTTTTTTACAATTACATCCGCCGTGAGTTGGACGGCGATGGGACGCAGATTGATGATTTTTTGCATAACTTTATTTCAGCCGAACATAAATAGTGAGTTTGTTTGCCGCTAAGCCAGTATCGTTCCGGGGCTAAATACCATCTGATTTGCGTTTAATAAATCGCCAACGGACATAGCACGTTTTCCAGCCAATTGCACTTTCTCAAGGCTGAGAACACCGTCGCTTGTTGCCACGTGAATACCGTCTTTATCAGCGTGTAAAATTTTTCCCGGTGGTTGATCTTGATGAGATAACACACGCGTTTGCCATACTTTTACTAATGTATTACTCGTATGGAAAAAACTAACAGGCCATGGATTGAAAGCGCGGACGTATCGTTCAAGCCGCGAGGCGGGACAGCGCCAATCGATCTGCGCCTCAGCTTTGTTCAGTTTTTTAGCATAGGTAGCTAGTGCGTTATTCTGCTTCTCCGCATTAAGTTGGTTTTGCGTAAGTCGCGATAATGTTTCCAGCAATGATTGAGCACCAATCTCTGCCAATTTCATAAAAAGAGAATAGCTAGTATCGGTGCTAGAGATAGCATAGCGTCGTTTTAGCAATATATCACCCGTATCAAGGCCCGCGTCAATCTGCATGATGGTTACTCCCGTTTCTGTATCTCCTGCCCATAGCGCGCGTTGAATTGGTGCTGCACCTCGCCAACGGGGAAGTAAGGAAGCATGCACATTGATGCATCCACAGCGTGGCATAGTGAGCACAGTTTTTGGCAAAATTAGGCTATAAGCCACAACAATCATGATATCCGCATTTAACCTGGCGATGATGTGTTGGCTTTCAGTATCACGTAGCGATACTGGCTGAAAAACAGGTAAATTATTTTTTTGTGCCAATATTTTTACCGCACTGGCTGTTAGTTGATTACCTCTACCCGCCGGGCGGTCTGGTTGGGTGAGGACGCCAACGATTTGGTGCGATGAGTGCAGAAGTGCGTTTAAGTGTTGTGCAGCAAAATCGGGTGTGCCAGCAAAAACAATTTTAAGTGAATTAGACACAAAACTCCTCGTTGGAACTATTTTCCAGTGGCACGGGCGCTCTGACGCTGTTGTTTTTCTAGTTTTTGCCGAATACGTTGACGTTTAAGTGAGGAGAGGTAATCAATGAAAAGTTTACCCTCAAGGTGATCCATTTCATGCTGAATACAAATTGCTAGCAGACCATCGGCATCCATCTCAAAGCTATTCCCGTCCGTGCCCATTGCGCGAATTCTGACCTTCTCGGCGCGAGAAACATAGGCGCGTTGATCTGGAATAGAAAGGCAACCCTCTTCAATTCCTGTTTCGTCCTGTTGTGCAAGCAGTTCAGGATTAATTAACACGACTTTTTGATCTCGTGTTGCAGAAACATCAATGACAATAATACGCTGATGAGTATCAACTTGTGTCGCTGCTAGACCGATCCCCTCCTCTGCGTACATGGTTTCGAACATATCGTTAACAATACGATGTATTGATTGATCGATCTGTTGCACTGCTGTCGCCACTTTGCGCAGACGTGGATCCGGGTAATGCAATATTTGTAAAACTGACATAACTATCTGGATCTCAATTTAAAATAGTAATGATATGTTGCTTCTATTGTAGACTTTTCATGCACTGATTGACAGTAGTGTTACACTTTATAGTGCCTAAGTTACAATGGGAAAATACGATGGATCAGGAAGAAATCTGCTTAAGGTTGGCAAAGGTTAGCAGCCTGAACCACGAAAGCTATAAAAAATTACTCAAAAAATGTTGACATTTACCAAATTAAGCCGCGCAAAGTTACGCGAGGTTGAGTTAAACAACGAACAGAGAGAACAGTTTTGGAATGCAGAGCGAAGCGAGATTGCTAGCCATTATGCTGGCTTGAAGCGGTAGATAATTCTCTTTTAGTGGCAACTGACGCTAACTATCTACCCTATCTTGCCGCCATCAACAGGCCACCATCACTACTCTTTGCGAAAGGTGATCTTAAACTTCTCCGAGCTAAGCAACTTGCTGTGGTTGACAGTCGAAATTTCAGTGCTTACGACCTCCAGCAGTCTGGCCTGCCGTTCTATGACTTGCTCTTTTACCGCATCAGTCACTTTAGATATAAGCGCAGGAGAAATATCAGGATCATACATTTCTTTGAATGCAGCGACGATATCACGTGTGCTCATTCCCTTAGCATACAGGGATAATAGATGATGTGTTTACATCTTACGGTACGTAATACGTTAGGCATGGGGCTGGCCGAACTGAAAAACCGTGGGTTACAGTATATCCTTATCGCCTGTGTTGAGGGGCTAAAAGGCTTTCCTGATGCGATAGACACGGTCTATCCGCAGACCAAAATCCAGCGGCCCGGTGATTTGAAAGCTGTGTACTAGGCGGCAACGGAGGAGGCTGCGTTTGCAGGGGCTGGAGAAATTCAGTGATACCTGGGATAGTCGTTATCCACAAATTAGCCGTAGCGGGTTATCCAATTAGGATCATTTGAATACGTTTTTTGTTTATCCATCTGAGATAAGAAAAGTGATTTATACAACTCAGGCTATTGAGTCGTTGAACTGTGTTATCCTTCATGCGATTAAAAAGCGACAACTGTTTCTGTCGAACTGGTGCTTACACAGAAGCCTGTACAGGGTCGCGCTGTTCGGGGATAATCACCAACGCTCCAGCACTAATTAAGTAATCGCTGCCATTTTTCCACCCAGTCAATCGCTATCTCTTCAGGTTAAGGATCTTTGTCTGCATCAATGAGAGTAATACATCACCCAGACGCATCGCCCCTTTATGCTGTAGTAGCGGATCGAAGGTGTTACCTGCCCCACAAAAAAAATCGTATAACTGCTATCACCTAAGGCAATGATGCCATAGCGCAACGCTGACAACGCTGCAGTCTCTTCGGTTATAATATGAAATAAGTCCTTGATATTGGCAGATAATTCACCTTGGCCGGTAGTTGAGGTAATGATCAAGGCAACCTCTTGCTTGAAATCAGACCACTGAACCCTATCCGCTTCGGTAAAAATGACCACTTGTGTTCTGCTTGTAAAATAGTCTGGACTACCTTGGCAACGTTTAAGGTATTGCCATACACTGTACCAACAAAGATACCTACTTTTGCCATTGGTGCCCCGCCGTACTGCCTTGATGATTAACGAATTAACAGCTATACCCGTAACATGTATTTTTTACACTAGATCATGCAGTTACTTGTCTGCAAACACACAGGTGACTAGTGATGCAAACAGAGCGTCCAACTGCTGCAAACATGCCAACAGTGTTGTTCTTCCCGCGAGGGTTTTTTCGAGTGTTATCTCAAAATAGAGAATGATACATTTGGGGAATAAAAATCCATTGTAACCACCACAGCGGTTGAAGTGTATCAAGTGAAAAGGGTTGCTCACTCTTTAATGCCAATTTTTTCGGCGGGGTAATTTTCCATAACTGATGTCGACACATGATCTGTTCCACCTGCTGCAATATCTGCGTCACCGACTGGTACATAGTCTCTCCAGAAGCGCCGCGCTCTACTTTACATACGCAATATGATACATAAAAAAAGGAGCACTGTTAAAAACAGTGCTCCCGGTTAGCTTTAGGCTAACTAGCCACCAGTGTGCGCCCTGCCAATCCATGTAACAAACTATTCTTAAGGATCTCTACTTGTTATCCAGACTATTATTTGCTTCCAACCTTAATAAATCAGCTCTATCCCGGAGGTTTCCATCCACGTACTAGAGAGTGCATCCTCAAACTAGAAAGATGGCCTCTAGTCCATGTACCCTCTCTCTACTTACCTGAATCATAACTGGTACGCAATCATGCTTATTTACACTTCAGTTAGTAACGCCTCCTAGCATGGATAATATTAAACTAAGTAATTTTTTCAAATGAAATTACATAATATGATATTTAATTTTGCCAAAAATACTATTTAACCTTATGGTTAATCTACTTTTAACTTTGAAATAAAGATAACGATTACTACTCTTATATCTAATTTATTATAAATAGTTAAAGATATTTCTCACAAAAATAATAAATTATCTCTTGAAATCCAAGCTTGCGGGCTCGACTTGGGTGAGGAAAGCGGCGATATTATGTGCAATTGGACTACGTAGTTCCCTCTCTGGTATATTACACACGGAGATAACTTTACTTCTGTTGGCTTTTGTTGCAATAAATAGCGTCGCTGTCTGTCTGAGTCGACGTTTCAACACCAAATGTTGAATTAAATTTTTCTCGTTCCATGGTTGAATCAACGAAATTGCGCTTCCCGCAAATGATGCGTATATATCACCAGCAAACTGACTCGTATAGAACATTAACGTGTCATCAATGATACGCATATTCAGTGATCGCTCGATAACATGCATCTCTGCTGGCAACGAAAAGGGCTGTGGCCGCCAAAATACAATATTACTACGCGATTCTATTATCGCATGGTGAGGGAACACCCAAGAACTCGGTACTCGCAGGTGGATAGCCTGCGCATATGTTGCCAATGTTGGCAATAGGTGCGTGTCCAGGCATGTAGAATACTAGAGACATTCGCTGACATTTAGCTGTTCGCCATTATCAAATTAACCTTCTTTATCAGTAAAGATTATGCTAGCTAGGCATGTTAAAAGTCCCTGCTACTCTAGCGCCATCTAGATAAGCCCGGTCAACGGCAAAATTTGTACTACGCTTGGTTCCGTAAAGCGAGAGCACCGATGCTTGTAATAGCAAATGTAGGCAAATTGCTTAGCTAGTCGCTAAAGCAACGCATTAAGCGCAAAAGAGTAATCGATATTAACTATCTAATTAATTAAATTTTAACTAATTAGGTTTTATCTGAATAAGCGGGGGTGGAGTTAAACTATCCCATCATAAAGACGACCGTTTATGTTGAGGATAGTATCGCGATTTTTTCTTAGAATAGCCCAGCAACGCACAATCAACCATTAAATTTGGCGTAAGCATTGAAGCACGTGTCTATATTTTATGATGTATCGTCATCTGATGACGTATCCAATAAAATTTCGCCAACCTATTTTGGCCATTAAAGAGAAAGAAAACGGACGTGAGCGAAAACAGCCTCGTATTTTGCTACAGAAATGACTAGCCTTAGGCGCTGGGAGCGGCGTAAAGCTCTTTCTATGGGGTAGAATAAGTTAGCACGTTGCAAGCGCTAGCACCAGATGTAAGGTGCTGTTCTCGTAGATGACAGGTCGAGCAGATCAGAACAACCTGAGTTAGAGGAACCCGGCCTAACTCAATAGCCTAGCCCATCATAATTAAGGCATGCATGGGTTTAGTGATGAAAAGACGCTGAAAATTCGCGGATTCGAACCCAACATCTTATTTTACAGTCACGTTAAAGCCATAACGTCAAGTGACTGCAAGCAGCAAGTGTTTAGTGCTCTGCACACGTTTAGTTTAAATAAACCCAATTGAAGAAAAATAGCTAAACTAGAAATGGTATAAGCCAAAATCTCACGATATAGCGATAGCGAAAGTAACAGAATTTATGATTAGTATTCAAACTTAACGAGCCTGGACATCAGATTGTGTAATTGCCTAATTTTGTTATGTTCAATTCGACATCAAAATAGGTTAATTTATGAACGAAAAATAATTGCAGGTGCTGGCTAACGAGTTACCCAAAAATCTCAAGATACCTGATGATCTCAATCAACCAACTTTCTCGCTTCCTGAAAAAGCTCACGGTTGAAACTGCCTTGAATGGGTTTTGTTGAATAGATTGAACATTTGGGTGATGGTTTGCTCCGGTCATTTCAACATGAGGACCCTATGGCAACGCAGAAGTTTAAAATAACCCACTGGTCCACGTATAACAACGCTCTCAAGCAGCGCGGATCTCTGACCATATGACTGGATGCCTCGGCAATTGCTCCCTGGACCGCCTGGGCGGCGTGGTCGGTTAGACATGGCTATCACCTCTGTGGCAGTAGATAGCCCGACACATGAAATTATCTGTGCCGATTTATCGTTAAACGGTACGACTGATGCTCAGGCTATACCAGCTCTGATAAATACAATACCCGCTACTGTCATGATGCCCTGCTGAGAAAGAAGATAAGACCGCTGATTCTTCCAGTGGCTGAAACCACTGTGTTCCGGTTCAAAACACTCATGGGCGATCATCTAAGTCTGTGTGACTATGATGCGCAGGTAGGTGAGGCAATGGCGATGGTCAACGCGCTTAACAAAATGACACAGTTAGGAATCCCTAACAGTATCCGGATCGCATAACAATCAATCTATTTAGAGGGCCCGTAATCACAAGTTCTGATTCATTCAACAAAGCCTGGTACGGGCTTAATAATTTTAGCACGATGTATAATCATAGGTGGCTGCCTGCTCGTTGGGTATAATTTGCATGTAGAACGTCCAACTGGGGTAGTCGCCACAGTGTATTGCCTGAAAAAGATCACGTACATGGTAGTTTGCGTCTTCTCCTGCCAACGCCGTTGCGTGCTCATCCGTTAAACATGCAACCCCCCTGATCAGATTTGAAGTGGTATTTTACTCAAAATTTTTCCCCATGACGATTCACCCAAAAATAGGTATGACTAGAATAGCCATCCATATGACACTAACTTTGTGGAATGCCGCGATTTCCCATTAACTAACTCACTTGATGGGCCGATTCTAGCGATTGCGTCCAGAAATACCACTGTATATCATGGTCCCGCAAATCATTATCAGCGTGTCGCTTTTACGAGCAGATAAGATACTGAAATTTGATTGGATTGCGAATGAAGAATATCGGTGTGTTGTTTCCGACCAAATCGTAGTTGCCTTCAGAGGTGTAAAATTTAATAGCAAAGCCGCGTGGATCGCGCCACGTGTCGGGGCTACCACGCTCACCGGCCACGGTAGAAAAGCGAACAAGTACATCACTCCCTTGACGCCAGCTTGAAATAGGGCCGCTTTCGTATATAATGGCTGACGTTGTCAGTCACTTCAAACCAGCCAAAGGCACCACTTCCTTTCGAGTGCGGCTGTCGTTCTGGAATGCGTTCGCGATTGAAGTTAGCCATTTGTTCAATACGATCGTGATCATGCAGTACTAGTAGGCCGTCGGCACCGATAAATAACCAATATTCATCACTGTCCACGGGGATCCCCGTGTCCGTGGTAGTTATTTTGTCATGATTATCGCTCATTTTCTATTTCCTCATATAACATGTTAATATCCCAGCCGTTTATAATGTGCTTTTCGAGAATAGAGCATCGTACTTTTTTTAATCGCTATTTTCTTTTCAAACAACGATAATCACCTTAAATAAGGTATGTAAGATTGCAACCAAAATACGAATAATAAGAAGTTGATGCCAACAGCATCTCCCCTGAGCAAAATATAACTTGATAAGATGTGTAGGAATATGCTGTTTTTGATTTAATTTGTTTAATAAGTTGACAATAGGTTTTAACCTAAATTGGAGTGCACATCGCTGTGTCAATCGAGCCAATTCAATCTGTTTAGGATTGTAAGCCAACTTATTATTACATTAAATATTGGCATATGTTCATCAATGCGTTCCCTATCCTTAAATAAAAGGAAAACGAATAATAATGAAAAGAGTATTAAGTCTGGATGCAACTAAAGGATTACTTGTCATTCTAATGACAATATCGCATATTGGCATTAGCACCATTCCTTTAGTAGAGAAAATTAATCTTACGTGGCTTTTTCTTTTTAAGATGCCAGGCTTTTACATCATTTCTGGATATTTGATGTACAACTCGATTAAAAGCAGAAGATTTCTTCTTAAAAAATTGGATGGAATTTTAAAACCCTATCTTGCCATTGTGCTTTTTATTATTATGCCAACCGCACTCTTTTATGGTGTTCCTATTTCATGGCACGACATCTTCAATGCGTTGACAGGCAAAACCTATACTGTTGGTAACGGTTTTCTCAATTTTGGTTCGGCCTGGTTTATTGTTAATCTGATATTTTCCTTTGTTATAAGTAAAATCTTATTCACTCTCATGCAGAATAAACAACTATTTCCGTTTTTGTTTACCATCGCACTCATTGTTATCGTGAATAGAAGGAATTTGGTCTGCGAGGAGAAGGTGATTTTCCATGCCAACATGACCCTATTCGCCGTACTTTATCTCTTTACGGGGTATTTTATCAGACATATAAATTTTGATCTGGAAAACAGACGTAATGGCATTATTTTTGCTTCTATATACCTGTTGCTTAGAGTGACGCTCGGCAATGATTCATTAAATATTAATTTAGCCTGTAATGAATATGGTAATTTTTTCGCCATTTATCCAGCGTCTATTTGTGGCACACTGGCAATTATTGCTTTGGTATCCCTGCTTAAAAAAAATCCACTATCCCGACTACTCGAGCTGGTAGGCAGACATAGCCTTATTATCTTAGTTGTACATGTCCCGCTTTGGACAATATTAACACGTAATCTGCATGATCTGACAAACATCAAGTTGCTTTTGCTCCACGTGTTAACAATTACGCTCTGTGTAGTGCTATCCGTTGTGTTAAAGCGGATCGATTATTATGGCTTATTTTTCAAATCCATCCGTCTTCCCATACAAAAATAGACATCCAATTCGTATCACTCATCGTAAACGCGAATATCCTATCGTTAACCGCTCAGTCGCTGCTGATTGCACCCATGCGAAACCAACAACATAGGATCACCGACAAGGATATCCGCTACAAAAAAACTAACGTCTCTTCACCAAATAGAAGTTAATTGTAAGAAGCAGTATCCACACCATACCAACATAGAGTGATTACCCGAATATCTGGAAAGTCACCAATTAAACCAACCAGTAATAGCATAAATAGTACGCCAAATGCCGCTGTCCACTCTCCTCCCGGTAAAGAGAATTTAAGTTGTTTCACTTGTTGCGTGTCAAGTTTGCGCCTAAAAGCAATATGTGCCAACAAGATCATTATCCAAACCCAAACGGTGGCAAAGGTAGCCAACGATGCAACTAATAAAAATACTTTCTCTGGGATGTAATAATTGAGGATCACCGCTACCAACATCGCTATCACCATCACGATCACTGTCATCCATGGTACCCCACAGCACGATCCTCGCTTAAAAATTGCTAGCGCATGCCCCTGTACCGCCATGCCGCATAGCACCCGTCCCACGCCAAAAACATCACTGTTAATAGCCGAGAGTGACGCAGTGATAACAAAATTGAATATCCATGCCGTTGCAGCCAACCCTAAACGCTGAAACGTGATCACAAACAGTGTGCCGACGTAAAAAATTAAAATACGCATAGGCACAGAATTAACTGCGCGTGGAATTGATTCTACTGGATCTTTCGCCTCCGCCGAGGTAATACCAATGATCTCTATTCCACCGTAAGCGAACATTACCATGTGTAGCGTGAGTAGAACACCTATAGCACTGTGCGTGAAGAAACCACCGTTGGTCCACAAATTCTGTCAGCTGACCATGATTACCAATACTCCAGATAATGATACCGAAGCCAACCACAACCATTGCAATTACTTGAAACGAAGATAATCAAAACTCCATTTCACCAAACATTTTTACACCGAATGGATTAATATCACCGATGATTAAAATGATGCTTAACGCTCACGTCCATTGAGGTACATCAGGAAACCACACTCCCACATAAAAACCAAATGCAGTGATATCTGCAATGACCACAACGAAACAGTAGGTCCGGCCGGTGATATAATCCGCAATCGGGCCGAGATAATCTTGTGCATAATGAGAAAATGAACCCACATTTGGGCTGTTAACTGACATTCCTCCCAAGGCTCTGATAATAATGTAAACAATCAAACCACCAATAATATAGGCCCGCAATACGGCAGGTCCGGCCATTTAAATTGCATTAGCCGAACCATAAAATAAACCTGCTCCAATGGCTGATCCTAACGCCATGAACCTAATTGTGGCGCGAACTTAAACGCTTTTTTAGCTGCTTAACTTTTCCCATTCCCCCCTATATTATTATGCCAAACTATAAAGTAATCATGCTCTATTCCGATTTTACTATGCCGTGTCTTTACTGGCTTGTTTTAAGCGTAAAACATGATCTACTATTGCCGCCAATAGCATAACAATGAATGTGGGCAGTAACCACGAAAGACCTAAATTTACTAAAGGTAACTGACTAAATATCTTCGGTAGAAAGTCAGTAATATGTGTCTTTTTAAGCTCATCAATGACGCTAAATAGTAAGCTCGTTAGCATTGTGGGGGCGATGATAATACTGCTGTTATGCCACCAACGCCAAGTGAATCCTGACACAATTAGCACGATACATGGAGGATAGATTGCGTTGAGAATAGGCAGCGAAAAGGCAATGAGTCGATCCAGTCCTAAGTTTGTAAATAACATTGCACAGAGACCCAATAGACACACAATCGAGCGGTATGTGAAGGGTAAATAGGTAGAGAAAAATTCTGCGCAGGCGCATGTTACCCCGATCGCCGTGACCATACACGCAATAAAAATCAGTGTTGCTAGAAAAAGGCCTCCTGTGCTACCAAAGGTGTGGAATACATAGGATTGAAGAATAATCGCCCCATTGCTACCTGGCTGGACAAGACCACCGCTCGTTGCACCTAATCTAAATAATCCCAGATAGATCAGAGTCAAGCCAATCCCTGCCATGAATGCAGCTATTATGGTATAACGTGTCAATAAGTGCTTGTCACTGATGCCGCGCGCACGAATAGCATTCACTACCACGATACTGAATACCATTGCGCCCAAAGTGTCTAACGTAAGGTACCCATTCACCACACCATTTGATAAAGCGGCATGTTGATAACTTTCCGTGGCCGGAGAACGGATACCCGCTGGTTTGAAAATCGCCGTGATAACTAAAATCGCTAAGGAGAGGATTTTTAACGGTGCTAAAAATCGTCCTAAAGTATCAAGCAGTTTTCCAGGATAGAGTGAAAAAACAATGACCAACGAGAAATAGATCAAACTATAAATAAACAGTACATGGGCATGATTTACCCACTCTAGCAGTGACGCAAATCCTAATTCGTAGGAGATTGTTGCCGTTCGCGGTGTGGCAAAAAGTGGACCTACAACAAGATAACAGATGGTTGCAACTACAATACCACCCCATCGGCCAATAGGCGCACTCAATGCATTGATACCACCACCTACGCGCGCCAGTGAGACCATAGTTATAACGGGTAAGCCAACGGCAGTAATTAGAAAGCCTATCGCAGCTATCCATACATGGCTTCCTGCTTCAAAACCAACTTGTGGAGGGAAAATAATATTGCAAGCGCCGACAAACAGAGAAAACGTCATAAATCCTAAAGCGAAAATATCTTTTTTATCTAATTGGACAAACATGATGAATTGTAAAACCTATTATTATGAGTCGTGTAACAACGATAGATGTGTAACACCCAGTCTGAGAGAGATATGCGCCACTCGTCACCAATAACTTATACGCCCGGTGACGGCTGGGTCATTTTTAAATTACACACTTAGCCATCTTACTCCTATGGCTCAAGATCACAGTGCTGTACTAATTTAAACTTTTATTTCAATGACATACAATATTAATGCTACAAAGCATGATTATATATTAAAATAAACCCATTATTTAGCTGAATCCTCTAACGAAGAGGGCAAATTAATAGATTATTGCTCGTTGATAATCCCCTGACGCAACAAAAAATTTTACGTTGTTATCCTGTGTATAATGCACATGGCTTTGTTGAATAGATTGAACTTTTGGGTGATGGTTTGCTCCGGTCATTTCAACATGAGGACCCTATGGCAACGCAGAAGTTTAAAATAACCCACTGGTCCACGTATAACAACGCTCTCAAGCAGCGCGGATCTCTGACCATATGACTGGATGCCTCGGCAATTGCTCCCTGGACCGCCTGGGCGGCGTGGTCGGTCAGACATGGCTATCACTCCTGTTCTGATGATAAAGCGCGTGTGTGGCCTTTCCCTAAGGGCTTTCCCGACTCCATTTTTAAACTGATGGCGCTGCCGCTAAGATGCCCAGATGACTCACTTAAAATCAGCATAAAAACCAACCCGTGGTGAAATCTCAAATCAATGCGCAGGTAGGTGAGGCAATGGTGATGGTCAACGCGCTTAACAAAATGACGCGGTTAGGAATGCCTAACAGCATCCGGATCGCATAACAATCAATCTACTTAGAGGGCCAGTAGCCACAAGTTCTGATTTATTCAACAAAGCTCATTCAATGCTAACTAAAGCAGTTGATAAGCACAAATGAAGGTAGACATCAGTTACGTTTTTTGTTCTGTCGATTCCAATATTTGTAGTAAGTTGAAGATAATGTTGCTTATTACGCAAGTATTCCGGGTAGAGTCGTGACCTATTATCCGTTTATTGATTAAGTTAAATTGTTACTATCTATTTATACGGGTCGTAGAATTGCCTATCTATCCAATTAAGGAAAATAGCATATTTAATATTGGTACTAGATTAAAAATATCAGCACGTAAAGTGAGCTCATCTTTAATAAGGTTTCCACTTTTCAAAACAGTCAGCAGAAATATCCTTAGTAATTGCGTAGATCGATCTCTAATCATGCTAAGATAAATTCTTTTAGAGAAAAGAAAAATAGAAAAAATGGAAAAAGTAGAAAACCACACGCCAATGATAAAACAGTATTTGCGTTTGAAAGCGGAATATCCCGATATTCTCCTGTTCTATCGGATGGGTGATTTCTATGAACTGTTTTATGACGATGCTAAACGAGCATCTACGCTACTGGAGATATCGCTTACTAAGCGCGGGAATTCTGCTGGTGCACCTATCCCAATGGCAGGTGTTCCCTACCATGCCGTTGAAAGTTACTTGGCAAAGCTGATTAAGTTGGGGCAGTCAGTCGCCATTTGTGAACAAATCGGAGATCCCGTACAAAGCAAAGGACCGGTAGAACGTAAGGTTGTACGTATTGTTACACCAGGTACAATTAGCGATGAGGTGTTGCTTGATGCACATCGTGATAATCTATTGGCGGCTATTTTTCAGACAGATAAAGGTTTCGGATATGCAACGCTGGATATTGGCTCCGGCTGCTTTTTATTAAGTGAGATCAGGAATGAAGCGTTGATGGCGGCTGAGTTACACCGTACAGATCCCGTCGAATTACTCTATCCAGAAAATTTTCGCGCGACCGCGCTTATAGAGGGTACTAAGGGGTTGAGGCGCCGACCAAGTTGGGAATTTGATCTTAGTACGGCACGCGAGCAGCTCAATGCGCAATTTGCCACGCAAAATCTAGCTGGTTTTGGTGTGGAACACGCGACGCTTGCCCTCTGCGCTGCGGGTTGTCTGATACAGTATGTTAAAGATACCCAACGTGCTGCACTTCTCCATATCCGCGCGTTAACATTATCTCATCCCGAGCAATTTATCACCATGGATGAGGCAACCCGTCGTAATCTGGAAATCACCCAAAATCTTTCCGGAGGAAAGGAGAATACGCTCGCGTCTGTGCTCGATCGCACGGCAACACCCATGGGCAGTCGCATGCTAAAACGCTGGTTGCACCTTCCTCTACGTGATAGCCAAATAGTGCAATATCGCCAGCAGTCCATCCATGAATTACAAAATATTGATGGATTACATGCGCTTTTGAAACAGGTGGGTGATTTTGAACGTGTGTTGGCACGCTTAGCTCTCCGCACGGCGCGCCCGCGTGATTTAGTAAAGATGCGGCAAACATTTCAGCAATTACCCGTAATCCAAGCGAAGTTGGCCCATGCCGCTTCCGCAAGATTACTGCAACTTCGTGAAAAAATCGGCAGTTTTACTCCGCTTGGCCAGTTGCTGGAGCGGGCAATTATCGATGCACCACCGCTGTTAATCCGCGATGGTGGTGTCATTGCGCCTGGCTATCATGCTGAGCTAGATGAATGGCGCGCTTTGGCAAGTGGTGTGAGAGATTATTTAGATAAACTTGAGCAGCGTGAGCGAGAACTGCTCGGCATCGATACACTCAAGGTTGGCTATAACGCCGTTCATGGCTTTTACATTCAAGTTAGTCGGGGGCAAAGCCATCGGGTACCCATCCATTATACTCGTCGGCAAACCCTGAAGAATTCTGAACGCTATGTTATTCCTGAATTAAAACAATATGAAGAAAAAGTCTTAACCGCCAAGAATAGTGCACTTGCATTGGAGAAAATGCTGTACGACGCGCTGTTTGATCTTTTGTTACCTCACCTAGAAGCATTACAGCAAAGTGCGCTAGCGTTAGCTGAGCTTGATGTAATAAATAATTTAGCAGAGCGTGCCTTAACATTGAATTATTGTTGCCCCGCGTTACAGTCCAACCCGGGGCTGACCATCAAAAATGGTCGACATCCTGTTGTTGAACATGTCTCAAAAGCCCCCTTTATCGCCAATCCGCTGCTACTGAACGTAGATAGGAAAATGCAAATTGTTACGGGCCCTAATATGGGTGGGAAAAGCACCTGGATTCGCCAGACAGGACTCATTGCCTTAATGGCATGGTGTGGCTGTTACGTTCCAGCTGACTGCGTGGACATTAGCCCCATAGATCGCATATTTACCCGCATTGGTGCCGCCGATGATCTTGCATCTGGGCGTTCCACCTTCATGGTTGAAATGACCGAAACAGCCAACATTTTACATAATGCTACAGAGCAAAGCTTGGTGCTTATGGACGAGGTTGGGCGGGGAACATCTACATACGATGGATTATCACTTGCATGGGCTTGTGCTGAATATCTGGCCAGCAAGATAAAATCAATGACGCTTTTCGCTACACACTATTTTGAGCTTACACAATTGGCAGAAAAATTAACTGGCGTCGTGAATGTGCATCTATCAGCCATAGAACATGATAATACTATCGCCTTCATGCACAATGTGCAGGATGGCGCCGCAAGTAAAAGCTATGGATTAGCTGTAGCGGCACTTGCTGGGTTACCCACAAGCGTGGTTGAATGCGCTCGCGAGAAGCTGGCATTACTAGAAGCAACAACCTTCAATGCGAACCAAACACAGGATAACAGAGAGAGGCAATCTGTTACGATTAAGGCAGAGAGTGTTGAACCTGTAGAGGACGACCACTTGGTACTTATTCGCGCGCTATCACACATCGATCCAGATCTGCTTTCACCTCGCGAAGCGCTGGATGCACTCTACAAACTAAAACAGTTAATAAAATAAAGTGTCTTCGTCACGACTTGATCTAACACTGGATCTTGAAAGGTTGAGAGTTACCAGTTTTTATATAGGTGTTGAATCCTTATACAAAACAGGAGGTAGCTTTAATGATTCATACTAACGGTCCCATCATTAAACACAAAGCGTGCCTGCTGAATCTAGGCAAAGAACGCGGTAACGTATCAAAAGCCTGTAACATTATCAGCATCTGGGTGAAGCACCGTGCTGATGAGGCGACTGAAGGCACTTGAAGAAAAAGTAGCCAGAGAGGGTATTTTACTTACGGATGCTATCTACGCGCGCTTCCATAAAACTATTTTGCAGGAATTTTATCAGCTCATGTTCCGCAAGAAGTTATATGGAGGTCGGCAAAACCTACACACGGATCTGGACAACTGTTGTGGTATTACAATAATGAACGAACTCATCAGGGAAAAATGTGCTGCGGGCGGACGCGAATGGCAACGTTACTTGATGGTAAACGGGGCTGGACAGAAAAAAATCTGAACTAGATGTCATCTCACAAACACTTGTATAAATAACCCGTATCCGTCAGCTTAACTCTGAGATAATACAAATAAGGCGGCACGGGAGCCGCCTCAAACTTGATACGGATCCATTAGTTATGGAAAAGTACTTCTAGATTTAGCCCTTGCGCCTGAAGGATCTCACGTAATCGACGTAACCCTTCAACCTGGATTTGCCGTACGCGTTCACGCGTTAAACCAATTTCATGTCCTACATCTTCTAGCGTTGCAGATTCATAGCCTAATAATCCAAAGCGGCGGGCCAGCACTTCACGCTGTTTAGCGTTGAGTTCAAATAACCATTTTACAATGCTTTGCTTCATATTATCGTTTTGGGTGCTGTCTTCAGGACCATTATCGCGTTCATCGGCGATGATCTCTAGCAGTGCTTTCTCTGATTCACTACTTGTCGGTGTATCGACGGAAGTAATACGTTCATTTAAATGTAAAACCCTACTGACATCATCAACAGGTTTGTCTAAGCGTTCAGCGATCTCTTCAGCGGTAGGTTCATGATCGAGCTTATGAGCTAGCTCACGTGCTGTTCTAAGATAGACATTAAGTTCCTTGACAATATGAATTGGCAGGCGAATGGTGCGCGTTTGATTCATGATGGCACGTTCGATCGTTTGACGGATCCACCATGTTGCATAGGTTGAAAAACGGAATCCACGCTCAGGATCAAATTTTTCAACTGCACGGATCAATCCAAGGTTACCCTCTTCAATTAGATCCAATAAAGCTAATCCGCGATTACCATAACGACGGGCTATCTTTACGACGAGTCTTAAATTACTCTCGATCATTCTACAACGCGAAGAAATATCACCTTTCAGCGCGCGACGTGCAAAGAGCACCTCTTCTTCTGCAGTAAGCAGCGGCGAATAGCCGATTTCGCCGAGGTAAAGTTGCGTTGCGTCCAAAATGCTTTGGGCTGCACCTTGGGAGGGAAAATCCTCTTCAGTAACATCGTCGATATACTGCTCAAGTAAAGCTTTTTCATCATAGATCTCAATTTCGTTTTCATCGAAAACTATGTCATTATGCAACTCGTTAATTTTTATATTATTTTGACTCATTAAGTGGCCCCTACCCGTACTCCTAAAGCAGAACATAAACGTTCTGCGGATTTATCGCTGCTTTAAATATCGCAACGGGTTAACGGATTTCCCCTTGTAACGAATTTCAAAATGTAATCTTACTGAGCTGGTTCCGGTGCTGCCCATGGTGGCTATTTTTTGTCGCGCTTTTATCTGTTGCTGTTCCCGGACCAGCATTCTATCGTTATGCGCGTAGGCACTCAGATAATCATCGTTATGTTTTATGATAATCAGGTTTCCATAACCACGAAGCGCGTTACCTGCATACACCACATGACCTGCAGCCGTGGCCACAATCGGCTGCCCTCGTGAACCAGCAATATCAATTCCCTTATTGGCACCCTCTGCAACAGAGAAGCCATCAATTATTTTACCTGTTGATGGCCAGTACCAATCTTTAACAGCACTCTTGCTACTGATATCACTGCTCTCTGAGGATGAAGTGGCAGCATTGTTAACCAGCGTAATACGCTTGTCACTCTTTTTAGGAGCAAGAAACTTCTGTTTTGGCTGATTATGATATAACGTTTCCGAGTGCTCAGAATACGTAATTACAGGTTGCCGTGCAACAGATGAATTTATTATTTGTGTTGAATGCGCCAAAACGGAAGGTTTGCTTTGACGCTCATCTGCTACCGTTATCGCATTTTCCTCAATTAAAGGTTGGCCCGCACTGTTTTTAGTTTTAAGAATTTGCCCAGGGTTGAGCGCATATGGTGCAGAAATATGATTTCGTTGAGCCAAATCGCGGAAGTCGTTGCCTGTCACCCAGGCGATATAAAAAAGTGTATCGCTATGTTTAACTTGCCAAGTATCGCTGTAGTAACTTCCTTTAGGAATAGTTTCATAGTTGCGGTTATAAATAATACGGCCTTGTTGCACCGTCATACCGTTATAGCTTGTGTCAGTAGGCTGGGATTTTGCTGCAGTGGATTGCTGCGAAGTGGCAACCGTGGGCAAGTTAGGCCCCATTTTTGGCGAAACGAGCGGATAGCTTGACGATACAGATGGAGATGGCTCTGTAGCTAAATTTGATGGGTGTTCGCCCACACGGCTAATGGGTGCCTGCGTCTCTGCAGAAACACATCCCAGCAGATAGCAAGTTAAAAATGCTACTAACAAAAAATGATGCCACTTGATTCGGCCACCCATGTTCATATCCCTCCCCTATTTTTTTCAACATGACGGCTTGCTGTTGCTTTAAAATCTAATGATTATCCCAATCACACGCTGCGAGAAATGCTCACACGCCTGGTACTATAACAACTCACCCTGGATTAGAGGAACGAACCGTACCGATTCGATAGTTTCATGAATATATTCACCATGACACTATCGTTGGTGAGTTGTTGGAGTAAAAGTAAAGGTATTTCAGGTGAGGCTGCCGTCACAATAATGGCATCAAACGGCCCTCTTGAAGCCCATCCTTTGCCCCCATCTCCGTGCCGAATTGAGATGTTGTGTATATCAAGTTGTTTAAGCCGCCGCTTAGCTCGCCACTGTAGACCTTTGATTCGCTCAACAGAATAAACATGCTGCGCTAAATGTGCCAATATTGCGGTTTGATAGCCGGAGACAGTGCCAATTTCAAGCACATTTTCTTGGGCGTTTAGTGCGAGCAGCTCTGTCCTACACGCTACCATGGAGGGCTGCAAAATTGTCTGTCCGTAGCCGATCGGTAGCGCCACATTATCCTATGCCTTGTGCTCAAACGCCTCATCAATAAAATGTTCACGCGGAAGGTTAGGCATTACCTCAAGTAATGCCAAATCTTTAACTCCCTGCAAACTTAATTGCTCTATAAGTAAATTAATACGCTTATTCATCGTATCGAATCACTTTCACTGATCACTTTCATCTTATCGGCATTGGCGCACTGAAAATTGACTTTTTGAGAATGGAGCATAATTTCTACAATGTAATTAGAACCTAATGACGCTATTAACTGCAATTATACTCAAATTACCTCGTTAACCAATATTTATAAGTTTTCAATGTAACTGGTGTGTATGTGCTTTAACAAAGCATAACTGAGTTGCAATCTACCCCATAGATATAGCAAACATATCTCTTTTACGTCGTGTTCACCTTTTTTATACGTCACCAAAGTAAGAATTAGGTAGATAACGTGTGTGCCAATTGACACGAGCCGATAATTTTATCGGTAGATGATGCAATCAAAGCCTTAGGCGCACTTTTTTTACGATGGTGTAGCTAAAATCCAATCACATTAACTTAGGATATTACTCGTGATGCTTATCTACACTGATTCGCCCTTTACTAATAAGTAAGCAATATGGGATACGCAAAACAACATCAATCCGTCTCGCATTAATCGAGTTAAGATTGAAAATAATAAGAGTCGTTTTTACGGAATTGTTACATATGCGTTCTAGAAATAGTTTAGCATGTGTGCGTGCAATAGCAGAACCTCTGTCACCGTTGGTCCCGGTTTTCATCGCTGCACAAATTCGCTTTTACTTCAACCTGGAGTGAGATTTGCTTCACTGTTTCCAATATTGGCCTCAGTTACAATCAGTCGCTTTTTCTGGCCAATATCTACCAATTGCGAGAAATTAATTCGACGCTATTCTCAACAGAACGAGCGCCTCGCAAGCGATACCTTCACCTCTGCCGATAAAACCGAGTTTTTCTGTCGTGGTTGCTTTCAAGTTAATACATTGTTTTTCGCAACCAAGGTCATGCGCAATTAGCGCGCGCATATTTTCTGTGTACGGCAAGATTTTTGGCTCTTGCGCCATCACAGTAATATCTACATTACCCATTCTTAAACCTAATTGGACGATCTGCTGCCAAACCTCTTGCAGCAAAATACGACTACTCACTCCTTTATAGGTAGGGTCAGTATCAGGAAAGTGTTTACCAATATCGCCCAATGCGGCCGCACCTAATAATGCATCGGTTAACGCGTGGAGGATGACATCACCATCTGAATGCGCAATCAATCCCTGCTTGTACGGAATGGTAACACCCCCCAGCGTAAGTGCACCTGAGCCACCGAAAGCATGCACATCAAAACCGTGGCCAATACGCATTTAGTCTCCTTTACAAGCATCTCGATAGTTTAATATTGCAGTCGCAAGCGCTAAATCTTCGGGCTGTGTCACTTTGATATTATCATTGCGGCCGGGGATGAGACACGGATGATAACCACAATACTCCATTGCTGAAGATTCATCAGTAATCACACAGCCTGCTGCAAGCGCGCGCGTAAGGCAGTCATGCAACAGAGGATAGGGAAAGAGTTGCGGTGTCATCGCCTGCCAAAGCTTTTCACGGCAAATTGTTCGCTCAATCACGGTGTCCCCGAGCTGCTGCCGCTTTAGAGTATTTTGCATCGGTGCGGCCAATATCGCACCATATGCATTTGCACCGCGCGCGCTTAGTAAATGATTAAGATCGTTTGCGTGCAAACAGGGGCGCGCCGCATCGTGAATTAAAATCCATGCTGTACTGGGCGATACTGTACGTAATCCCGCTAACACCGATTCTGCTCGATTATCGCCTCCGACCACAACGCGCACGTGTGGGTGTTTAATGATAGGCAGACGCGTGAACAAGCTGTCATCTGCCGCGATGACGATAATAATTTCAATCACATCAGGGTGGACCATGAAATGCGTAAGCGCATGTTCAATAATGGTGTGATGGCCGATGCGCAGATATTGCTTCGGTTGCGATGCTTGCATGCGTGAACCCTTACCCGCTGCAGGGATAATAGCACTGATACCTGCTTTACTTATTAACTTATGTGGCACAAATTACTCTTTACGCTGTTTGGGAATAGAGAGCGGAATCTGGCTCTGTTGCGGAACTAAGCGATAAAAAATCTCACCAGGTTTAATCATATCCAACTCTTTGCGTGCCCGCTCTTCTACGGCCTGATAGCCGCTATTAAGGTCATCGATCTCTGCAAACAAGAGCTTATTGCACGCTTTGAGCTTGGCATTATAAGCTTGTTGAGATGCGACTACTTTGGTTATATGTATAAAATCAGCGACCCCATTTTTACGCCACCAAAGCGAATATTGAAGCCACCCTAATACAATAACTAGTAACAACGTTAATCTTATCATTTAGCCTCCGGAAGGATGAGATAATCCCATCACAACATGGAATTTTCTAATGCATTCTCTGACATTAGATATTGGCTCTTTGTCTTAAGAAATTGCACTACTTTTTCACTGTGCACAGCCTATTTATCGATCAAGTAACGCCAATAGCACAACAACAAGCAGCATCCTTAGAACTAAATCAATCTTTCCGTGTAGTTGCAAACAGAAATTAAAGCTTAGCAACTTAACAATTTGATATTATTTCCAATTTAAACATAGATTGTATTGAGTCGTTAGTGGATGCTTTATTATGTGTATTGCCACTTGCTTAATGGCGAATAAAAAAACGCTTATATTAACGTCAGAGTTAAATGTCGTCATTCATTTTAACCATAACGAAAAATGAATTTCATCTCTGCTTGGTTTTTAATGGAGTATTGCACGAATTACCTTCCTATTTTGCTTTGAAACCCCACAGAATAATACGTAGTGCAATCGCTTTTTGCCATCCAATTAACGACATGTGTTTAACTACAATAAAAAAATAGGATTAAATTCCTTCTTAACAGAAGGCGATTGGCGCTTCTGCTGAGTTGATTAAGGCATTAAAATAAATACTGCGGCGGGGCAAAAAAATGCTCTTTTAAGCCGTTAGCTGGTTAGTGTCAACACAGTATTTAGTAACGACTCTAATAACGTTATTTATTTTTCACAATTAAAACTATGTAGCTAGGTTAATTTAACATCAATGGGGATTTTATGGAATTACCACGTTTAGAGAATTTCAGTTCGTGGCTGCCCATCGATTGCCACATGTTGCACAGGATCATAAATGCAGTCGATTGCTTGGCCACTCTTTTTTCGTTAGACTTGAGATAATGGGTAAGGTTGATTCTAAAACTGGTTGGGTAATGGATTTCGCCGACATAAAAACCGCATTTTCGCGCTGTTATGCACAACTTAACCACCATTATCTTAATGATATACCCGGGCTGGAAAATCCTACTGGTGAAGTTTTAGCAAAATGGGTCTATGATCGTATGAAGCCTGTGCTGCCCTTCCTGAGCGCCGTTACGATAAAAGAGACTTGCATTTCAGGCTGCGTATATCGCGGTTGATACAACCCGGTATTTATGTTGGTGATTTCCACCGTCACAGAGCAGTTGTTACTTCGGCTACTAGAGATAGGTAAACAGCGATAATCTAAAATGTTCAGGGTAATAGAGAGTGCAAACAGCAAATTAACGATGGTGTTATTAACCTGTCATTAGGCGATATCCAAATATTTATGCATGTGTACAGATAAGCGCCAATGTCTTTCTAAACACGTTTTAAAGTACAACTGTGTTTCCCTATCATTTTGACTCACAGGTTGCAACGAAACAATACACTGTTTGTTGTCACTCACTTTTGCTAATAGTTCATCCAAATATTGAATATCGCGTTCACGTACAATCGGGTATTTGATCTCATCAGCAGGTAGTAAGACCTCAGTTAATACTGCATAGTTACCTCGCATGTTCACTTTAGGCGACACCGTCACCCAAGTAGTTGTGGAACAGGACACAGGATGTGTCCCACTGGTCTCTATCTGAAAATGAAAATCGTTCGCTTCGAACATATCGCTTAAAGGTGTGAGATCGTAGAGCGCGGTTTCTCCACCAGTGATAATCACATGTCGCGCTTGCCAACCACTATCGCGTACAGTGGTCAATAGCTGCGCTTCAGTTAGACTACTCCATGAATCATGGTCGCCCGCATTAGACAATACGCTATCTAATGCGACCTCTTTGTCAGGAGAGTACTGCCACGTATGCTTTGTATCGCGCCATGCGCATGCCACTCGACACCCTTGCAGTCGAATAAATATTGCCGGGATCCCTGTAAAAAATCCCTTTCCCTGTAATGACTGGAAGAGCTCGTTAACAGGATAACGCATGACATCCTCACAAAAAAAGACAGGTGCGGATTATGCCAGAGAAACAGCGTCAAGCGAATGGACAAGTATAAAATAATCGGAAAAGCATGATTCAATCTCTTGCTTAGCAAGCATGTAACAATACCTAGCATAACTAGGTGGGCTATTCACACCTGTGAGTAACTATCTCCAACACCTTATATTGGAATGCGTCGTCATCTACTGGCCTATACAGTAAAATTCGCCAACCTGTCTTGGCCGTTGAAGAAAAAGACAAACTGATGTAGGCGAAAACCGCCTCGTGGTTTTCGCAGGGATGGCCTGTCTTAGGCGCTGGAAGCGCCCTATAGGACCTTGTGCACCGCACAATAAGGCCAGCGACCAAAATCTATGCCAAGCACTAGCATAAAATGGAGCGACCTACCTTGATTCTTACGCATATGCACAGGCTCAACATGTTGGCGTCAGAGCCAAGGCATGTATCATGCCTTAAAGCACCTACGGGTTGAGCCAAAAAAAATACTTCAGCATTGCACAGAGAATCGCTAAGCCAGAGAACATGGTTAACGCCAAGATATAAACCTATTCAGCAGCTGATAGACCCATCATGTCGATTGATACAAGTGGGCGCGTACCGGATAGGCCACAACTTTACCGCGAGTACGTCAAGGAAAAAATGCGGTTACGGCAAACAGAATTAGTGGGTGTTGGGTAATGTGAAGAGTAGCGGAGCATGACTGCGTGGCGTGCAGATAACCTTCTGTACTTTCCATAAGCTATTGCTAGCGCCATTTTTCCTGCCTAGAGTAATCAGCATTGGTGACCTAAGTGACCCGGCCGTGAGGGTATTGTGAGGGAGAATGTCCGTTTTCACCAACGTCAAGAGAGACAACATGTGCTAAAAAATGCGGGTGTTACCCACAAATATCTTAGTGTTTATTCCCCAACGCTAAACCCCGTTGAGTATCAATCGGCGCAAGTGCAAGCCTAGCGTAAGCAAAACAGAGATGCTATCGATACGCTATTTCCACTACCTTATTTTGTATCGATTTATACTTTATTAGCTCTGATTTATCGCTTAGTAGTTAAATTTCGAGTATTCATGTTCAAAACTGTTATGGCGAAATTTTCTTTTGTCTCTGATATCAAAAGTAAGGTTTTGTTGAATAGATTGAACATTTGGGTGATGGTTTGCTTGCGTCATTTCAACATGAGGACCCTATGGCAACGCAGAAGTTTAAAATAACCCACTGGTCCACGTATAACAACGCTCTCAAGCAGCGCGGATCTCTGACCATATGACTGGATGCCTCGGCAATTGCTCCCTGGACCGCCTGGGCGGCGTGGTCGGTCAGACATGGCTATCACCTCTGTGGCAGTAGATAGCCCGACACATGAAATTATCTGTGCCGATTTATTGTTAAACGGTACGACTGACGCTCAGGCTATACCAGCTCTGATAAATACAATACCCGCTACTGTCATGATGCCCTGCTGAGAAAGAAGATAAGACCGCTGATTCTTCCAGTGGCTGAAACCACTGTGTTCCGGTTCAAAACACTCATGGGCGATCATCTAAGTCTGTGTGACTATGATGCGCAGGTAGGTGAGGCAATGGCGATGGTCAACGCGCTTAACAAAATGACACAGTTAGGAATCCCTAACAGTATCCGGATCGCATAACAATCAATCTACTTAGAAGGCCAGTAGTCACAAGTTCTGAGTTATTCAATAAAGCCGATATAAGCTAGATTTTACGCGGCAGTATCAAGATAAATTTGGCAGAAACTTTAGGTATTTTTTAGTAAAAACAATTAGTTTATCTAACTTAGATAAAAAATTAAGGTCTTATATCTTATAAGTAAGTTTTTAAGGTTATTTTTTGGAAAGTGTATTTAATTTATACAATCAATCTACCTTATTAAAATTTACACCGCGAGTAAGTAGTTAGCTACTAAATTTACATTTATGGATGAAGTGGGCATCGATGGTGAGTTAGTGAAATAAAATTAATTCGGTAGAGAGTACCGACGCTGTGCAGTGTCGATAACTCATTGGTAAGCGTTTAATACAATGAAGATAAAAAAATAATTAATACTGGCCCTTTACCTCCTTTAAGCCATTAAAAGAGGCTTTTGAACCTAGCGCTTCTTCAATGCGAATAAGTTGATTATATTTAGCAACGCGATCAGAACGACTCATTGAGCCTGTTTTAATTTGTCCTGCTGCTGTGCCTACAGCAAGGTCGGCAATTGTGGCATCCTCAGTCTCGCCTGAGCGGTGTGAGATAATCGCCATGTACCCTGCGTCTTTCGCCATTTTAATCGCGGCCAACGTCTCTGTTAACGTGCCTATTTGATTAAACTTAATTAAAATCGCGTTGGCTATCCCTTTTTCAATCCCTTTTTGCAAGATTTTCGTGTTAGTGACAAACAGATCGTCGCCGACAAGCTGTAGTTTGTCACCAAGCACTTTAGTTTGATAAGCAAATCCCTCCCAGTCGGATTCATCTAACCCATCTTCAATGGAAATAATAGGATATTGTTTGGTAAGCGCTTCTAAATAGTGAGTAAGCTCTTCAGAGCTAAATGCCTTACCTTCACCTGACAACACATATTTTCCGTCACGATAAAATTCTGATGCAGCACAATCCAGTGCCAAGGTAACATCTTTACCAGGCACGTAACCTGCTCCCTTAATCGCCTCAATGATCACATCTAGTGCTTCTGCGTTAGACGCTAAATTCGGTGCATAACCGCCTTCATCGCCCACCGACGTCCTCATTCCCTTTTCTTTTAATACTTTTGCAAGATGGTGGAAAATCTCTGAACCCATACGCACAGCCTCTTTCAAGCTGCTGGCACCTACTGGCTGGATCATGAACTCTTGAATATCGACATTGTTATCAGCATGTTCACCACCGTTGATGATATTCATCATAGGCAGTGGCATCGAGAAATGATTTGGTGTCCCATTGATCTCAGCAATATGTTGATACAGTGGAACACCTTTAGACGCCGCAGCGGCTTTGCCATTCGCGAGCGATACCCCGCAAATGGCATTTGCGCCATACTTTGACTTATTCTCCGTATTATCCAGCGCTATCATGATTTGATCTATCGCGGCCTGATTGCTGGCATCTTTGCCTATCAGTGCTTGAGCGAGATCATGATTAACTGCATGGACTGCCTGCAACACACCTTTACCTAAAAAGCGTGATTTATCTCCATCACGTAATTCGAGCGCTTCACGCGATCCCGTTGATGCACCAGACGGTGCAGCTGCAAGACCGACAAATCCACCTTCCAGATGCACCTCTGCTTCAACAGTTGGATTTCCGCGTGAATCGATGATTTCACGGCCGAGTACTTTGACAATTTTCGACATTATTTTTTCCTCTTAATACAGCACATTTACCCCAAAATAGGGATGAGCAAATTTCTGTTGATTTATTTAAAACTAACTCAGTAAACCGCGATGGTACTTAAGTGCAGCGGCGATAAATCCGGTAAATAAAGGGTGTCCATCGCGTGGTGTCGAGACAAATTCGGGATGGAATTGACAGCCAATAAACCAGGGATGATCTGGAAGTTCAATAATTTCAACTAACTTATTATCTCTCGAACGCCCCGCAACGCGTAAGCCAGCCGCTTCAATTTGTGTAATTAAGCTATTATTCACCTCATAACGATGACGATGACGCTCAGTAATACTCGACTGGTTGTACATGCTACTGGCTAAGCTACCCGCCACCAGACGGCATACTTGCGCACCCAGGCGCATCGTGCCTCCCAAATCACTCGCCTTGCTACGCAGCTCAAGATTACCGCTTTCATTACGCCATTCGGTAATGAGCGCGATGACTGGATAAGGGGTATCAGGTACGAATTCTGTTGAATTTGCCTCATGCAGACCCGCTTTGTTGCGTGCAAATTCAATGAGTGCAACTTGCATTCCAAGACAAATGCCGAAGTAAGGGATATTGCTCTCACGCGCATATTGTGCGCTAGCAATTTTTCCTTCTATACCGCGCACACCAAATCCACCAGGGATTAAAATAGCGTCGAGTCCATTTAATATTTGTGCCCCCCGATTTTCTACATCTTCACAGTCAACCATTTTGATTTTAACCATCACGCGGTTTTTTAGACCACCATGCTCCAGCGCCTCAACAACAGATTTGTAAGCATCCTGCAATCCAACATATTTACCTACTATGCCTACATTGACCTCTCCATATGTATTCGCTTGCTGATAAATAACCTGCTCCCACTCTGACAGATTGGCTTGGGATGCAGTTAAATCAAAATGCTTGCAAATCAACTCATCCAAACCCTGAGACTGGAGAATACCCGGAATTTTATAGATAAAATCAACATCTTTTAACGCAATCACGGCCTGCTCTTTGACATTACAAAAAAGCGCAATTTTTGATCCTTCATTTCCTGAGATTCTTCTCTCCGAACGGCATATCAGCACATCCGGCTGGATACCAATGGAAAGCAACTCTTTTACTGAGTGCTGGGTTGGTTTCGTTTTCACTTCACCCGCTGCAGCTATGTAGGGAACCAGGGTTAGATGCAGGTACAGGGTGCGCCTGCGTCCCAAATCTACCGCCATCTGGCGAATGGCTTCAAGAAAGGGGAGTGATTCAATATCGCCGACTGTACCTCCAATTTCAACGAGTGCAACATCATAACCCTCGCCACCTAGCTTAATACGCTCTTTGATTGCATTCGTGATGTGGGGTATGACCTGAATGGTTGCACCCAGATAATCACCACGGCGCTCATTACATAACACATCTGAATAAATGCGCCCACTGGTAAAATTATTATGTCGCGTCATCTTAGTACGGATAAAGCGCTCGTAATGCCCTAGATCAAGGTCAGTTTCAGCACCATCTTCAGTAACATAAACCTCACCATGCTGAGTTGGGCTCATCGTGCCGGGATCCACGTTGATATAGGGATCCAATTTCATGATCGTCACTTTAAGACCACGTGCCTCAAGGATAGCGGCGAGTGAAGCAGCAGCAATACCTTTGCCCAGGGAAGAAACAACCCCGCCAGTGACAAAAATGTAGTTTGTTGTCATGCTGTTCCTAACAGTATTGAAAAATTGAAGATGGCAACATGGCCAGGAAGGGAAACTAGTATAACGAAATTAAAAATAGGTCACAATTACTGATGACCCTGTACACGATTCTGTGTAAACGCCATTTCTAAAGGTGAACATGCAAACGTTCACCAAATTCGATAATAAAACGACTCATTGCTAAGCGCGAGTTCGACAAAGGCATTGTCCATTTATTCGAGGCGTCCTGGATTGCCAGACACACTACTTTTTTCGACGCACTTTAACGACAATACGATCAAGGTAGACAATGTGATATAATGGCCTCCAGCAGTCTGCCCTGCTATTCTATAACCTGCTCTTTTACCGCATCAGTCACTTTAGATATGAGCGCAGGAGAAACATTAGCATCATACATTTCTATCGCCTGTCCTTGGCTGATATTTTTCATGGCCAAGATGCTCCGTCAGTTCAGCATTCAAGGCGGTTTCAACCGTAAGCTTTCTCAGGAAGCGAGAAAGTTGATTGAGATCATCAGGTGTCTTGAGATTTTTGGCTAACTCGGTAGCCAGCACCTGCAATTGTTTCTCGTTCGTAATTTAATCTATTTGAATGTCAAATTGAACATAACAAAATTACGCAATCACATAATCTGATGTACAGGCTCAATAAATTTGCGACCAGCGTTTGCCAGAAGTGCATTTTGCTCTTCGCTATACCCTACGTTTTTTCTTTACTTGTTGTTTCAACAGATAATACATTGGCAAGTACTGTATAGTAACACTCAACCTGAGTAGCAATAATGATTCGCAACTGGCTTGCAACGATGAAACAGCCCTTCACCCCTGGCAACTGTCTTATCGCTTCAATATCTACTCTTGCAACGTCACCAAGGACAAAGCGCAAGCGCGTTAAACAGTGAGAAACGGCGCTAATTTTCCCTTCGCCACCAATATAATCCAGCATTGCAGCTACGCTATCCCGTTATTATTATTTTTCTCCTTATCTAACACTCAATTGGTTATGGGGTATTCCGCTGATTGCTTGTGGTCAAATTATTTTTACCTTTGGCATTGTGCTGCTTTGCGCCTCGTTAAACCTTTTTTTCCGTGACCTGGAAAGGTTTGTCGTGCTCACTACAATGCTGTTATTCTACTGCACGCCTATACGCTACGACGCTAGTGTGATTTTGCAACACTACCAGTGGATAGTCAAATATAATCCACTTACCACGATGGTTTTGAGTTGGCGTGATCTGCTGTTTAATGATCATCTTGACCTTAGATTAACTATCTCTTTGTACCTGAATGGTCTATTTTCTTTTTTGTTTGGTGTTTATGTGTTTAATAAGTTGAAATACCGTCTCGCTGAGATTTTGTAATGGAAAATATTATCTCGTATTTCGCGAGGTTACTAAAGAATACCCGCTGTACCACCATATTGGTTCGGATATTTCGGATATTAAAGCGCTCATATTTAATCCAAAACACGCGCTTAATTTACTCAGAGACAGAAAGTATCTCGTAATTGAAAATGTGAGTTTTACTATTCGCCGGGGGGAAACCGTAGGTTTAATCGGCCGTAATGGGGCGGGCAATAGCACCTCACTCTACCTTGTTGCTGGCGTACTCAAACCCCACGCGGGGCGAAGTCGAGGTAGTTGGGCGTGTCGATTCTATGCCCGAATTGGGTGGCAGCTTTCATCCTGATCTATCCGGCCGAGAAAATATCAAACTTAACGCCACACTGCTCGGTTTACGTAAGAGAGAAGTTGAGCGCTGTCTGCAGAACATTATTGATTTTTCAGAATTGGACGAATTTATTGATGAGCCTATCCGTCTCTACTCCAGTCGTATGCTGGCGAAATTGGGCTTTGCCGTTATTAGCCAAATCGAACCAGATATTCTCATCATCACAAAGTGTTAGCGGTAGGCGATATTTCTTTTCAGAAAAAGTGCATGAAGGCCATACAACAAATTAAAGCAAAGGGAGTCACTATCATTTGGCTCACCAGCAGAGATTATGAAAACGTCATGATTAATGAGTGAGGCTGAGTTCAAAAACCTATTTTAATCGTTGGCGAAGGTTTTTCTGGTGCTGTCATCACGCAGCAATTGGCAGAAGCTAACTACCAGATACGTGTTATCGATAAACGGCTACACAGTGAGCGCGATAATGAAACTAACATTATGGTGCATACCTACATATATTTCACACTGATGATGAAATAGCATGGAATTACATCAATCAATTTGTTGAGATGATGCCTTATATCAACCGAGTCAAGATTACAGCGCGCGGACAAATTTTTTCTCTTCCTATTAATCTCCATACGATTAATCAATTTTTTAACACCACTTGCTCGCCCGATGAAGCACGGCAATTAATCGCAAGTAAAAAAGATAAGCGCATCACCAACCCGGTTGCGTTCGAAGATCAAGCGCTGCAATTTGTGGGCAAAGAGCTATATGAGACCTTTTTTAAAGGTTATACACTGAAGAAGTGACTTATTTTTTTAATAAGAAAAAATTTCTCCGCACACTTACGCATGCAGAGGCGATAGTGAGCACCAGCTTTGTCAGTATGCTTATTGCGCAACCCTTACTAGGAACACATTTAGACTATATACATGAAGATCTTTTTATTTGACGATATCCATTTTTTCCACCATATGATCTTGACGGGCCAAACCATGCTTTATCTACTCGATACTACTGCTTTTCGGCTTTCTTGAATAAATTGAACATTTGGGTGATGGTTTGCTTGCGTCATTTCAACATGAGGACCCTATGGCAACGCAGAAGTTTAAAATAACCCACTGGTCCACGTATAACAACGCTCTCAAGCAGCACGGATCTCTGACCATATGACTGGATGCCTCGGCAATTGCTCCCTGGACCGCCTGGGCGGCGTGGTCGGTCAGACATGGCTATCACCTCTGTGGCAGTAGATAGCCCGACACATGAAATTATCTGTGCCGATTTATTGTTAAACGGTACGACTGACGCTCAGGCTATACCAGCTCTGATAAATACAATACCCGCTACTGTCATGATGCCCTGCTGAGAAAGAAGATAAGACCGCTGATTCTTCCAGTGGCTGAAACCACTGTGTTCCGGTTCAAAACACTCATGGGCGATCATCTAAGTCTGTGTGACTATGATGCGCAGGTAGGTGAGGCAATGGCGATGGTCAACGCGCTTAACAAAATGACACAGTTAGGAATCCCTAACAGTATCCGGATCGCATAACAATCAATCTACTTAGAGGGCCCGTAGTCACAAGTTCTGAGTTATTCAACAACGCCTTATGCATTACTAAATAATAAAATACTTACGAATAATGAATAACACGCATAATATCGGCCAAGCGCGTCTAGAGGCAACCCAGCCGGTACTAGCTTTAGACACCATTAATATTACACTTAACCCTATTTCGATCATAAAAAATAGTTTCACAAACTCGCTTGCATACGAATAATTGCAGCATAATTGCTGAACATATGAAAATATTTTTGACTCAATACTATACAAGAAAAATTTTATAAGAATTTATTGGCGTTTTATTACGTTATAAATTTGCTTGTCTTAAGCTATAAGCTATAAGCTATAAGCTATAAGCTATAAGCTATAAGTTTTATCTATTCAGGGATCAAAGAGTATTTTTTATGTCAGCATCACTAATAATTAATTCAGAATTTTTTCTAGAGTTACTTGTTGTAATTTAACGAAATAGCTTAAATTAACTCTGTTAATTTAGTGCATCGCTATTTAGCTAGGTGCACAATCCATAACGATATAAGTACCTCGCAAATCCAATTAAGAATATTGCATTAAATTAAATAGTAGATTACTCGGTGTTGTAGATATCTTATATTAGCAGGTGAACTAGATAATATTTATGCCGAAACTATTCTATGTAGGGTGCTAATAATAATTCCTTTGTTAATTGAGTGTGTTAACTGCTTTTGAATCGTGAGCCAATTTTATTTTGGACATCTTCTTACCGTATGTTCGTTTGCCGAAACGATAATATCTTTTATATCTTATTACTTCTGTTTAACAGAAATCGAAATATATTCTTTATCCCACCGATTTAAAACTTATAATCCATATGAATTTGTTCCTATATTACTATGATCCTGCTAGTACGTAAGGTTCTAGTCTGCATTGCCATCATTAACTGGCACTAATTTAGTTAGTGAATATTAGGTGATATCGCTGTTAAAACAATGTCACGATAGATGGTCCCGAGAATATCGCCTATATATTAGCACTGGCTGATGTATCAGCATTGACACGTGTTTGCTACGATCGAAAATGATTCGCGATAAATTTACTGCTTGCTTCCGTATTAAGAAGCATCGCATTCTAGAGAAATGCCGTTGTAGTAGCAAATTCATTTGGATATTTACCAACCAAATAAGCTTGCTTTATTGGCACTTTGCCCAGAGAGTTATCGTTGTAAAGAAGAAAATCCTGGCAGACTTGACGGTTACTGCAGTATGGCACTTATGAATAACCGCTTTCAGCCATTAAGCTTTAAATAAGTCACAACTGGCGCACGTTCTATTCATTAATATAGGCCTAAACCCAGCCAATTCGCTCTCTCTCGCTAATGACAACAGTGATTATAAATAGAATCATTTCGTATAACAATTAACAGTAAGCGGTTGCTTCAGAGCACAGTTAACCCTTACTTCGCATTCACTAACGTGTCGAGTTGTAAAAAAAGTGCATCGCGTTGATGTAATAGGTGGATGTCAATATTCCTAATATGCTTTTTCAAAGAAAGTGACCCGACTGGCAGCGTTAATACTCATCTTCACTCGCCGTGTTAGTAAACCAAATGAAATCTGTATTTGGTCAACACAAAGGCAAAGATTATATTCCATTAAGCACACGCCTGCAGTTATTACACTTGAGAATTTTTTCCGCGCTGTATTTCCACGAGTAAATTAATAGCTATTTATGGAAACTATTTCACAGCTCAAATCACAGAATTACAATTCTTAGATATAACGATATGCAATATAAGCTGACAGTGCTTGCACTGTTAAAAGTGAATTTAGCCGCAACAAAAAAACATAATATAAAAAGAGTGATACAAAAAATTTCTGTTTTGACTTCAATAACACTTACTGTCCCCTTTCCGTTGAAAGCGGATACAGCAGTCATCAGAAACACATTAAGATGCATCTTAGGTACGCGACAGCCTATGGGGACATTTCGCTTTTGCCAGTCAACCCGAAAAAAAAGCGGGATGCTAAGCAAATTATGTTGACGCTGTTGGAGTATTTTTCTTCGCCTAAACAGCTAGAGTGCATCAATAATGTGATTGAATATCCTGAGATTATAGATCGTGCTGATGGACAAATGTTGGTCCCACATATTCGTTACGACAATGGCTCGCCCAACTTCGATGACGTAATCATTTATGGTAAACCTCAATCGTGTTCGCACAAACAAAACGATGCACTAGGCTTGTTTGTAGATACTTTCCATAGGGAAGATTAGTTCTGCCTTGGAAAATCTTTATTTTATTCAGCGGGAGAATAAGCATAATGCCTTTACTAAGGCATTGCACGTTAGAAAAATCTACATCGACTGGTTCGTCTTGGTTACAAACGGATTAACTACCAGCCTAGATAAAGGGGGGATCACCAGATTACTCGCCGAATGATAGCCGCTATCGCACCGCTGATGCAGCTTTATTAGGTCCAATTTATCCTGCGCATCTTAGACAGCTCACTTTCAGCCAGAAAGAGAAAATCGTTGCTCTCGTTTCCTCTCTTGAAGGCAATTTCGGGATACGCCGATATATAAAAGATACTTATCAATCGTCTAACGACTTGGCGATAGATTATAATCGTTTCGCCGAAAATAGCATTGCTGAAAAATACAAATCTTTCAGGGAAAACAATTTCATAAAAGATTCTGAGGCACAATGGTTTTTTGACTCTTGGCTTGCCAAAAGCTACCTGCAACTATTTGATGAAAATAAAAATGCCCACTACTACGCCCTGGCAGTACGGTCAATGAATAGAGCACTTTCGGAGTTAACAGGAAAAAATATGGTCTGTGCCAATGGTAAAGTAATACCCGCCCGCAATGAGTTTACCCGAAAGCTACAATATAATTTATGCGGAAAGTAAGTTTACTGAACTACCTAGCCCGATCATTCCACTAAATTGGTCAAAAGCATCGATTACGTTGATATTTAACGAGTTTCAAGGTTTTTTGTCCGAAAAAAATAGACAAATTAGACTCTCGTGTAACACGCTTAGTTGTCGTTACGCGAGAGCTCTATCAAGCAAAAGAAGCCACAAGGATAGGCGTTATTGAATAAATCAGCACTTGTGACTACGGGCCCTCTAAGTAGATTGATTGTTATGCGATCCGGATACTGTTAGGGATTCCTAACTGTGTCATTTTGTTAAGCGCGTTGACCATCGCCATTGCCTCACCTACCTGCGCATCATAGTCACACAGACTTAGATGATCGCCCATGAGTGTTTTGAACCGGAACACAGTGGTTTCAGCCACTGGAAGAATCAGCGGTCTTATCTTCTTTCTCAGCAGGGCATCATGACAGTAGCGGGTATTGTATTTATCAGAGCTGGTATAGCCTGAGCATCAGTCGTACCGTTTAACGATAAATCGGCACAGATAATTTCATGTGTCGGGCTATCTACTGCCACAGGGGTTAGCCATGTCTGACCGACCACGCCGCCCAGGCGGTCCAGGGAGCAATTGCCGAGGCATCCAGTCATATGGTCAGAGATCCGTGCTGCTTGAGAGCGTTGTTATACGTGGACCAGTGGGTTATTTTAAACTTCTGCGTTGCCATAGGGTCCTCATGTTGAGATGACGCAAGCAAACCATCACCCAAATGTTCAATTTATTCAACAAAGCCATGTATTTCATTAAATGATAAGCTATCATCGTTTTCTTTACTAAGAAAAATAGCCGGATAAGTAGTGACACATTGATGCCTTAGGATAACTAATGAAAATGAAAAGGCGTTACGATCCACAACAACGAAATAAATTATTGCTAGATCGCCTGGAAACAGATATTCCTCACTCAGTTAAATACGCACTTTGTGAAGATCTTAACGGTAGCGTTGATACAAATCGTGACATTAGTGCACTGTTACTACCCGCAGATCAACGAGGTTGTGCCATTGTCATTAGTAGAGAAGCAGGTATATTTTGTGGTAAACGTTGGGTAGAAGAGATCTTTTCTCAACTTGGCGGCGATTGTCAACTCACCTGGTATGTGAAGGATAGTACACCGATTATCGCGGATGTGCCACTACTTAAAGTGGATGGTTTGGCCCGCACGATCCTCATCGCTGAACGCACTGCACTCAATTTTATACAAACTTTGTCTGGTATCACAACACAGGTGAGGCGTTATGCCGATAGGCTTATAGGTCATAATACACAGCTGCTAGATACACGCAAAACGTTACCGAATTTACGTTACGCATCAAAGTATGCCGTACTTTGTGGTGGAGGACATAATCATCGACTTGGTTTGAATGATGCTTTTCTTATAAAAGAGAATCATATCATCGCCTGTGGTTCTCTTCCGCAAGCGGTGCAAAAAGCCGCTGCGCTCTACCCGGATGTGCCAATAGAAATTGAAGTTGAATCCTTACAGGAGCTTCAGCAAGCACTCTCCTGTGGTGTTGACATTGTGATGTTAGATAACTTTTCTCTGGTGATGATTAGAGAGGCAATCGTTTTAACGCAAGGCCGCGCATTGCTTGAAGTTTCGGGTAATATTACCGATGACACATTTGCACATTATGTGGATACAGGCGTTGACTTTATCTCCGTGGGTGCCTTGACAAAACATGTCAGAGCACTTGATTTATCGCTACGTTTTACGCCGCTATCCTAGCGTGTAACGCAAGTTTATCGTTCGCCTTAACGGGCTGGTAAGAGAAATTGATCCACTTCTCCGCTGGTCAAATAGCTATCTGTACCCTAGTAAAGCCATCGCGAGAATAGCGATTTTGTTGCAATGCTCAACGTGCTTTACTCGCTATTCGGCTTAGGATGACGACTTTTTAGCCCCCTCAATAACATCATACCCTCTTTGTAAAGGTAATTACCCTAATGCTAAACTGGGGATGACCAAATAGGCTAGCTGAAAGGCCGCTCATTGAAAACACACGGCCGTGAATATTGAAGTCAGTTTTACCCTCAACTGACAACGGCAGTGACGGTCAACATCCCGTTCCGCCTGTTATTTCCGTGTTGCTCCGCAAAAATCGATGCAATTTTCTGCACGCTAGATCTTTTTTTCAACGATCCATGCCTGGTTTGTTTTTTACCACTTTTCTACCTTTCATCCCCGCTGCATGCTAATGCGTAAACACGTTGGAGGCAAAATATGGAACAATAATAAGGCCTTACCCTGATTGAACTGATGATTATCATCGCCATTGTCGCTATTCTCAGTACAATTGGCATTCCCTTTTTACCAAAATTACTTACAGCGCGCAGCACTAACTGACATGCTACAAACAATGGTGCCTTATAAAACAGCGGTGGAGCTCTATACCATTGAGCATGGTGGCTTCAACAATTGTAATAATAGCGACCAAGGTATTCCAGATAGTCGTACCTCGCGCTATGTCTCTGCAGTGAATGTTAAAAGTGGTGTTATCGTACTGACTGGCAAAGAAAGTTTAACTGGGTTGAATGTAACTCTCCCGCCGACTCAAGATCAGCAGAACGGCCACCTCACTTGGCAACGAGTTTGCACCAATGACAACAAAGAGTTGCAAAAAAAATATCTTAATCAGTTCCATTTTGAAGACTCGGCGCAGAGAGGTGGCTCTGCGTGAATGCCACCTCTTTTGCGCCAGTGAAGCAGATTTGTCAACGTCATGGCGATATCATTATTGAATGCACCCGCAATACGCTGCGTATTGCGTTAACGTCGACACCTGCGGATGAAATGATGGAAGCGTTACGCTTCGTTTACCAAGGCGCCATTGAAATAGAGTGTTGGCCTCTTGCCAAATTCGAACAGTATGCACATGCATTTGATGAGTTCGATGCTGCGCAGAACACGGTAAGCAATCGCGTTTCTGATATTTTGAATACATTGCTACAGCAAGCTGCTGAGCGACGTGCATCAGATATTCACATAGAACCGCAGCGAAGCCAGCTTTCTGTCAGATGTAGAATCGATGGTGTACTCATCCCGCTTAACAGTCAATTGGAGTGTGAACCTGGTGCGCTGATTGCTCGTTTGAAAGTGCTAGCTGGCATGGATATAGCAGAGCGTAGATTACCTCAAGATGGACAATTGAGCCTAACTTGTAATAATGCACAGGCGGCATTCAGGCTCTTCACTTTGCCCGTTCTCTATGGAAAGAAGATCGTATTAAGGCTGCTACAAACCCAATCTGACGACGCAATTTCGTCACGGCAGTTAGGCTTATCTGTTTTACAACTTCAGCAGTACAAAAATGCCTTAAATAAACCACAAGGATTAGTGCTCGTCACTGGCCCGACGGGTAGCGGTAAAACATTTACACTATACAGTGGTATTAGCCATCTTAATCAACCAAATCGCAACCTGAGCAGCGTAGAAGATCCGGTCGAAATACCGATCACGGGGGTTAACCAAACACAAGTTAATCCTAAATCAGGACTGAATTTCACTCGAGTTTTGTGTGCGCTATTGCCACAGAATCATCATGATAGGCGAAATTCGTGATGCAGAAACGGCTGATATTGCAGTTAAAGCAGCCCAAACAGGCCGCCTTGTTCTTTCTACACGGCATACAAATTCAACTGTTGAGATCTTGACTCGACTATCGCAGATGGGCATCCCCAGCTATTTCTCGGGCCAAGCTTGTGTCCTACGTCTCGTACGTAAACTTTGCTTACACTGCCGTCAACGCGGTCAAGTATTAACTCACCTGCCAACGGATCTTTGGCCAGGTACGTTTCAGACTTGGTATGCCACAGGATGCGAACACTATTTTTCAGGCTACTATGGTTGCCAAGCCATTTTCGAACTTCTCCCTATTAGCAGTAAATTGCAAAATGCGATTATCGCAGTAAGCCGAACAGAGTTAACTATAAAACTGAGTGAGCGCAATTTCCTCTTAATCCATTGTCGCAAAGAAAAGAAAACAGGGAAAAGGCAATGGAACAACGCACATAAAATTGCGTTTTTTAACCAACTTGCAACGCTACTCAAGGTGGGATTATCCTTGGTACAGAGTCTCTATATGATTGCTGAGGGCCATCCCGATTTAGCTTGGCGCACGTTACTGACAGAGTTGAGTCCTACTTTACTGCAGGGTATTCCTTTTACCGAGACGTTGCGTCAATGGGAAACGATTTTTCCGCCAATTTGGTCTGCGCTAGTTGAAGCGGGTGAATTGACCGGTCAACTAGCGACGTGCTGCCGCAAACTAGCGGCACAATAATCCTGCCAGGATAAACTGTATGCCACCGTCATTAAAGTGATGTGTTACCTACCGATTGTTTATGCTCTGCGTCGTCATTTCCGTTGCGAGCGCTATGCTACCATGGGTATTTCCTAAATTTACAGAGATTTATCAATCAGTTAATTCCCCCCCCCGCTTTTACTCATAGTGTAATCTCACTTTCTTGTTGCTTACGACGTACTGGCTTGTGGCTGCTATGCATATTGATGCTATTGACCTTATGTTTAATTTACCTATATCGTCATTCAACACGCTGGCGTCGAACAGAACAATATTTTTTACTCCGCATCCCTTAATATCGCTACTCTCTGGCGTGGTAGTAAATTTAATCAAATATTACCACCCTCGCCTTAGCATAAAGAGCATGAATGACCCTATTACAAGGCTTACAAATCGCACAGCAAACCGTACTCGCGTTAGTGTGGCTGCAGCGCTGATCGCAATACAAAATCAGATTGTTGAGGGCCAAACACTGCATCAAGCGATAGAAAAACATCCTCTATTCACGGCATTCTGCTATCAATTAATTAAAACGGGCGAGGCAGCCGGCGCGTTGCAGGAGATGTTAATTCAATTAGCAAACTGGCACGAGACGTTCACGCATTCACTAGCAGAAAATTTCGGTACAGCACTAGAGCCAATGATTATGGTGGTAACAGGCGTCATTGTCGGCGCACTCGTTATCGCCATGTGTCTTACTATATTTAGCTTAGGCGATATTTTAAATTGAACTCAACCAAACAAACAAAGATGAGATTGTTCTCTTAGATAAATGGACTAATTGCTACCGCGAAATGCACTGTAGATTTATTCGTCGTGTAAACAGATCGTTGAAAATATAATGGGGACTAGTAGCCAGCAGCGCTTTTACACATGTCACTATACGTAGCACTGATGATGCAAGTAGCTAGCTTGAGTGCGTTTTGAAACCTTTGGATTAATCAAGTTTTTTTTAAAAACATTGTATTGCATAGTGTATTACTCTTTAAGCTAACAATGTAGTCCTTCATCCAAAATAAGGTGGTGGAAAACAGCCTATCGATATTACTTCTGTATTGCTTACGCTAGGCTTTAGCTTGAATCCCTTCATCTCAATGAGGTTTGAAACAGGGGAATAAATGGGAAGATATTCGCGGTTAACACTCGCATTTTTTATCTAATGTTGTCTATCTTACGTGGGTCAAAACTGACTTTAGCCCTGGTTGTTTCAGCTAGTACACGTGGCAATGAACATGGGGCCACCCCTATAAGTCCAATAGGCTTAGAAGACGAAAGGTTACAATTTTTCATCACTACATAAGGGTTTTGGGATTAAAAACAATGTGCAGTGTATATAGTTAGATCCGCGCTTTTAAAGGTGATGACAGCCCATACGTTCAGTTTGATCGCGAAGATGCACTGTGCCATGCCTACACGATTGTTCTACTCTGATGTTAAATGCCTACTAGGATGCAAAAGTAAACATTGGAGAAAAAATGTGCTTCATTAGCCTCTGCGCCCCTCTCCGCAGGAGGCTAATATCGATGTATTTTGTTGTGCCGCTAGAAATTAAAAATCTGATTTTCCTGCTCGGACACACGAATAAAAGTTGTGCGTTTAGTCAGCTCCTTTAAACGTTGTGCACCTACATAGGTACAAGCCGAACGCAATCCACCTAGAATATCGCGTGCTGTCTGTGCTACTTCACCGCGCAGGGGAAGTTTAACTTCTTTGCCCTCTGCCGTCCGGTAATCTGCAACACCACCGACATGTCGCTCCATTGCCAGCGTTGAACTCATGCCATAAAAAAGCATTAAGGATTCACCATCTTCATTGACGATAGTACCTTCGCACTCTTGATGGGCTGCCAGCATGCCACCTAACATGACAAAATCAGCACCACCACCAAATGCTTTAGCAATGTCTCCGGGAACTTTACAACCGCCATCGCTGATAATCTGTCCACCTAAGCCATGCGCAGCATCTGCACACTCAATGACAGCAGAGAGTTGAGGATACCCTACCCCAGTTTTAACACGTGTGGTACAGACAGAACCAGGACCGATGCCTACCTTCACCAGGTCCGCGCCTGCAAGTATCAATTCTTCTACCATTTCGCCAGTGACGACGTTACCAGCACAGATAGTTTTATGTGGAAAGCTTTGACGAGCACGCTTTAAGAAGTCAACAAAATGCTGTGAATAGCCATTAGCAACATCAATACAGATAAAGTTGATGAGTGGAGAGAGTGCTAAAATTTGCGACATTTTGGCAAAATCTTCATCCGAGGTGCCCGTTGACACCATGCTATGCCGGAGTGTTTTTTCACCACAATGTTGCACAAATTCGCGCCACTGCGCTAGCGTGTAATGCTTGTGGATTGCTGTGAGTAAGTCAAATTCAGAGAGCGCTTTGGCCATACTAAATGTGCCAACCGTGTCCATGTTTGCTGCAATAATAGGAACACCAGACCATGCCTGCTGTGAATGCTTAAAAGTGAAATAGCGCTCAAGCTCAACTTGAGAACGACTTTTCAATGTTGAACGCTTTGGGCGAATGAGCACATCTTTAAACCCAAGCTTAACATCTTCTTCAATGCGCATTATGTGATTCCTGAATTATATTAGAGTGAGGCAAGATTCTAACTGCTTATATTAGTTTCGGCCCTAGTGGATATCTTTTGAGCTAAGTCGCGATAAAGACGAAATTTTCGTGATTTATACACGCCTTTTGGGCAACTATCTGCTAAATTCTAACATGATAAACGAGGCCTACTTAATGAGATATCCTACTGATGCAATTTGTCTATTTTATGCTACAGGAGAAAATTATGCCCTGCACTATAGCATTAACTGGCGGCGTTGGAAGCGGTAAAAGTAGCGTCGCACGCGCATTTGCCACTCTTGATATCACTGTTGTAGATACTGACATAATATCACGCGAAATCGTTTCAGCAGGACAACCAACTCTGAATAAAATGGTTAAGCATTTTGGAAAATGTATATTAAATGAGAAGGGCACACTCAATCGACGCTATTTGCGTGAGATCATATTCTCACAAACAGAGGAGAGAATATGGTTGGAAAATTTACTGCATCCACTTATCAACGCTAGAGCGAAAGCCTATATTGCACAGGCCCCATCACCATGGTGCCTTTGGGTTGTGCCTTTACTGGTTGAAAAAAAATTACAACACCAAGCCGACCGTGTTTTAGTGGTAGATGTTGATGAATCAACGCAACTTAAGCGCGTGATGGCGCGTGACGGGATCGATGAATCGCAAGCGAAAAAGTTAATCGCCATTCAGGCTAGCAGGAAAGCACGTTTGGCAATTGCCGATGACATTATTAATAATAACGGCGCACCAGAAGCGATTTTCCTCCGAGTTATTGAGCTTAATCGGCGCTATCTCACTATGTTCTGTCGTCCAACCGAGTTAATTTGATGAGCACTACAATTCTATTTGAACATCCCCTTAACGAAAAAATACTCACATGGCTGCGCATTGAATTTTTATTTTTTCATTTGCAGGAAATTTCTTCATTTACCAGCATCGTTGATGCTTTAACTTTTTTTCGCATATTAAATAAACTATTAGATATTTTTGAGCGGGTAGACCTGCGCTGTGAGCTACTTATGGAGCTGGCGAAGCAGCAGTTGAAAATTGAACAATGGTGTAAGTATGCCTATGATAGATCATGAACGTGCGCAACAATTTAAACAACAACTTAAACAGCACGTCTCCATTCTTATCTCCGCACCAGGTGCGGTAAAAAAGTTATGTCAAGACCGTCTAATTAGCTTAGTAAGACAACGTCTGAATATTTCTGGGGGCTGTTGTAGCTTCGATTTACCTTCATCATATCTCTGGCCCTCTCAGCCAAAAGCCGCTCGCGATAAACAAATAAATGATTGGACTTTAGCGTTAACACCTCTTAGCGATGCACTCATACTGGCACTTGACATTATTCGCCAATCGGGGCTATTTTAACAGCGCATTAGTGTTAATGGATCTTATCAAGATAATGCTGCTGAATCTAATATGTTGCGTTTAAAGGTATTCAGCGAGGACCTGCTCTACCCGCAAATTTCAAGGCATAAGTGGCGTTTTTCTATTCGCTTTTTTCCCTTAGATGACGACAAAATAGAGGTGCCAGAACGGATTAATTTCCATTTAGCACGTTGTTAAAGGAAGGAGATTGCAGTGAACGAATTAATCTATGTTTCCTGTCCCAGTTGTGGTAAAGAGGTCGTCTGGAATTCACAGCATCAATGGCGTCCATTTTGTAGTAAACGTTGTCAGCTTATCGATTTTGGTAGTTGGGCCGAGGAGTCATATTGTATTAGCGATACAGCGGACACTATCAATAGTGAGGCGATCGACAGCAATATCTTGACTGATTAGTATGCTAGCACAGCACAAAGTATGTCTATCGCACGCCTAAGACAGTGTGTGTTCAATGTGTATTGAACAAGTAAGTTCAACCTAGCATAAACCCCATGTCTGTTTTTTTGCGCACCCAAAGAAGCTTAATTGCATACTATTAACCATTTCGTCTTTGCCGCCGATAGTTCAACAATACGCCGACACACCCGAGCATTCTACATCGCTATTTTTATCTTCATCTTGAAATAGCCTTAATTTATTCATTGTTTTGCTACTCTGGCTGGGCTTTATTGAATAGATTGAACATTTGGGTGATGGTTTGCTCCGGTCATTTCAACATGAGGACCCTATGGCAACGCAGAAGTTTAAAATAACCCACTGGTCCACGTATAACAACGCTCTCAAGCAGCGCGGATCTCTGACCATATGACTGGATGCCTCGGCAATTGCTCCCTGGACCGCCTGGGCGGCGTGGTCGGTTAGACATGGCTATCACCTCTGTGGCAGTAGATAGCCCGACACATGAAATTATCTGTGCCGATTTATCGTTAAACGGTACGACTGATGCTCAGGCTATACCAGCTCTGATAAACTAGACCCACCGGAAAATCCGGGTGGCCTCGGCTGACGGCGCTTACAATACCCGCTACTGTCATGATGCCCTGCTGAGAAAGAAGATAAGACCGCTGATTCTTCCAGTGGCTGAAACCACTGTGTTCCGGTTCAAAACACTCATGGGCGATCATCTAAGTCTGTGTGACTATGATGCGCAGGTAGGTGAGGCAATGGCGATGGTCAACGCGCTTAACAAAATGACACAGTTAGGAATCCCTAACAGTATCCGGATCGCATAACAATCAATCTATTTAGAGGGCCCGTAGTCACAAGTTCTGAGTTATTCAACAAAGTCCGTTTTGCTATGAAACTATGAAAATAAATACCGTTATGTCGGGTTAAAAATAAAATAGCCAGTAGCGACTATTGCAGACAGTGTATCTGGTGCTGATCTGATAAACTTAGCTTTATCCAATCGACTTTCGAAATTAAACAGCCGATTCGCTCATATTCTGGCAGTATTTATTTACATTTACCCCTAGGATGTTAATCCGTGTATATGGCTGAATATAGGTTCTATTTAACACGATAATAGTGCGGTCAATAAGGTAAGAGGAATGCGTTATACATTGTTAGTGACTGGTCCGCCTTACGGCACGCAACAGGCCAGCAGTGCTTGGCAATTTGCTAACACATTAATTACGTTGGAGCACACACTTGAAAGTGTATTTTTTTATCGCGAGGGGGTGCTTAACGCTAACGAAATAACACAGCCTGCGAGTGATGAGTTCGATCTGGTGCGAGCTTGGCAAGGATTACAGCGCGATCCTGTTAATTTAATTGTCTGTGTTTCAGCAGCACTGCGACGCGGCGTGATCGCGACTTCGCCAGAGCAGCTATCGCAGGCCAGTGACATAAACGCTCCCTTGAATTTTCAATTTAGTGGGCTAAGCGCTCTCGCTGAAGCTGCGCTCAATTGCGATCGGCTAATCCAGTTCTGATGAATCGTGTTGCTTTTTTATTCACGCAGATCCCTTATGGTAATAGTGCTGGTCGAGAAGGATTAGATGCCGTGCTGGCAACCTCGAACTTTAGTGAAGACATTGCACTATTTTTTATTGGTGATGGTGTATTTCAACTATTAGCGGGCCAGAAGCCGCAATCCATTCTCATGCGCGATCATGTTGCCACTTTTGCTGTATTATCGCTCTACGATATTACGCAAATATACCTTTGCGCGGCATCGTTACAGGAACGCGGGATTCCACCAGAGGGACCTTGGGTGATTACGCCTAAGCTGTTACAGCCTATGGCTTTACGCAGTGAGCTAGAATGCTTTGATACACTCATCACTTTTTAAGATATAAGTATATGTTGGTCACGCTGAACCGCTCGCTCAAACAAACTGACATGAGTACAATAAGTAGATTAATTACTGCCGCCGACGATCTGTTACTGATACAAGATGCGGTTACTGCTGCCATGGCGAAAAGTGATCTGCTGCCAGCGTTAATTGTTTTGCCAGCTGCATTGTACGTCTTAAAAGAGGATTGGCTAGCGCGCGGGCTAGATGATTTGCTTGCTGAGGAGTTCACCCTGGTCGATTATGTCGGTTTCGTGCAATTGTCGTTCAAACATCGTCAACAGCTCGTCTGGTAAGCTATCTAATTTGGTTATTTCTTGACACTTACCTAACAGGGTTCTAGAATTTCGCGTCCAAGAATTTCCGTCGGGTATTTATCACGTGTTTTTAGAAAGTAAAACTAGGAGTTTTATTAATGGCAACAGTTAACCAGCTGGTTCGCAAACCGCGCTCGCTTAAAATTGCTAAAAGCAATGTGCCGGCGCTGGAGGCCTGCCCGCAAAAGCGTGGTGTTTGTACCCGTGTTTACACTACCACCCCAAAAAAACCGAACTCGGCCTTACGTAAAGTCTGCCGTGTCCGTCTTACTAATGGCTTCGAAGTAACTTCATACATTGGTGGGGAAGGTCATAATCTTCAAGAGCACTCAGTTATTCTTATTCGCGGCGGACGTGTGAAGGATTTGCCTGGTGTGCGTTATCATACCGTTCGTGGCGCACTGGACTGTTCCGGTGTTAAAAATCGAAAACAAGCGCGATCTAAGTATGGTGTTAAAAGACCTAAAGCTTAATAGTGCTCTGTTAAGTAAGGCCAAACGTTATAACCCAAATGTAAAACTAAACTCATTAAGTTTTGGATAACCTGAATTTCAAACGGAGTGTTTCATGCCACGTCGTCGCGTTATTGGTCAGCGCAAAATTTTACCCGATCCTAAATTTGGATCTGAATTGCTGGCCAAGTTTATCAATGTATTAATGGTTGATGGCAAAAAATCCATTGCCGAATCAATCGCTTATAATGCACTAGGTACGCTGACTCAGCGCTCCGGTAAATCTGAACTCGAAGCGTTTGAAATTGCACTAGAAAATGTACGCCCAACGGTTGAGGTGAAGTCGCGCCGTGTAGGTGGTTCTACGTATCAAATTCCAGTCGAAGTACGTCAGGTTCGTCGAAATGCTTTAGCAATGCGCTGGATAGTAGAAGCAGCACGTAAGCGTGGTGAGAAGTCCATGGCGTTACGTTTAGCGAACGAGCTCTCAGATGCTGCTGATAATAGGGGTACAGCAGTGAAAAAACGTGAAGATGTCCATCGTATAGCGGAAGCTAACAGGGCGTTTGCGCACTATCGCTGGTAACAAGTTAAGCGAAGTAAAACGCTGCTAGGGTGTAACGGCTATTTTGTTAGCTAGCTTCGGGCGTCCGAAAATCAGAGGAATCAAATGGCTCGTACAACTCCCATAACCCGATATCGGAATATCGGTATTAGTGCCCACATCGATGCCGGAAAAACAACGACAACCGAGCGTATTCTGTTTTATACCGGTGTAAATCATAAAATTGGTGAAGTGCACGACGGTGCAGCCACAATGGACTGGATGGCACAAGAACAAGAGCGTGGTATTACCATTACCTCGGCAGCAACCACGGCCTTTTGGTCTGGCATGGCTAAACAGTTTGAACCACATCGCATTAATATCATTGACACACCAGGTCATGTTGACTTCACGATAGAAGTGGAGCGTTCTATGCGCGTTTTAGACGGCGCGATCATGGTTTATTGCGCAGTTGGTGGTGTGCAACCGCAGTCAGAGACTGTATGGCGTCAGGCAAATAAATACAAAGTTCCTCGTATCGCTTTTGTCAACAAAATGGACCGTATGGGTGCGAACTTTCTAAAAGTCGTGGGGCAAATCAAATCGTGCTTAGGTGCATTGCCGGTGCCGTTACAGTTGGCAATTGGTGCTGAAGATAGCTTTACGGGTGTTGTTGACTTGATTAAAATGAAGGCAATCAACTGGAATGATGCTGATCAAGGAACCACATTTGTTTACGAAGATATCCCGGCTGATATGCTGAACCTAGCGGAAGCGGGGCGTCAAAATTTAATCGAATCGGCTGCAGAAGCTTCTGAAGCATTGATGGAGAAATATCTGGAAGGCGAAGAGCTGACAGAGGAAGAGATCAAAACTGGGTTGCGTTTACGTGTCTTAAACAACGAGATTGTCCCGGTCACCTGTGGTTCCGCTTTTAAAAATAAAGGGGTGCAGGCGATGCTGGATGCAGTAATAGAGTACCTGCCTGCGCCGACAGACGTGCCAGCGATAAAAGGTATTTTAGACGACGGTAAGGACACGCCGGCAGAGCGTCATCCGGATGATAAAGAGCCTTTTTCTGCACTAGCATTTAAAATTGCTAACGATCCCTTCGTCGGTAACCTGACCTTCTTCCGTGTCTATTCCGGTGTGGTAAACTCTGGCGATACTGTGCTGAATTCAGTTAAAGCTCAGCGTGAGCGTTTCGGGCGCATTGTGCAGATGCACGCGAACAAACGTGAAGAGATTAAAGAGGTCCGTGCTGGTGACATAGCCGCAGCTATAGGCCTAAAAGATGTCATTACGGGTGATACGCTTTGCGATATTAACAAGCCGATTATTCTAGAGCGTATGGAATTTCCCGAACCTGTTATCTCTATAGCCGTAGAACCTAAAACTAAAGCCGACCAGGAAAAAATGAGCACCGCCTTAGGGCGGTTGGCGAAGGAAGACCCCTCGTTCCGGGTCTGGACTGACGAAGAGTCCAATCAGACGATTATTTCGGGTATGGGTGAGCTCCATCTTGACATTATTGTGGATCGTATGAAACGTGAGTTTAATGTTGAGGCGAATGTAGGTAAGCCTCAAGTGGCTTATCGTGAAACTATCCGTGATAAAGTTGAAGGCGTTGAAGGAAAGCATGCCAAACAGTCAGGCGGTCGTGGTCAGTATGGGCATGTTGTTATCGACATCTACCCCCTTGATCCCGGTGGTAAAGGTTATGAATTCGTTAATGACATTAAAGGTGGTGTCATCCCTAACGAATACATTCCTGCAGTAGATAAAGGTGTTCAGGAGCAATTGAAATCAGGACCACTTGCGGGTTACCCGGTGGTGGATCTAGGAATACGGTTGCATTTTGGTTCATACCACGATGTGGACTCTTCAGAAATTGCGTTTAAACTTGCGGCTTCTATCGCTTTTAAAGAGGGTTTCAAAAAAGCAAAACCTGTCTTACTTGAACCTATCATGAAAGTGGAAGTAGAAACGCCAGAAGAGAACATGGGTGATGTGATTGGTGACCTCAACCGTCGCCGTGGCGTCATTGATGGTATGGATGACACGTCGACAGGTAAAACAGTCCGCGCCCAAGTTCCGTTGTCAGAAATGTTTGGTTATGCTACGGATCTGCGGTCTCAAACTCAAGGTCGAGCTTCTTACTCTATGGCATTTTTAAAGTATTCCGAGGCACCAAATAATATTGCTCAGTCTGTCATTGAAGCGCGTAGCAAATAGAGAACTACGTTTATTTAGAATAGTAATTAATTCTCTTCCCCCAACACAGAGCGTAACAGTTAAGGAATATCACCATGGCGAAAGAACAATTTAAGCGTATAAAACCGCACGTCAACGTTGGCACGATAGGTCACGTTGACCACGGCAAAACCACACTGACGGCTGCAATAACAACGGTGCTGTCAAAGCGGTTTGGTGGTCAAGCACGCGCATTCGATCAAATTGACAATGCACCTGAAGAGAAAGCGCGTGGTATTACTATCAACACCTCACACGTAGAATATGAGACAGAAAAGCGCCACTACGCTCACGTTGACTGTCCGGGTCACTCTGACTATGTTAAGAACATGATCACAGGTGCAGCGCAGATGGACGGGGCGATACTGGTGGTAGCGGCAACAGATGGTCCGATGCCGCAGACGCGTGAGCATATTCTGCTTGGACGCCAGGTAGGGGTGCCTTACATCATCGTATTTTTGAACAAATGCGACATGGTGGACGATGAAGAGTTACTAGAACTGGTTGAGATGGAAGTACGCGATCTCCTATCGCAATATGAATTTCCTGGGGATGACACGCCGATAGTGCGGGGTTCGGCCTTAAAGGTATTGGAAGGTGATGCGGAGTGGGAGCAGAAGATACTAGAGCTTGCTGAGCATCTAGACAACTATATACCTGAGCCAGTGCGCGCAATAGATCAGCCATTCTTGCTACCGATAGAAGATGTTTTCTCCATATCGGGACGTGGCACGGTAGTAACGGGGCGAGTGGAGCGAGGGATAGTTAAGGTTGGAGAGGAAGTGGAGATCGTGGGCATAAAGCCGACGGTAAAAACGACCTGTACAGGAGTGGAAATGTTCCGTAAGCTGCTGGATCAGGGTCAAGCTGGAGAGAACGTGGGTGTGTTGCTTCGTGGTATTAAGCGAGAAGAGATAGAGCGGGGCCAAGTATTGGCGAAGCCAGGCTCGATCAAGCCGCACACGCAATTTGAATCAGAGGTTTACGTGCTGTCAAAAGAGGAAGGTGGAAGACATACACCATTCTTCAAGGGTTATCGTCCCCAATTTTACTTCCGTACAACGGACGTGACAGGTTCGATAGAGCTGCCAGAGGGAGTGGAGATGGTAATGCCGGGAGACAATATAAAAATGAATGTCACGCTGATTCACCCTATTGCGATGGATGAAGGATTGCGCTTTGCGATTCGTGAAGGTGGACGCACAGTAGGCGCAGGCATTGTCACCAAAGTAATTGCTTAATTATTGTAAATTCAGCTTCAACAAAAAAAGGATCGCACTTGTCTGGTGGTCCTTTTTTATACACTAGAAAAACGCCAGTGATTGTTTCAAGGCATTTGAGCCTGAACCATCCCGCTCTATCTACATCGCGTAAATCTGCACTCTAGTTGATCAATAGTAGCACTTAATACACATAGTTGAATATTAAATTAATCATTACATAATTATTTTAGTAAAATATTAAAGATCAATTTTATTCTCATAACTTAATATCAGCTATAGTTAAACTATTTATATATTAGTAAGGCTTTGTTGAATAGATTGAACTTTTGGGTGATGGTTTGCTCCGGTCATTTCAACATGAGGACCCTATGGCAACGCAGAAGTTTAAAATAACCCACTGGTCCACGTATAACAACGCTCTCAAGCAGCGCGGATCTCTGACCATATGACTGGATGCCTCGGCAATTGCTCCCTGGACCGCCTGGGCGGCGTGGTCGGTCAGACATGGCTATCACCTCTGTGGCAGTAGATAGCCCGACACATGAAATTATCTGTGCCGATTTATCGTTAAACGGTACGACTGATGCTCAGGCTATACCAGCTCTGATAAATACAATACCCGCTACTGTCATGATGCCCTGCTGAGAAAGAAGATAAGACCGCTGATTCTTCCAGTGGCTGAAACCACTGTGTTCCGGTTCAAAACACTCATGGGCGATCATCTAAGTCTGTGTGACTATGATGCGCAGGTAGGTGAGGCAATGGCGATGGTCAACGCGCTTAACAAAATGACACAGTTAGGAATCCCTAACAGTATCCGGATCGCATAACAATCAATCTAGTTAGAGGGCCCGTAGTCACAAGTTCTGAGTTATTCAACAATGCCATTCCCTTGATGCTTATCTCCTCTATTTATTTGTAACCTAATTTAAAATATATGATATTCTTTTAGTGCAGAAGAGTTGTGTATATTTGTTATCTTTAAATTCCCAAAATATATTGCCACATTTAACCTTAGCTTTCTCTCCAGGAGGAACATTTTTCTTTTGTGGTATGTTTTCGCCATAGCCGTGTGATGTGTGCAGCTAATTAGCTTGCAAGAAACCACGAGTAGAATACAAGCAATAATCGCTTTTTTTTTATTCTGTTAACGGATTACAGTAGATCTGGTGGCGATAGCTTAGTGCGTATTGTTAATATGTTTAAAACAGCAGGCGGGCATTCATTAGCACTTTTTAACCTTGGTTAACGAGCAGTTGCACACTGCTCGTTATGCTCGGGTAGCTAAGTGTGGGTGAAGTCGATAATCATGCCTCCCGTGAATTTACCCTGCTCCATCTCTTCAAAAAGAGTAGCGACCTCATCTAATCGACGCAACGTGACCTTGGGTACCACTCTGCCTTCAGCACCAAATTGGAAGGGCTATTTTAGATCTTCGCGCGTGCCAATTAACGAGCCCACCACTTCAATGCCATCCAGTACCAGGCGAGGAATAGCATACCACCATCAACCGTGTAGCCCGCATTTGTCACCTGGCGGCAGAGTGTTTCTCTGACACTGTTGCAATACTCACAGTGGGCACATCCCTCAAAAAACAAGCAACACTGGCCCGGTCACCCACTTTTAACGCAGTAACTTCCTCACCTATACCTCAACGACTACCCCTAAACCCTCATGGCCCAACCTCACCCTAGTAACATCACCAAAATCGGCATTTTTTACATGAAGATCCGTATGGCAGACACCACACAAAACACCATATTGAGTAACGCCTCACCATAGGCCAGTGGCGGCACTGTTTTCTCTTGAATAACGAGACATTTCTTACCTGCGACGACTGCTGCTTTCATAAAATATCCTTACGTGGAATAAAAGAAATGTGTTAGGCATGAAAAAATGCAATATAAAAAATACCTTAACGGATTATCAAGCGAGAAGATTGACCTATTCTGTGCTAATCTTGGCGTTAGTGTTTTGCCTTAAATCAATTTGTTGAAGGAATGATTAATAAATGAGGTGAGTCCTTAGCGTTTGCCAGCTTGGTTAAAAATAGGGTCCGTTGAATACATTGATGTGAGGAAAACGGTTGGTGCGTTTATTTTAATGAGTTGATTAAATTACAAGGAAGAGGCGGGTCCATTTCTTCGGATTAGTGTCAATCTTCCTTCAAGATCCTATGTTGATCTGGATGAATTAATGTTTTCACGTTTTTTGTGAAAAAAAACCTAAGCCAATAAGGGTAAAGAAATGCTGATCCGCAGGGGATACAGGTTCTGACTCAGAATAGGCACTAAATCAGGCTAATGAGGAGAGTAACGCCGCGTTGGTGGGTCGTGCAGGATTCGAACCTGCGACCAATTGATTAAAAGTCAACTGCTCTACCGACTGAGCTAACGACCCAAAATATTATTGTGTTAGTTATCAGCAGATGCGGCTGCCAATGGCTACTGCAACTGAGTATGGTGGGTGATGACGGGCTCGAACCGCCGACCCCCTCCTTGTAAGGGAGGTGCTCTACCAACTGAGCTAATCACCCGTCCATGTGGAGACGCATTATTAGGGATAGTTAAAAGCGAGTCAACGCCTTTTAAAAAGAAAAATTATTTTTCCTGATCGCCACTGATTAAAAAAAGAAATTTTTTCTATCCATACCTCCGCTGATAACTTTATTGCGTTTTAGCCAACTTGTTGCTTTGTAGAGAAAAGCGGAAATGTTAGGATAAGAAGATGTGTCCCTCTCAGTATAATCCTTCTTCTAGCGGAATTTTTTAATGAAAGTTAAAACACGTTTTGCACCCAGTCCCACAGGTTATTTACATGTAGGTGGTGCTCGTACTGCACTCTATTCGCTTCTTTTTTCTCGCCATTATCAGGGAGAATTTGTTCTTCGTATTGAGGATACCGATTTGGAGCGCTCCACACCCGAGGCAATAGAGGCAATTATAGACGGCCTAAATTGGTTAGGTCTTAACTGGGACGAAGGCCCCTATTTTCAAACACAACGCATGGCGCGTTATCAAACCGTCCTACAGCAGATGCTTACCGCTGGTACAGCTTATCGTTGTTATTGTAGTAAACAGCGGCTGGCACAGTTACGCGAAACGCAAATGGCACAGGGCGACAAACCACGCTACGATGGACATTGCCGTGATAATCCTCTATCCGCTGCTGATCCACACCAGCCGTATGTGATCCGTTTTCGTAACCCATGTAATGGAAAAGTGCTATTTGATGATCTTATCCGTGGAAAAATCGCCTTTAGTAATCAAGAACTTGATGACTTAATCATCCAACGTAGTGATGGATTACCAACCTATAACTTTTGTGTTGTCGTCGACGATTGGGATATGGGTATTACGCATGTGATACGCGGTGAAGATCATATCAACAATACGCCGCGACAAATTAATATTCTGCAAGCACTTGGTGCGACTATTCCGCAATACGCTCACGTCTCAATGATTTTGGGCGAGGATTGCAAAAAGTTATCCAAACGCCATGGTGCCGTAAGTGTAATGCAATACCGTGATAATGGGTTTTTACCTCAGGCGCTATTAAATTATTTGATTCGCCTGGGATGGTCGTACGGCGACCAAGAGATCTTTTCATTACAAGAGATGAAATCGTACTTTACGCTAGCCGCTGTCAGTAAATCTGCTAGCGCATTTAACAACGAAAAATTGCTTTGGCTGAATCACCACTATATCAATACATTACCAACAGCAGATGTTGCTAAGCAACTAACGTGGCATATGCAACAGGCGCAATTAGATATTAATGCTGGCCCAGATTTAGCACAATTGATCAGTTTATTGGGAGAGCGATGTAACACGTTAAAAGAGATAGTGAATCAATGCCACTATTTTTATCAAGACAAGATAAGTTATACTATGGCCGCGGCGCATAAGTTTTTACAACCTACTGCGTTGGCCCCATTAGTGGCCGTGCAGGACAAGTTGCACGCAGTAACTGATTGGCGTAAAGAAAAGATTCATTTCGCGCTACAGGAGACAGCAGAAGTGCTGCAGGTGGGTATGGATAAAGTTGGCATGCCACTTCGTGTCGCAATAACGGGATCTAATCAATCACCCGCACTCGATCTAACGCTACAGGCTGTTGGTCGTGAACGCAGTTTGGCTCGTATCAGTGAAGCAGTGGCGTGGATCGAAGAACAGCACGGCGAACAGACATGAAACACTCTGCTTAGCTGTCTTCAATCCTTAGTCGTTGTAGTACACCCTCAATTCCCTCACGTAACAGTAACTCCGATAGCTGATCTCGCTCGCGTGAAGACATCTGCTTGCTTGAATTAAGCAAGATATTCTGTAACCTACCTGGTTGTATTACATAGGTCGGCGGTGGCTCAGTTGTCTGGACAGCGGCAACAAGATAAGAGGTAACTCGCGCATTAATCTTAATTAAACGCGCTTTTCCACCCATAGATACCCGGTTTCGCTATGGTAGTCCAATTTTCACGATTTTCACGTTTAACGCATTTATTAATCGTTTGCCGACTAAAACCTGTCGCTTGTGCTAGCTCTTCTGGTGTTAACCAATCTTTTTTCATATCCCTTGCTATCACTGACTATCAGTTGTTCACATTACAAATGTAAATCATAAAATAAAGTAATATAAATATGTAGCGATTACAATCGCTATCCACAACTTATTGGTTTTACTTGTGGTTTGGCCCGTAAATTTCGCTAAGACATAGCTCTGTTACTTTAGAAAAATGAGATCGGGCAAAGCAATTCCTATGTTTTTCAGCCATCAACTGTTCGTCAAGCAATTTGATGTTGACAGGGGCTTTGTTGAATAACTCAGAACTTGTGACTACTGCCCCTCTAAGTAGATTGATTGTTATGCGATCCGAATGCTGTTAGGCACTCTTAACTGTGTCATGAGAAAAGCGCCGTCAGCCGAGGCCACCCGGATTTTCCGGTGGGTCTAGTTTATCAGAGCTGGTATAGCCTGAGCATCAGTCGTACCGTTTAACGATAAATCGGCACAGATAATTTCATGTGTCGGGCTATCTACTGCCACAGAGGTGATAGCCATGTCTGACCGACCACGCCGCCCAGGCGGTCCAGGGAGCAATTGCCGAGGCATCCAGTCATATGGTCAGAGATCCGCGCTGCTTGAGAGCGTTGTTATACGTGGACCAGTGGGTTATTTTAAACTTCTGCGTTGCCATAGGGTCCTCATGTTGAAATGACCGGAGCAAACCATCACCCAAATGTTCAATCTATTCAACAAAGGCATCGTAACGTGTAGATAGCGATATTCTGTTTGGATTCTAATACAATATTCAATAATTTTAACTATAAATATAGCGTTGCTGTTTTTTAACAGAGTATTAGCGATGTAGTGGTGAAAAAAATTGTTAGTGCTCTATTATTGTTTTTAAATATGATGTTGTTTTTAGCGCAGGATTGTAACTGGTAAAATGCTTGAGGTGGTGTGTGGTTACCGGCGGATTAGATCCTGATCCAATCTGCCGTAACTGATAATAAAGGTGTAAACGCGGTATGAGTGTGAGCGGGTAGTTGCACTGGGCAAGTAACGTGCAATAAAAAAACGATAAATGCCTCCGCTGGCTAATCCACCCAAGATAGGACCAAAAATAGATGCCAAGTAATAAGGTATACTGCAGGCGCCAGTAAAAGCAACAACTCAACCCCAAACGCATTTAAAACCGTGACGTTAGCGTGAGGGTAGGCAGCGAAAATGCCAGCAGTGACGAGACTATCTCTACTTCCACGGATCACGTGATTGATCTGTTCATAATAAATTAATTGTGATTGGTAAAGTGAGTAAACGAGTGCTGCGGCACAATAAGCCCACGGCTATCTGTGCAATAATATAGGGTAACACCCTTCGCGCACTGAACTTAGCGAAGAGGCAAAGCACTATGGTGACAACTGTGTTAAGGTGTGCGCCCGAAACGCCAGCGCTAAGATAAATTGCCATCGCCACCGCTATGCTCCAGACAATAGATATTCCCATTGGTCGTACTTGACGCCGACAAGTTGTAACGCAGCGACACATCTACAGCCAAAAAAATAATGAGTCCAGTACCAAAAAATTCGGCAATACACTGTCCTGTTAGTCGCTTTGCTATAATTCATAGTCGCATCCATATCAATACAACATTTAATGTGAATACGTACGCTAGCTTGTTTGATCTATTTTCTAATCCCCTGCGCTGTAAGCGCCATTCTGTGGTGTATAATAATAAAATAACATTTTATCTCATACTGGACTTGTTTAGAGGCACTACATAAAATCAAATTTGGGTTATTGGTGGAAATAATTGTCATGCTTGAACCTAATACCCTGGGCAACAAAGCGCATATAAACTATAGAGGACAAATGATGTCATTTGAAGTTTTTGAAAAACTAGAGGCAAAAGTACAGCAAGCAATTGACACCATTACACTTTTACATATGGAGTTAGAAGAGATCAAAGAGAAAAAAGAGGTACTGGAAAAAGAGGCGCAAAATTTGTCCGAACAGAAAGCAAGCTTACTGCAAGAGAATCAGCGATTAAAAGAAGAACAGGCGCAGTGGCAAGAGCGGTTACGCATTCTGCTCACTAAAATGGAAGACGTCTAAGCTAAGCGATAACAAATGGCATAACCGTTGGGTAAGTTACCCGCCGCGCGGTGGTTTACTCCAAGTCGAGTCGGGTTTCCGAGAGTATAATGCCAGTGTTATCAGCATAAATATGATCTCCTGAAAAAAAAGTGACGCCACCGAAAGTCACTCTAACATCGCTTTCTCCTTGCCCTTCATTGGGAGAACCAACTGGGATTGCAGCGACTGCCTGAATACCAATATCTAAATTGCTTAGCTTATCAACGTGTCTCACCGAACCATAAACAATGATCCCCTCCCACGCATTTTTTAAAGCGAGATGCGCTAACTCAGCATCTACGAGTGCGTGGCGTACCGAACCACCTCCATCAACCAGAAGTACTCTTCCTTTGCCGTACTCTTCTAGTATGTCGTAAAGCAGCCCATTATCTTCAAAACATTTTACCGTGACAATTTGTCCGCCAAACGAATTGCGCCCACCAAAGTTAGAAAATAGGGGTTCTACGACATTAATCTCTTCTTGATAAATATCACAGAGTTCTGAGGTATTATATTTCATGATTTTATGGTCAGATTATTACGAGGTAGATTCAGTATATCGCCATCTACAAAGTAATAGCAAAAACATTGCAAACTATGATAGCTATTTTACGCTATAGTGATTTATTTCCTGGTTAAATAGACACATGTTTAAACTGCTATAAGTGTAGGCCCGCATGCGTTATAGAACATAGGTTATTTGTTGATATTTTTCGTTATATTTATACGGTGGGACGACACAAGACAGAAAATGAGATAATGTGGTTTGACGCTAAAACGGTGCTGCTTAGTCAACCAGAACTGACGGTTTATCTTTAAGTTAAAAAAGTAAAGTTGTCAGTTTTGGTCATTTAGACGAACATCATAACATGGTTATGCTAAAACTGATGTGCAGGTTCAATATTGCTGGTGAACTTCCCGCGCTATAAGCTGATTAATCGTATATCACAAAGTCATTCTTTTATAATATAAAACGACTTAAGTCGTCGTCAGCAACCAGTTTGTCCAGATGCTTACTGACATAATCCGCATCAATCGAAATTACATCGCCTTTACGCTCATCAGCATTAAAAGAGATCTCTTCAACAAGCCGTTCCATCACCGTGTGCAAACGGCGTGCGCCAATATTCTCTGTCGTTTCATTTACCTGCCATGCAGCTTCCGCAATTTTCTGGATACCATCTTTAGTAAAACTGATGGTGACGCCTTCTGTTGCCATTAATGCTTCATGTTGTACCGTGACTGACGCACTCGGTTCAGTGAGGATGCGCTCAAAATCATTGACTGTCAGCGCTTTTAACTCTACGCGTATGGGTAGCCTGCCTTGCAGTTCGGGAATTAAATCAGAAGGCCGAGCAACTTGAAATGCACCGGAAGCAATAAACAAAATATGATCAGTTTTTACCATGCCATGTTTTGTCGAAACGGTATAACCCTCTACGAGTGGCAGCAGATCGCGTTGTACACCTTCGCGAGACACATCGGGGCCGGATGCTTCTCCCCGTTTGCATATTTTGTCAATTTCATCAATGAAGACGATACCATGTTGCTCGACGGCCTCAATCGCTTTCTGTTTAAGCTCTTCAGGATTAACCAGTTTTCCCGCTTCCTCTTCGAGCAACAGTCGCATCGCTTCTTTAATTTTTAATTTACGTATTTTTTGCTTCTGTCCATTAAGGTTTTGAAACATAGATTGCAGTTGGCTGGTCATCTCTTCCATACTTGGCGGAGCCATGATTTCAATACCTACGGGTGAAGCAGCCAGCGCGATTTCGATCTCACGATCATCTAAGCTGCCTTCACGTAATTTTTTACGAAAAATTTGGCGGGTTGATGAAAATTCATTGGCCGTCTCCGCTTGCCCCCAGTTGTCTTTCGTGGGTGGAACGAGGACATCCAGGATCCGCTCTTCTGCCATCTCTTCCGCATGGCTGCGATTATTTTCGATCGCCTGCATGCGCACCATTTTCACTGAGGCATCGGTTAAATCACGAATGATAGAATCAACCTCTTTACCTACATAACCTACTTCAGTAAATTTCGTTGCTTCTACTTTAATAAAAGGGGCATTAGCAAGTTTGGCTAAACGGCGAGCGATCTCGGTTTTACCTACGCCTGTAGGACCGATCATCAAAATGTTTTTCGGCGTGATTTCGAGGCGCAATTCTTCACTGAGTTGCATGCGGCGCCAGCGATTACGCAAAGCGATTGCTACGGCCCGTTTTGCGGCATTTTGGCCAATAATGAATTTATTCAATTCATTGATAATTTCACGCGGGGTCATCTCAGACATGATTAAAATCCTTATGCCGTAAGAGGTAAGGCTTCGAAATTGCAATTGTGATTGGTATAGATACAAATGTCAGCGGCAATTTCGAGGGCTTTTTCTACAATTTCGTGCGCACTCAATTCACTGTTCTCCAAGAGCCCCCTCGCTGCCGCTTGAGCGTATGGCCCACCAGAACCAATGGCAATCAGATCATTTTCAGGTTGAATAACATCGCCATTGCCGCTGATGATTAACGACGCTGATACATCTGCTACCGCTAGAAGCGCCTCCAAGCGACGTAATAGGCGATCGGTGCGCCAATCTTTAGCCAGTTCTACCGCGGATTTTACTAATTGTCCCTGATGCTTTTCCAACTTACGCTCAAATAAGTCGAATAGCGTAAAAGCATCCGCGGTACCTCCGGCAAACCCAGCAATGACACTGTCGTTATAAAGGCGCCGCACTTTATTAACGTTTCTTTTCATCACAGTATTACCTAAAGTAGCCTGACCGTCGCCGCCAATCACTACTTGCCCATTGCGTCTAACACTGACTATTGTTGTCACGGCCTAATCCTCACTCACAATGTAGTAGCTGTATTCTTCACTACCACTGTATTGAATAAAAACATTGAAGAGCGGTATGGGGTGGGATTGATAAATTTCAACCTCCGGATGATGGTATAAGTATGCAATCTTTATAATTGCTGGCACGTAGGCGCTTCAATTGTGTATCCGCCTTAGAACGAAGAAAATAAGGTCCAATCAGGATGCGATGCCAACTGCCGCTCGCTGAAATTCGGCTTTCAAAGCCAGATAAAGCGAGCTGAGCGCGAATACGTTCCGCCTGCGCTATACTCTTAAATGAACCGCACTGAATTGTCCAACTGGTGCTGTTGTGTTTTCCCTCAACGGCGCGAGTTACAGGTTTAGCCTCAGGCGTTTTTGGAACTAAATTGAACGACAATGATGGTACAGGCGCTACTGTTACGGTTGCTTGACGCTGTATCGACGTTTGATTGCGCGAAGTGTGTTGCGATGTGAGATCCTGTCGCATGTCTGATTGTAGTTGAGACAAAATTTGTTGTTGTTCTGCGGATAATTCAACAGGCGCATCATTTTTTGCTGTCAATTTATCGGTCTGCTGCGTGTATATCTGTCGGTTTTCCAACTCCTTAATGTATTTCCATCGCTCCTCAGGTTTTGGGGGCAGAGTATTCGCCGTAGAGAATCGAGTTGCTGGGCGTTTTTGTTGCGTTTTTTTCTCCTTTGTTAACCACCACAACCCACTAATGAAAGTAAGCAGTAGGGCAATGGAAAGCGTGAGCATTAGCACAGACGCGGCCTGTTTACGCTTAGTACGACGTCTCGACGATTTTTTATGCCGGGTGCATTTCCGGCTTACGTAATCTGGCTGTGCCACATTCAATCTGCTATTTTTGATAAAAATTTTGTATCCGTAGCGAAAAAGATCATTTTCGCTGTCTAAATTAAGACGCAATATTACGCAATACTTGGTGATGTAGCCAACAGCGTCGAAATATGACGTTGCTAATTCTAGCAAGATAGCACTATTTTCTACTCTTTACACAAGGTTGGGAGGTACTTTCGCGAATAATGAGATTGGCTGGCATCAGCACGGATTTAGTAGTGACCTGTTCACCATTCATTGGCATCAGCAACAGCTGCATGGCATATTGGCTTATCTCTCGTTTGGGCTGAGCGACCATTATCAATGGGGGATCACAGTAGCGCGGGCATTCAAGATCGTTGAAACCAATGATAGAGAGAGCATTGGGTAGATGTAAACCGAGTTGTTTCGCTTGATGGATGCCTCCCCGGCTTGCGTCTATCGTCAAACCATGACGGCGTAATGCCTGCAAATAACCTTGTAAACCGTAATGTAGTGCACACTGTTTTTCGTCGCCTGTGGTGATACACGTGATGCGTGTATGGCCTAGCTTAATGAGATAGGAGACCACATTATAGGTTTCGGTCAGTTATCAATATGGATAGCAGGCAGACGATGGTTAAATGAAAACTCGCTGGCGAGGACCAGCGGTGGTTGCAGAGCCATCTCTTCTTCTTTGAAAGAGAACTCCTATAATGAACTAAGTGCAATAATACCGTCAAATCAGCGTGATGTTACCAAGCTTGTTAGGTAGTTACTTTTCTGCTGTTGTCCCGCATAATCCATAATCAGCATAAGATAGTTATGTAGGATGGTGGTCATTTCAATGCCGTGAATGATTTTACCGAAGAAGGGATTACTGATATTACGTACAACCACTAATACCGTGTCGGTTTTCTCTCCACGGTGCGTAGGTAGTTGTTTGGGAAAAGTGTAAACCGGCTGCGTGTTTAATACGTTGTTGTAGTGGCCAAGAGACCTTCTCTGGATGTGACATTTCACGCGAGACTGTTGCGCTAGAAACACCCACCCTGTTAGCAACATCTCGCATTTTCGGTAAGCAAGTTGAATGATGAGATCGGACTATGTGACGTCCTTATACGGTTGATTATTCCAAAAAGGAATTATTGCATTTTACATCATAGAGTGATAGTTAACATGAATAATAATGGCTTATTCTATAATAAATCTTATCGCCATCTTCCATAATTATGTTGATTTTAGGGGTCAATAGGATCGACATCTAACAACCACGTGATCCTGTTTGCGGCTGGAAGTGCGTTGATTACGGGCATTAACTCTGTCAGTAACTGTTGTAATCGTTGCCGAGAGCGATGCTGGAGCAATAGCTGCCAACGCCATTGACCTTTTCGCTTTTCAAGTATTGCTGGCGTAGGTTTAGTAAACCAGAATCCGGCATCAGGTGCGCTAACATCCGCTAGATGTTCTTGTAGTGCCTGAAGAAACTGATATAACCGTTGGTTATCCTTATCCTCTGCGCGGATGATCGCGTGATAAGCAAATGGAGGCAACCCAGCGCTGCGTCGCTGTTTAAGCAGTTGTTCAGCAAAAGAGAAATAACCATATTGCAGTAAATCTTGCAGCAGTGGATGGTTGGGGTAGTGTGTCTGTAACAGCACCTCACCTTGATTAAAAACGCGGGTGGCCCGACCAGCAATCTGTGTATAGAGCTGTGCAAAGCGCTCAGTGGCTCTAAAATCAATGGAAAATAAGGCGCTGTCGACTTCTAGCACAACCACGAGCGTTACTGCGGGAAAGTGGTGCCCTTTAGCCAGCATCTGTGTTCCAATTAGGATACGCGCGCCGCCCTGATTAATATCCTGTAAATAGCGCTCTAGTTCGCCTTTACGCTGTGTGGTATCCCTATCGATACGAGAGATAGGCGTTTGTGGAAAATGATGTTTGAGTTGCTGTTCAAGCTGTTCAGTGCCAGTGCCGATAGGAAGTAGCTCTGTCGAGCTACAGCGTGGACAACGTGTTATCACTTGCCGCTGGCTATCACAATGATGACAGCGCAATTGCCGCTTTTGCTGGTGTAAGGTATAAGGTCGTTCGCAATCGGCACATTCGGCAACCCAGCCGCAGCAGTGACAAATTAGCGCAGGCGCATAGCCGCGACGATTAAGAAACAGTAATACTTGATGATCGTTGCTTAAGTGTTGTCGCACAGAGGTAATAAGCGTTAATGCAATATTACCTACTAATGGCACATCCTTTAAATCAATGAGCTGCTGCAAAGCGGGTTTAGCGCTTCCCGCGCGGTGCGTCAGCATCAGTTGACGATATCGTCCATTGTGCACATTTTGCAGTGTTTCAAGCGATGGTGTGGCGGATCCCATAACAATCGGGATATTTTCCTGGCGGGCACGTAAAACGGCTAAATCACGTGCGTGGTAGCGCCAACCTTCTTGTTGTTTGTAGGCGCTGTCATGCTCCTCGTCAATAATAATAATGCCCGGCTTCATGAGGGGGATGAATATTGCCGAGCGTGTGCCAATGATGACTGCACTTTCACCCCGGCGTGCACGCAACCAAACAGCAAAGCGTTGCTGGTTGGTTAATCCTGAATGTACTACGTCGATCGGTGCCTTAAACCGTGCGCGAAAGCGCGCAATCGTCTGTGGGGTTAAGCCGATTTCGGGCACTAACACGAGGGCCTGACAGCCAGCCGTCAACACCTGCTCTGTCACACCCAGGTACACTTCTGTTTTGCCAGAGCCAGTGATCCCTGCGACTAGCCAGGCATTGTAACGGGTTATGTCACACTGAATTGTCGCTACAGCGATAGCTTGTTGAGGATTTAGTGTTAATTGAGAACGAGTAATTGAGAAACAGTTCTGCCATTGAATCACAGGAGGTTGACTTTGTTGAAGCGCACATAATCCTTTTTTTTGTAATGCCTTTAGCGCGCTTTCATTTAAATTCAGTGTACCTATCTCATTACGATTAAGGGGCCTCTGCCGCAGTAGGGTGAGTGCCTGTCGCTGCTTAGGGGCTTTTTCTAGGTGAGCAAGTGGTAGTACGTTACCCTCATGCGTGACCACCCACTGCCCTATCGGCGGCATGCTAATAGACTTACCCTGACGAAGGGTTATTGGTAGCGCCTGATGCAATACTTCGCCCAGCGCAACGTGGTAGTAAGCTGCAGCCCAATGCAAAACTTGCCAGAGTGCCGGCGAGAAAACAGCATGGGTATCTATCACCTCTTCCACTACTTTCAGCTTGTCAACGCGATGTTGGCTAGTATCAGAAATATTGACAACCATACCAATAATTTCTTTCTGACCGAATGGGACACGTACTCGCCCACCAACGACAGCAGGGTGATGATCAGCGAGAAGATAATCAAAAAGTTTGGGTAATGGGACTGGAACAGCAACCTGAACAATCTTCACGGCCGTGTCTCAATACGCGTGATCAGTAGATTAACTTGCTTTCCACAGGAAATGAGGGACGTGTTCATGACATGACGTTGCGTAATCTGCCTTTTCGGTTTGTATTTATTCGCATCAGATACGACGATAAACAAAATAGCGTCAGTATCCGACCGGTGTCAAAATTTTATCATCGCCTTAATCCGTTGCGTAGCAAACGCCAGGTACTCCATGCACCAGCCCCTCGGCGGATCCAACGAAATAAGACGCTAGGATTACGGACGGACCAGATGGCAACAATACCGCTACCTAACGTCAGATAGCGTCGCAGGCGGCACAGTTTCAACCAGCTCTGGTCAAAACGTGCTGCGCTGTCTTGCCAGTCGCGGCATGCCACCTCTAAATCAAGTCGTTGCTGATGTATTTCATTCAGCAGTGCATCACGATGTGCAATGCGTTGACGGTGATTCATTATGTGTTGTCCTTGAGTCGTTTGCGATCCATTTTGAGCTCTTCGCGGGTGTGTTGCAGGAGGGTAAATGTGTGAGATTTGTGCAGACACAATAGGCTGAACACAATAGCTAAAAACAGGAGCGCCCCTGTAGTGATAGAGATTGCTATAAATCGGTATTGTGGATCCACGGCCCAAATGATCAAAACCATTAAACTCATCAGCCCGAATGCCGTAAAGATCATGGTAAGGCCAGCCATTAACAACAGTTGGACTAGCTTGGCTTTTTCATCTGCGAGTTCAACCACCGCTAGGCGTAAACGTATTTCCACGATACGGATCAGTGTCGTTAATATACGTTGGCCCGTGGTAATGATCCCTTTTCCTGGACCTTCATGTGGTTGCGGCTTGCCCATATTAGTGCCGTGATAAGAGGAAGCCTAACACGACACCGACAACGGCACCTATACCGATTCCATGCCACGGATTTTGACGCACGTAATCATCCGTGCGTTGCGCTGCTTCGCGCGTTGTGCGTACTATACGCTTACCGGATTTGCCAAGATAGTTTTTAGCGTTTTTTAGAACGTTATGCGCTTTTCTACGTAATTTATCTATGTCCGTTTTCGATTTATCTACTGAATCGTTAAGTACCTCTTCTAACGTATTAGCCAAGGTTTTAAATTCTGCACGTAAGTTTTCTGAAGATTTTTTAGACATTAGCTGCTCCTGTTTACCTTAAGAGAATTAGGGGATTTTCTCACTTAGCGTAATCGTTGTTTGCCAATCGATCCCATCACTGATGCGCCGCGTTAAGAGTATCAGATGATGATTCATGACATTACTTTGCCATGTCAAATTTATGCTGAATGTCTCACTGCCAACATCGATTTATCGTCTGATTTCATTCAGTTAGTGGATGATTTTGTCTGTTGAAGAGTATTATTTTCAACGATTTTTAAAACTAAATGCGTTTATACAAGAATAAAATCGGACAATTACATAAATTAACGCGACAAGTTCGTGAGGCAAGCATGGCATCATTTGTTTCTCTTTTTCTCTACACCACGGTGTCTACGCCACAGCACAATTAATGAACCCACTAATCCAATAATTAATAACACTAAAGGGAGTAATATTAAGCATAGCATGAGCTCGTCTTCATATTGGTGAAAAAGCGGTGTTTTTCCTAAAGTAAACCCGAGTACTGTCAGGATGAGCACCCACAATAAGCCGCTGAGCCAGTTGAAAATTTGGAATCGCGTATTGCTTAGACCAGATAAGCCAGCAATTGTGGGTAGCAATGTGCGCACAAAAGCAATGAACCGTCCTAATAATAGTGCTGCAAGGCCATGACGATAGAACAATCGGTGCGCGCGTTGGTAGTACTGAATCGGCAGATGAGACAACCAATTTTGTACTATTGCCGTGTTTCCTAGCCATCGGCCTTGTAAATATCCGAGCCAACAACCTAGACTTGCACTTATTGTGAGTATGACGATGGTCAGTGCAAAATTCATCGTTCCCTTAGATATTAATACGCCAACTAAGATCAAGAGACTGTCGCCAGGGAGAAAAGCAGCGGGCAGTAGGCCATTCTCCAAGAGTAAAATGGCGAAGAGTATTGCATAAATTGCCCAGACTATAGATGGATCACTTAGCACATCGAAGTCTTGTTGCCATAGCGCGTGCAACAATTCTTTAAATATAGTCATTTAAATGTCTCTCGGTCGTTTTTAACGTTCTCTATTTAAATAGCGGAAACCGCGTATAACATTTTATTTTAATAGTCAATATCTATCGTCTGTGCCAAAATAAAAACTCATAATGAGAATGCCACATTAACAAAAGTTGGTTAATTGAAACAGCGAAATAATATCCCTTTGACGTGGTTTTTCTTGCGCTGTTATTGACCAATAAATTGATTCTTCAGGATGATTTTAAAAAAAAGCATCTCGTGTTTTTGACTATACCGATTAATAACATGATGTTGACGCTATAGTACGTTGAATATTAATTCTTGTTAGGTACTTTTCCGCCTTGGCAGACTGCAATAGTAAATAAGAGATCTGTTGAGGAATTTAATGCCGTTTCCGATGAGTCTTATAGTACGCCAATGATATATCCTACTGCGACAAAATACATGGCAGCATCATTCGGTATACCAAACATAGTACAAGCTACAGGTACCAAAAGAAGTGAACCTTCTGTAACACCAAAGGCACCACAAGCACATAATGTTGCCACTAAACTTAACAAAATCGCGGTCGGGATCTCTACAGAGATGCCTAAAGTATTCACCGTCGCGAGCGTTAATACTGTGATTGTAATGATCGCTCGAGTCATACTGATGGTAGCCCCTAGGGGGATAGAGATAGAATAGGTTTCTTCATCTAAACCAAGCCGTTTAGCTATCGCCATATTGACGGGAATATTTGCTGCTGAGCTGCGAGTGAAGAAAGCATTCACGCCGCTTTCGCCTAGGTAGGTGAACACGAGCGGATAGGGATTACGGCGAATTTTCCAATAGACCAAGATGGGGTTAAAAACCAGTGCCATCAGAAGCATACATCCTAACAGCAATATGAATAAATTAACGTATTGCTGCAAAGCGTTAAAGCCGATTGTAGAAGAGAGTGTTGAAGCGACTAAACCAAAAATACCCAGCGGTGCGCAGCGAATAATACAATTGACCACCCAGGTTAGTGCTTGAGCGTTATCATCAATCATTGCTCTCGTGTTGGAGCTGATATGACGGAATGCCAGGCCAAGACCTACAGACCAAAATAAGATGCCAATATAGTTGGTATTAATCAATACATCAATCGGATTGACTACGAGGTTCATGAGTAAACCCTCTAGGACTTGAATAATCCCGGAAGGATGAGAGGTGATCACTTTCTCAATAGGTAACGTTAAATATTGCGGCCATAGTTTGCTGCAAATGACAGCAATGAGTGCCGCAAAAAGCGTGCTAAAGAGATAAAGAACGACAATGGGCCGAATATTAGATTTTTGTTCCACCTGATGGCTGGAGATGGCACTGATTACCAGAACGAAGACCAGCCGCGGCGCGACAGATTTTAATGCACCAACAAACAGTTTCCCCAATATACCCACCGACTGTGCTAACGGTGTTGAGAAGTGCGCAAGTAGGATGCCAGCCACTAATCCGAGAAGAATTTGTTTTACTAAGCTACCAGCCAGTAGGTATCCAAAAGTGGAAAACTATCTGTTTTTCATATTGTTTATTAAATCGTTATTGTTTTATTGTAATTGTTCAAAATAAGTTTGCCATGTGCAGTATAAGGAAAAGTGAATTTTGATCCACGTCTAAAGTCAAATCATCATTGTCATGATGATTTTTAGAGTGTGGAGGCGTGTGCACTGTGGATGATAATTTATTTTTTTATTCAGTGCGATGTAGCGAGAAGATGATGATCTTTCAGCCAGTGATAGTTTGTGACGCTTTTTAGTTCCAACTTGGGATTTTTCTTGGGATTTTTAAAGGATGTGGAGGTAACGTATAACCCACCGTTATTCTAATTAGTAGGGCAAAAGTGTGCATTGGCACGCGATTTTTTTCGCAGTAAATAATACGCATGGTAAGAAAAATAGTGTGACAACATTATTAAAAATGGATGGCGACTAAAGCTGGTTAAACTTATCTTGCGTTTTGGAAAGGTGGTATATCCAACACGCTGATTTATGCCCGAAAATCGGGCTAGTTTAAGTTGATGTGGTTTTTCCTCGTTAGTGGGGGTATTTTTCTATGTTTTTGTCATTGGAACCATCGATATTTAAGCTGTTTATAAACACTTTGACGTGCAAGAATGGTGGTTCAAGTTACGGTGCTTCAGGGAGATATTGAATATCGGTAAACAATAGGGTTCTACTTACTATCATGCATCTGAGTATGGTGGGATTTAATTTTTGTCATATTACTGAGCCTTATACATGAGATTGTGTAATTTTGTTATGTTCAATTTGACATTCAAATAGGTTAAATTACGAACGAGAAACAATTGCAGGTGCTGTCTACCGAGTTAGCCAAAAATCGCAAGTTTCTTCTACGCTCATATCTAAAGTGACTGATGCGGTAAAAGAGCAGGTTATAGAATGGCAGGGCGGACTGCTGGCGGCCGTTATATTCCATTGTCTATCTTGATTGTATTGTCGTTAGCGTGCGTCATGATGGCCATGTTATCAACAAATCCGTCTTCCTTACTCTGGGCGTTAACATCGATGGTCAGAAGGAATTGTTAGGCATGGGGCTGGCCGAACTGAAAAACCGTGGGTTACAGGATATCCTTATCGCCTGTGTTGAGGGGCTAAAAGGCTTTCCTGATGCGATAGACACGGTCTATCCGCTGTCGAATTGGCGCTTAGCGATAAGCCGTTTTATTATCGAATTTGCTGAACGTTTGGATGCTCACCTTTAGAAATGGCGTTTACACAGAATCGTGTACAGGGTCTTTTACGACATACGTATTTTAAAATCAAAAAAATAAAAACAACCTACACTATCTGGCTTGTGTCACACACTACTTTTAATTACAGCTTGCTAACGCTGCCTCGGCGTGTGTGTTAATTATACTGCCCTATCCGGGCCTGGTAAAAGTGAGCGACTATCCGTGCACAAGACGACACCCATTCCATCAGAAAATGCGGCAATACTCGTTAGATGCCAATACGTTACCGCGCCGCGTTAGTAAAGCTTGCAGTCCGAAGGTAAGCATACATAACGCGGCACGGCGCATTACTGCCACAACATAAAATACGGGGAGCGCACAATGACAAAACTTGAGTGTATTACGCTAACGACTTTTTCGCTTTGGGATTAGGCAGATCGGTGATGCTACCCTCATAGAGCTCTGCAGCCAGGCTAATGGATTCGTATAGTGTAGGATGGGCATGCACAGTTAACGCGATATCCTCTGCGTCGCACCCCATCTCTATCGCCAAGCCAATTTCGCCCAGCAGCTCACCAGCATTGCTGCCAACAACAGCACCGCCCAAAACCCGCCGTGTCTCCTTGTCAAAAATGAGTTTGGTCATGCCCTCCGCACAATCAGAAGCGATAGCACGACCCGATGCCGCCCAAGGGAACACCGCCGTTTCAATGCTAATATCGCGTTCCTTAGCCTCTTTTTCCGTTAATCCTACCCAGGCCACTTCAGGTTCTGTGTAGGCAACCGATGGGATCACTTTCGGATCAAAATAGCGTTTTTTCCCCGCAATCACCTCTGCTGCCACATGCCCCTCATGCACCCCTTTATGTGCTAACATCGGCTGGCCAACGATATCGCCAATCGCAAAAATATGAGGAACATTCGTGCGCATCGGTTTATCTACGTGGATAAAACCGTGCTCACTTACCTCTACTCCCGCTTTGCCTGCATCTAATTGTTGACCATTTGGTGCCCGGCCAACAGCTACTAATACTGCATCATAGCGCTGTGCATCTTGTGTCGCATTTTTCCCCTCGGTCGCTACATAGATGCCATCTTCCCTCGCCTCTACTTTAGTCACTTTGGTCTCCATTTTTAGATTGAATTTTTTCTCAATCTTGCGCGTAAATTGCTTTACCACATCTTTATCGGCGGCGGGGATGACCTGATCAAACATCTCAACGACATCAATTTCTGATCCCAGCGCATGGTAAACAGTCGCCATCTCTAGCCCAATAATTCCTCCGCCCATCACTAATAAGCGCTCAGGAACTTGCTCCAACTTTAGTGCATCGGTCGAGTCCCATATTCTAGCGTCATCATGCGGGATAAAGGGCAGCTCAATTGGGCGCGAGCCCGCCGCAATGATAGCATGTTGAAAATGAATGGTCGTGGTGTCACTCGCGGTTGTTACCTGCAAACTATTCGGTGTAATGAATTTTCCTTCACCCTGAACGATGGTGACCTTCCGCGCTTTCGCCATGCCAGAAAGTCCAGAGGTGAGTTGTTTAATCACCTTCTCTTTCCAGGTACGGATTTTTTTTATGTCCATCGTGGGTTGGCCGAATACAATGCCATGTGACGCTAAACTTTTTGCTTCTTCAATCACTTTCGCTACGTGCAGCAACGCTTTGGAGGGAATACAGCCCACATTTAGGCAAACCCCGCCCAGTGTGCTGTGCCGCTCGACAATTACCGCGTTTAGCCCCAGATCGGCGCAACGGAATGCAGCTGAATATCCAGCTGGCCCGGCTCCCAGTACGACAACCTGAGCATTTATCTCTTTACTCATTCCAACCTCGTTTATGCTAGCTGCTGGGATAGAGGCTTCATGCCTAATACGATACGAGCTCCGCCATAAATTACGGCAGTTTTACCAAACATTACACCACCCTAGTTTAAGTTTATCGTCGCGATAAAATCCACCAGAAAACCCACGACATCACATGATCAGCCGACGAATGTTGCTGGTAACCTGACTGATGAAGGTGATAAAACGTGCACCCTCAGCACCATCAATGACGCGATGATCAAACGAGAGTGAAAGCGGTAGCATGAGGCGTGGTGTAAATTCTTTACCATTCCAAATCGGCTTGAAGCGCGATTTCGATACGCCTAAGATCGCCACTTCAGGTGCGTTCACGATTGGCGTAAATGAGGTGCAGCCAATACCACCCAGGCTGGAAATCGTGAAGCATCCGCCCTGCATATCGGCAGAGCTTAATTTGCCCGCACGCGCTTTTTTGGAGATGTTTGCCAGCTCCCGCGAGAGTTCAATAATCCCCTTACGATTCACATCGCGCAATACGGGTACCACCAAGCCATTGGGCGTATCTACTGCCACGCCGATATGAATGTATTTTTTCATATACAGTCGTTGCGCGTCCGCAGTAAGCGAGCTATTAAAGCTGGGAAAAGCTTCCAGTCCCTTCGCTGCTGCTTTTAGCAAAAAGACTAACGGGGTGATTTTGACATCCAATTTTTTCTTCTCAGCTTCGCTGTTTTGCTGTTTGCGGAAGGTTTCAAGTTCGGTGATATCCGTTTCATCGTGTTGGGTGACATGCGGGATCAGCATCCAGTTCCGACTGAGGTTTGCCCCGGATATTTTCTGAATTCGCCCGAGCTCCACCTCTTTAACTTCACCAAATTTACGATAATCTGGCGTTGGCCAGGGTAAGACGCCTGGCAGGCCGCTTTGCGCAACCCCTTCACCTTTATTTTGCAATACCTGCTTGATGTAAGCTTGAACATCCTCTTTTAAAATACGTCTCTTACGCCCACTGCCTTTTACCTGACTTAAATCTACGCCAAATTCACGTGCCAAACGGCGTACCAGCGGTGTTGCATGCACATATGCCGTACTTTCAACAAAGCCTGCCGTCGTGGCAGGTACAGCAGCGGGCGCACTACTCGCTGCTTGTTGAGGCGTTGCTGGCTGTTGCACTGTTTCATCTACCGCATGCTCACCTTGTATGCCGAAGATCATGATCGGCGACCCTGTCTTCACTTTATCGCCTACCGCAATGGTGATGGTTTTTACCGTACCCGCAAACGGCGCGGGAACTTCCATCGACGCTTTATCGCCCTCAATCGTTAATAGCGGTTGCTCTGCAGTAATGCTGTCACCGGGTTTGACCAAAATGTCAGTCACTTCAACTTCATCATCGCCAATGTTGGGTAAGGCAACCGTTTGTGTGCTTTCTTGGCTATCAGCAGGTGCTGTTTTGCTCTGCACAGCGGTCGCTGGCGCCGTGCTGGCCATGGTGGCACGGGTGAATACCATGATGGGTAATCCCGTTTTAACCTTCGCGCCGACCGCAACATCAATCGTTTTAACTACGCCAGCAAAGGGTGCCGGGATTTCCATTGAGGCTTTATCCCCCTCTACTATCAGTAGGGGTTGCTCCGCTGCAACGGTATCGTCCACGTTGACCAAAATTTCTGTCACTTCAGCCGCGTCATCACCAATATCAGGTACCGACACTGTTTCACTGGCAACGGCAGCACCAACGCTGCTGTCACTGGTCGCAGCGCTAGTATTTGCAGGTTTCTCCTGTACTGGGCTTACCGCTGACGCGCTCACAAACAGCATCATTAAATCGCCAGTTTTAATTTTGTCACCGATAGCGATTTTGATCTCTTCAACCACCCCGGCTTGTGATGCAGGCACTTCCATGGAGGCTTTGTCCCCCTCTACCGTGATCAACGGCTGCTCCATTTCTACCCTATCGCCCGCTTTGACCAAAATTTCTGTCACTTCGACTTCATCTGAACCAATGTCAGGTACATTTACTTCCATTGCCATGATTTATTTACCCTTCTATGCTAGCCGCGGATTGAGTTTGTCTTGATCAATCCCGAAGCGGGAAATTGCATCAATAGCTACGCGCGCTTCTAGCGCCCCGCTTTTCGCTAACGTGCTCAGTGCTGCCACCACAATATAACCAGCATCTACCTCAAAATGATGGCGTAAGTTTTCGCGACTATCTGAACAGCCATAGCCATCGGTACCTAGGACACAATACTGTTTTGCGGGCACAAAACCGCGGATTTGATCAGCGAACAGCTTCATGTAGTCTGTAGCGGCAATCGCCGGCGCAGTGCCCATGATTTGCGTCACGTATGGCACGCGTGGTGTCGTTTCCGGATGTAATCTATTCCAACGTTCACAATCCTGCCCTTCGCGTGCTAACTCAGTAAATGAAGTAACGCTATATACCTCCGTGCCGATGTCATACTCTTGTGCTAAAATTTGCGCGGCTTCGCGCACCAAACGCAAAATGGCACCTGAACCCAGCAACTGTACTGTTCCTCGCTGTCCAACATGACTTTCCAGTTTATAGATACCGCGGCGGATCCCCTCCTCAGCACCTTGCGGCATCGCTGGCATGGTGTAGTTTTCATTCAGGGTAGTAATATAGTAATAGACGCTTTCTTGTGCCTCGCCATACATGCGCCTGAGGCCATCTTGCATGATAACCGCCACTTCGTAAGCAAAAGCGGGATCCCATGAGATACAGTTAGGCACGGTTAACGACTGAATGTGGCTATGACCATCTTCATGTTGTAACCCCTCGCCATTTAGCGTGGTACGTCCAGAGGTGCCACCAATTAAAAATCCTCTGGCTTGTTGATCCCCTGCTGCCCAAAGCAAATCACCAATGCGTTGAAAGCCAAACATTGAGTAATAAATATAAAACGGGATCATCGGCAAATTGTTGGTGCTGTAAGAGGTTGCTGCCGCCAGCCATGACGCCGCTGCCCCAAGCTCATTGATGCCCTCCTGGAGAATTTGTCCTTTTTCATCTTCTCTATAATAGGCCACTTGTTCACGATCTTGCGGCGTGTACTGTTGCCCATTTGGGCTATAGATACCTATTTGTCTGAATAAGCCTTCCATGCCGAATGTACGCGCCTCATCAGCAAGAATAGGAACTAATCTCTCTTTAATCGCACTATTTTTCAGCATGACATTCAATGCACGAACAAACGCAATGGTGGTAGAAATCTCCTTTTTTTGCTCTTCAAGCAGCGCACTAAACTCGTCTAGCGCCGGGATGGATAACTGCTCTGTTGCCGTGACACGCCGACTGGGTAGAAAACCACCGAGTTTGCTACGCTGGTCCATTAAATAGCGTTGCTCTGCTGATTGCTGGTCAAACGTTACGTAGGGGAGCTTTTCAAGCTCAGCGTCAGTGACAGGTACGTTGAAGCGATCGCGGATGTAGCGTACCCCCTCCATGTTTAGCTTTTTCACCTGATGCGCGATGTTTCTGCCCTCCCCCGTGACACCCATGCCGTACCCTTTCACACTATGCACTAAGATCACCACGGCTTTATCTTTCACCTCGCGCGCCTTTTTGAAAGCAGCGTAGACTTTCTTCGCATCATGGCCCCCACGGTTTAGTGCCCAGATCTGCTCATCGCTCATTGACGCCACTAACGCCGCCGTCTCTGGGTATTTACCAAAAAAGTGCTTGCGGACATAAGCGCCGTTTTTTGATTTGAACGTTTGATAATCTCCGTCCACGGTTTCATTCATTAACTGAACCAATTTGCCGCTGTTATCTTTACGCAGTAATTCGTCCCAACGGCTACCCCAGACGACTTTGATTACTTCCCAGCCAGCACCTGCAAAAATACATTCTAACTCATTGATTATCTTTCCGTTACCTGTTACAGGACCATCAAGGCGCTGTAAATTACAGTTGATGACGAATACCAGATTATCCAGCTTCTCACGCGTTGCTATCGTGATTGTACCTTTAGATTCTGGCTCATCCATCTCACCATCGCCCAAAAAGGCGTAGATTGTTTGGCCGCTAGTATTCTTCAAACCGCGGTGCTGTAGATATTTTTGGAATTTAGCTTGATAGATGGCTGCCAGCGGCCCTAATCCCATTGAAACTGTAGGGAATTGCCAGAAGGTTGGCATTAAATGCGGATGTGGGTAGGACGAAAGACCCTTCCCAGTGATCTCTTGACGGAAATTATCTAGCTGCTGTGCGGTCAAACGACCTTCAAGAAAGGCACGCGAATAAATACCTGGTGAACAATGTCCCTGAAAATAGACCAGGTCACCACCATTTTCCGCCTCTGGGCCGCGGAAAAAATGGTTAAAGCAAGTTTCATACAGCGTTGCGGCAGATTGAAACGAGGAGATATGCCCGCCTAAATCGATATCTTTTTTGGAGGCGCGTAGTACCATCATCACGGCATTCCAACGCACTGCTGCCCGAATAGTGCGCTCAATACTCAGATCACCCGGATAAGCAGGCTCATCTGCAAGCGTAATAGAGTTAATATAGTTTTGCTGTGCGCTGGCTACGGCAACTTCAGCACCGCTCTTATGTGCCGTTTGCATGACTTGTTCAATTAGATATTGCGCACGCTCGACACCCTCTTCGCGGATGACAGATTCGATCGCCTGTCGCCAGTCACGCGTTTCATTCGGATCCACGTCGTTGTATGAGCTTTCTGGCATGGGTAATTCCTTATCTAGGTAGAGTTAATAAAATGACTTTTCTGTTGATTGTCGATTTCACTATCACAGCAGAAGGTGCTAAGTTTGCCGTTGCTGTAATCGACGAAGCGAACGTTCACGTCGCGCCTGCTCCCTGCCTTTTACCAGCAAAATATCCTCGATAAATGCCAAGTGGCGATGTGAAGCATCTCGCGCTTTCTCGGGCTCACGGGCAATGATCGCCTCAAATACCGCAGTACGTAACACATTAATTTGTAATTGCCCATCCGCACGCGTATAAATCATTTGCAGAATGTTACGTACACTTGGCGTCAATATGGGTTGCAGACCATGCAGTAGATGCAGTAATACAATATTGTGTGTCGCTTCTGCCACGCTGATCTGGTAACGCATGACGGTTTGCGTTTCCACCTCTAAGTCTCCCTGCCGTTGTGTCAGAAAGATGGCATCATGACACTCTCTGATACGCTGGAAATCTTCATCTGTACCACGCAACGCGGCATACCAGGCAGAGATACCTTCGAAGGCGTGACGCGTCTCCAGCAGATCAAATTGGGTTTCCTGATGATGGGTTAGTAAGTTGACCAGTGGGTCACTGACGTCCGGCCAAAGCTGTGGTTGGACATAGGTGCCTCCTCCATGACGCCTTACTAATAAGCCTTTGCTTTCAAGACGTAATATCGCTTCGCGTAGCGACGGGCGGGAAACCGCAAATTTTTTTGCCAGTTCACGCTCTGGAAGGAGTTTCTCGCCAGGGCAGAGTATTCCTTCGGAGATCAATGATTCAAGTCGCTGTTCAATGGCATCAGAAAGTTTGGGCTGACGTATATTGCCGTAAACCATCATCGTTTTTTGTCTTACTCCTTCCATAAAAAATGGTCTTACCAATTTACAAACGCACTTTCAGGCTATCAAATTCTTATAATTATGTCTATTAACGTATCGCAATTAAGTCGGTTCAGCCTTGACAAATTCACATAAATTTTATTTTCTCTTATGTTTAATTACTTCACTTCATCACCATGGACAGTCATTAGCGTTGTGGTAGCATTTTTATACGCGTCTTACTGACCTGGGTCGCCAGGTGACAGCAACTGCAATTAAAGCCAGATATCCCACCAGAATGGTATAGTAAAAGGGAGCATCAAAGCAGTTATATCTAATTATTCTTATTTGATAAAAACACGCAATATCCTACTTATTCTGTTATTTTAGTAAAAAATTAAATCAAATTTAAGCAACATTGCTCTCTTACGATACGGTACATTGTTTTGTGAGAGAAAAATAAGTTATGAGGTAAAAATGGATAAGCAACAGGGCGACTCGTTAAAGCGTGGGTTAAAGAATCGTCATATTCAGCTCATCGCACTGGGTGGAGCAGTTGGAACGGGTCTCTTTCTAGGGATTGCAAATACGATACAAATAGCTGGCCCAGCCATATTACTGGGCTATGCTATCGGCGGTTTTATCGCTTTTCTTATCATGCGTCAATTAAGTGAGATGGTGGTGGAGGAAGCCGTGGCGGGTTCCTTTAGTCACTTTTCCTGCAAATATTGGAGCAATTTCACTGGCTTTGTCTCTGGTTGGAACTATTGGGTGCTGTACGTGCTCGTCGCCATGGCAGAGCTCACTGCTATCGGCGAGTACATTCATCGCTGGTGGTCCGATTTTCCCGCATGGGCATCGGTAGCTATTTGTTTTACCTTGATCAACTTAATCAATTTTTCTAATGTAAAAATTTATGGTGAACTAGAGTTCTGGCTAGCCATCGTCAAAATTATTGCTGTCATGTCCATGATTATTTTTGGTTGCTGGTTGCTGGTGAGCCAACGTGATGGGTCAGCGGCCTCTTCTATCACTAACATTTGGAAAATCGGCGGATTCTTTCCTCATGGCATTAAGGGATTAATCATGGCGATGGCCATCATCATGTTCTCCTTTGGCGGATTGGAATTAGTCGGCATTACTGCAGCGGAAGCAGAAAATCCGCGCTACACCATTCCCAAAGCAACCAATCAAATTATCTTTCGCATCCTGTTGTTTTATATTGGATTAATTACCGTGCTACTTTCCCTTTATCCCTGGATTAAAGTGGTTAAAGGCAGCAGCCCATTCGTCATGATATTCCATGATCTCGGTGAAACGCGGGCGGCTGATATTCTCAATCTGGTCTTTATTACCGCGGCGCTCTCAGTTTACAATAGCTGCGTTTATTGCAACAGTCGCATGCTGTATGGGCTCGCCTTACAAAAAAATGGACCACGTGTACTACTCAATATTGACCGCCGCGGTGTGCCCTATATGGCACTGGTTCTCTCCTCTTTAGCAACAGCCATGTGTGTTTTGATTAACTATTTCTTGCCAGACAGGGCATTTGAACTCCTTATGGCGTTAGTGGTTTCTGCATTGGTAGTCAATTGGGCAATGATCAGCTTAACCCACCTAAAATTCCGACGCGTGAAACAGCTTGAAGGCGTGACGCCCTACTTTAAGGCGCTATGGTATCCCTTGGGCAATTGGCTCTGTTTACTCTTTCTCGCTGCTATTCTCGTTGTCATGCTCAAAACACCAAGCCAAGCGATCTCCGTATGGCTGATCCCCATCTGGCTTGGCCTGCTCAGCTTGGGCTACTGGATAAAATGCCAAACAAAGCGGGGCCGCTGATGATCATCTAACCACTTCTGTGTCATGCCGCTCACGTAACCCACAGGTGCTACCCTCTGTGGTGATCTATTGCCAGGTCCGATCGATCCAGTCGCTCTGCATATCTTAGCCTGCTATATGCCCGTCACGCACGCGTTGTGTCGCTCGCATGTCACTCAACGATATTGTGAAGCAGTTGTTGCCAGGCATTGCAGCGCGTAGGCTGGCCAACCAGCTCGCTTGCCAATAGCTGCACGGCTTGCACACCTACGCATTTGGCTGAGGTGTGAAGTCATCTCTATGCATTATTCACTTGGCCCACAACTGTTTGATCGAAATGTAACAGCATCCTTCCTCGACGGATCATTAAACTAAGCTCATGTGATGTTAAGCCGCGTATTTACTGGACATGGATACAAGCATCTATTTAAAAACAGCAGGGGAAATATGTCTTCCACCTTGCTCGCAGAAAAACGGGGGGTTCAAATAGTGCGAACAACACCTCTTCCCTACTTCTCGAGGTTATGCCTAATCCTTCATAAGCTATTTGGTGCCGTTACCAACGCCCCACGGCCCTGGCCCTATTGCCAAAAGATCGGCAACTGAGTAGTAGCACTTAACGTAAATAGATTGACGCCACATCAACTGCCGCTCAGTAAAAAACGCAGATTATCACCAAGAATAACTTAGCGCGCTACCGCGAATTGTGGATGACAGTAACATATTTCAATTTAACGCATCACAGAATTGCTAACAAGATTAAGCAAATAAAGTATCTTGCATGCATTACGCACAAATCCGCGTCAACCACTGTCCGTTAGCAAGGGAGGAAGAACTCAACCCAATTAACGTACCAAGACGAATACAAGCCCGATAAACACATATTTTTGCGCGATATCTCAGCAAAAGCTAATCAATACCCAAAAATATTTATTTTGTGCAATACATTTTAAATTTCGAGCTACAAATTATACTGGTAGTGGGCTTTGTTGAATAACTCAGAACTTGTGACTACGGGCCCTCTAAGTAGATTGATTGTTATGCGATCCGGATACTGTTAGGGATTCCTAACTGTGTCATTTTGTTAAGCGCGTTGACCATCGCCATTGCCTCACCTACCTGCGCATCATAGTCACACAGACTTAGATGATCGCCCATGAGTGTTTTGAACCGGAACACAGTGGTTTCAGCCACTGGAAGAATCAGCGGTCTTATCTTCTTTCTCAGCAGGGCATCATGACAGTAGCGGGTATTGTATTTATCAGAGCTGGTATAGCCTGAGCATCAGTCGTACCGTTTAACGATAAATCGGCACAGATAATTTCATGTGTCGGGCTATCTACTGCCACAGAGGTGATAGCCATGTCTGACCGACCACGCCGCCCAGGCGGTCCAGGGAGCAATTGCCGAGGCATCCAGTCATATGGTCAGAGATCCGCGCTGCTTGAGAGCGTTGTTATACGTGGACCAGTGGGTTATTTTAAACTTCTGCGTTGCCATAGGGTCCTCATGTTGAAATGACGCTAGCAAACCATCACCCAAATGTTCAATCTATTCAACAAAGCCGGTCCCTCATTGTGAGCAACGTTTTCGTGACCTAGACTTAGGTCTAAGTCTGAATGATGCAGTCAAAGGACTACTGGAAGAAGATCGTCGATCTAAGTTTGAGGGACATCAGGTGAGGGATGTCCAAGATTTTTTTCTGTCAGTACCACCGGAAGTTAAAATAATTAATCTAGTTGACGGGGATTTTGATAGTGGTGCCCTTGATTTTAAGGCTGGATTTAAATCCGTAGTACCAAACGCCGGTAGTAATTATAATGTTGATCTGGGTCAACCACAAGCACGCACCAGGATCCGCTCTCTGCTATATGGGATGCAATGATAAGACTGGACACGTGGTTAAAAGAGAGGTGTGAGAATGTGATCACAAGTGTAGACAACTTTTTCGCATGGCGTGCGTGCAACATTTCAGCGGATTATAACGCTTCTTACGACCAAGACCCGTTGGATAACACAGTACAAATAGAGAATAAGATAAGCAAATCACCAAGCGACTATGATAGCTATGCTAAAACGGTAAAAGATGGCATTACTGGTGAACTTTATTTCCCTGATAAAGAATATTTCGCCTAGAAAATAGCATTTTACCGCGCTTCTAATTTCGGGATAAAAGCAATACACAAGGCTTATTTTATCAGTGAAAACGGGTTAAATAAGCCTAACAAGTGGTATCACTCTTAAGTGTAGTAAATAAATTTTCAATCACGATTGGTGATCGTACCATTGTTTTGCTATCAATAAGTTACCTTAGTTAAGTGTTTCATTTATTAATGGACGATCATGGGTATCAATTTAAACTCGGCCGATTTTTTCCAATTAAGTATTTTGTAAAAAGGTAGACTTGAAATCAAGTGTAATAGCGATCAAGTTTTATTAAACTGCTACTATTTTTAATCCCTGCGCAAATAGTTCTAGGAATAGACAGGGTGCGTTAACAGATCAATAATCAATTTGTCACGAAAACGCTGACTATTTTTTTACTACGATTTTCTTTGTTGAATAAATTAGCCAAAGAGAAATGGCAGGCGAATTGGCTAAAATGGACTTAAACGCACTACACTAAGACATAGGCTCAGTTCAATCCTTTCAATTTATGGGTAAGGTGTTGAATTTAGTATCAGATTGATTGAGCGTGGGGGGAAGAGAGTCAATCACGGTAGATCAACAGGAACAGCTAAGTTCGTTGTGTCGCCTTGCGCTTAGTGCTATCAGCGATTTTTTAGGATGTTTAGTGAATTTGTAGGCAACTGGATAAGTGGTGGTTATCCGATGCACAATTTATTCGCCGGACTTTATGCGACCAATTATAGCGACAGCTGAGAGATGGCGCATTACCTTACCCTCTGCAAAAGTTCAATCGTGGCGTGCAAAACAGGCCACGTGATCGGGTTGGTTTGGATCTGTTACCCGCGCGTCAGTCGCAAGACACCCTCTTCAGCACTAACCAACACGGCTTGGAGGGCGCCTCAGTCAAGAAAGCGTATTTCCAGATCTTGTGTCAGTTCAGCGCTACGCCGCTGTAACAAAGTAGCGTTGTTAGCGGTATTCGTGAGCAGATAACACTGCACGGTCTCAGAAACGCGTTTAAAGCAGCGAGAAGTAAAGAAGTGGATGTTGAGGTGACTGCTGAATTTACGCGGTTAATTCCCAGGTTGCAATCAGGCGAACAGGGTATCAAGCTGATTCAAAGCATTGAATGACCACTATCTCTTAGATTTTACCGTCTCGAACAACTTAGTTTACCGTATACTGATTCGGAAGAAACAGACTAATCTCAACACGTTATACCGCAATTTTTTGCAAGAGGCTCATGCTATTTGTGAACGCACCTTAATTAAAAGCATAAGCGGCTTGCCATGGCCCACGGCTAAACGGGTAAAAAAAGCCGCTACCGTTTGTGACAGCGGATTACTTTAAGGCATGTGTAGACGTAAATAGAGGAAATCGCCTTTGGTATGGTGTTGCGTGTGTTGCTTGTAAAGATATGTTCTACATAGTAATGTACAAACACCAGTCAGTGTGGGTGGAAGGCGTTAGAGATCGCCCTCTGTCCCTCTCTAAGGCGGGTTGGATGATTAAAAAAGCCATAATATGGGCATGCGTTGCGTGCTAGCAGACGTCTAGCTCGCCTACGCCAAACGAGATGTACGCATCACGGGCGTACAAGGCGTGCCCCCTGGACGATAGGCGAGAAAGGGGCACCGCGTTTACGACCGAGAGTAATGCACAACATATACAGTTAATGTGTGGTGAACCACCCTATTATCCGCGACGGAATTATCCAGAAGAAGCAGATGTGACAGCAATATTGGCCGAACAGGTAAAGCCTCACAACCCCCGTATAGACGGTAGGTTGGTGCACAAGGCAATTCATCTTGGCGCTGTAAATGAAATGCTAGGTTGATATGCTCGGTCAGCTAAAGTGCGTTGGATGTTGATTAGCGTGTGCTGACAACCCTAGCTGCAAGATACGTAGGCGTGACAACCTATAGAGATGTTACGGTTAGCGTTTGTCAATATAAGCTGATGTTCACATGTGAGTGGGACACTTATATTCGACTACAAAGTCGAACAAGAATAGCGGCAAGTTTCTTTTGATGAACTACGAATAAACAATTTGTTTAATTAAATTACATAATAACTTTATATTATGATTGCGTTGTTGCTTGATGATAGGTAAAAAAGAAAAAGGCACGTTTTGGCGTAAGTAAAGCTATGTTAACGCAGGTCGCCATCGTTGAGCCTGTACATCACATTGTGTAATTGCCTAATTTTGTTATGTTCATTTCTTCACAGCAATAAGAATAGTTATGCAGCACACAATTGAATCTTTGATTTCCCAGCACGAAATAGCATGCCAAATCGCCACCATCGGCAGAAGGATTACGCCACAGTATCAGCATGATTATAACGCCTTATTGCTAGTAGGTTTACTACGTGGCTCATTTATGTTTGTCGCCGATCTCTGCCGTGCGACTGTATTACCTCACGAGGTCGATTTTATGGTTGTTTCAAGTTATGGGAACGCCCGTACCAGCAGCCGTAATGTCAAGGTATTACAGGAGCTGGAGAGCTACATCTATGGAAGAGATGTCATTCTTATTGAAAATATCATCGATACGGGAGATACCTTAAGCCAAGTGTGTGAAATGTTGCGACTACGTCATCCGCGCTCGCTTTCGATCTGCGCGCTGCTGGATAAACCAGAACGGCACGAAGTCGATGTGACGCTAGATCATCTCTGCTTCACTATTCCTAATGAATTCATCGTGTGGGCTATTGTATTGATTACGCCCCGCACTATCGGCATCTTACCTAGATTGGTAGCGTGAAACAGGTGGAGTAGTTTTGTGCGCGGCACTTATCCGGCTGTGGCTTGTGCATGTGGTGACGCAAGGGTTTCTCGCGGGTGTTTTCGTCCAGGCTATTTTCGCTATCAATGGTAATGTCGATCACGTATTTGTCCATCGTGAATACCGTAGACCCATCCGTGCAATACAACGCGCTGACCACAGGCCCATGCTGCTTGCAGCATAGTTGAGTAGCCCAAATTATAGACTTGCTCTATCACATTAATTTCACAGAGTGCATCAAGCTGTGTCTGATGCGCACACAATAAATCGCGAATATGCAGCAATCAACTGTTAATCAGCCCCAGCAGTGGATTTTCTACTGCGGCCTGAATACCACCGCAGCTATAATGTCCACAGACAATAATATGCTCGACATTGAGAACATCAACCGCATATTCTGCACAACAGAGAGTGAGTTTAAATCGGTATGAATAACCAAATTAGCGACGTTACGAGGAACAAATAGCTCACCAAGTTCTAAATCTGTCAGCCGCTCAGCAGGCCCGCGGCTATCAGAGCAGCCTATCCATAAAAAACGTGGTTTTTGCGCTACAGTCGGTCGGGCAAAAAAAAGTAGGATCTTCCTCAAGAATGGCGTTGGACCACTGGCGATTATTGCAAATCAGTTCGTTAATTTCTTTCATTTGTTATTGGCCTATGCAGGTAATAAAATACAAAGCGCTCACCGCGATAATATGATACAGTTCATATTTTTAATACTGTAAAAACAGCCGTTTTTCAAAAGATGAGAGCTCGAGTATGACATATGCATTGGAATTGCAGGCGCTGACCAAAACCTATCAAGGTGGCGTTCAGGCGCTAAAAGGCATTGATCTGAAAGTTCAGGCCGGTGATTTTTACGCCCTACTTGGGCCAAATGGTGCGGGCAAATCCACCACTATCGGCATTATTACATCATTGGTGAATAAAACGCAGGGTCAGGTGCGTGTGTTTGGTTTTGACCTGGACAGTGATCTGATGAATGCCAAAAAGCAACTGGGCGTGGTGCCGCAGGAATTTAATTTTAATCCGTTCGAAACGGTACTACAAATTATCGTCAGTCAAGCGGGCTACTATGGGGTTGAGAGGAAACGTGCATTAATCCTGGCCGAAACCTATCTTAATCAGCTAGATTTATGGGATAAGCGCCATCAACGCGCACGCACGCTTTCCGGTGGGATGAAACGGCGCCTGATGATTGCACGCGCACTCATGCATCAACCGAAACTGTTGATTTTGGATGAACCCACCGCTGGCGTCGATATTGAGTTACGTCGCTCGATGTGGCAGTTCCTCAAAACCCTTAATCAACAAGGGACGACAATTATTCTCACGACGCACTACCTGGAAGAGGTGGAGATGTTATGTCGCAATATTGGCATCATCCAGCATGGTGAATTGATTGAAAATACCTCAATGCGCGCGTTGCTATTAAAGTTGAGCGCTGAAACCTTTATCCTTGACCTCACGGAACATGCCACCCCACCCACGTTGGTGAATTATATCTATCACTATCGCTGCACCGATGCAACTACTTTAGAGGTAGAGGTAAAACGGGAGCAGGGATTAAACGACCTCTTCAACCAACTCACTGCACAAGGGATACAGGTGCTGAGTATGCGTAACAAATCTAATCGGTTAGAGGAGTTATTTGTCAATTTGCTACATCACCAATCGGGAGGATGAACATGATGCAACTGTATTGGGTAGCACTTAAAAGCATTTGGATCAAAGAGATACATCGTTTTATGCGTATTTGGGTACAGACTTTAATTCCCCCCGCGATTACGATGACGCTCTATTTTGTCATTTTTGGTAACTTGATTGGTTCGCGTATTGGCCAGATGCATGGGTTTAGTTACATGCAATTTATTGTGCCAGGTTTAATTATGATGTCCGTGATTACAAATGCTTATGCGAATGTCTCCTCCTCCTTTTTCAGTGCGAAATTTGTGCGCAATATTGAAGAGCTATTAGTTGCGCCGGTACCTACTCACATCATTATCATTGGTTTTATTGGTGGAGGTGTCGCGCGGAGTCTTTGTGTAGGTGTGATCGTGACTGTCGTGTCGCAATTTTTTGTTCCTTTACATGTCCACTCTTGGTCGGTGATTTTGACGACTTTATTGCTGACAGCGACGCTTTTTTCGCTGGCCGGTCTAGTTAACGCGGTCTTTGCTAATAGTTTTGATGACATCAGTATTGTCCCCACCTTTGTACTGACGCCACTTACCTATTTGGGCGGCGTATTTTACTCTATCACGTTATTGTCCCCCTTTTGGCAAATGCTTTCCAAATTAAATCCGCTTATCTATATGATTAGTGGATTTCGCTACGGTTTTCTGGGCATTAGCGATGTAGCGTTGACAAATACACTCTCTCTGCTGACGCTGTTCGTCGTGCTTTTCTACCTGGCGGTGTGGATGTTAATTGAGCGCGGCAGAGGATTGCGTAGTTGAATGAGTTGCATGGGTACGATGAAAGGGAGCTTCTACCTGTGCTGGGAAGCGTAGTGGGTGATTAATTCTGTTGGTTCGTGCTGACTTGCCCGCCGCAGTTAACGCGGGCAGAAACTTACCATGTTTAGCTTATTTTTTGGCCTCTAGTGCAATTGCCCGTATAACAGCAAATCGCCAGTAATAGCATTAGGACAGCAAGTCGATCACGCTGACTGATCTCCCCCTCAGTCTGGATAATCATTTTCGCCGCAATACCCCAGGCAGTGGCCGCGACGGTAACACTACTAGCGCTGATCCGCATCGCGGGCAAGCTAGCATACACCCTGCAGTAATTTTAACTTACAACAATGCGTAGCTGGTAGATGACGGAAGTAGGTTAACCCAAACGTCGTTTTGCATCAGCAATCGCTTTTGCGATCTGCGTTGGCGCAACGCAGCTCTGCACCGCACCAGCTTATCCAGGCAAGAGGAGAGCGCCGGGATGGTGTACACGTCTTCGTCAATTGCCGCGCTAAATTTCTGTAAATCGGTAAGCATTAATGCGTCCAGTACCTTGCCCTGATGTATTGCTTCAACCACTATCTCGCCCACGAAGGGATGCGCTTCGTGGAAGGGTACACCGTGGTTAACCAGATAATCTGCCAGTTCGGTAGCGTTGGCGTAACCCTCTGCTCGGCGGCTTCGCAGCAGCGCGGATGTTTCACCTGTATATCGTCCAATATTAGCACTGACATAGTGAGGCAGTCGAATCAGGTGTCCACTACGTCGACCAAACCTGCTTTATCCTCCTACATATCCTTGTTATATGTGCTCGTCAGTGCGCCCTGCACGCGACCAAATTTACCCCGGATCAACTCAAGTGCATCCAGGTTTTTCTTTTGTGGCATCAGTGAAGAGCCGGAGGTAACATGATCCGACAGCTCAAAAAAACCTGCTTGGCCGGTATTGAAGAAAATCAGATCTTCTGAAAAGCACGAGAGATGTATCACGCCGATTGCCGCATTAGACAGCAGCTCCAGTACGTAATCACAGTCAGAAACACTGTCGAGGCTGTTACGCGTTGCGCAAGCAAAACCTAACCAACTGGCTAGCTGTTCACGATCAATGGCGTAGGCAGTTCCAGCTAATGCACCGCTACCCAGTAGGCTAACGTCCAGACGTTGTAGTGTGCTTTGTAGCCAACTCTCATCGCGTGCCAACATCTCAACGTATGCTGGCACCAGTGGGCAAAGGTTACTGGCTGCGCACGTTGCAGATAAGTATAGCCAGGCATCACCGTATGCTGATGTGTTGCAGCGGTGTCTATTAGCGCTGGCTGTAATTGCCGCATTGCCGACTGTAATTGGTTGATCTGCAGTTTGCACCACAGCTTTAAGTCCGTTGCCATCTGCTCGTTACGACTACGCCCAGTATGGAGTTTTTTACCCAGTACGCCGATCTGGGCAATGAGCTCATCTTCCACCCAACTGTGGATATCTTCTGCATCGCTCTATAGCATCGCCCGCGGGTTGCGTTGTACCTCGTCTAATAGCGTGTGCAGCGCCTGCGCAAGCTGCTGCTGTTTAGTCTCAGTTAGTACACTTACTCTGACCAAGGCTTTTGACCAGGCGAGAGATCCGCGAATATCTTGCTCAGCTAGGCGATAGTCACAGCACAACGAGTTGTTAAATTGCTGATCGGCTGCTTGCATAAAGCGGGCGCCCCAAAGTACCATAGTTATTCTCCATTCGATGATTACTCTTTACTACCCCTTTGCCGACGAAAGGCAAGTCGGCAGAGGAGGCGCGTTAGCATGTCGATCAGGGTGAGGGATTATCGCTTCTGTTCATTTAGCGCGCGGATGCGAGAAGAGAGCGAAAATAGACGGATAAAGCCGTCCGCATGGTGGTGATCATACACTTCATCTTCGCCGAAGGTAGCAAAATTTTCGTTATATTAGGCTGTTTGCCGATTTTTTCTGTACTGCCGTTACCTACCCTTTGTACAATTGCAGCACGAGTTCGCCATTTACCACTTTTGCCAGTGACGTTGCTGCCGCTTGTAGCGATCGACTCAGCGGCGTAAACCAACGGACATCGTAGACGACATACGCCATTTCTAGTCCTAATTGTTCACGCCATTTAAACGCATCGCGATCTAGCGTAGGCTGTTGAATACTGCGCAACACCGGCATCATTATGGTGCCGCCCGGGGTTTCGTAACAACCGGAGAATCTCATGCTTACTCAGCGATATCTCGACGATATCAATACGGCCAACGCCGTGTTTGGCGCCCAGGACGTTAAGTGTTTTCAGACAGTTGAACGGGCTCATTGTTTCACCGTTAATCGCCACCACGTTGGCCTGGTTTACGGTCACCTGCTCGGCCTGATTCGGCGCTGCTTGCGGATCGACGGTCCACACCCAGTACGCTTAGTTGGGCACATGCCTTGGATCCTCTAACGTACCCCCTTCGGTGGAGATATGCCAAGCATTTTTGTCACGACTATAAATTTTTTCTCGCGTAGCACCGGTAGTGATAGCGCGTGCTGTTAAATAGTCGAACAGCGCTTCACGCGAACGTAAATCCCATTCACACCAGGGTGCCACTACGCGCAGATGTGGCGCTAATGCTGCCCATGCAGACTCAAAACAAAACGTACTTGGTCGTTCCCTTTACCGGTAGCGCCATGACACAGAGCATCAGCACCTACGTCGTTTTCGCCCGCCACCAGTACTTTCGCAATGAGCGGACGCGCCATAGCGGTACCTAATAGATAGCTGCCTTCATACAATGCGCCAGTTTGCAGTACTGGGTAAACATAATCGCGGATAAACTCTTCGCGCACATCCACAACATAGCACGCAGTGGTACCGGAGCGTAGTGCCTGCTGCTCTATATACCTTTGAGATCTTAACGATCCTGGCCAATATCCACGACACAAGCGACCACATCGCAGCCGCCGTAATTCTCTTGTAGCCACGGGATGATGGTGGAAGTGTCAAGGCCACCGGAGTAAGCGAGAACAATTTTTTTGATGTCGTTATGTTGTATGGTCTTGTCCTGGTGAAAGCGATTCATGACTTAGGCCAGAAGCTGGATGCCAATCGTGAGGCGATTGGATAGAAGTTAAACATGCCGTTAAGCCTATCTCTGAATTTCGCGGGATTTCTACTGTCTGGTTTTTTAAGGTGCTGGATCATGCGCGCGCGCAAATCTGGCACAGAAGATTGGCTGTTTTAGTTCACTGGATCTGCTATGTTGTAATTGAGATATACATTGCCTTTTCAAGCAGTGATCCAATGCACTGTGCTATTTCACTTGCAGGCGTGACGCAAGCAGTGCCAAGGGAAGACAGTATGCGTCTCTATTGGCATTGGTGCTGGAGGTGCATATAAGGTGCCTGAGTTGGCAGCATTTATTAAGGTGTACTGTTTTGTATCGTGTGTTGCATTAATGCTTATATTACAAGGCACCTAAGTCTTGTGTGGTGATAGAGAATAGGCTGGATCTTGCTATGGTTACGCACAGGCATGTACTTTCATGGTAGGAGGGTGCTACCGAGCCGTTATGGGTTCACCTGACGATAAAGCGAGGCCAAAAAACAACAATTCTTTACTTAAAGCACGAATTTGGGCATTATCTTGCCCTTCAAATCTAAGGTAGCCCAATTAAGAGGAATCGATGTCAAAAGAAGATAATATTGAGATGCAGGGCACAGTGCGTGATACATTGCCAAATACCATGTTTCGCGTCGAACTCGAAAATGGTCACGTCGTAACCGCGCACATTTCCGGTAAAATGCGTAAGAATTATATCCGTATTATTGAAGGCGATAAAGTGACCGTTGAATTAACCCCTTACGATCTGACTAAAGGGCGCATTATTTTTCGCAGTCGTTGAGTGCTTTAAAGGATGGACATTGTACGTCATGATTATCTAGCAGGGCCGGGCCGGTTCTCTATCGGCCTGAAGCATCGGCCTATACCGAGCGAGTGGTATGCCATGTTAAGTTACATTATGCAATGCCATCACACTGATCTTAAGCCGCTTAACGAGGACGCTTCGGCTGCTCAATGCAGGCAACTAAGCAAATGATGACCGTGTTGCTTACTGCGTAAGATAAAGCTTATACTCACATCCGAAATTTGCGCACGGTCACGCCGGAGGGTTCTTATCCAACCAGGCGTGTCATCAGTGAATAGAAAAGCAGTGCTTTTTTTAGCACAATATACAATCTGCCATTTGCTTGCTGCCTAGCCCACTTAAGTTTATTTCTCCCTTTTAGCAATAAACCTACCAACAGCGGAGATAAAGGCGCATGCATCGTTTGTTTAAGTAAATCAAGCAACGCCGCTAGGGGTGATATCGCGCTGTTAACTATGATCTTTCTCTATCCCATGTTTACTCTGCTATGACGCTTATGTGCATAAAGCCTATGATAAGTCGCGCGGTGGTATCGCAATGCTACGTCGTCACGCATTTAGGGCACATGTTTTTAACTAACCTAATAACAGTGCCTGGCTTAAGCAGGAAAATAGTGCAAGCCAGGAGATGCATGGGCAAATATAATGCTGAAAACGGAGGATGAATTTTCGTTAAAAAAATCAAGTTATTTGCGGGTAGGCATCGTCAACCACAGCTGATACTGAGTCACTCTTCACATGTAGTGCGCTCCTCAATTTGCATAGCATTCAGGTGGATGGCCATTTTTTCTGCGTCGATAAGGGTTTATAGGCCAGCTATAACAACGAATTTCAGCGCGAACTAGGGCCGCCTCGTGCGGCTGTAGCGTCGTTTTGTAACATCCCATCTTTAAAGTACGTTTTCAGCTTTATGTTCTTCAGCGCTTTTGAAACGGCAAATTAACTGATTTTGTGTTTCATCTTTTCCAACGTAAACTGCACCCCCTTTCACTTGTAAAAGCAGATTAAATACATCAGGATGGGCTTTTTCAATTTCATCTAACAGCACCACGGTGTAAGGGTTTTTGATCACCATGTCGGCAAACCCCCTTGATCAAAGCCAACATAACCCCGTGACGCACCAATAAGCTTACTGACGGTATGGCGTTCTATATACTCAGACATGTCAAAGCGCAATAACTTCACACCTAACGCTTTTGCCAGCTGTACAGTGACCTCAGTTTTTCCTACCCCAGTAGGGCCAGCAAAGAGAAATGATCCAATCGGTTTGTGTTCCTTGCCTAATCCCGCTCTGCTCATTTTGATCGCTTCAGTCAGCACTTCGATTGCGCTATCCTGACCAAATACCAGCATTTTTAGCCGCTCGGATAAATTTCTTAGTGTGTTGCGATCAGAAGAGGAGACACTTTTTTCTGGAACGCGCGCAATACGCGCTACTACGGTTTCAATATCAGCCACACTGACGGTTCTTTTCCGTTTTTTAAATGGAATAAGGCGTTTACTGCCCCCCGCTTCGTCGATAACGTCAATGGCTTTATCTGGTAGATGGCGATCGTTGATATATTTTACGGCGAGTTCGACCGCAGCACGTACTGCTTTCGCTGTGTAGCGTACATCGTGGTGCGCTTCATAGCGTTGTTTTAATCCATTAATAATTTCAATGGCTTCGTCGGACGCAAGTCATCAATATCAACCATACAGGCCTCTAGCGCATCTTTAACCGACATATTGCTTAGCAGCACCAAGAGTAAATGTTCAACAGTGATGTATTCATGCCGACATTCACGTGCCCTAGCAAAAGTGATATTTAAGCTCAGTTCCAACTCCTGATTCAGCATGGAAGCACTCCCAATTCATGCACCAACTCAATATTAGGACAGTAAACAGATTAAACTTTTTCCATTGTGCATAACAGTGGATACTCATTCTCATTTGAATAGGCATTCACTTGAGCAACCTTGGTTTCTGCTACTTCAGATGAATAAACGCCGCAAATCGCTCTGCCTTGGTAATGCACCTTCAGCATGAGGTGAGTGGCGCGTTCAACACCGTAAAAGAAATATTTTTGTAAAACCTCTATAACAAATTCCATTGGCGTATAATTGTCATTATTTAGAACCACGTGATACATAGAGGGTAGATTAAGCGCGGTATTTGACTCATCTGCCAATTTACAGTCAGGATTAAAATCCTTGTTCACATTATTCATAATTTTGTATAATGACTCATTATCAGTGTGCCGTAATCTACTTTACAGTAGGATAAGATACAACCTACCTCACAAATAACGTTGGCCAAAAATGGTTGGTGAAAACTATTTTGTAATGAAAGACAGATAACATTTCCTTAATTTGCTTGCTGACAGGCATGAATGCTAACCGTTGACGCATATCTAGCCTAACATACTGTTTCTTCCTATTTACCTTGAACGATTTACCGGTTCCTCACTGTCTGCAATGTATGTTAACGCTAACTTAGCTAGCGATCAGATGAAGGTGTACTAATGATGGCAGCACTTCAGTATAGCGTTGTTAGCGCGCTTTCTGCCAATTTATGATTTGTCTAAAAAGACAGTAAATCTAACACGTTGATATATATCTTTCTTTGTAGAAAGAAAGTGTAGTAGGTAAATAACGTTGTGAAATTAATCTAAACAATATAGCAACCACTGCTAATTGAGCAGATAATTAACATTTTCTTAATAAACTACTAAAGTAGTTATCATAATATAGTTGCTATCACTCATCCTTACTGATGAATAAAAACTAGTTTTTACTAACCTTATCTATTTACACCGAATTATATCTTGATCCCGCAACCTTATTGACTCAATGCATGCATTCCACACTCATTACAATTGGAGGTAGCATCAAGCAAACGCTTGTGCATTTGATTGCTGATACGTTACAACAAGCTGGAGTTACCCATATTTGGGGCGTTACAGATGAGATTCTCTTAACGGATTGACAGACAGTTTAAATAAGATGGGGACGATTCGCTGGATGGCAACCCGTCATGAGGAGGTTGCTGCTTTTGCAGCGGGTGCTGAAGCACAGATCAGTGGTAATCTGGCGGTGTGAGGGGGTTCATGTGGCCCAGGTAACCTCCATTTTATCAACGGTCTGTTTTATTGCCATCGTAATCGCGTACCGGCATTAGCGATTGCCGCGCACATTCCCCCCAGTGAAATAGGCAGGGGCCATTTTCAGGAAACCAAGCCGAAAGAACTTGTTCACCAATGCAGTCACTATTGCGAGCTTATCACTCACCCAGAGAAGTTACCGCGAATTTTAAATATCGCTATGCGCAAGGCAATTCTGGATCAAGGAGTATCGGTGCTTGTTCTACCCGGTGATGTTGCGCTACAGACCATGGCCACGAACGTACCAAACCAGTGGTCTGTACCGAGCTTACCACAGCTTCGCCCGACCGAAGCAGATGCATCCACACTCGCTGAATTACTCAATAGTAGAATATGACAATCCTTATTATGTTAGCTTGAGAGGTCTGATTGGTTTTGCCTCAGGCTATCATGCCGTGATGAATGCGAAAACGCTGTTGCCACTTGGCACATGTTTTCCTTATCGGGCTTTTTATCCTAGCGACGCAACGTTGTTCCAGATCGATACCGATCCACTTGCTTTGTCAGGGCACATTGTACACTCAATTTTACGCCACAGGCGGATGTCGGCACGATATTGGATATGTTATTACCGTTGTTGCATCAGCAACCCAAGCGGCAGAACCACCAAGACAAGTTATTGCCCTCTGCGGTGATGGCGGATTTACCATGTTCATGGGGGATTTGCTTTCTGCTATCCAGAAAAATTACCGATAAAATTCATCCTGGTTAAATATGCGAGGACTACATGTAGAAAAAGCGTCCGCACTCTCACTGGCGCTACAGCAGGCACTTGCCCACGATGGGCTGGTACTCATCGACGTGGTTACGGCGAAAGAGGAGCTCGCCATGCCCCCACATTTATAGCTTGAGCAGGCTAAAGGATTTAATCTTTATGCGCTGCGTGCAATTATTCATGGGTGTGGCATCGTTGATTTAGCGAAAAAAATACTTACGCTAACTAACAAGGGTGCTATTTTCGAAGCATGTGCCACTGAGGACACCGCTGATCGACTCTAGGGAAAAATCATATCGGCTAATCGTCCCCCACACATGCCATTTTTAGTCACTCCCAGCTTATTCTGCTGTAGTGAATTAAACCGCTACATAGCTTGCAGTATGTTATCTGCGTAACAGCAAAAAGTAACATCGTCTGCAGTCTATTCAGTACTGCTACGAAGTTGCACCCTGCGCTCTGTCCTTCGGGTAGAATGTTTTGCACTCCTTGTCGATTGCAGACAAGAGCCTAAGTTTTGCTAGTACCTTGACACAACATTTGCTTTTTATCGCCACGTGCGTACAAAACGCATTACTGAGGCAGAAAATACTTATCGTCGCCGGTACTGCCCTGACTAGTTACTCTTATCGTGTCCATTGCCATATGTGGTATAGGGACAACCTTATCTCTTTAATACACTCTCTGCAGATTGCGCACCCATGCAGAGGAGATACGCTGCGTGTTAATAGGTCGTTCGCATACGCTTTGGCAAGCGATGGGCTACAATGGCGACACGATTTTTTCTGTCAATTACTCTATTTCCTCAATTATGTTTAGCACTTCCCAATCTTGCGCAATAACCTGCTGATTTGATACACTCATCTAGTTAATCATGCATGTTATTCTCTATAATAAATTTGTACATCTTTTTTAGCAGAATTGAACGCAGACTCTAATTATATTTTTTGTCAGTTAGTTAAAGGAAAATATTATGTATAGCCGGATGTTGTTGCCACTCTTCATCTGTACGCCATGGCGTCTGTGCGCCAGGAGGCCCCTCCACGGTTGCACAAAATTTATATAATTTACGTGCTCAAGACATAACACCAGGCATACCTAATCAGCAGTTGCTGGATAAATATCAACCTTATTTAAGTGACAGTTTGTACCAGTCTCTGGCTAAGGCCAACAACATAGATTTCCGCTCAGCAACATGGCGCAATGGCGATCTTTTTTCCGGTTCAGCCGATGCAGCAACGCAGGTTAAAGTGGACAGCGCACCTGATGTCAGTCACGCCAGTGTGCGTAACATTCCTTTAAGAGTCACCATGAGCCTCGCAGATAAAATCTGGCAAGATGAAGTATTGATCGTGGGGAACGGGAGTGCTGGGCCGTAGACGATATTCGCTATTTAGCAACGTGGATCGGGGGCGCGGATGGTGCGACGTTAAAGCAGGCTCTAGCAAAGTAGCCTACGCGTGTGATAGCCTCTGTGTGTGAGAATAGGGATTTAGCCTACTAAGTACTGAGCATACGTCCGCTGGTTGGCAGGATAAGGGTCTGTAAAGATTGTACTAATTTCACCGGGTATTGTTGAATAATTTTTTCTGTCTCGTTACTCTATCAATAAGGTGAAATGACATACATTATTTGAGAATGACTATCCAATTAAAGTCGGTGGACTTTTTTTTCGGCAGACAACAGGTGCTGTACGATCTCTCGCTAAAGTGTGTGCTGGGGGAGGTGCTTGTGTTGCTCGGTCCAAGTGGTGCGGGAAAAAGTTCGTTGCTACGCGTTTTAAATCTATTAAATTTACCTCGTGCAGGCACATTATCGATTGCTCAACGCCAATTTAATTTCAACCAACCGCCTAGCGAACAGGCCAAGCGCGAACTGCGGCAAAATGTTGGGATGATTTTTCAGAGCTACAACTTGTGGCCTCACCTCACCGTACTGGATAACCTGACGCAAGCCCCACGTAGCGTGCTGGGCCTTAAAGCCGACGAGGCGCATCAGCGTGCCGTTATGCTGCTGGAAAGATTACAATTGACCCCTTTTGTCAAGCGCTATCCTAGCTATCTTTCCGGTGGACAACAGCAGCGTGTTGCCATCGCTAGAGCATTAATGATGCAACCGCAAGTTTTATTATTTGATGAACCTACTGCAGCACTTGATCCAGAAATCACATCGCAAGTAGCAAATATTATTCAAGAACTTAAACAAACGAAGATTACCCAAGTCATTGTAACGCATGATGTCGATTTTGCGCGCAAAACGGCAAGTCAAATCGCCTATATGGAAGCAGGTAAAATTCTAGAGCAAGGTGACGTGACGCATTTTACTCATCCGCAAACAGGCGCATTTGCCCGTTATCTTTCGCACTGACAAAGGGGTAAAATATGAAAAAAATCATTTTTGTCGTTTTATTGTCAGGATGTTTGGCCCACACTGCGCTGGCGAAAATCCTACGCTTCGGTACATCGGCTACCTATCCTCCCTATGAATTTATTGATGAGAACAATCAGCTTGCTGGTTTCGATATCGATTTAACCCATGCGCTATGTAAAGAATTAAAAGCTGAATATACTTTCACCAATCAATCCTTTGACAGCTTAATCCCCGCGTTGCGCTTCCGTCGTTTCGATGTCATCGTAGCAGGTATGGATATCACGCCAGCGCGTCAGCAACAACTGCTATTCAGCCAACCTTACAACCAGTTTTATGCGCAATTTATTGTCAGAAAGGGCGATGTGACTTCCATTGAGCAGCTAAAAGCACAGGATAAGCGCATCGGGGTAGAGAACGGCACAACGCATCAACGTTATCTGAATGCTAAAATGGCACCAGCGACAATCGTGCCTTATGATAGTTACCAAAATGCGGTGCTTGATCTTAAAAATGTCCGTATCAATGCTATCTTGGGCGAAAACATGGTGATGAAATATTGGGCGCAAAATAATCAAGATTTGGCCATAGTTGATAAAGAGATCACGGACGCCGCGTTTTACGGCACGGGTGCTGGGTTTGCGTTTCGCAAAGATAACGTGGAACTAAAACAGGAAGTTGATGCTGCATTAGACAAATTAAAAGCAGATGGAACTTATCAACGCATCTTTGATAAATGGTTTAAGTAACACGTTGTTATGAAACTATTTTATCAACTGATGCAAGCAACGGCGACGACCTTGGGCCTGGCGATAAGCGCATGCCTGGTAGGCCTGCTCATTGCTATGCTGTTTACGTGGTGGGAGTCTTGCCGCTTTAAGCGTATCGCTTTGGTCGGCGCTACCTTTACTACGCTACTACGCGGTTTACCGGAAATTTTAGTCATCCTGTTCATCTACTTTGGCACGTTGCAGATAGTGCTTGTGTTGACGGATGGTATAGATTTCAGCCTGGCTGGCATGAAATGGCACTGGCAGTTCAGCAGTCAATCGCTGACCGTTAGCCCATTTGTTTGTGGTGTTATGGCCCTTGCCATGCTCTACGCTGCTTATGCGTCGCAGACGTTCCGTGGCGCATTACAGGTGATCCCTATCGGTCAGCATGAATCGGGTAAGGCGTTAGGTATGCGCCCCCTTATTATCTTTACCAAACTTATTTTGCCGCAAATGTGGCGGCACGCGCTACCTGGTTTGGGTAATCAATGGCTGGTGTTATTAAAAGATACTGCACTGGTATCACTGATTAGCGTCAATGAGTTAATGTTGCAAACAAAAACGATTGCTAATCGCACGCTGCAACCCTTCACCTGGTATTTAATCGCTGCGATGATTTATCTCATCATTACGCTTTTCAGTCAGGCAATCTTGCGTCAAGTTGAACGCCGTGTGACTCATTTTGAGAACGAACAGGTATGATATTACAATACCTTCCAACCATACTCAACGGACTTGGAGTTAGCTTAAGTTTAATGTGTTGTTCACTCATGCTAGCGCTATTATTAGCGCTGTTAATGACCAGAATTCTACTTCTGCGTGTGGCCGTACTCGCTACCACAACACGCCTGTTTATCACACTTTTTACTGGTACACCTCTGCTAGTACAATTTTTTTTAATTTATTATGGGCCCGGCCAGTTTGATTGCATCCGCCAATCGCCTAGACTATGGTCGATTTTATCGCAACCTTGGCTGTGCGCAATGCTGGCTTTGGCGTTAAATAGCGCGGCCTATACAACGCAACTTTTCTATGGTGCCGCTCGTGTAATACCTGCCAGCCAATGGGAAGTCTGTTCGGCGCTTGGTATGACATCAAGTCAAGCTGCTACATTACTTCTTCCTTATGCGCTCAAACGCGCGCTGCCAGCTTGGTCGAATGAAGTTATCCTGATCTTTAAAAGTACTTCACTCGCCTACACGGTAACATTAATGGATATCATGGGCCAAAGCCAATGGCTGTATGGTCAAAACTGGGACGCAACTGTTTTTCTTGCGGCCGGATTAGTCTATCTCTCTGTTAATGGCTTGCTCACGCTTGTGCTAAGAGGCTTGGAATGCACCGTGTTGCTATTCGAGAAAAAGCATTAACTTACCTTCAGTTCGATAACACGCAGCATAATACCCTTTTGGAAACCCTACATTATTTGCCTGTGCACTGCATTGCTAGGTGTGTTATCACACGTCAAAAAACCACACGTAAAGTACAATAGACAGTTTGTTCTCGCCCTGTCTCTTCGTGATCATAATGAGTGAATAGGAGCCTAAGTCTGCGATGATCTCACCGACATGTCCTGGTTTACAGCAACCATCGTAGGCAATCGGAAATGGGTATTTCAGCGTATCGGCAAGCTTAAATGACTTGTTGAAATAGATAAAGCGTTACTCGAATTTTGCATCGACACAGTTAAAATTCCATATGCTTAGCAATTTCGGTAGACATTCAATTTTTTATTAATCAATTTTGTATAATCTTTTCTGATTATTAGGGGCGTTGTTGAATAAATCAGCACTTGTGACTACTGGCCTTCTAAGTAGATTGATTGTTATGCGATCCGGATACTGTTAGGGATTCCTAACTGTGTCATTTTGTTAAGCGCGTTGACCATCGCCATTGCCTCACCTACCTGCGCATCATAGTCACACAGACTTAGATGATCGCCCATGAGTGTTTTGAACCGGAACACAGTGGTTTCAGCCACTGGAAGAATCAGCGGTCTTATCTTCTTTCTCAGCAGGGCATCATGACAGTAGCGGGTATTGTATTTATCAGAGCTGGTATAGCCTGAGCATCAGTCGTACCGTTTAACGATAAATCGGCACAGATAATTTCATGTGTCGGGCTATCTACTGCCACAGAGGTGATAGCCATGTCTGACCGACCACGCCGCCCAGGCGGTCCAGGGAGCAATTGCCGAGGCATCCAGTCATATGGTCAGAGATCCGTGCTGCTTGAGAGCGTTGTTATACGTGGACCAGTGGGTTATTTTAAACTTCTGCGTTGCCATAGGGTCCTCATGTTGAAATAATCGGAGCAAACCAGACCATTGCATGGCAGTATGGCGTGTTCACGACAATTAGTTATGCCGTTATCCATCCAGCACAATTATCAGAGTGAGAAATTGAAAAAGGGTTATGCTAACCTGGATGAAGAAGCGCTATTTCTCCAATAGGAGAATTCCAGTAAAGAAGTTACGGAGATACCAAATAGCGATACAGATAAGCTGCATCAAGGTAGATTTCGTTACTGCAATGTGTCCTGAGCAGCATGATTCGGCAGTTGGGCACAAGATTAGGGGATGTACATTTTGATCTGATTTCAGGTGGTGAAAATGTTTATGGGGCGCTATTTGGTCACATGCTTGCCTCGTTGGCTAAGCTTACTCAATTGCAAACACTGAACATAAACAGTCTGCCCCACAATATGCGGCAAGCGGATCTCGAATCATTTACTAGAAGCCTTAACCGTTGATTTGATTCTATCAGATTGTAATGTCTTGAAATTAAATTTAATTACGATTCATTTACCGATGAGGTAGTGAGCAATACATTCGATGTATTAACAGAATAATTAAAAAAAAATAAGACAATTAAGCATATTAAGATATCACTGCATGTCTCACCACACGCAATGAAATGCTTTACGGCGTTGGCCAAAAAGCAAGCGCTCGAAACGCTATTCCTCGTAGTACAAAATGGTGTTAATGTTGATGCGATGCAGGATTTAATCCTGCATAGTGGCATTTTTAAATCTTGCACCAGATTGAAGATTAAATTTGCCCAACTGGGTGATTTGATTGGCTATATCAGTAAAATCAAAGCGCTACAAAATAGGTTAAACGAGATAACGCTAAATGTGGCACAAATAACCTATAATAATTTTTGTTAGTACAACAGATGGACAGATCTTAGTAGCATCATGGTATGTAGTCACACCTAGCAAGGTGTTCTCATGCCATGTTTAACAGCTTCTTGCAGCATATAAGGGGTTGTGGACTACGTTGCCGATATTAATGGAAGTCCCTTTGCTTAACGGACGTCGTAGACAAAGGTGTATCGAAACTTGGGGCCAATATAACTGCTACGCAGTCTACTATTATCGACCTGGCATGGCGGGGGTTGGCCATGTTGACTAAGCTTATCTGCCACTCACTGTTGTGGTGCGCTAATTCAGTGACAACCTATGATTGACATCCTCTCTTAGGTGTAAACATGCACAAAATTTAACCGGTTGATAGTAGACGAGTATGTAGGTAAGTGGGCGATGTCACCAAGGAGATAGCCAACAAAGCTAACTATGTTAACCGCAATGCCACTTTTGTTTAATTATCGCGTTGGCAGATTAATTTTCCGATGCCGCAGTAATTGGCGTCTTTCTGCGCACGCCATGCAGCGCCAAACGACCCAACCGACCAGACTGACAACAAAAATGATGAAGGTTGCTAAGGCATTAGTCTCTGGGTTGCGACCACGTCTAACAGTAGCAAAGATGATCATTGGTAGTGTCGTTACGCCAGGACCGGTGACAAAACTGGCAACAACTAAATCATCCAGCGACAGGGTGAATGCAACCAGTCAGCCAGTGCAAAGTGCGGGTGCAATGGCTGGAACCGTAATGATAGAACACTTTTATGGGTGTGGCGCCTAAATCGAGTGCGGCCTCTTCGATAGTTCGGTTGAGTTCACGTAAGCGCGCGATGACCACAACCGCCACATAGGCTGTACAGAATGTGGTGTGTGCCGACTATAGAGTCATTATCCCACGACTGAATGGCCCTCCAAAGAGATTGGCCATGGCAATAAACAGCAGCAGTAAAGCTAAGCCTAAGCCGGTGACGATGTCCGGCATGATGAGTGGCGCCGTCAACATGAAATGGAACCCCGTCTTACCGTAAAAATGACCTAAACGAGTGAACGCGACGGCTGCCAACGTGCCGAGAAACATCGCCAACAGGAGACTTAGGCCGAGAGCTGATAAGATAACGGAATCCTTGAATAGTGTGTGATACTACGTTAAAGAGAAGCTTTGCCAGACGGTCACCAAGGCGAGCTGTTAAACGAGTAGAGTACGACAAGCAGCATCGGCAAGTACAGAAAGGCAAAACAGAGACACAAAATAACTCTGTTCAAATAGGTGTGAGTCGTGGTGAGTGGCATCATTTTTTCTTTTTCAGTGCACTATTCTGCAATCTATAGAACCAGATAATGGGTAGCGTCAGTGTGAGCAGAATCACGATCACCAGCGAGGCGGGGGCGGGCCAATCATAGTTGTTAAAGAATTCTTGCCACAATACGCGACCAATCATAATGTTGTCGGGCCGTCTAATAGTGCAGGGATAACAAATTCACCGATGGTGGGAATAAAGACTAACATCGCCCCTGCAGTCATGCCGCCCTTGGTTAAAGGTAAAATGATCTTGATAAAGGTAGTGATCGGGCGTGTGCCCAGATCAAGTGCCACCTCAATCAGTGAATAATCCAGGCGTATTAACGCAGTATGGATAGGCAGCACCATGAGTGGTAGGTAGTAGTAAACCAGGCCAATGTATACTGCACTGTTGGTATAAAGTAGTGTCAATGGTTGCTTGATAATGCCCAACTACAGTAACACCTGGTTTAATACGCCATTATTATTCAATAGTCCCATCCACGCATAGACCCGCACCAGAAAAGAGGTCCAAGAGGGCAACATAACTAGTAGCAGCAGGAGTAAACGGAGCGTTGGCTGGCTTTACACTATGGTCCAAGTGAGAGGGTAGCCAATAAGTAAGTAAAATAAAGTGGCGAGCGCCGCTATAGCTAAAGCTAATGATTGTAAACAGGTAGTTAAATAGAGCTTATCGCTGATTAATAGCAGGTAATTGGCGAAATTTAGCAGGATGGTGAATGTTTGGTCACGCCAACTGACCAGAGCTCGGTAGAGTGGAATAGAAAAGGCCGTCTCTGAAAAACTGATTTTCAGGATCAGCAGGAAATGCAGGAGAAAAAACAGCAGCAACCAGAACCAGGGCAGGGCTATATCCTAGAGTGTCAGCACAGTACAGTTTTCAGCGTCTCAGCACCACTGGACCTGCTCGCCCCAGGAGGGCATCGCTTCCTGGTGTCGATTGGCACTTTTCAACTGTGCGCTCATCATCTGGCCGCTGGCGAGCCATACGTGATAAATAGAAAGGTCACCTAAGTAGGTGATGCACCACTTCACCTGCTGCAAGCCTGTACATCACAGATTGTGTAATTTATCGATTTTTTATCTAAGGACTTTGTTGGAAGTCTTTGGAAGAGAATTGGTCGGCGAGAGAGGATTTGAACCTCCGACCCACTGGTCCCAAACCAGTTGCGCTACCAGGCTGCGCTACTCGCCGCTAATATCAATTGTATTGCAGCCACCACAACCCTTGGTGCGAAGGAAGGGACTTGAACCCTCACGTCTGTAAAGACACTGACACCTGAAGCCAGCGCGTCTACCAATTCCGCCACCATCGCGATAAAAATCTGGGGTGGCTAATGGGACTCGAACCCACGACAACTGGAATCACAATCCAGGACTCTACCAACTGAGCTATAGCCACCACGACTAAGCGGAACAATGCGTTACTGCCGCCTTGTTCCGCTATTCAAATCACAAAATCGGTACGCACATCACTTCATCATTTTTGGCGCACCCGACAGGATTCGAACCTGAGACCTCTGCCTCCGGAGGGCAGCGCTCTATCCAGCTGAGCTACGGGCGCGTAGCGCCTCTGCGGAAGGCATACTACGAATTTAACGAGCAACTGTCTAGTGCTTTTTTAAAACTTTTATCATTATTTAAGTTCCTCGGCGTATCTAAGGCCAACCCTCTAATTCTATTACGAATACATTAACCTTTTAATAAGCACAGTAAGATCAACCCGCTTCTGGCTGCAGATTTTCTGCAAAGAAAATTTTTAGTTACACATACGCTAATAAAATTTTTTAAGCAATTATTCTAAATCCACTTATTAGTTATTGAATAGGTTTAGAATGCAAACACCAGTAACTGGTTTAATATAAATTAAACTTAGAATACTTATATTCAGTCTTTTTGCCATCAAGAATATTTATAATTCAAACTACATTTCTTAATAAGCTTTTTCGTGGTAAGTAAAGATAAATAGCCACCTTGCGATAATAATATTTGTGCATAATAGCTATTTGATAATGAGTTTAGAATGAAATTAAATTAAAGAAAATCAAACTAAGTCAGAAAAATAAATCCAATGTTAATTAATTAGTTTTAATAACTCTAATATTATAAGACAAGTAAACCTTCTATGTAATATATGGTATTTAATAAAACAAATTAGTAAATACACCAGGTGGAAAGAAAACGTAGGCGATCATTGGATCGTGCTCAATTGAATGAAATTATTATATTCATGTATATTATCTCAGAGTTAAGCTGACGGATACGGGTTATTTATACAAGTGTTTGTGAGATGACATCTAGTTCAGATTTTTTTTGTCCAGCCCCGTTTACCATCAAGTAACGTTGCCATTCGCGTCCGCCCGCAGCACATTTTTCCCTGATGAGTTCGTTCATTATTGTAATACCACAACAGTTGTCCAGATCCGTGTGTAGGTTTTGCCGACCTCCATATAACTTCTTGCGGAACATGAGCTGATAAAATTCCTGCAAAATAGTTTTATGGAAGCGCGCGTAGATAGCATCCGTAAGTAAAATACCCTCTCTGGCTACTTTTTCTTCAAGTGCCTTCAGTCGCCTCATCAGCACGGTGCTTCACCCAGATGCTGATTTTAACTCTCTTTGCGCGCTTGCTGATCAGCGAGTTATCTGGGCATCTTAGCGGCAGCGCCATCAGTTTAAAAATGGAGTCGGGAAAGCCCTTAGGGAAAGGCCACACACGCGCTTTATCATCAGAACAGGAGTGATAGCCATGTCTGACCGACCACGCCGCCCAGGCGGTCCAGGGAGCAATTGCCGAGGCATCCAGTCATATGGTCAGAGATCCGCGCTGCTTGAGAGCGTTGTTATACGTGGACCAGTGGGTTATTTTAAACTTCTGCGTTGCCATAGGGTCCTCATGTTGAAATGACCGGAGCAAACTATCACCCAAATGTTCAATCTATTCAACAAAGCCGATCTACATAATAAATTGCTGGGCTTCGCTGAAGAGGATAAACAGCTAAAATATAAAGTTAGGCCTGCTAAATTGCCAATAATACTATTGGCTAACAGTTTTCTTCGGGATGGAAAGAAGGTACGCCAGGTAAAGTCAGTTATTAAGTTGCTAAAATACGATCTTTATAATCCTAGGAATGATGAACTTATGATATTTAGCTGAAACGCAGAAGAAGAATTTACTGAAGTTCAGCGCAAACACTATGTTACGGTAATAAACAGCTTTGTTCCCAGCGTTTAGGTTTAATTAATAGCTACTAATGGTAGTTAAGGTAGCTATTCATGAAAAAAGTGATCTATCCAATCTTCTGTTTAAAAAAAAATTCTAAATTACCAAGTACACCTGACGCATTACCTTTAAAATGTATTTAATAAACGAAAATTAATCAAACCTTTCTTAGATCGGTTCCAGCAAGCTACATTCAAAATCATTTTTTTACAACCTGCATACGGTTATTATATAAAGTCTAGAGATCGTACTTAATTATGGTAAATATATTTTCAAGCGTACGAATGGCAATTTTGCTAAGCTCTCTAAATTATTAGCTGTGTATTGTCATACTCAGTCTGATACTTTATTTAAAGCAATTAAGATAGATAGCATTTTTTCAAATATTCGTCACTTATTTAGCCATCCATTGGCTATCAAATAGATTTCTTATGGTGCGCTATTTTATCTATCAGACTGACATAGGCACACGGCATTTTTGAGCACTACCATTGCCAGCAAGATGAATAAGTAAAAACGGACCCAACTTAGCCAAGATCATTAACTGATCGGCAAACCAAGCATATGTATACGTTTTGCCATCCTAGGGCGAAATCTGTAGGTAGGTTACTGCAACAGCCAAATGTCATGAGCAAAAAAAGCGTTACTCTTTTGTTATACTGCACGCAGGTAATGCTACTCAAGGCTAATGCGTGTTGCAATTAAGGATGGTGTGTAACACACAACCTATTTTTAGTGTTACTGTCACTTACTATGAGATCATTTAGAAGAATAAGACTAGTTGCCACACACAATCATTTTAACGGGGTTTATTTAACAACGCGCAGCGTGGGCCGGCGGCCCCCAGAATGATGAGGGGCATCCTCTGGCGTATGTTCACTATTTTTAATTGCACCTTCCCCTTCGACAACTGACATACTACTTTCATCCTCACTCACTTCATTTATGCTTTTTATGGGTGATTCGTAAGCAGCCTCAGGTTCAAATAGGGTACCTGCACCATTTTCGCGTGCGTAAATCGCTGTTACTGCTGCCATGGGGACTCTGACTTTTCGAGGAACGCCACCAAAGCTCGCATTTAGTGAAATTTCCATATTAGTTACACATAAGTCTTCTACTGCTTGAGGCGATATATTTAAGACGATTTGTCCATCACACGCGTATTCCATTGGGACTTTGGTTCCAATAATATTTACATCCACAATCAAGTGTGGTGTTAACTGGTTATCGATCAACCAATCATAAAACGCACGAAGTAGATAGGGTCTTCGTGGAGTCAAGGATACATCGGACATTGCTAGTATCTCCTGATTTGCAAACGCATTTCTCTTTCAGCTTCCGTTAAAGAAGCTAAAAATGCGTTGCGTTCAAAAACACGATTCATATAACTTTTAATCTCTTTTACACCACTGCCCGCAGTTAAATCGATATTCAGACAGGGTAGTCGCCATAGTAACGGTGCAAGATAACAGTCAATTAAACTGAATTCTTCGCTCAGGAAGAAGGTATTATGAGAGAACAATGGCGGGATTTCCAATAACTCTTCTTTAAGCTGCCTACGCGCCCCTGCTGCCTCTTGCTCGTTACCCTGCTGAATAGTAAACATCAATGAATACCAATCTTTTTCAATACGATGCATCATCAAACGGCTATCGCCACGTGCAACTGGATAGACTGGCATAAGGGGAGGATGAGGAAAACGCTCATCCAAGTACTCCATTATGATACGTGATTCATATAACGTTAATTCGCGATCGACCAAAGTAGGCACAGTACAGTAGGGATTAAGATCAATCAAATCCTGTGGTAGATTGTTGAAATCTACTTGTTCAATTTCAACAAAAACACCTTTTTCAGCTAAAACAATACGCACCTGATGGCTGTAGATGTCAGTCGAACCAGAAAACAGAGTCATTACCGAACGTTTATTGGCGGCGACAGCCATGAAAACCTCCAAGTTTATTAGGAAATACTTAAGCGATTCATCAAGATAAGAAATCTGTAAAATGTTCTTATTAAGATCAATACCTGAATCAATTTGGTAACCTAAAATAGGTAAGATTCGGACATCTCGTTTAAATAATTTGTAGCTTGTCGAGCTTTAGATGTATTTATTTGATATTGTGAATGGCATTAAAAAGGTAAATACGAATAAGTAAAATAGTCGGTCGTTAACGTTTGGAGTACTGTGGACGACGCCGTGCCTTTCGTAAACCAACTTTCTTACGCTCAACTTGACGTGCATCACGTGTGACAAACCCAGCCCGGCGTAGCTCAGCACGCATCGACTCATCATATTCGATCAAAGCACGCGTAATGCCGTGGCGAATGGCACCTGCTTGACCAGACGTGCCACCACCTTTAACCGTGATATAGAGGTCAAATCGCTCAGACATATCCATAAGTTCGAGCGGCTGACGCACGATCATTCTTGCTGTCTCACGACCAAGGTATTGTTCTAACGAGCGTTTATTAATAGTGATATTTCCTATGCCCGCTTTAATGAACACACGAGCAGTAGAGCTTTTGCGGCGCCCAGTACCGTAATTTTGCATTTCAGCCATTACCAGTAATCCCAATTAAATATCAATAAGTTGCGGTTGTTGTGCCGCATGTTGATGTTTGTCCCCCGCGTAAACTTTTAGTTTACGAAACATTGCTCGGCCGAGCGGGCCTTTAGGTAACATACCTTTAATCGCAATTTCAATAACGCGTTCAGGACGACGGGAAATCATCTCTTCAAACGTAGCCTGCTTGATGCCACCGATGTAACCAGTGTAACGATAATAAATTTTATCGTTACGTTTATTACCCGTGACAGCAATTTTGTCAGCATTAAGAACAATAATGTAATCGCCAGTATCTACATGAGGCGTATACTCTGCTTTATGCTTGCCGCGTAAGCGACGCGCAATCTCAGTCGCGAAACGACCTAAAGTTTTGCCAGTAGCATCGACGACAAACCAGTTACGTTGGACAGTTTCTAGTTTCGCTGTAAAAGTTTTCATCTGAGAGCTTACCCAAATATGAGGTTACACGTTGTGCGCAAGGCTGATTTTTGCAGGGATTGCGCGAAAGTTGCTCTGATCATACTATCCCTTCGGATAAGACATCAGATTACGTAAGATTTGGGAAACAATACTTACGCCATAACATAAAGTCGCCGGATTATAGAATAGAAGCTGGAATAAATCGACTACTTTTATAATAAATCCCGAGTTAAATTAAATAGGTAAGTGCCAGATAGGCTGTGCTTTTTTTCCTCACCGTAGATATGCGCTGGCGCTTACTATCAACTTGACATGCCGTTCATAAAACTCATCTGGCCTGATCCTCCTTGCCCGCATCCATTACAGGGACATCTAACAGCAATACAGTGTGAAATAAGCTAGCTAACTCTACATAATCGTTTTGGCTGCGGGTGTCCGCACAAAGCGTTCCAAATTCAATAAGCAATACCCCGTTTACTGCTCCTTCTCCCAACAAAGGGCGGTGATGAATCTGTAATTGTTGCAGTTGGATCTCATTCACGCCCGTTAACTGGGTAAAGACTTGTCGCATTCTTATCGCGGACTGTTTATTTGCCGGCATTAACCAACATTCGGTCTGTTTTAACGTGCGTAATCGATAATCAATTCCAGAATCCAAGTTGACGATATCGCAATGCATTTTAATCTGCGCTATTTGCAAGTAAAAAACGTGTACGCTGTCAGCCATTGGCATAGAGTTCATCTGGCGGAATGTTAGATGTGGCAATGAGTAATGTACCTAATAGCATTGCATCGGTGATATCTGCGACAAAAAACTCATCAAAGCAGAGAACATCCGCCTTCTGTTTAAACTGTTTGGCAACAGCCAGCAGGGGATCACTTTTTCCTTGAAATACCGTGAATTCCTGATGAACACGTTGCATGAATCGATGAAACTGTAATCTTAACACCCGCTCGTTGGTAACCGATTGGTAAAAAAGATCCATTAACTACGTTTTGCCGCGCCTAACACCTTCCCAAATGTATAAACCCGCGTATAGGTGTATTCGATCGTGGCTTAGGCAGACGAAGCCGTTGCGCCAATTTTTGATGCCACGAGGGGACAGCATGCTCATCTTTCCAATAGGCCATTAGATATTGTTGGATCTTGTCTAAACACATAACAACATGTTGCTGCATATCAGCAGGTTGACAATTGCCCTGTTCAAGTGCTAGCTGGTACACTTTCAGTAAAGTGTGTTTTTCCATTTATAGACCTGATATTGTGAACAAAGAGCAAATATTTTCGTAATTAGACGCTTAGATTTATAGATTCTGCGCTAGACTGGTAGAATCTAATACATTAGATTAATACGTTAAATAGGTTCAATGGTCATGCTATACCAAGTGGCCTTATGTCGTGTTATCACACTGTCGCGAAAATGATACAGGAGCTTTCATGGCCTGGGAATATGGGATTTTAGGAGTAGCTATTGGGATGGTTCTTGGCGTCCTAATTATGCGTTTTTGTAACAGGAAATTACGCGATCGTCAGCAGATTCAATATGAGTTGGATAAAACGAAAGCGGATCTTGCAGGTTACCGAAGTGAGCTGACCAAGCATTTTGTGCACAGCGCTGAGTTACTTGAAAATACGGCAAAAGATTACCGCAAACTCTATCAACATTTAATTAGTAGTGCAGATGAATCTATTACGATGACGCTTAGCAAACCACACTCACGTTTTTGTCAGAATACTGGAGTAGAAGCTGGTAATGATCATTCACCTGTAGAGGTGCCACGTGACTACGCAGGTGATGCCTCAGGCTTGTTAAGAGGCTTGTCTCCTAAGCACGATTAGATTGTATAACAGACGTGGTAAGTTATGCAGGCGCCCTATTGTGCAATATACCGATGCAAAATTTGTGAGCAACAACCCCGTTGATTAAATGGAAAAGTTTGAAAAAGCGCCCTACTCCTGGCCAATTCGCTGCAGGTTTTTGGTGCGATAAGTCATCTGCTCACCTCACGACGTTAGACAGTGAATCATTTCCAGCCACATTATTTTTTATCCGCAAGTTGCACAACAAACAGGGACTTTAAAATGCATCGAATGATGTTTATGTATGCCATAAATTGGGCCAATAATTCAGCGCATATCCTACTTACCGCCCATCGTCAGTTTAAAGATTGAGTGCCATGTTAGTGGGTCTAATACGTTGTTGCTATCAACTTGCTGCTGGTTTTACCTAACTTGATGATTAACCGCTTAACCCCCAATAGTAATAACAAAACGGACAACGCGCCTTTCAGCTTTAATGCTGCAGTCCGCCCGTGCCGCACCAGCCGTCGTTAACGTTTATAAGAGATCATCATCGCCTTATAAGATGGACGACTTTTTAAGGGTATTTTAGTCGGTTCAGATAAACTGACTGACCTCTCTGTGCTAAAGATATCTGCGACAAACTTACCAGTGATCTCGACCAATGCACAACGCGGGGCGCACATTGGTGGTTTAGTCATGGCAATAGGTAATCCTTACAACTTAGGCCAAATCGTCACACAGAGAATTATCAGTGCTACCGGACGCGTGGGTCTCAAATAATTCGGGTAGACAAAATTTTTTGCAAACTGATGCGTCGATTAACCGTGGAAATTCCGGTGGGGCGCTAATTAATATACTCGGTGAGTTAATGGGTATTAACACCTTAACATTCGATAAAAGAAGTAGTAAGGAGACACTGGAAGGAATAGTCTTCGCTATTCCGACAGTTTTGGGGACAAAAATCATGAACAAATTTATCCGTGACGGCCGAGCAGTATGGAGCTTTATCGGCATCACTAGCCGCGATCTATGCTAATCTCTAATAAAAGCAGTCAGATAGATCCCCTGGGCGGCATCCTCGTCAGCGAGCTTATTCCACTAGCGGGCCCAGCGGATAAAGCAGGAATAAAAGTTAATGATATTTTACTGAAGGTGGATGGCAAACCTGCCTTGTCAGCGCAGGAGTCCATGAATCAAGTTGCTGAAATTCACCCTGGTTCAACCATTAATGTCGAGATTATGAGAAACGATAAAACGCTACGAGTACCCGTCATTATCGAAGCGTACCCCGACAACGAATGATTAACTAATGCGAAGGTCGATGCATTGGCATCCATGCCAGATAAGCAAATTACGCTATAAACGCTTCCCCTTGACGGATATCTACTTGCAACGTTTTAAGCATCCCATCAAGTTGTTGTTGTTCACGATCATGTAACTGACCGAAAGGTAGATAGGCCTTAATACCATTTTTTCCCAGCAAGAGGGGTTGTGAGAAAAACGTTGCAACGGCCATCACCTTCGACATAGGCATACTTAATAATGCCACTATCTCCCGATAGCGCACGCACTAATGATAACCCAAATTGAGCAGCAGCTTGCGCCATAGAAAGTGTTGCTGAACCAGTACCCGCTTTAGCTTCTACAACCTCTGTCCCCGCATTCTGGATGTGTCGAGTAAGCTTAGCCCTTCAATCTGAAAAAGTAGTGGCATGATCGTTACCCTTGAATGTCCTCTAACCACTGGCACACTTATCGATTTAGCTGGTCTATTTTTGCTTGCAGCGACAAAAGTGTTCGCGCGAATAATATCCAACGTAGTCATGCCAAACAGACGATTTTTATCGTAGACACCGGCCTTTTTCAGCACTTGCGCCGCAATGGGTACTGTCGAGTTCACTGGATTGCTAATAATCTCAATTAAGCTGGATGGACAAATCACCGCGATCTGTTCTAGCAAATCGGGTACAATAGAGGCAGTTACATTAAACAGATCTGCGCGATCCATTCCGAGGTTACGTGCTGTTCCAGCTGAAATAAGCACTAAATCAGCCCCTTTCAGCGCAATTAAGACATCTTGACCACTATAGCCTTTTATTTTTACGTCAGTAGGGATGTGGCTAAGATCCCGTGCGCTACCTGGCGTTACCGGTGCAATGTCATACAGCGCTAATTCTGTACCCCGCTGGCAACTGATTTTTGAGTAGCAGTGCTAGTGCTTGACCAATACCACCTACCGCGCCAAGAATCACGATTTTCATCTTGAACTCCTGATTATTTTAAGGGAAGATAGATTTATCTGTTCGTCAGCCTTGTATCCAACGAAAATGCAAGCGCATATACTGTGCTGACTAACCTAAGATGGCAATGGCATTTGGTAAACACGGTGATAATTTTAATTCCATGCATGATATGCATTTCAACCCCCCCCCATTATCAGGCCGGATACGCTTTGAATATTGCATGCAAACCATCACACCGCTTACTTACATTCGACCCTCTGGCCTTTGCAGAAAGGCGTGCTTGCACAGCAACATTATAGCCGCGCCCATTGAACAGCATATATTCTCTCACGATAGCCAATTAAGCGTTTGTTGGACTGATAAGGGGTTCTGTACACTTGACCATGGAATGCAAGGTACCATAATATAACCTCGTGGTAGCTATCCGCGCTATTTCTGCAACACCATAATGATCAGCTGTCATCCGACAATGATTCTCACGTTCATCATTGGCATAGTAGGTTTAATTGCTACCTTCTTGCCGTACATCCCAATCGCTATTGCTCCAGCAGTTTTAATTTGGCAACAACAGGAATATGATCACTGATAATTTGCCACTTAATACCTCGCCAATTATCGCCTTTATTTGGCACAATCTAGTTTTTCGACTTTCCAGCGCTGGTCTCGTCCAGCGAAAATGTGGTTTAACTCTAGCCCGAGATTTCCCGCTGGCCAAGTGCGTGTATCTGTACCATTAACTTTCACTTTCAGCTCATATTTTTTCAGTTCCGTGATAACTTTATCACCTTCGACTGAGTTAAAATCCCCGAGCAAGATAGCGATACCAAAAACTAAATTAGGAAATTCTTCATCTAAATCCAGATTATCAAAGATGATGCTATTGATAAAGTGGGCTTGACTCATGCGTACCATATCTTCTTCGTGCCAATCAAAATGCGTGTTGTAGATATACAAAGGGACATCAAATCCCTTAACATTGATTTTGCTTAGCATCAATACACGCTGTTCGTAATTACTAGAAGGCAGTTTAAACACTTTGGGTTTTTCAATATGGAAACGCGATAAAATCGCATTGCCATAATTCCCTTCCTTCACTTCTAGCGCTTTACCGAAGCTGTAATACATGCCTAATTTTTTAGCTAAAATTTTTGTCTGATCAACTTTTCCGTTGCGCGTTGTGTTTTGATCCACTTCCTCTAACGCGATGATATCCACATCCAGCGTCCTAATGGCTTGCGCGACAGCATCAAGATCTACTTTATGATGGCGCAATCCGCCTACAATATTGTAATTACCCACGGTAATAACGGGACTTGTTGCATGATAAATTTTGTTCGGAGTTACTTGATACTGGCTCTCGACTAAATCTGCAGCGGCGATAACGATTGAATAAAACAGAGAGAATATGACTGCAGATTTGGCTAGAATGTTTAAGTTCATAACCAATAGCAAAAAAGTTTAACAAAAATCACCCGGCCAGGCGGCAAAACAGGTCGACATTGATGCTACATTGCGGTTTAAATTGGATCAATGATGCTTTTCTTCCCTTGCTCACTAGCCTGTCCACTGATCAACTGCGCTAGCTAACATGGATAACGGTATTTTAATACTTTTTTAAAGTCTTGTGCAAACACCATACAGATTGAATGGCATCTAGCATAAAGTAATCGCATTAAATAATAGTGCATGTACTTACTATTGCTTGTATTGATCATATGCTCTGTCGTGTAACACATCTACCGCTGCCACGTGGAAAGATCCTTATTTATTGGAATATCAGCCACATGCAGTCGTTTACTACTAACAGTTAATACTAACGCCAAGCGATATTTATCCACATCGTCGGGGAAAAGTTTTAACAATAGAAAAAGTAATTAGTAGCGTGCGGGTAGATGGTCACGATGGCGCTGCGTCGCTCCGGTAGCCGTCGCTGTCACAGTAATAAACAGTAATTTGTTAAGTGCTTTGCGACCAGTGCGCCACTTAAATTTATCACGAATCAGCTTGACACAACCAGTGCCAGAAAAGAGCTAATTATCTGGTCTAACGCGGCGTCCAAAAAGGGATTTATTTGGAACTACATCGGATTGCTCAATACTAATAAATTTAACGTGCTAACAAAAGCACCTAATGTACCGATCTGTCGACGTTGAATAAAGATCCCAGCAATAAAGCTCACTATTCCTAACATCAAACAGAGTAATAACATGTGCTCTGGTTGGGTGGCTGGCATAACCAACATTAATGAAATAGAGCCCAACGGCAAGGAGAGTGCGCTACCATAGATAAAATCTTTTACCATGGTTAGTTGGATTGGGTACCCGCATCGCTAAAGCTGTAATCATGGCAAGTGAAATCATACAGGCGCCACCAAAAAAGTGTAGCTAAAAGTGCGCAGGCTATTAATCGCGTGGTGTGTCTCTACAGCAGATAAACTTACCGTTGCGCGGTGCTTTATAACGCGCTTTTCGATGGTGGTGCCACGACGATTAATTAAAATTCCCTTCATCAATAAGATATATTCTTATGCAGTATCTACCCCCTTAATCAACATAAGGGGGTAGCGAGTTCGGCTCTCTGGTATCAGTAGATGGCGCAGCAATTTTAACTACGGCTGTATATCGATACAGTCATTGACTAGATATGCTAATACCTCTTTATATTGCGCGGAGATACATATGCTAACGTGATCGTTTTCAACGAAAAAGCACTTAACGTTTTTACCCGCAGATTCACGGTAGTCCATGCGCCGATTCCATCTTGAGTTGCGGACGCAAGGTAGTGAGAGAACGCGTCTGGCACAATGAGTTATCGCAAGCATTATCTAATCGCGGACGATCAGACTGAGTAACACTGCACTGTAACAGGCGATATTGGCCAATCAGCAGTGCTTCTATTTCACTATCAATCTCAGCTTTGATGGCACGCCTGGAAAAGAGGATACCTGCCAAGATAACACAGACAATACCAACAACGATCTCGCTACAGCGCTCCAGCGCAAGTTGTGGTACTAACATCAGCGCATGTTTGCTATAGGCAGAGGTGACAATAATGAGCGCCGTGTAACCGGCTAAATTAAATGCATAGGCGTTATTAATGTGGATCAGTGACGAACCCCATGCACAACATCGAGCCTAGATATAACAAAGCAATAACATTAATACTGGCGCATGGATGGTAGTGATCATAAACAGTAAGGCGACACAATACATCCAATCACTGTACCGATAATGCGTAAAACACCACGATAGCGTATTGCACCCGAATAGGGATCGCCACCCGCTGCCAATGCGGTACCCCCGGCTACCACTGCTTCTGTCATTACTGGCCAGCGTGGCGTATCCAGATTGCAATAAAAACCAATCACCAATGCTAGAATGATGGAAAAAGTGAACTTTCGTTACGCATTTTCACTATTACCATGCGGACTAATCAATACCGTCGCCTGTGTGGTACCCGCCGGAAACGTGTTCGCATACTGTTCATCGAGCTGGATGCGAACGGGCACACGTTGTGCTAGCCGCACCCACTCAAGATTGGCATTTATAGAAGCTACGCCTTTATGGTCGGCGTCGCCGAGCTGCTGGTAATACCAGCAGCAATGCTCTTACTACGGGGCTGTAAAGTAACCAATCACTACCAAGCGAGGTTATCTCGGCTCCATAACCAGGCTGAATTGCAATTCATTGTTCGCCTTCTCTACAGCTTCGCGTGAGATAGAGGCAGCGCCCAAACGGTTGCGCCGCGCTGCCTCACGCTGTTTTTCATTGACTGAGGATTGATAATAATTAACGTCAGCCTGCGCAATGTCTAGTGCATTCTGGCATCGCGTGTCCAAGGGGTTAACGTATAAAAAGTCCAAATGTGGCAAAGTGCCACGATGGCAATCATTACGGTAATCCATGTTATTGCATAACCACACTAACTCGCCTGATTAATGCCTGCAAAGGATCCTCAAAAAACGGTGTAAGTGAGTAATAAGAGCAAGCAACAATAGAGTGCTGCATCAAATAACATTGGATACCAAATCAAATTGTAAAGCCCTATTGGGATCAACAAGCGTTTTACTAGCCAAAGCAGCATAAAGGTCAGCATAATCAAGATGAAAACAGCAGGAAAAGAGAAAAAAGAAAAAACAGAAATGGGCGGCATGTATTCGATTACTCCTGCAGCAACGAAGATAAAACCACGTTCGATTACCTGCTTAGTTGGCCTATGCGATGCCTGAAAGGTCAGGCACATTATTTTTTCCTATCGACGTCCCATCGCCGTTGTCCAATAAGATGCAGAAAAATGTTGGTTAAAAATATGGCACTACTGACGTTGTTATCACTTCAGTAGGCGAACTGGGGTAGTCATATTGGCAGAGCACGCTAGGCAGTACCACCCACTGTCAATTTATCCAATTTTAGGGTCGGCTGGCCGACACCTACCGGCACACTTTGCCCCTCTTTACCGCAAATACCAATCCCTTTATCGAGTCCTAAATCATTACCTACCATTGATATTTGCTGCATAGCTTCAATCCCTGACCCAATTAACATCGCGCCTTTAACCGGGCAAGTAATTATACCTTTCTCGATAAGATAGGCCTCGGAAGTGGAAAAAACAAACTTTCCTGAAGTGATGTCCACCTGTCCCCCGCCAAAATCGGGGGCATATAAACCGTAATCTACACTTGCAATAATCTCTTCAGGCGTTGATTTGCCTGCCAATATGTAAGTGTTGGTCATACGTGGCATGGGCAAATGCGCATAAGATTCACGGCGGCCATTGCCCGTTGGTTGCACACCCATCAGACGAGCGTTTAACTTATCTTGCATATAACCCTTAAGTACACCCTGCTCAATCAGTACATTATACTGCCCCGGAACACCCTCATCATCCATGGCTAATGAGCCTCGCCGTGCGGTTAATGTACCATCATCCACGACGGTACACAGCGGTGAAGCAACCAAGTTGCCCATTTGCTCACTAAACACCGAAGTACCGCGGCGATTAAAATCACCTTCAAGGCCATGCCCAACCGCTTCGTGCAGTAAAATACCTGGCCAACCCGCGCCCAACACGACAGGAAACGTGCCAGCAGGCGCCGCTTTGGCATGTAAGTTAACCAACGCTTTACGCACTGCCTCCAGCGTCCATGCCTCTGCATGAGATCGACCATCTTGCCTGGTCAAGAAAAAATCGTAGCCCGTGCGACCACCTCCACCGCTCACTCCATGCTCACGTTTCCCCGCTTGCTCAACCAGTACATCGATAGATAATCTCACTAAAGGACGAATGTCCGCCGCGAATGTCCCATCGGTCGCAGCCACCAACACATGCTCATAAACACCGGTTAAACTGACCGTTACTTCCTGCACTCGCGTGTCAGCAGCACGTGCTATACCGTCGATGTGATGCAGCAGGTCAATTTTTTCCTGCCGTGGGAATTGCCTGAGTGGATCATCAGTCGAGTAGCAGGCATGCGGTTGTGCATGCATAAATGCACGTACTTTCCCTTCTCCCGTTTCACGTACAATTGAACGTGCTGCGTCAGCGCTCTGCTGCAACGCACTGAGGGTAATTTGGTCAGCATAGGCAAGTCCACTTTTTTCACCGCTGGTAGCGCGGACACCAACACCCTGGTCAATATGATAAGCGCCCTCTTTTATAATGGTGTTTTCTAATATCCAGGATTCCTGCACAGTAGATTGAAAGTACAGATCGGCATAATCAAGTCGACGTAAGGCGAGTTGCTCTAATACCGCTTGAAGATCGCTAGTGTTAAGATTATTAGAAGTGAGTAAATGCTCACATACTGTCGTTAATGTCATGTCGTTTCTCTCAAGATGGTACCGCAATGCAGGGTTTGCTAATATTTTGCACCCTGAAAACCTACAAAAAATTAACGCTAACGCTGCATATGGGGCTTTATGATTTCACTTTTTTTCTTACTTTACGTAGCCCTTCATTCACCTGGGGCTTATCCAGTGAACCACTGACATGATAGCGCAGTAGTGCTATTTTATTCCAAATGGAGCTAAAAATTCTGCTTAACGTAAAAATAGCGGCGCCTGCAATTGGATTGATAGCGAACACTGCCGTAACCCCAACCGGTGCCGATAGCTCCGGTGCAACAACGGCAGCCATCATATCAATTTGACGTAGAACTAGATCTATTTTTCAACGCATTTCGATGAGTTGCTTCTAGGCTATTTATTAGCAGAGCTTCTGTAGACAATACGCCATTTTAAATTTCGGCACTACTTTTTATCGCATAAAACCAAAATCCCTAGTGCATCGAAGCTAATTAAGCGCGATAGTTGCCCCGCTCTTCCCGTATTCAGGGTGACAATCTCGCCCTTACCTAACTAGAGCGTTGCGCCGCCATTCAGCGTAGCAAGATCCAGGCGCCAAGGTTCCAGCTGCCAAGTTAAATCGTAACGCAATTTAAACGACGAGCAACGTATTGAGAAGTGCAGTCCAAACCAGTTTGCCGTGTCTTCAACATCATGGCATTGCAGCCTATCTTTTAACGCCGTGCGGGGTGCATCAGGTCGATTTGCCCATACATCTGTTACCGCCAATTTAGCATTGCCGCTGTCAATCAAGCCATGCACAAGTTCAACTTCCCTCTGTCCTACCTTAAATTTAGCCGCTATCTGCTCCACCTTCTGACCAGCCATCCAAGATTCTCGACATAGCAAATTGAGTGTCGGCCAAGGTTGTGAATGTGGGAAAGAGGTCAGTTTCGGCGCCCTGGATAGAACTGCATTTGATGGATCACGGTGCCATAGCGGATTTGTAATAGAGGTAATCAAGATAGAGAGACCAGGACGCGGCTGGGGCCAGAGTTAACCTACCACGCAATTTGCGACTACTCAGGAGATTTTTTTTCATTCGCCGCAATGAGTATAAAAGCCGCATAAATATCATGCCAGGTTTGAGCAGCAAGGGTGACCTGCGGTACACGTAGGCGCAGTTTGTCTGGTAAGCGTGCCAATAGGCTATCAAACTTACTCTCTGTACCGACCATGAAACCCAAGAACGTATTCAGCCAAACATCACCATCAAACGCAGGTAAGTTAATGATAGCTTGTTGCGTTTCAGGCAGAGCGGGGAAACCTTGTTGTTGCTCAGCCCAAGCTGCACGCTGTAAGCGTAGCGTTGGCGCGCCACGCCATACGCTATTAAAGCCAAAGCGGTTAGCTATTCGGCCGGCCAGCAACGCGGAGTGTTGCCTGATCACATCGCAATGCAATCGACACAGGCAGTGGGGTTAGCGCGGTTTTGTTGATCGGCGGTGGTAAACGGCCGCTTACCTTGTCTCCATCACCACGCATGATTGCTTGATAAGCCATTTTGCCACAGTGCGGCAGCTGCATGGTAGCCTCTCCTTGCCAAGCAATACTTCCGCTATTTTACCTACCACACTGGCAGGTAAGACGAGTTTAGTTAGCGTCAGCACGCTACTGAGCGCAAGATGAATCTGATACTGATGCGCTTCTTCTCGTGTAGCAAAACGCAATACTAGCGGCTGCTGTAGCCAATTAGCCTGTATCCGTTCACTATTTAGGTCGCCATTACGAACATGGAACCTACCTGATACTTGATCGAGTATGGAAAGTGCAGGAATTTTTAGGCTGTTATTGACTAGTTTAATCTCACCACTGGCAACAATCTACTGGGAATGCAACGGAATAAATAACTCTAACCTTCCGCGCACATCACCCTGAAGCTGAAGTTCCTGTAACGCGTTACCCAGTGTTGTCTTAAGCGAAGTCTGCTGGATATAGGGATAAATTTTTTCGCTTTTGGCCAGGAACTTTTGCCTTCAACATACAATTTTTCCTGCCGATAATCATCGATAGATGCCGTGATATCCACAGCGGTAATCGCACCAAGATGGGCCTGTTTAGCGCTTATCGACAGACTATTTTTAATAAAGTTAACATCCGCGTCTAGAGCGGTTAATGCTGGCAATCAGATTGAAACGCAAACATTGCGCACTGGCGCTGTCACCTGAAACACCTTGTTGGCGACGAAAAGGAAACTGCGCCAGGTTGCCAACGAACAATAGCGTCACGTTTTTAACGCTACCCTTTTTTAGGGTACTAGTAAGATAGTGAGGTAATGCGTTGTTTACAATTGACTTAGGTAGATAACGCCAAGTATCAGCAATATTTGCGCTGTTAACACCGGCTAGCAGATTGAGTTGCGCTGGTTTATCCTCGGAGTAAGGATAAACAAAATTGCCGTTAACGTCGAGTGACCGCGCACGCAGATCCACATCCTGCCCGACTAATTCAAAGCCATCTGGTTGATATTACCAACGCAACTCCGCCGAGCCTCGGCGGAGTTGTAGTGGCGCACTAAACTACATATCAGCAGATATTTCGCCTTACGCTAATGTATATTATCTCAGAGTTAAGCTGACGGATACGGGTTATTTATACAAGTGTTTGTGAGATGACATCTAGTTCAGATTTTTTTCTGTCCAGCCCCGTTTACCATCAAGTAACGTTGCCATTCGCGTCCGCCCGCAGCACATTTTTCCCTGATGAGTTCGTTCATTATTGTAATACCACAACAGTTGTCCAGATCCGTGTGTAGGTTTTGCCGACCTCCATATAACTTCTTGCGGAACATGAGCTGATAAAATTCCTGCAAAATAGTTTTATGGAAGCGCGCGTAGATAGCATCCGTAAGTAAAATACCCTCTCTGGCTACTTTTTCTTCAAGTGCCTTCAGTCGCCTCATCAGCACGGTGCTTCACCCAGATGCTGATAATGTTACAGGCTTTTGATACGTTACCGCGTTCTTTGCCTAGATTCAGCAGGCACGCTTTGTGTTTAATGATGGGACCGTTAGTATGAATCATTAAAGCTACCTCCTGTTTTGTATAAGGATTCAACACCTATATAAAAACTGGTAACTCTCAACCTTTCAAGATCCAGTGTTAGATCAAGTCGTGACGAAGACACCTAATTGCAACGATCACTGCCCCTCATGCCTCACCTTGTAGATGACGAACGGCTGGTATCGATTGGCTTTGCCGCCTTGTGGCATCTCTCCAGGCTGCATTAAATCGGGTGGTAGCTGTCTGAAGCAGCGGAATATCCAGCGCCAGTCGAGAGAATAGATCTTGAGGTTGCAGGCGCGCCCAGTAAGAATAAATCATTGGGAAACAAGATGAAAACAGCGGCAAAAGTGGCGTTATCCGCGCGAGGTTCAACGTAGTGGCACGTAAGCGAGCTTCGGGTTGTTGTAATGCTTTTGCTCGCGTTGCATCCGTCATCAGCATGAGTGCCAGTTGGCCTGGTGGCCACGCTAAGCCATCGGTCGTCAAGGTAGTTGGGCGTGTAGTGAGCCTCCATCTGGACTTTGACTGCGTTAAGTGTAACAGTAAATTATCCGCCGCTAAGCGATGGCGTTTATACTGATCATCACGCCTCGTTATCCCGCTCTGACCTAGCTTGATATCACCTACATCGATAACACTCGATTTGAGTGTTAGCCAGGCAGTGAGACTTAATTGCGTACTTATCAGGCGATAATTATCACCAAGCCAGCTAGCTATCCAGGGTTTGATATTCAAGTGATCGCCCTGTAACCATACTTGCCCGCCATCAAGCGCACCATCCTTGCGCCAACTCTGCAAATTGAGACGAACCTACAGCATGCCAAGCGATTTAATGCCACTAGACACAGCAACATCACCTTGCGCCCGATGCTGATTATTTTCATTTACCCAGGTAAGTTGAGGAACCACAAGCGCAATCGTCACCCCTGATGGCATCGATAACTGAATGCGGCCCTCATTGATAACAACGCGTTCGAACTGATCCAACAAGCGTATAAGTCTCAAATGCAAATTTGTTTGCCGTTGATAACGGGAGTGATGGTGCGACAGCAAAATTAAGGTGCGAGAATTCCACATCGCCAACCTGCAAATGCCACAGTGAGCACCATGATTTTAACGTCAAATTGATCTTGTCCGCGCGCAGCGTCCCTCCCGACGCAAGCGCAATATCAACATCGTGCAATTCAAATACCACACCGTCGATATCAAAGTATCCCTTGATAGTGAGGTTTTTATCGGCGTACGCGTTAACGAAAAGATACCTGCCATGCTCTGGTTGCGGTAAGCATGAATGTGTGAGTAGTGCAGTCACTGACGATGCCATCGTGACAGTGAATAGGGTAAATAGTATTAGTACACAGCTTGATAAACGCCTCAAGATAGGTTCCCCATAGATCGGGCGTAGGTTTGCTATTGTTTGCCGCGCTGGGTCGCCTCTTTGGCGAACTTCAAACTGTATTAAGCCAATGATTTATCTAATCAATCTGCATAGTCACACCACCATATTGCTAGCAATGCTGTGTAAAATCAATAAGTAGACTAAATTGCTCGCGTGAGAGGCGTGGATGAACTTCAATAATCAACGGGGTATCTTCATACACATTCGCCCTATCGGCAGCATAGTTTTTCCTAGTGCTAATCACTTCACCCATTTCAGGCGGTACATAGAGTGTTATTTTTGCCGCACGCTTTGCACGCTGTAGACAAACCACGGCACGCATAATTTCATGGTAAATCGTCTCTAGACTTTTTCTGCTCCCCGCGCCATCGCACCCTGAACAGGGTGAGCACAAGATATGTTCAAGACTCTCTCTGGTACGTTTGCGGGTCAATTCCACCAAGCCTAATGCAGAAAAACCGTATACCGTGGTTCTGGTTTTATCCCTTTTGAGTGCACTTTTCAATTCATGCAATACCTGGTGCCGATGTTGCTCACCCTCCATATCGATAAAATCAATAATAATGATGCCGCCAAGATTACGTAGCCGCAATTGACGGGCAATGACGTGTGTTGCTTCAATATTCACCTGTAGGATCGTCGTGGCGGCATCACTACGGCCGACAAAAACACCTGTGTTGACATCAATGGTAGTGAGTGCTTCAGTCTGCTCAATAATAATGTAACCACCTGAACGCATAGTAATATTGCGCTGTAACGCCCGTCCAATCTCTTTCTCAACATGGTACAGATCAAACAGTGGACGGCTCTCTTGATAATGCTGAAGCAGTAAGACCATCTCTGGCGCGTATTCAACAGCATAGTGGTTGAGCGCCTCGAAAAGAGGTAGCGAGTCAACTTGTATCGCGCTGAGCTTCGTGCCGATGTAATCGCGCAAGATACGCTGTGCCAATGGTACTTCACTGTGCAATAGCCCGCGCACACGGCGTTTGTTGTTTTTTTCCTTGATTTTTCGCCAGATTTTTTTTAGTAGTGCGATCTCGCGCATGAGAACACGCTCCTCAATACCTTCGGCTACTGTACGCACGATAAAGCCGTCCTGATCGTCACCGTGGGCAGCAACCAGCTGTTTTAATCGAGCGCGCTCGGCCTCATCGGTGATGCGCTGTGAAACTGCCACTAGCGCTGTACCTGGCATAAAAACAAGGTAACGCGACGGTAGGGAAATTTCTGTCGTTAAACGCGCGCCCTTGGTGCCCAATGGCTCCTTAATCACTTGCACCAACAGATGTTGTCCCTGGCTAACGAGTTGCCTAATATCATCCGCAGTTTGCTTGGGTGCCTGTTTACTGGAGGAAGGGCTCACTATGTCGGTAAGGTGCAGAAAAGCCGCCTGCTCCAGCCCAATATCAATAAACGCAGCTTGGATCCCAGGTAAAATGCGGTTTACGCGCCCATTGTAAATATTTCCCGCAACAATCTGCTGCGCCACTCGCTCAATATGAATTTCTTGCAGCAATCCATTTTCAATTAAAGCAATACGTGTTTCTGATGTGATAGCGTTAATGAGTAGTCGTGCACTCATTATTCTTTCCTGGGCATTGACATGCCTACACCTGTCTGCATCGTAATATCCCCGTCTGCGCAATATAAGCCAATCCACGTTAACATGGTTCGTATCATTCATTCACCTAGCTGCTAAAATCGCTCTACCATCCAACACATCAACCCATATTTTAAACGGTATGATAGTTCTGTTGGATACGTCACGCTCTGTTTTACGTTGCCAACACCTTTTTATACCAAGGCTATTTTGCTTGCGCGGCTAGCATTATCATTATTGATTAGCGAGCTCGAACTAGCAATTTATTCTTCGCTACGATGATGAGCAAACCCTCGCCCACTGGCCTGAGACCCTTTTTTAACGCCGGGAGCGAAGCGTATCAGTAATGCATCTGTATTACCCGACTCTGCACAATTGATAGACGGGCCGCAATCAATTCCGGCCGAATGAAAATTCGGATAGAGCAACAACTTCATATTCGCTACTGAACGGCGAATCGACGTCGTAGTTTATGCACTAATAAAAAAATCCACAGCCACAGAATGCCATCAATAAAAGAACCCCATATTACTTCAGGCCTGAAATTTGCATTAATGACAATAAACTCAATGCTGTAAATGATCATATTTTCCGCGAGTGACAATAAAACAATGAGTAACGCCTGCTGCCACAACGCAAGGTTACGTAATTTTTGACATTGATAGGCAACAAACCAGGCAATAATACTGAATGCTAATGCTCTAATCCCCAATATCGAAGCAGAGAGGAGATCCAGTATCGCACCAAGTAGAAATCCCGTACCTATATTAACGCGATGCGGTAATGCTAGCACCCAGTAGACAAACACAAGCAACACCCATGACGGCCTTAACATATTGAGTATTGCTGGCCACGGGATGACTTGTAAAAGCAGCGCCATCAGAAAGGATAACCAAAGAAACCAGTTTCCCCGCCTACGATAACCATTCACGGTACGCCCTTCTCTGTCGCGGATGACGGATGTGGACTGTCAGGCGCTTGCGCCTGCGGTAACGTATTCATTAATCTTTCATTAGCAATGCGATGCACTTCATTAGGCGACACGGGTTGCGATGCACTACTGTCATCGCCCCACAGCAGAAGTAAATAGCGTAAGCGACCAAGTTCAGCGATCGGTTTAGCTTTTACCAATGTATAAGCATGCTGGTTATCTACATTGACCGACGAAACAACAGCGACGGGATAACCTTGGGGGAAATGCCCGCCCAGCCCGGAAGTGACCAATATATCACCGACACGGATATCTGTCGTTGTGGGTAAATATTCAAGTTGTAGCTCTTCAGAACAGCCATTACCTGTAGCGATCACGCGAATATCGTTGCGTAGCACTTGGATCGGCAGCGAATGCAATGCATCACAAATTAACAAAACTCGACTGGTTATTTTACTTACTGCAACCACTTGACCTACAACACCCTTGCCACTGATTACCACCTGTCCTTCATAAACACCATGTGCACTGCCTTTATCAATGACAATTTGATTACTATAAGGATCTTGAGCAGTCGAAATCACTTGCGTAACGATTTTAAGTTCGTCGTGACGCAGCGGTGAACTGAGTAGCTCACGTAATCGTGCGTTTTCGTTCTTGTAGTGGTTGAGTCGTAAGATTTCACTATCTTTAAATAATAGAATATGTTGTAGCATTTCGTTCTCCTTAACGAGCTGTTCCCGCGACGCCACTCTTTTAGATATGTCATCAAGCACGCGCCTTGGCCCATCAGAAAAAAACTGTAGGGGATAAATTGCTGTATCCAGATAACTGCGTATCTGGATAAACGATTTGAGGTAACTATCCATTACAATCAATAGTACAGCCAGAATGACTGCCAAGGAGAGGCGCAGTTTCAGGGAGGGATCCCTGCTAAAAATTGGCTTCATAGTGTTTTGTGCATTCGCGTAGGTAGCGACCATAAGAAATGACGAGTCGAGCAGGTTTACGGTGGCGATTCGCCATATTTGCCTAAGTAGTCATCTTCACCTGTTCAGTTATCGGCGCTTAAGCAACTGTACCGTTACATACGTCATTCAAGACATAGTGCGACATTAATCCTCGCTAAATAGGTCGCCACCATGAATATCTATCATCTCTAACGCTTTGCCGCCGCCACGTGCAACACAAGTGAGTGGATCTTCGGCAATAACGACGGGTATCCCCGTTTCCTCCATCAATAATCGATCAAGATCGCGCAGTAGCGCCCCGCCGCCTGTCAACACCATACCCCGCTCGGAGATGTCAGATGCCAGCTCAGGTGGACACTGCTCAAGTGCAACCATGATAGCACTTACAATGCCCGTGAGCGGTTCTTGCAGCGCCTCCAAGATCTCATTGGAATTTAGGGTAAATCCACGCGGCACCCCTTCCGCTAGGTTACGTCCACGTACCTCTATCTCACGCACTTCATCGCCTGGGTAAGCGGAACCGATCTCATGTTTTATTCGCTCTGCCGTCGCTTCACCGATTAATGAACCATAATTACGCCGCACATAGTTAATGATTGCTTCGTCAAAACGATCTCCACCAATACGCACCGACGACGAGTACACGACACCATTGAGCGATATGACCGCGACTTCGGTAGTGCCACCGCCAATATCAACCACCATAGAACCCGTTGCTTCAGATACAGGAAGTCCTGCACCAATTGCCGCTGCCATCGGTTCTTCAATCAAGAATACTTCCCGCGCACCTGCACCTTGTGCTGATTCACGTATCGCGCGCCTTTCAACTTGGGTAGCGCCAACTGGCACACACACCAGCACGCGCGGACTTGGCCGCATGAAGCTGTTGCTATGCACCTGTTTGATAAAGTGTTGTAACATCTTTTCAGTCACAAAGAAATCGGCAATGACACCATCCTTCATCGGTCTGATTGCTGCAATATTACCTGGCGTTCGCCCAAGCATCTGCTTCGCTTCGTGCCCAACAGCGGCGACGCTTTTTGGTGAACCAGCGCGATCTTGCCGAATGGCAACCACAGAAGGTTCATTTAAAACGATACCTTGCCCTCTAACGTAAATGAGTGTGTTGGCTGTACCCAAGTCGATGGACAGATCATTAGAAAACATGCCTCGAAATTTTTTAAACATATTAGAGAGTAATCCTGCAAGCCGGAATGAGTAATTAGCTGGTTTACTTTACCAACCACGGGAAGTTGCCACAAGGTTTATAAATGTCCCGTGCTAGCAAAAATGAATGAAGATAGCGTCATCAATGACGGTATTTATCTTGCAAGTTGCAAAATTAACATAAAATCGGCATAATGCGCCGCTAAGAATGTTAAAACGAATCAAAAAAGCAATTAAACGTCCATTATTGTGCAATCGTCTTGTCTTCGGTTGTCTGCGTTATTTTAACTGGATAAGCAGGAGAGAAATAGTCTCCTTGACCGCCAGTAACACCCAAGTTAGTCAGCATTTACCACTCTCTGCTCGTCTTGACACACACCGCCACCAATCGGGTTGATGACACAGCACAGACTTCGAGTAAACTACGAACAACAAGTTGATTCTCCTGGCGTAATTTAATGTTGTGCATTAGACTGGAATCCAGTTTAATCAACTCAATACTTAGGTAACGGATATTGGCGCTGCTCACTACGGTCAACCCAGCATGGATGACGGCAAATACGACATCCAGACTTCCTGAGGAAAGCAACGACAGAGCCAAGTTGTCCAATGTGTTGACATACTTCAGCCTCAGTAAGTTCAAATAAAAGTCGCGCTCTTTCCAATTTGGTACAGGTTAATAACATATAATTTAACGAGCGCTTAAAAGGCTTGTTTTTCAATAAGTTAATAACGCCAATGTTTCCTGTGGCCAGGCTTTAAGTAAAATAATGACGCGTTTAATGACTTGACTATCCCAGCGAGCAGCCATACCAAGTTGCGTGATAAATTGCATATACTCATCCGCAACCACTTTTTTGTCTCCATCTTGAATACGCTGAATGATCTGTCGATGATGAATTTTGCCATCTTCTAATAAGACAGGACGCTGATATAAACGGGGCCTGCCACCATGTAGGGTGCACTCCAGTAAGGTGCGCCAACGCATGTTAGCTCGACTCACCTCTTGTTCAATTTCATCACCAGCCCAACTATTACCAATATGTAACATATCGTCGCGGTTTACCCCGGGAATAAGCGCCAATGAGCTGATCGACCGTATCAATTGCTCCGCCATGCTGTTCGCCTCTTTCAACGTGCTATAGGGCGATAATATCGTAAAGTAGCCATGCAAATAGCGGGCGAGTAGTGCTTTTGGATAACGCATGACAAAGGTCGAAAGCAAATTGGCTAAGTCAAATAGGTTATCATTTTCTACTTAGCTTGTTCACCTGGTTGCGTCATGGAATGAATGCCCGTAACGCTTATCATCATGATAACACCATGGATACCTGTGTTTTCCACATCGGCAAGCAATGTGGCCAGCTGACTATCAAAAAACCAGACGGTTATTTAAATCCGTCTCACTGTCCTGTGTCGCCAAGGCAGGGATCAGCCGATCAATACGTAATCTCTGTTCACCTGCCTCTTCAATTTTATTCTGCAACAAAGTGATAGCTTTCCCAAGTTTTTGCGGGCCATTTCGCCAGGTCTCTTCGCCTGCACAAAAATAGTGACCAGAAAGGATCTGTTGCGCTCTGCCACATGAGCGCTCAAAACAGCGCCATTGGCATGCAAACCAGTTATAAATAGCAATAAGTAACCCACTGACGATAGTAATGACAATGCCGCCGATGATAAGTAGATACGTTCGCGTAAAAGAGGAAGCCGACGTTTTAGCCGGATTCGATATAGATACGTGTAGGCTAATGTATATTATCTCAGAGTTAAGCTGACGGATACGGGTTATTTATACAAGTGTTTGTGAGATGACATCTAGTTCAGATTTTTTTCTGTCCAGCCCCGTTTACCATCAAGTAACGTTGCCATTCGCGTCCGCCCGCAGCACATTTTTCCCTGATGAGTTCGTTCATTATTGTAATACCACAACAGTTGTCCAGATCCGTGTGTAGGTTTTGCCGACCTCCATATAACTTCTTGCGGAACATGAGCTGATAAAATTCCTGCAAAATAGTTTTATGGAAGCGCGCGTAGATAGCATCCGTAAGTAAAATACCCTCTCTGGCTACTTTTTCTTCAAGTGCCTTCAGTCGCCTCATCAGCACGGTGCTTCACCCAGATGCTGATAATGTTACAGGCTTTTGATACGTTACCGCGTTCTTTGCCTAGATTCAGCAGGCACGCTTTGTGTTTAATGATGGGACCGTTAGTATGAATCATTAAAGCTACCTCCTGTTTTGTATAAGGATTCAACACCTATATAAAAACTGGTAACTCTCAACCTTTCAAGATCCAGTGTTAGATCAAGTCGTGACGAAGACACTTCATATCATAATACACGCCACACCATATCGATACTCGTCCCTTTTTGGTACTAATAATCTAAACTTAGCAGTCCACTTATTCTTGAGAACTACGCGTTATTTGTTCCACTAAAATGTTCTCTTTAATCAATGAGAACTTTGGCGAGTGGTATAGAAGTGTCAAAAACATCGGTATTCCACTAAATCTATTACATTATTGTCATACAAATGCAATAAACAACTTTAAGCACTTATTCTTACAGAAAATAGTTGAAACATGTAGTGAAAATTTAAGAAAATCATTTGAAGTTGGGTGGCTATTCGCATACTCACCTTGTTGAAACATGGTTATGCTATCTAAAATACATCTAATAAGCTTGGCTTGGGCTGAAATAACCCAGCGACGTTGTACGCCTTTTTTAGTTAATCCATTATTTACGCTAGCGAATTTATTATGTGCATGAACTATTTTACAGTGAGAAACAGTTTATCCAAACTTGTAGGAAAATTCAGTGAAAAGAATGAGTAAGGATAGTTGCATCCAATGACTGCATAAAAAGAACAGATGCGGCCGGACAGGATAACATGGTTGTGGCACACGCAAGTTTTAACATCTTTATTCTCCCTTGTATTTCCTCGACTTTTTAAAACTATAACAGTTCCTTTCTTACTTTTAAGCTCCTATTTTTGCAGCGGAATAGAACCAAAAACAGCACTACTGCATTTAACAGTTTAAGGTTAATCTTTGCGGTTTTTACACGAGGAAAAGCGATTAATATCTGTCAAAAGCCGAAGCAAGGCATATAATTTATGCTGCTTATTATAGGGACAGAAATTAAAAAACGCGTATTTAGTTGACAGCGTTGTCTGAAGTAGTAAGATACGCGACCTGAATTGAGGAAGTAAACGCTCTTAAACAAACGAATCAAACAATCTGTGTGGGCACACGTAGTCAATCATATAAAGAGATGCATGGCTTAGGCGATGTATAGTTTTATGATGAAGAAGGCGAGATGATTGATTATGTTGTGTTCACACAGATTGTTTGACGAAGTTGTTATTAGGCCTGTAGCTCAGGTGGTTAGAGCGCACCCCTGATAAGGGTGAGGTCGGTGGTTCAAGTCCACTCAGGCCTACCAGAAGTTAGGGGAGAGATTGCCAAGGAGAGAGAGGAAGGGGCTATAGCTCAGCTGGGAGAGCACCTGCTTTGCACGCAGGAGGTCAGCGGTTCGATCCCGCTTAGCTCCACCAAAGAGGGATTGCGGGGAAGTTGTAGTAGTAAGATGTATTCGGTAGGCAGCTTGAGAGTTGCTTAGGGAATACGAGTTCTTTAACAAACTGGAACGAGCTAGAATCTAGAGCTGGTGAAGAGGTAGCGTAATAGCTATTGATTAACTGGCAGGGTTTTTGAGAGCGCGAAGTACTGTGCGTTGTAAGGTTAAGTGATTAAACGTACACGGTGGATGCCCAGGCAGTCAGAGGCGAAGAAGGACGTGTTAATCTGCGAAAAGCGTCGGTGAGGTGATAAAGGCCGTTGTGAGCTGACGATATCCGAATGGGGAAACCCGGTGTGTTGAAAGGCACATCATCGTAAGGTGAAAGAGATAGTCTTACGAGGCGAACCAGGGGAAGTGAAACATCTAAGTACCCTGAGGAAAAGAAATCAACCGAGATTCCCTGAGTAGCGGCGAGCGAAAGGGGAGCAGCCCGGAACCATAAGGTATATTGAGTGTTAGTGGAAGCATCTGGGAAGTTGCACGCTAGAGGGTGAAAGTCCCGTACACGAAAGCATTGGGATATACTGGGTTCGAAGAGTAGGGCGGGACACGAGAAATCCTGTTTGAAGAAGGGGGGCCCATCCTCCAAGGCTAAATACTCCTGACTGACCGATAGTGAACCAGTACCGTGAGGGAAAGGCGAAAAGAACCGGGGTAACCGGAGTGAAATAGAGCCTGAAACCGTGTACGTACAAGCAGTGGGAGCCGCTTAGTGTGGTGACTGCGTACCTTTTGTATAATGGGTCAGCGAGTTATATTACGTAGCGAGGTTAACCGGATAGGGGAGCCGTAGGGAAACCGAGTATTAACTGTGCGTTAAGTTGCGTGATACAGACCCGAAACCCGGTGAGCTAGCCATGAGCAGGTTGAAGGTTGGGTAACACCGTCTGGAGGACCGAACCGACTGATGTTGAAAAATCAGCGGATGACTTGTGGCTGGGGGTGAAAGGCCAATCAAACCGGGAGATAGCTGGTTCTCCCCGAAAGCTATTTAGGTAGCGCCTTGCGAGGTCATCTAATGGGGTAGAGCACTGTATCGGCTAGGGGGCCAACCTGGCTTACTGCTCCGATGCAAACTCCGAATACGTTAGAATGAATCGCAGGAGACACACGGCGGGTGCTAAGGTCCGTCGTGGAGAGGGAAACAACCCAGACCGCCAGCTAAGGTCCCGAAGTCATGGTTAAGTGGGAAACGAAGTGGGAAGGCATAGACAGCCAGGATGTTGGCTTAGAAGCAGCCATCATTTAAAGAAAGCGTAATAGCTCACTGGTCGAGTCGGCCTGCGTGGAAGATGTAACGGGGCTAAACCATGCACCGAAGCTGCGGCAATGGCACTTAGGTGTTGTTGGGTAGGGGAGCGTTCTGTAGGCTGAAGAAGGTGTACTGAGAGGTATGCTGGAGGTATCAGAAGTGCGAATGCTGACATAAGTAACGATAAAGCGGGTAAAAAGCCCGCTCGCCGGAAGACCAAGGGTTCCTGTCCAACGTTAATCGGGGCAGGGTGAGTCGACCCCTAAGGTGAGGCTGAGAGGCGTAGCTGATGGGAAACGGGTTAATATTCCCGTACTATTTATTACTGCGATGTGGGGACGGAGAGGGCTATGTTATCCGGGCGACGGTCGTCCCGGTTTAAGCGTGTAGGCAGGTATTTCAGGCAAATCCGAGATACTCATGTTGAGGCGTGATGACGAGGCGCTAAGGTGCTGAAGTAACAGATGCCGCACTTCCTGGAAAAGCTGCTAAGCATAGGTAATAAGTAATCGTACCTGAAACCGACACAGGTGGTCAGGTAGAGAATACTAAGGCGCTTGAGAGAACCCGGGTGAAGGAACTAGGCAAAATGGTGCCGTAACTTCGGGAGAAGGCACGCTGGCGAAGAGGTGATAGGATGTGCTCCTAGAGCTTTGGCCAGCCGCAGAGACCAGCTGGCTGCAACTGTTTATTAAAAACACAGCACTGTGCAAACACGCAAGTGGACGTATACGGTGTGACGCCTGCCCGGTGCCGGAAGGTTAAAAGAAGGGGTAATCGTAAGAGACGCTCTGGACTGAAGCCCCGGTAAACGGCGGCCGTAACTATAACGGTCCTAAGGTAGCGAAATTCCTTGTCGGGTAAGTTCCGACCTGCACGAATGGCGTAATGATGGCCAGGCTGTCTCCACCCGGGACTCAGTGAAATTGAACTCGCTGTGAAGATGCAGTGTACCCGCGGCAAGACGGAAAGACCCCGTGAACCTTTACTATAGCTTGACACTGAACTTTGGTCCTTGATGTGCAGGATAGGTGGGAGGCGAAGAAGTTTGTACGCCAGTACAGATAGAGCCGTTGTTGAAATACCACCCTTTAATGTCTGGGGTTCTAACCTAGGACCGTGAGCCGGTTTGGGGACAGTGTCTGGTGGGTAGTTTGACTGGGGCGGTCTCCTCCTGAAGAGTAACGGAGGAGCGCGAAGGTAGGCTAATCACGGTTGGACATCGTGAGGTTAGTGCAAAGGCAGAAGCCTGCCTGACTGCGAGTGTGACGGCACGAGCAGATGCGAAAGCAGGTCTTAGTGACCCGGTGGTTCTGAATGGAAGGGCCATCGCTCAACGGATAAAAGGTACTCCGGGGATAACAGGCTGATACCGCCCAAGAGTTCATATCGACGGCGGTGTTTGGCACCTCGATGTCGGCTCATCACATCCTGGGGCTGTAGCAGGTCCCAAGGGTATGGCTGTTCGCCATTTAAAGTGGTACGCGAGCTGGGTTTAGAACGTCGTGAGACAGTTCGGTCCCTATCTGCCGTGGGCGTTGGAAAATTGAGGGGGGTTACTCCTAGTACGAGAGGACCGGAGTGAACGCACCGCTGGTGCACGGGTTGTCACGCCAGTGGCATAGCCTGGTAGCTAAGTGCGGAAGGGATAAGTGCTGAAAGCATCTAAGCACGAAGTCTGCCCTGAGATGAGTTTTCCCTGGAGCTTCGAGCTTCCTGAAGGGGTGTTGAAGACGACGACGTTGATAGGCCAGGAGTGTAAGTGCAGTGATGTATTGAGCGGACTGGTACTAATGACCCGTGAGGCTTAACCTTACAACGCAGAGTACTTTGGGTAGATTCTAGTGAGTTCTGAAAGAAGTAGAAGAAATGCCTGGCGGCGAGAGCGCGGTGGACCCACCTGACACCATGTCGAACTCAGAAGTGAAACGCCGCTGCGCCGAGGGTAGTATGGGGTCTCCCCATGTGAGAGCAGGACACCGCCAGGCACTTATTTAGTAGGACACCGCACCATAAAACACGCCTTATTATCAATATTACAGCACTAATTAATCTTCATCGGTGATGCGGTAGTTCAGTCGGTTATAATACCGACCTGTCACGCCGGGGGTCGCGGGTTCGAGTCCCGTCCGCACCGCCATCTCATCAGAAGTGAATCAGACGATCTCAAACGGGTATGCTCCGTTATTAGACAGTTAGCTATTAAAGCGAAAATCCTTTAAAATGTATGAGATAATTGCGTAGAAAAAATTTTAAATACGTCAACCCTAAAGAGGGTTGATTTTATCAAATCTTATTGAATCTCGATAAGATTTTACGTTTAATACAGTGTTATTTTACCAGTTATTAAGCCTGAAAAATTCCTATGCATAATTTTGCTAATTCATTGAAGGAACTAACATCATTTCGCCTTAATGTTTTTGCGAAAACAATCCTCTTTGCTGAAAATACAGCAACATTTATTTCTACATGGCGATACTGTAAACAGCACGACGAACCATTTTTAGTCGTCGGAGAAGGGAGTAACACACTTTTCCTCAACAATTTTGCTGGCACTATTGTAGTAAATCGAATAATGGGTATTTTGATGAAAGAGGAACCTAACGTATGGTGCTTGCATGTGGGTAGTGGAGAAAAATGGCATGACTTAGTCACTTATACGCTAGATAATAATATCCCAGGACTAGAGAATCTTGCATTAATTCCAGGTACTGTAGGCGCTGCTCCAATTCAGAATATCGGAGCGTATGGCATTGAACTAAAAGATGTATGTGAATATGTAGATGTACTTCAGCTGGAGAGTGGTCGCTGTTTACGTTTAAAATGTGCGGCGTGCCAATTTGGTTACCGGGATAGTATCTTCAAGCATCAATATCGCCAAGGATATGTAGTAATTGCAGTTGGTCTTCGCTTGCAAAAAGTATGGCAGCCTGAGTTATCTTACGGTGAGCTTAAGCAAATAAATCCAGCAACAGCAACCAGTCAGCTTATCTATGAAAGGGTATGTTCTATACGTGAAACTAAATTACCTGATCCCACAATCATCGGTAATGCGGGCAGTTTTTTCAAGAACCCTGTGGTAACATCTTTACAGGCAGAGTCGATATTATTACGTCATACTCAAATACCTTACTACCGCCAATCAAATAGATATGTAAAGCTAGCTGCCGGGTGGCTGATCGATTTCTGCCAGCTAAAAGGTTACCAAATTGGCGGGGCAGCTATCCATTGTCATCAAGCCCTAGTCATTATTAATAAAAACAACGCAACGTCACAGGATATTGTCACACTGGCGCGTCACGTGCGACATTGTGTCCATGCTGTTTTCTCTCTCTGGCTAGAGCCCGAGGTAAGATTTATCGATAAACAGGGTGAAGTGTGCGCGCAAGAAGTGCTAACATGAAAATAAATGATATTTCGTTACATTTAATTAATATGCTTGCTGATGGGGAATTTCACTCTGGTGAACACCTAGGAAGAGAGTTGAAAATAAGCCGGACTGCCATTAACCAGCATATAAATCGCATTAAGGCATGTGGATTAGAAATAGCGTCTATATCGGGGAGAGGCTACAAACTTGTCAATAAAGTACAACTACTAAATAGCGAATATATCCACCAGCATCTCGATATTAAAGACAATGTAACAATAGTTCCTGTTGTCTCATCCACAAATCAGCATCTTTTGGATAGCATCGGTGAACTTAAATCTGGCGAGGTTTGCCTTGCAGAATTTCAATATGCTGGCCGGGGAAGGCGGGGGCGTCGATGGTTCTCTCCATTTGCAACTAATCTCTATCTATCTATGTTTTGGCATCTTGAACATGGCCCTATGGCTACGATGGGATTGAGCCTAATTACAGGTATTGCAATAGCAGAGGTTTTACAGATGTACGGGGTGGCTAATACCCGTTTGAAATGGCCAAACGATATCTATCTCAATCGCTGCAAACTAGCAGGTATCTTAGTTGAGATGAGCGGTAGAACGGGTGATGTGGCAAAAATTGTGATTGGTATTGGTATAAACATTGCGATGCAAAGTGTGGATGAAACAATCGTCGATCAAGCTTGGGTAAATTTGCAAACGTCGGACAAGGAGATTAACCGCAGTAAGTTAGCAGCCGATTTAATCAATCGACTGCGAACAATGTTAGCGCATTTTGAACTCGATGGGTTATCAAGTTATATTGTGCGTTGGAATAAGCTGGATTACTTTTACAATCAAGCTGTAAAGTTATTAATTGGTGGGCGATCTGTATCAGGTATCGCTCGTGGAATCGATGAACAGGGTAATTTGTTGTTAGAGCAAAATGGTGAGTTAACAACCTGGTTCAGCGGTGAAATTTCACTGCGTGCTGAAGAAGACCAACAAAACTTATCTGTTTAGTTGTTTCTAACGCTTGCTCAGTTTGGCTAATCAGGGTGGCCATTAAAGCCTCTTTGAACAGTTTATTTGCGCACTCGTACATTTTGCACCGCGTGATCGGTACCTTTTTCCAAGATCAAGCTGGCTCTTTCTCTCGTAGGAACAATATTCTCGTGCAAATTACGCAGATTTATCTCTTTCCATATATTAGAAGCGATGTCGATCGCCTCTTTTTCAGTAAGTTTTGCGTAATCATGAAAATAGGATTTTGGGTTAGTGAAAGCACTTTGCCGAAATTGTAAAAAGCGATGGATATACCAATACTCAAGTAAATGAGCCTGTGCGTCAACATAAATAGAAAAATCAACAAAATCGGACACAAAGACACGATGCGGATCATGAGGATAATCCATGCCACTTTGTAAAACATTTAACCCTTCTAAAATCAATATATCGGGTTGATCGATCACCCGCATCTGATTTGGAACAATATCATAAATAAGGTGGGAATAAATTGGTGCTGTTACTTGTTTGGCGCCCGATTTTATATCAGAAACAAATTTAACTAATTGGTGAATGTTGTAAGAGATCGGAAATCCTTTTTTGTTCATAAGCTCCCGTGCTTGCAAAACTACATTGGGATATAGAAAGCCATCTGTAGTAACCAATTCCACTTTACGGTGCTCGGGCCAACGACTGAGAAGCGCTTGCAACACACGCGCGGTAGTGCTTTTCCCCACCGCTACACTTCCAGCAATACTCACAATATAAGGTATTTTGTGTTGATCTGCTCCTAGAAATTGCTGTAGTGTCCGTTGGCGTTGAAGATTTGAATCGATATAGAGACTCAGTAATCGTGACAGCGGGAGATAGATCTCAGTGACCTCACCTATCGATAAGTTTTCATTAATCCCTCTTAATGCAGTGACCTCTTGCTGCGTTAATGTCATTGGTACGGAATCACGCAATAATGCCCACTGATCGCGGTAAAATTTGAGGTAGGAGCTTGACGATAGCACATCACTTTTTAGCATTTAAGATAAAACTTATAAAAATTTAGGTTAGTCAGAAAATAAAATCATGTTCAGCAGAAGTCGACTAGTATGCGCTTTTTATGTTGAAACATATTGAATATTAATCAAAAAATGTGTGTTTTTACAGGTTAAAAATAGTTAGACCCAGGTAGACGCAAACAATAAAGTCGATTCAATGGCCATCACCCATCCTGGTAAGGCATGAATATCCCTAACGGTCGGTCTTCAATTTTATATCGATGGACTTCAAAAACAACAACTCGATCACTATTTCCAACATGATAATGAATTATGCCAAAAAAGCTTAGGACAGCTACTTTTTGTCTAAAAAATAGATAAAAATGCAGCAAAATGCATTTTTTTGTTGCATCCTGGCTCAGGTATTCCTAGAATGCGCCTCACTTGATGCCGGCTTAGCTCAGTAGGTAGAGCAACTGACTTGTAATCAGTAGGTCACCAGTTCGATTCCGGTAGCCGGCACCATCAAGTGATAGAAGCAAACTTTAAACGAACAGGAGCGTTGAGTTTGCTAAGCAACACTCTATATGACTAGGTATCAATACTTGCTGAAATGCGGCGTCTCTTAGCAAGTTAAATTGCTTGAATAAGCCCTATTTCTATTCACTGATAAAGAATTAGAGAAGTAAATAGCCGGATTCAGTACGCGGGCATCGTATAATGGCTATTACCTCAGCCTTCCAAGCTGATGATACGGGTTCAATTCCCGCTGCCCGCTCCAAAACGTGCTGATATGGCTCAGTCGGTAGAGCACACCCTTGGTAAGGGTGAGGTCCCCAGTTCGATTCTGGGTATCAGCACCATATCATATAATCCTCGCTAGTTCTTTTCTACTGTAACCTTTTCTGCGAGAACAGTTATCAGTTGTGGCAATGTTATTAAATTGCATGCTCATGAGAGATAATTATTTCTGAAGAGAAGTTTGAACATATAAAACCGCACGTCAACGTTGGCACGATAGGTCACGTTGACCACGGCAAAACCACACTGACGGCTGCAATAACAACGGTGCTGTCAAAGCGGTTTGGTGGTCAAGCACGCGCATTCGATCAAATTGACAATGCACCTGAAGAGAAAGCGCGTGGTATTACTATCAACACCTCACACGTAGAATATGAGACAGAAAAGCGCCACTACGCTCACGTTGACTGTCCGGGTCACTCTGACTATGTTAAGAACATGATCACAGGTGCAGCGCAGATGGACGGGGCGATACTGGTGGTAGCGGCAACAGATGGTCCGATGCCGCAGACGCGTGAGCATATTCTGCTTGGACGCCAGGTAGGGGTGCCTTACATCATCGTATTTTTGAACAAATGCGACATGGTGGACGATGAAGAGTTACTAGAACTGGTTGAGATGGAAGTACGCGATCTCCTATCGCAATATGAATTTCCTGGGGATGACACGCCGATAGTGCGGGGTTCGGCCTTAAAGGTATTGGAAGGTGATGCGGAGTGGGAGCAGAAGATACTAGAGCTTGCTGAGCATCTAGACAACTATATACCTGAGCCAGTGCGCGCAATAGATCAGCCATTCTTGCTACCGATAGAAGATGTTTTCTCCATATCGGGACGTGGCACGGTAGTAACGGGGCGAGTGGAGCGAGGGATAGTTAAGGTTGGAGAGGAAGTGGAGATCGTGGGCATAAAGCCGACGGTAAAAACGACCTGTACAGGAGTGGAAATGTTCCGTAAGCTGCTGGATCAGGGTCAAGCTGGAGAGAACGTGGGTGTGTTGCTTCGTGGTATTAAGCGAGAAGAGATAGAGCGGGGCCAAGTATTGGCGAAGCCAGGCTCGATCAAGCCGCACACGCAATTTGAATCAGAGGTTTACGTGCTGTCAAAAGAGGAAGGTGGAAGACATACACCATTCTTCAAGGGTTATCGTCCCCAATTTTACTTCCGTACAACGGACGTGACAGGTTCGATAGAGCTGCCAGAGGGAGTGGAGATGGTAATGCCGGGAGACAATATAAAAATGAATGTCACGCTGATTCACCCTATTGCGATGGATGAAGGATTGCGCTTTGCGATTCGTGAAGGTGGACGCACAGTAGGCGCAGGCATTGTCACCAAAGTAAATGTCTGAGGGTAAATTAAATAGCACTACTAGCAAAACTTTTATTTTAAGCGTAAAAACGGTACCGATATAGGGTTTTGCCCAGGGCATTAAGCATCTTAGTAAACATTGGACATCTCTTGACATAACTGTATGGTGTTTCTAATGCAAAATTCGTCTCTTAATCAGAGGCGGTAATACACAAATTATTTTGGTGAATCATGCTATGAGTGCGAATAGTGAAACGCAGAAAGAGGGTTGTGGTTTGGATGCAGCAAAGTGGATAGTCGTTGCTGCGCTATTAATTGTCGCAATTATTGGCAATTTTTTGTACCGAGATATCTCTCTTTTTTATAGAATTCTCGCTGTTACTATTATATTTTTCATTGCGAGTAGTGTTGCTTTTCTGACAAAGAGTGGTAAAGCTAGCCTAATATTTGCTCGTGAAGCCAAGATTGAGATGCATAAGGTGATTTGGCCAACGCGGCAACAGTCAATGCACACCACACTTATCGTTGCGGCCGTGACTGCCCTGATGTCTCTCATCTTATGGGGCGTAGACGGTATTTTGATACGCTTAGTCTCCTTCATCACTGGGTTGAGGTTTTGAAAATGTCTGAAACTGCAAAAAAACGCTGGTACGTGGTACAGGCATTCTCAGGCTATGAAAGTCGTGTAGCTCAATCACTCCGTGAACATATCAAATTGCATGGCATGGAAGATCTTTTTGGTGAAGTTATGATACCGACTGAAGAGGTGGTTGAAATACGCGGCGGCTATCGGCGGAAAAGCGAACGTAAATTTTTTCCGGGCTATGTATTAGTTCAAATGGTAATGAATGACGCTAGTTGGCATTTGGTCCGAAGTGTCCCACGTGTGTCTGGTTTTATTGGAGGAACGTCAGACAGGCCGGCACCTATCAGTGATAAAGAAGCAGATTTAATCATGGATAGGCTGCAACAAGTTGGTGATAAGCCACGGCCGAAGACACTCTTTGAGCCAGGAGAGATGGTACGTGTCAACGATGGCCCGTTTGCAGATTTCAATGGCGTTGTCGAAGAGGTGGACTACGAGAAGAGTCGACTCAAAGTTTCTGTATCGATTTTCGGCCGAGCTACACCGGTTGAACTTGATTTTAGTCAGGTCGAAAAAGCATAATGCTAATGTATTAGCGGTTTGTGCCGATGGAAAAATAAAAGTAGAATCTTACGCTTTTCTTATCATGGGGAGCCTTAGCCGAGGCGTCGTACCCGCAACGAGGTAATATTTATGGCCAAAAAAGTTCAAGCCTACGTTAAGCTGCAGGTTGCAGCTGGTATGGCAAATCCAAGCCCTCCTGTTGGACCTGCCTTAGGTCAGCAGGGCGTGAACATTATGGAATTTTGTAAAGCATTCAACGCTAAAACGGACAGTTTGGAGAAAGGGCTTCCTATTCCGGTCGTCATCACTGTCTACAGTGATCGTTCGTTCACCTTTGTTACTAAAACTCCACCAGCATCGATACTGCTAAAAAAAGCGGCAGGTATAAAAGCGGGCTCAGGTAAACCCAATAAAGATAAGGTTGGTAAAATCTCACGCACACAATTGCGTGAGATTGCTGAAACTAAAGCTGCTGACATGACAGGTGCCGACATAGAAGCGATGTCGCGCTCTATCGAGGGCACGGTACGTTCAATGGGCCTGACGGTGGAGGATTAATGAATGGCTAAATTAAGTAAACATAAGCGCCTTATTCGAGAAAAAGTCGATAGAACGAAACAATATGAAATTGATAGAGCGGTGACGCTGTTGAAAGAGTTGGCGCAAGCAAAGTTTGTTGAGAGTGTTGATGTTGCAGTTAATTTAGGTATTGATGCGCGCAAATCCGATCAGAATGTGCGCGGAGCTACCGTACTGCCCCATGGCACTGGCCGTTCGGTACGTGTTGCCGTGTTTACTCAGGGAGCGAATGCTGAAGCAGCAAAAGCTGCTGGCGCTGAGCTCGTTGGCATGGAAGATTTAGCAGAGCAAATTAAGAAGGGTGAAATTAACTTTGATGTGGTCATTGCTTCACCTGATGCCATGCGCGTAGTCGGTCAGATTGGCCAGATTCTAGGACCGCGCGGCTTAATGCCAAACCCAAAAACGGGAACAGTAACGCCGAATGTCGCAGAAGCAGTAAATAACGCTAAGGCCGGACAGATTCGTTATCGTAATGATAAAAGTGGGATCATCCATGCGACTATCGGCAAAATCAATTTTGAAAGTGATAAACTCAAAGAGAATTTAGAGGGGTTACTGGCTGCCCTTAAAAAGGCCAAGCCTGCACAATCTAAAGGTATTTATATTAAGAAAATCAGCCTTTCAACAACCATGGGTGCTGGTGTGGCTATTGATCAGGCAAGCCTGAGCTCAACCCGATAAGTTTCACGACTTTACATGGATCAAAATTTGGCTTAATATCTCCCGCCCATTGCTTGTCAGCTAATGCAGCAGCCATGTGTACCAATGCGTAGTATGCTGCTGTTAAGTAAAAGCAAAAACAACGAATTTAGGCTAAAAGCCTAGGCTGTTTCGGCACCCGTCGAAGACCGCAGGAGCTTGGCTAACTAAAAGCTTAGCTTAATAACCTGCGTAGACGGTGGCAGAGTCAGAAGAGATTTCTTTACTGGATCTGCTCACCGTGTAGTTAAACCTATCTATTTTCTTAAAGGTAGGTTATGTGAGTCTCGGAAGATTCCTCTTCCGATCTAAATCCAGGAGCTAAAACTAATGGCATTAAATCTTCAAGACAAACAAATAATTGTCGCCGAAGTGACTGAAGTAGCCAAAGGTGCGCTGTCTGCTGTTATTGCTGATTCACGTGGTGTCACAGTGGATAAAATGACCGAACTGCGTAAAGCAGGCCGTGATGCTGGCGTCTACATGCGCGTTGTACGCAACACGCTGTTACGCCGTATCGTTGCAGGCACGCCTTTTGAATGCCTCAAAGACACGTTTGTTGGTCCAACCCTCATTGCGTATTCGATGGAACATCCGGGTTCTGCAGCACGTTTGTTCAAAGAATTTGCAAAAGTAAATGCGGACTTTGAGGTTAAAGCAGCAGCCTTTGAAGGTGAGTTGATCAGTGCGGTACAAATTGACCGTTTGGCAACATTACCGACTTACGAAGAAGCATTGGCGCGATTAATGTCGACTATGAAAGAAGCCGCTGCTGGTAAATTAGTACGCACTTTAGCCGCTATTCGCGATGAAAAAGAAGCTGCCTAATTTATATTTCGTGCCTACTTCTAACGTATAAATCACTTCTGATATTCAGGAACAATTGTTATGTCTATTACTAAAGATCAAATTTTGGAAGCTATTGCTGCCATGTCAGTTATGGAAGTGGTGGAACTGATTTCCGCTATGGAAGAGAAATTTGGCGTTTCAGCCGCAGCTGCCGTTGCTGTGGCAGCTGGTCCAGCAGAAGCTGTAGAAGAAAAAACCGAATTTGATGTTATTTTGAAAGCAGTGGGTGCTAATAAAGTTTCAGTAATCAAAGCGGTACGTAGCGCAACTGGATTAGGTCTTAAAGAAGCAAAAGATTTGGTTGAATCTGCTCCGGCTGCAATCAAAGAAGATATTAGCAAAGATGACGCTGCTGCACTAGAATCTGCGCTCAAGGAGGCTGGTGCTGAGGTAGAAATTAAGTAAAAGTGATGTTTTTGCGGCCTGGTTTAAACAGGCCGTCGGCTGGTGCTTGTTAAATCACCAGCCTTTTTGTACTGCGGAAATTGATGGCATTTCACACCGTTTATGCATCAAAATTCAGATATTTTTTTCTGTTGACGACTTGATATATCGAAAATGTGCATATCGATGAAATGATTTAAGGGTAACAAGAAAAATGTATTACGGGCCGCTTTACTCTAAAGCCAATTAAACGGCATTGCATGAACTGTCCTTCGGGACGGCTTGGGTCTACTTGTCATATAGCTAAGGTACCCTATGGTATACTCATATACTGAGAAAAAACGTATTCGAAAAAATTTTGGTAAACGTCCCCAAGTTCTGGACATACCTTACCTTCTTTCCATTCAACTTGACTCATTTCAAAAATTCACTGAGCAGGATCCTGATGGTCAGTATGGACTTGAAGCCGCTTTTAGATCGGTCTTTCCTATCCAAAGCTACAGCAGCAATGCAGAATTGCAGTATGTTAGCTACAGCTTAGGCGATCCTGTTTTCGATGTAAAAGAGTGCCAGATTCGCGGCGTTACTTACTCTGCGCCACTTCGTGTCAAATTACGTCTCGTCAGTTACGACCGTGAAACACTCGATGGGCCACCGAAAGATATTAAAGAGCAGGAAGTTTACATGGGCGAAATCCCGCTCATGACTGAAAATGGGACTTTTGTCGTCAACGGTACGGAAAGGGTTATTGTTTCTCAGCTTCATCGTAGTCCGGGTGTATTTTTTGATAGCGATAAAGGTAAAACGCACTCGTCAGGTAAAGTACTCTATAATGCAAGAATCATTCCCTACCGTGGCTCATGGCTAGATTTTGAGTTCGATCCACGAGATAACTTGTTTGTTCGTATCGATCGACGACGGAAATTACCCGCGACAATCATCCTACGCGTACTCAATTACACTACCGAGCAAATTTTAGATCTGTTTTTTGAAAAAGTAATCTACGAGATCCAGAACAACCGCTTACTCATGGAGCTTATTCCTGAGCGGTTACGCGGCGAAACAGCCAATTTTGATATCGAAGCCAACGGGACAGTATATATTGATAAGGGGCGTCGTGTGACGGCACGGCATATTCGTCAGCTGGAAAAGGACAATATTCGGCTTATCGAGGTGCCTATAGAATTTATCGCAGGTAAAGTCATTGCTAAGGATTATATTGACACCGAGACTGGCGAGTTGATTATTGCTGCTAATACGGAATTATCGCTTGAGCTGCTCGCTAAGCTTAGTCAGGCTGGTTATAACAGAATAGAAACGCTGTTCACCAACGACCTTGACCATGGATCTTACATTTCAGAAACACTACGCATCGATCCAACACACGACCATTTAAGTGCACTGGTCGAAATTTATCGCATGATGCGTCCTGGCGAACCCCCTACGCGTGAAGCTGCCGAGAATCTTTTTGATAGTTTGTTTTTTTCGGAAAGTCGTTACGACTTATCTGCTGTTGGGCGTATGAAATTTAATCGTTCGCTTGGGCGTGATGAGGTAGAAAGCGCCAGTATCTTAGATAAGCAAGATATTATTGATGTGATGAAAAAGCTCATTGATATCCGTAATGGGAAGGGTGAAATCGATGATATTGACCATTTGGGCAATCGGCGCATCCGTTCAGTGGGTGAAATGGCAGAAAATCAATTCCGTGTTGGTTTGGTGCGGGTTGAGCGCGCGGTTAAAGAGCGCCTCTCCTTGGGCGATCTTGATACGCTGATGCCGCAGGATATGATTAACGCTAAGCCTATCTCAGCGGCAGTAAAAGAGTTTTTTGGCTCCAGTCAATTGTCGCAGTTTATGGATCAAAATAACCCATTGTCGGAAATCACGCACAAGCGCCGCATTTCTGCGCTGGGCACCGGTGGTTTAACGCGTGAACGCGCTGGGTTTGAGGTACGTGACGTACATCCTACACACTATGGGCGCGTCTGTCCGATTGAGACACCAGAAGGCCCGAATATTGGTCTGATAAACTCGCTTTCTGTTTATGCGCGCACAAACGAGTATGGTTTTTTAGAGACACCATATCGACGTGTGATTGATGGTGCGGTGACTGACGAAATTCATTACTTGTCAGCAATTGAAGAGGGCACCTTTGTTGTTGCTCAGGCGAACGCACAACTGAACGCTGACGGCGAATTTATCGATGAATTAATTACTTGCCGTAGTAAGGGAGAATCAAGCCTTTATAGCAAAGATCAGATAGATTACATGGATGTTTCAACGCAACAAATTGTCTCGGTGGGCGCCTCACTCATTCCGTTTCTTGAGCATGATGATGCGAATAGAGCATTGATGGGAGCGAACATGCAACGCCAGGCTGTGCCGACATTGTGTACAGATAAACCTCTGGTTGGTACGGGCATGGAGCGCGCAGTGGCGGTCGACTCTGGTGTGACAGCCGTGGCCAAACGTGGTGGCAGCGTCCAGTACGTTGATGCTTCGCGCATCGTGATTAAGGTAAATGATGATGAAATGAATCCTGGTGAGGCTGGGATTGATATTTATAATCTGACAAAGTACACCCGCTCCAACCAGAATACTTGTATCAACCAGTTGCCATGTGTCTCGCCTGGTGAGCCAGTCGAATGTGGCGACGTATTAGCGGACGGTCCTTCAACCGATCTCGGCGAGCTCGCACTTGGTCAAAACATGCGCGTAGCGTTTATGCCGTGGAATGGTTATAACTTTGAGGATTCTATTCTCGTCTCTGAGCGAGTAGTGCAAGAGGATCGTTTCACCACAATCCATATCCAGGAGCTCTCCTGTATTTCACGCGATACTAAACTTGGACCAGAGGAGATCACTGCTGATATCCCTAATGTCGGCGAGGCGGCGCTCTCCAAACTTGACGAATCTGGCATTGTCTATATCGGTGCGGAAGTGTCTGGTGGTGATATTTTGGTGGGTAAGGTAACACCAAAAGGTGAAACACAACTCACACCTGAAGAGAAACTTTTGCGTGCTATTTTCGGCGAAAAAGCGTCAGACGTTAAAGATTCATCGTTACGCGTACCGAATGGTGTGTCGGGCACGGTGATTGACGTGCAGATATTCATTCGCGACGGTGTCGAAAAAGACAAACGTGCGCAAGAAATTCAGGAAATGCAACTTCGTCAGGTGAAAAAAGATCTCACTGAAGAATTAAAAATCTTGGAAGCTGGATTGTTTACGCGAATTCGTAATGCTTTGATTATTTGTGGGATCGAAGAGAACAAGCTTAGCAAGTTGCCACGTGAACGTTGGCTTGAGCTTAGTCTAAATGATGAAGAGAAACAGAATCAGCTAGAGCAATTGGCAGAGCAATATAATGAATTAAAAGAGGAATTCGCTAAAAAGCTTGAAGTTAAACGACGTAAAATTACCCAAGGTGATGATTTAGCGCCTGGTGTACTAAAAATTGTTAAGGTATACCTAGCAGTCAAGCGGCAAATCCAACCTGGGGATAAGATGGCTGGGCGCCACGGTAATAAAGGCGTTATTTCCAAAATCAATCCAATTGAAGACATGCCTTATGATGAGCATGGCGTACCTGTTGATATTGTTCTTAATCCACTTGGCGTTCCTTCAAGGATGAATATTGGCCAAATTCTTGAGACACACTTAGGGATGGCGGCGAAAGGGATCGGTGACAAAATCAACACTATATTAAAGCGTCAAGAGCATATCAGCAAACTGCGTGAATTTATTCAGCGTGCTTATGACTTAGGGGTAGATATTCGGCAGAAAGTGGATTTAAGCACCTTTACCGATGAAGAGGTGTTGCGCTTGGCAGCAAATCTGCAGAAAGGGATGACGATTGCTACACCTGTATTCGATGGTGCGAAAGAGAGTGAAATTAAGCAATTACTTCAACTTGCTGATCTGCCTACGTCAGGACAAATTACGTTGTTTGATGGCCGCACGGGCGAGCAGTTTGAACGGCCTGTTACGGTTGGTTACATGTACATGCTCAAATTAAACCACTTGGTTGATGATAAAATGCATGCTCGCTCTACGGGCTCTTATAGTTTAGTAACGCAACAACCATTGGGTGGTAAAGCACAATTTGGTGGACAGCGGTTTGGAGAAATGGAGGTTTGGGCGCTGGAGGCTTATGGGGCGGCTTACACTCTACAAGAGATGTTAACCGTAAAATCGGATGACGTTAATGGCCGTACCAAAATGTATAAAAATATCGTAGAAGGCGATCACCAAATGGAGCCAGGCATGCCTGAGTCATTCAATGTTCTACTGAAAGAAATCCGCTCGTTGGGCATTAACATCGAACTGGAAGACGAATAGCGCCACACAATGTGTAGTGCTTATGTGACAGGGCTGGCTTAGGCGGGATCTGTCTAGGCCGATCCGGAAGAAACAAATGCGCTAAAAATGATTATGCTCTGTATTGGGTGACCTACCCAGTCGCCTTGATAAATCCCACTCCGACGGGAGATGATCTGTGAAAGAGAAAGACTTTTTAAAGTTTCTAAAAGCACAAAATAAAACTGAAGAGTTTGATGCAATTAAAATTGCGCTGGCATCGCCAGATATGATCCGCTCCTGGTCTTTTGGCGAAGTCAAGAAGCCAGAAACTATTAATTATCGGACATTTAAACCGGAGCGTGATGGTCTATTTTGTGCGCGAATTTTTGGTCCGGTCAAAGACTATGAATGTTTATGTGGAAAATATAAGCGATTAAAGCACCGCGGCGTCATTTGTGAAAAATGTGGCGTTGAAGTAACGCAAACGAAAGTTCGACGTGAACGTATGGGGCATATTGAACTGGCTTCGCCTACTGCGCACATCTGGTTTTTAAAATCATTACCGTCGAGAATTGGTTTACTGCTGGATATGCCGTTGCGTGATATCGAACGCGTACTCTACTTTGAGTCCTATGTAGTGGTCGAAGGCGGGATGACTAACCTGGAAAAGCGGCAAATCTTAACAGAAGAGCAATATCTTGATGCACTCGAAGAGTTTGGCGATGAATTTGATGCTAAAATGGGCGCGGAGGCGATTCAGCTATTGCTGCAAGGCATGGATCTTGAGCAAGAGTGTGAAATGCTGCATGAAGAGCTGAATGAAACCAACTCTGAAACTAAGCGTCTCAAATTAACGAAACGCATTAAACTGTTAGAAGCATTTATACAATCGGGCAATAAGCCGGAATGGATGATCCTCACGGTATTACCAGTACTACCGCCGGATCTGCGTCCGTTAGTGCCTTTGGATGGTGGGCGGTTTGCAACGTCGGATCTCAATGATCTTTACCGACGGGTTATCAACCGCAATAACAGGTTGAAACGCTTACTGGACCTGGCAGCACCAGACATTATTGTGCGTAACGAAAAGCGCATGCTACAGGAAGCTGTTGACGCATTATTAGATAATGGTCGTCGAGGTCGAGCTATCACCGGATCTAACAAACGCCCGTTGAAATCATTAGCAGACATGATTAAGGGTAAGCAGGGGCGTTTCCGTCAGAACCTATTAGGTAAACGCGTTGATTACTCTGGCCGCTCTGTTATTACAGTGGGACCCTACCTGCGCTTGCATCAATGTGGGTTACCAAAAAAAATGGCTTTAGAGCTATTTAAACCCTTTATTTATGGCAAGCTTGAACTGCGTGGACTCGCACCTACTATTAAGGCCGCGAAAAAAATGGTAGAGCGCGAAGAGGCGATAGTTTGGGATATTCTCGACGAAGTCATCCGCGAACACCCAGTGCTGCTTAACCGTGCGCCCACCCTACACCGTTTGGGTATTCAGGCATTTGAACCCGTATTGATCGAGGGTAAAGCGATTCAGTTACACCCCTTGGTGTGTGCTGCCTATAATGCAGACTTCGACGGCGACCAGATGGCAGTGCACGTACCATTAACGCTTGAGGCTCAACTCGAAGCACGTGCGTTAATGATGTCGACAAATAATATCTTATCCCCTGCCAATGGCGAACCTATCATTGTACCTTCACAGGACGTTGTCCTCGGTCTTTACTATATGACGCGTGAAAAAGTGAATGGTAAAGGTGAAGGTATGGTACTCAGTGGCGCGCAAGAGGCGGAGCGAGTATACCGGGCTGGTCTGGCTGAGTTGCACTCCCGTGTTAAGGTACGTATTGTTGAATATGAAAAAGCTCACAGTGGCGATTTAGTTGCTAAGACAAGTATTTACGATACAACAATTGGACGCGCGATTCTGTGGATGATTGTGCCAAAGGGATTACCCTATTCCATTGTCAATCAAGCCTTGGGTAAGAAAGCTATCTCCAAAATGCTTAACACCTGCTACCGTATTCTAGGATTAAAACCCACCGTCATCTTTGCTGACCAAATAATGTACACGGGCTTTGCTTATGCAGCACGGTCCGGTGCCTCAGTCGGTATCGACGACATGGTGATACCGGAGAGGAAACAGGAAATTATTGCAGAAGCTGAAACCGAAGTTGCTGAGATACAAGAGCAGTATCAGACGGGTTTAGTTACTGCGGGTGAGCGCTACAATAAGGTGATTGACATCTGGGTAGCGGCCAATGAGCGCGTCGCTAAAGCGATGATGGAAAACCTCTCAACAGAAACCGTCATGAACCATGAGGGTGAAGAAGAGAAACAAGTTTCATTCAATAGTATCTTCATGATGGCAGATTCTGGGGCGCGCGGTTCTGCTGCGCAGATTCGTCAGTTAGCGGGCATGCGCGGACTAATGGCGAAGCCAGATGGTTCGATTATTGAAACGCCTATTACAGCTAATTTTCGTGAAGGCTTGAATGTACTGCAGTACTTCATCTCTACGCACGGTGCACGTAAAGGCTTGGCAGATACCGCATTGAAAACGGCTAACTCCGGTTACTTGACACGACGTCTAGTTGATGTTGCCCAGGATCTCGTGGTGACTGAGTCAGACTGTGGCACGCACGAGGGTATTTTAATGACGCCCGTTATCGAAGGGGGTGACATTAAAGAACCGCTTCGAGAGCGTGTGCTTGGGCGTGTTATTGCGGAAGATGTACCCCGACCTGGCGCGGCAGAGATTTTAGTCCATCGGAATACCTTACTGGACGAGCAATGGTGCGATATTTTAGAGGAAAATTCTGTTGATAGTGTTAAAGTCCGCTCAGTTGTGGCATGTGAAACCGACTTTGGTGTTTGTGCTCATTGCTATGGCCGAGACCTAGCACGTGGACATATTATTAACAAAGGTGAGGCAATCGGTGTCATTGCGGCACAATCCATCGGTGAGCCAGGCACTCAGCTGACAATGCGGACGTTCCACATTGGCGGGGCAGCCTCTAGGGCGGCAGCGGAATCAAGTATTCAGGTAAGAAACGGTGGAATGATACGCTTAATTAATGCGCGTTCAGTCACTAATTCATCTGGAAAGTTGGTTATCACCTCGCGTAATGTCGAATTAAAAATGGTCGATGAATTTGGGCGTACTAAAGAGAGCTATAAGGTACCTTATGGTGCAATTATGCTCAAAGGTGATGGTGAAAGAGCGGATGCAGGTGAGATCGTGGCTAACTGGGACCCACATACCATGCCTGTCATTTCTGAAATAAATGGCTACATACGTTTTGTAGATATTGTGGACGGACAAACAATTACACGTCAGACGGATGAACTCACTGGCCTCTCTTCGATCGTGGTGTTAGATACGGCGGACCGTACGGCTGGTGGCAAAGATCTCCGACCTGCACTTAAAATTGTTGACTCCAAGGGTAATGATGTATTGATCACAGGCACAGATATGCCGACCCAATATTTCCTCCCCGGCAACGCGGTGTTTCAATTAGAAGATGGCGTCAAAATCAGCTCAGGTGACATTCTGGCCCGTGTCCCGCAAGAAACAGGCGGCACAAGAGACATTACGGGTGGCTTACCGCGTGTTGCAGATCTATTTGAAGCACGCCGTCCCAAAGAGTCGGCCATTCTAGCCGAGATCAGCGGAATTATATCATTTGGTAAAGAGACGAAAGGAAAACGCCGTCTAGTGATCACGCCAGTTGACGGTAGCGAACCTTATGAAGAGATGATTCCCAAGTGGCGTCACCTCAATGTCTTCGAAGGTGAGCGGGTTGAGCGCGGAGATGTCATCTCTGACGGTCCTGAATCAGCGCATGATATTTTACGCTTACGTGGTGTTCATGCAGTGACGCGCTACATTGTCAATGAAGTTCAAGATGTCTACCGCCTACAGGGCGTGAAAATTAATGATAAGCATATTGAGGTCATTGTACGTCAAATGCTACGTAAGGCAACTGTTGTTGATTCTGGCAGTTCCGATTTCTTAGCAGGGGAACAAGTTGAGGTTTCGCGTATCAAGATCGCTAACCGCGAGCTGGAAGAGAATGAAAAAATAGGGGCAACGTACCAACGTGATCTGTTAGGTATCACTAAAGCGTCACTTGCTACGGAATCGTTTATATCAGCGGCTTCGTTCCAGGAGACAACACGCGTGTTAACGGAGGCGGCGGTTGCTGGTAAACGTGACGAATTGCGTGGTCTGAAAGAGAACGTTATCGTTGGACGTCTGATCCCAGCAGGTACAGGTTATGCATATCATAAGGATCGTATGCATCGACGCTATGCAGGTGATATTGCGCTTGATCTACAAATCACGGCAGATGAGGCTTCCGCTAATTTAGCCGAGTTATTGAATGCTAGGCTAGGTGGCGAGGAAGGTTAGCGCCTATTTGCCAGTAATATATAACACGTATACACTTCCTAACGGCGCTTTTGCCAGTTAGTTCGGCCAACTAAACAGGCTTAAATTTCGGCGGGTGCGCCGCGTTAATCGGAATTATTTGGCGTAAAGAGGGCATACAGGCGGCGAGTAAGTCAGATGTGAAATCCCCCCGGGCTCAACCTGGGAATGGCCTGCGCAACTGGTTAGCTAGAGTTTTGTTGAGAGGAGCAGAATTTCAGGTGTAGCGGTGAAATGTGTTAGAGCAACATGCCGTGGTAAATTTACAGCACCATTTCAAAGATATGCATTAGATTGCGGTTAAATAGGCTTGTGCTGTTGGAAACTCCCAAGTGTTGTTCATACCACGTAAAGTAACTAACGGCTAATTTTTAAGAGATGAATAGAGTAAAATTCTGAGCCTTAGCTACTACTAAAAAATTTCAGTGTTTCTTCCCCACCCTTAGTTAGCTAGGCCTCCAGATGATGAAATAAAGGTGGCGTGCGAATTGATCGACATCGGATAATGACACGACTACTCGGTCTGTGGTCAACGCGAAGGCTCGACGCGTTCAGTTGTCAGCGTTTTAGTTGTATAAGATTTAGCAACATGCTTTGGAAATTTTGCTGAATTATGAGTTATAATTTCGGGGCACGCAACTAGCCGCAGTCGCAATTATATCGATTCTGCTCGTAGATACGTCCACTCTAGTAGCTGCGTGTGACATATCTGCTCTAGGGGTAAACTTTAATGCAAAAAAAAACACTACAACCCATGCAAATGTAATAAAACAGTTTAATGTACTGTGAGCAGGCACAATGGATTGAATCCAGCGTGCTAAGCAAATGGTGTCAATTCAAATTGGTGCGGGATGATGAAACACATCTATCTAGTGCGGCAACTGCCGATGAAATACACCACAACATCTGATGCGGTTGTACACTTCACACTGCCCGGAGAATCCGATGGCGAATTTACCATCGGAATGGTGTTATCGCTGGGCAAAAATAGCTTGAGTTTACCCGGCACCTAGCTTTAGTCTTCCTGAGGACGGATCATAAAATTAACATATCCTCAAGTAAAAAACGTGCTTCCAACATTTCACCGACAAGTGAGGATGTGTGCAGAAAAGCCGACCAATTTTTTCATCAATTGATTGCGCTGAGCAAGAATCGTAAATTCTCATTAGTTGCTCGGTATTTTTAGTAAGTGCAGGATAAACACAAGCTGCAATACTTATCTGCCTTTTATTTCGCATGTCTGCTAGAGCACGTTCGTAGAGGTTGAAATGTGCCGTCGAAAGGTAGTCAACGAGTGATTTTAGGAAATTATCTAATGCTGCTCTATTTAATGTTGTTGAGGTATCTTTGTTGGGCGTCAAGCCGGCTAGCAGATAATAATTAATAAGCAGTTGTTTGAGATTCTTAAGCCAGATACCAGCTAACGGATGGGCATTATTTGCACTTTCAGTGACTAAGATTGCGTATTCAAACATCTTTAACTCCGTATAAAAAAAATAGTTTTGACCTCTGCCCAAGGTGCTGGAATCAAGCCAAATTAAAATATAATATTAAAATTAGTATACTTTTTTAAAAAGAAAGCAAGTTATAAAAGAGTCATGAATTATGCTTGCCGAGATGATGAGCATAGACGCTGGTTGGTGGATTGTCAGCAGTCAACAGAAACTTTGGTTGCCTGCAGGCAGATTGCCCTTCGGTACCGCTGAACAACTGGGGCTTCCTCAGCGGGGGCAGACTTATTGGGAAGTACCGTAAAAGCCCTGTATAGCTAATTTGCTCACACTGTCAAAACCAAAATGAGATGTACAGTGTCAGACATCTAATGGAAGCAGATCCCGCGCTATTCCATCCGGCAGGGAATAGGTGTTCAACTGGCTGGATTTTTGCAAAGTTATCGCTAGTGCCACAATTGCAGATATCCGCTACAGCACAGTGGGCACGAATTCCATTGCTTTTACAAGCGGTGCAAGTAGGTAAAACACTAGGGTAGGCCGTCTCACGTAAAGTCGCTGAAGAGACAGCCATACTCATTAAAAATTTGCGCAACGTTACCTATCAACCTTGGCCATTCCCCCATTCACTTATGATGGCCTTTATGGCTGATTATCATACTGGCGAAGTCGCTATTGATAAAAAAGAGTTAAATGATGCGCGATGGTTTTATTACGACAATCTGCCACAATTACCCCCGGTAAATACCGGGGCACGTCAGTGAATAGAAAAAAACATTGCCCTTTGTTGCACTTAAGCGAAACAAAGGTTTCATCGTTCAATTGAAAAGATAGCCAACGCACATGCATAAGCTTAAAAACGATCGCTATATCCGTGCTCTATTACGCCAACCTGTTGATATGACCCCTGTATGGATGATGCGCCAGGCGGGCCGCTATCTACCAGAATATCTTGCTATTCGTGCTCAGGCAGGTGGTTTTATGAACCTATGCAAAAATGCACAGCTAGCCTGTGAAGTCACGCTACAACCGCTTCGGCGATATCCTCTAGATGCAGCCATCCTCTTCTCTGATATTCTAACAATACCTGACGCAATGAAGTTAGGACTTTATTTTACGGAGAGCGAAGGGCCACGCTTTACTTCACCCATCACCCGTCGGGCGGATGTGTTACGCTTAGGCGTACTCGATCCGGAGCAAGAATTGGGTTATGTCATGGAAGCAATCCGAACCATCAGTAAAAATTTGGACGGCAGTGTTCCATTGATTGGTTTCTCCGGTAGTCCTTGGACGTTGGCGACCTATATGATAGAAGGCGGCGGCAGCAAGCTATTTAATAAAATTAAGCGAATGATGTATTCAGAACCAGCGACATTGCATTTGTTACTAGAAAAACTGACATCCAGTATCATCCACTATCTCAATGCGCAGATTCACGCAGGTGCACAGGCACTCATGATATTCGATACGTGGGGAGGCGTATTAACGCATGGCAACTATCGAGACTTTTCACTTAATTATATGCAAAAAATCGTTGAATCAGTTTTGCGTGAGCAAAATGGGATTAGAGTGCCGATAACACTATATACTAAGGGAAGCAGCGCTTGGCTAGAAATGTTGGCAGAAACTGGCTGCGATGCTCTTGGTCTAGATTGGAGCACAAGTATTGCCGACGCGCGGCGGCGAGTGGGCGACAAGGTTGCTCTGCAAGGAAATATGGACCCAGCTGTCCTTTTTTCTCCACCCATCCGCATTAAAAAGGAGGTTGCTACTATTTTGCGGGACTATGGCAGTGGCAGCGGTCATATTTTTAATCTAGGGCATGGAATTCATAAGGATACGCCTGTCGATAATGTAGCAACCTTTGTGCGGGCGATTCATCAATTTTCCAGGCAGTATCATTAATGGTTTCCACATATGGATGTCGCTAGTTTATGATAAAAGGCAATTAACACTAGCTAGTCAAATTATCTGCGAGGATGATTTCAACTTCGCGTCCTCTGTGCTCATTGCGGTACTGATGTTGGTTTTGAGCAAGCAGGGACAATTACACGCGCAGCTCTGGTTATGTGCGCTGGCCTTCGATGAAACTAATAGAGTACCACGTTACAAGGATTCCAACCGTTATGCCTTATCTGCCTGGATACCTCTCTTTTCGTGAAAAGCCCGCGCTTCATGCTGCTTGACAAAAATTTACATAGCAACCTTCTGCTTATGGTGGAGGGTCATGGCATTGCCCATCCTCGACGGTTAGGTTTAGCCAGCCATATTAGGATAACCGTCAATGTTCCGACTTTTGGTGTAGCCAAAAAATATCTTTTTGCGGGCATTATATGCCATTAGATGCAGCGCAGGGCGTATTGCAGCCACTGATAGATGATAATATCCAAATTGGTTGGGTATTACGGAGTAAAAAGCATTGTAATCTGCTCTTTATTTCTGTTAGCCATCGCATTGGACAGAGTAACGCATTAAAATGGCTTGAAAATTGCCTGCTAGGTTATCGGCTACCTGAACCGACGCGGTGGGCAGATGCTAATCCATCGAATCGCAACACCTTTCAGCGATATCAACAACTAGGTGAAAATAAACCGCCTTAATCCTCTCCCATAGTGTGTCGATTCCTTATTAACAGACTGTTTTTACTACGTAGTTCGTCCAACTTATGGTTGGGAAAAATCAAATTCCAGCATCACACTTATATAACCTAACTATGCGACCAAGGGCGGTGCCATCAGCAATTTTTAAACTAACATATAAGTATTGTTAGGCCTCATCGATACCAAAAGCTTATCATTTTGGCAGAGGAGCCAATTTGCTCTCTCGCTGGTAAGGTTAAATAATATTTATCTTTTGCCAGGAAAAATCGCAATTTGAAGTTTGGTCCGTCTATTAATGCTTCTACAGCAAAGTGATGTGCTTAATCGGTTAGACAGGAGTGCGAACGATTATACTTAACTACTTTTCTATATCAGCATGGGAATTGTACTTGCAGTGAAATGATCAACAGAGAACAGTGGTAGAACGGAGGAAAAATTAAAATTTTTTGTTGATGAATGGGATTCTCTGCGAGAAATATTTTGTTTTTTATTGAATAGTGATAAACATGATTCTATGTTAATAAAAGGATTACTATTTGCTACTACGAAGACTGAAACAGGTAATATTGATATAAATTTTCGTCAGTAAAGTACTTAAACGTGGTTTATAATTCGATTTTACGTGCCTTTAGACTTCACAATAACCCGTACTTTGATCTACATTTGAATAGCTAGAACAGTGGTAATTAACGCGAGCACGCTGAAGAGTGCCAAAACGTATTGTTAGTTGCACTCATCTTTCGGCAAGCAGTAAACAGACTTTAAGGATAACTTATGAATAAAACTCAACTGATTGATGTGATTGCAGAGAAAGCAGCTCTGAGTAAAACTCAGGCTAAAACGGCGTTGGAATCCACACTTGCCGCTATTACGGAGTCTCTACAGGCGGGTGATAGTGTTCAATTGGTCGGCTTTGGTACGTTTAAAGTAAATTCACGTGCTGCGCGCACAGGACGTAATCCTCAAACTGGTAAAGAGATTAAAATTGCAGCGACTAAAGTGCCTTCGTTTGCTTCTGGCAAAGCGTTAAAAGATGCCGTTAAGTAATATCTTGCGAAGAGTGACTTATGGTAAAGGGGGGGCGCAAAGCCCCTTTTTTGTTTCTGCAAGTGGTTACATGTCTGACAAGAGTGTAGTACGTATTTGGCGTAAAGATACTCAGCCTCAAATGAGCCATTTACGCGCAATACTCACCCCTCTTACGGAAAAAAATAGCGAAATAAGTGATTATTTTTCGCAAAGAGGTCAACTTGCCACCATTCTACGCCACACATATAGATCTGATACTGCTACGACAACACTACGCTTTGGACCAAAGGGCAATATTAGTTTTATGCAATAGCAAATACGTTACAGCGAACATTAATCAGTCGCGACAAGATTTCGATATTAAAATTTGAAGCAGAACAGATATATAAAACGAGTGATGCATTAAAGAATGGTAAAATTGTGCTCAGACAAGGGAGCTGGTACGGCAGTGGACCAGTGCATGATAATGGCAAGACCGCAACAATCGAACTCGACAATGAGCAATGAGTTGCAGTCAAAGAGCAACATGAAAAAAGTAAAAGAACAATCAGTTTGGCTTGGGTTAAGGCAGAGAAGGATCTGCAACTGCTCATGGTAACGACGGAAAATCTTTGCAACGACGAACCTACAATTGATGATTTGTAAGCTGTTTCAGCGTAAAGTGCGCCATTACAGGAGACCTTTCTACCTGTCAAATAAAATAACACAGGTGACTTGCATTCAGTTTGCTCGGTTCACGTTCGTGGATATCACCATTATTTCACGTTCACTCGACTATTTTGACAAATAAAGCGTACAACGGAAGCCAATGTATACTTCAGATCTATTATCTCAGAGTTAAGCTGACGGATACGGGTTATTTATACAAGTGTTTGTGAGATGACATCTAGTTCAGATTTTTTTCTGTCCAGCCCCGTTTACCATCAAGTAACGTTGCCATTCGCGTCCGCCCGCAGCACATTTTTCCCTGATGAGTTCGTTCATTATTGTAATACCACAACAGTTGTCCAGATCCGTGTGTAGGTTTTGCCGACCTCCATATAACTTCTTGCGGAACATGAGCTGATAAAATTCCTGCAAAATAGTTTTATGGAAGCGCGCGTAGATAGCATCCGTAAGTAAAATACCCTCTCTGGCTACTTTTTCTTCAAGTGCCTTCAGTCGCCTCATCAGCACGGTGCTTCACCCAGATGCTGATAATGTTACAGGCTTTTGATACGTTACCGCGTTCTTTGCCTAGATTCAGCAGGCACGCTTTGTGTTTAATGATGGGACCGTTAGTATGAATCATTAAAGCTACCTCCTGTTTTGTATAAGGATTCAACACCTATATAAAAACTGGTAACTCTCAACCTTTCAAGATCCAGTGTTAGATCAAGTCGTGATTAATACAGATGATGTTCGATGCGTGCGTCAGGCGGGTAACATAGTGATCAAAACTATCTGGTTTCTCTTGCAACATTTGCCACGATTCCCCCCTTTGAGATCGATCATCCGCTTGCTACCCTCAACCAATTGTAATTATTCTATACCGATAATAACTTCCTTTGCCAAGATATGTACCCGCCGCTCAACGCCCTGTTTTGAAAACCAGAAGTAACTGGCAATACAACCCACCAACACCATCGAGATGGTAAGTAGGCTTAATAGTGTAATTAGCGCAGACAATTTTGGAGTTAGCTGCATTCTAAATCTGCTACTTCACTCAACGTGATAAAAAGGTGCCTTCGCTTTGATCTCGTCTGTAACAACGCGAAATTGTTAAACCTATTTCAATACGCTACCGTTGAAATGCACGTATCAAATAACATCATGGCGCGTGGAAAGCAGTCGACACATCGTTGCGCAGGCTAAATTTTTTACTTGAACATCCATTATATTCCTATAACACCATTTTGCCTGCTATTGTTATTTATTTACATTAGTTCAATTGGCTCTACCACACTAACCTTGGTACGCATTCACACCGCACCGAGCTGTGCGCTGCGGTTGTTAGTGCCATGTATTAAAATTTCAAGCATAAGTAGCCCTTCTCGATAAATCACTGCAAATTTAGGCTAATTGTCGATGTTAAACGCAAAACATTCTGACTTATTGCTTTGCATGATGACAAACGTATGGGGAAAGAGTATATTAGCCCGTTATCTCAACGATTGCGGAAGATAGCAGCAAAATGACACATAAATATCACATTCTGCTTTTAAACGGTCCAAATATGAATTTATTGGGTAGCCGGGAACCTGATAAATATGGCTACCATACGCTGAATAGCCTTACTCAAGCGATGACAGAAACCACGCAACAACTGGGCGTTAAATTAAGTCACTTGCAATCTAACGCCGAACATGCGTTGATCGAGCGGATCCACCAAGCATTGGATAACGTTAATTACATCATCATCAATCCTGCCGCTTTTACACACACCAGCGTTGCAATTCGTGACGCACTGCTCGCGGTCGCCATTCCTTTTATAGAAGTGCATATGACTAACATCCATGCACGCGAAACTTTTCGACGTCGCTCTTGGTTCTCCGATATCGCCGCTGGCGTCATTTGCGGATTGGGCACTGATGGTTACTTATGGGCTTTGCAAACGGCGGTTAAGCGTTTAACAAACTTAAACACATTGAGTTCGGAATAATATTCATGGATATACGCAAAATAAAAAAATTAATTGAGCTGGTGGAAAAGTCTGGAATTGCAGAGCTGAAAATCTCTGAAGGCAAGGAATCAGTACGTATTAGTCGGTCGCCATCAAATGTAGGTTATCCATTGATGCAACCACCACAAAACTGGGTCATGCCCGCACCCACCTTGCAAGCAACGCCACCTCCGGGGGGCGCGACGCCAATAGCAGAAGTCGCATCTAAAGCGGCCGATGTGCCCAGTGGCCATGTTATACATTCACCGATGGTCGGCACATTCCATCGGAATCCAAGCCCAGAGGCCAAACCCTTCGTTGAAATTGGTCAACAAGTCAACGTCGGCGATACGCTATGCATTGTCGAGGCAATGAAAATGATGAACCAGATAGAAGCAGACAAAGCGGGTATCGTCAAGGTAATTTTGGTCGAAAACGGGCAGCCAGTGGAGTATGACGAACCACTGGTTATTATCGAATAACGGAGCTGCTATGCTTGACAAAATCGTTATTGCCAATCGTGGCGAAATTGCATTGCGCATTTTACGTACATGCAAAGAAATAGGTATCAAAACGGTCGCTGTACACTCCAGCGCAGATCGCGAGCTAAAACACGTACTGTTAGCAGACGAAAGTGTTTGTATTGGCCCGCCGCCTTCAGCTAAAAGTTACCTCAACGTGCCAGCACTAATCTCTGCTGCAGAAATCACTGGTGCTACGGCGATACATCCAGGATACGGCTTTTTATCTGAAAACGCTGACTTTGCCGAACAAGTGGAGCAGTCTGGCTTCATTTTTGTCGGTCCGAAAGCTGAAACCATTCGTCTGATGGGGGATAAAGTCTCCGCGATCAACGCTATGAAGAAAGCGGGAGTACCCTGTGTGCCCGGCTCCGATAGTCCATTAAGTGACGACATGGACCAAAATAGCGCTATTGCTAAGAAAATTGGCTACCCAGTGATTATTAAAGCATCAGGTGGTGGCGGCGGCCGGGGCATGCGTGTAGTCCGAACGGATAGCGAACTGGATCAAGCTATTGAAATGACACGGGCTGAAGCGAAAGCCGCATTCAATAACAATATGGTCTATATGGAAAAATTCTTGGAAAATCCACGCCATATTGAAATTCAGATCCTGGCTGATGGCAAAGGCAACGCCATTTATCTAGCTGAACGTGACTGCTCTATGCAACGGCGCCATCAAAAAGTGGTTGAGGAAGCCCCCGCCGTCGGTATTACAGAAAAAATGCGCAAAAAAATCGGCGAGCGATGCATTAATGCCTGTTTGGAGATTAGCTACCGTGGTGCGGGAACGTTCGAATTCCTCTACCAAGATGGCGAATTTTACTTTATTGAGATGAATACGCGCATTCAAGTTGAGCATCCGGTGACTGAAATGATCACCGGAATTGATTTAATCAAGCAGCAACTTAATATTGCTGCGGGCGAATCACTTACCATTAAACAGCGCGATGTCACTGTTAATGGCCATGCTATTGAATGCCGCATCAATGCTGAAGATCCCGATACTTTTTTACCTAGTCCTGGGCTGATAACCCGATTTCATGCACCAGGTGGGTTTGGTGTACGCTGGGAATCCCATATTTACGCTGGTTATCGTGTACCACTTTATTACGATTCAATGATCGGTAAACTGGTGACTTATGGGGAAACGCGTCATGTAGCGATTGCTCGCATGCGCGAAGCGCTTGCTGAATTGATTGTGGACGGTATCAGCACGAATATCAAATTACAGAAAAAAATCATGTCAGATGAAAATTTTCAGCGCGTGTGCACTAATATTCACTTTCTGGAAGAAAAATTGGGACTTAAATAATTTTTGTCCACCACGAAGTGACTAACCATGATGCTGGTTTTGTGACTTAACTCACTCATCAACCTGCGCCGTACAATAAATGTGATTCACCATTTATTCGCAGGAATGCGCTTACTGTTAGGAGAAAGTGACGTGCCGTGGATGCAATTAATCATTAAAAAGTTGGGTACACAAGCTGAAATAGTAAGTAAAGCGCTTAGTGAAATGGGCGCGGCTTCCGTCACTTTACAAGATACTCATGATGTTCCTGTCTACGAGCCGATGCTAGGTGAAACACCGCTATGGGCCGATACCGATGTTATCAGCTTATTCAGTGTCGATACTGATATGCACGCGCTAATAGACGGATTACGCAAGCGGCAACTGATTGATAGACACGTTCAGTACCATATTAACATTTTAGAAGATCAACGTTGGGAACGACTCTGGTTGAACAATTTTCGTCCTCTGCGTTTTGGTAACCGTTTATGGATATGCCCGAGCGAATATTCCGTACCGGATGCAAGCGCGGTCAATGTTATGCTTGATCCAGGATTAGCCTTTGGCACAGGAATACATCCGACAACAGCGCTGTGTTTGCGCTGGCTGGACCAACTTGACCTAACAGGGAAAAGCGTTATCGATTTTGGCTGCGGCTCAGGCATTCTTGCTATTGCTGCCCTAAAATTGGGCGCATCAAGCGCGGTCGGATTGGACATCGATCCGCAAGCGATAAGCGCAAGTCGGGACAATGCGGTTAAGAATGGCGTAGCTGAAAAGCTGCATCTCTACCTTGCAGATCAATCGCCTGAACGGCTTAACGCTGAGGTAGTTGTAGCCAATATTTTAGCGAGCCCGTTGTGCCAGTTGGCACCCGTAATCAGTGCTATGCTGCCCTCTGGCGGACAACTCTGCTTATCAGGTATCCTTACCGCTCAAACCGAGACTGTTTTCAGCCATTATCAAGCCCTGTTCGTGCTAGATAAACGCGTTGAGGAGGGTGAATGGTGTCGTATTCAGGGGAGGAAAAAGTAGATGTTACTTTGCCATTATGTTTCGAATAGGAAACTAACCCGCTGTAACCACCTGCCGCTCGTTTAATCGCCTGAGCACCCTCTTCTGTCATGTCGTTAGTGCGCTTTTCTTACCCAGTACTGTCAGAAGCACTTTACGCGGAATCTTACTGCTCATGGCCCAGTATTTTATCGTTTGTTTAAACTAACAGCACATTTACTATTTTTCGCCCAGGCTGTGCGCGAATATTTCAATAAATCAAAGCGTTAAGTTTTAATAAAGCCAGTTTATCCGCTAGCATTTAACCTTCATTGAACTAAATCATTTTTACAAAAATATTGAAGCAATTTGCATTTGTTTCTACATAAAAATAAAAACAAAAGTGTATTTATTATGTCAGTTATTTAATTGTAGCTATAGCGTATTAATCACAAATTGTTACGTCAAGCACTTGAATGCGAAAAAAATGACTTTTTATTCTCTGTGGAGGGAGGATCAATCGATGATTTACGTGGACGTATTGTTCAAATTTTGTGCTTCCATTTTCAGAAAAAAATGCGTAGTATACGCCGCTTTGCGGCTACAAAGACTCAATGAAGATCGGACCTATTAAACTTTGTAACCGCCTTATCGCCGCACCGATGGCTGGTATTTCGGATAAGCCATTTCGTCGATTGTGCTATGAGAATGGTATTGGCCCCGCTGTTTCGGGAATGCCTTCATCCAATACTGGCGTGTGGCAAAGCAGTAAATTGCGACTGCGTATGATGATGAACCGGGTATTCGTGCCGTGCAAAAAGTCGGGTCTGATCCGATTGCAATGGCGACCACTGCAAAAGTTAATGTGGTTTACACCGTGCAGCTTATTGACATTAATTTAGGTTGCACGGAAAAAAAGATAAATCGCAAGATGACTGGCTTAGCTTTGATGCAACAGCCCTTGTTGGTAAAACGCATTTTACGTGCGGTGGTAGATGCAGTCACAGTGCCCATCACGCTTAAAATGCGCACGGGAATTGACCAAACCAATCGCAATTGTATAGAACTGGCTGAATTGGCAGAGAGCTGCGGTATTCAGGCACTAACAATTCGTGAACGTACGCGCGCATGCCGATTTAATGGTGATGCAGAATATGATATGACACGATACGTAAAGTAAAACAGAATATCTCTATACCTGTAATAGCTAATGGAGAGATTACTAACCCGCTAAAAGCTAGAGTTGTGCTCAACTATACTGGGGCCGACGCTCTCATGATAGGCCGAGCGGCTTAGGGGAGGCCCTGGATCTTCCAGGAAATCCAGCATTACCTGGACACGGGGCAGTTGTTGGCACCAAAGCCTTTGGCTGAAGTGGAGCAACTATTGATCAAGCATGTTCGGCAATTGCATAGCCATTACGGTTGTGCGCGCGGTTGCCGAATTGCTCACAAGCACGTCTCCTGATATTTAAAGGAGGTTGCCTCTAGTGACCAGCTTCGGCACGCATTCAACACCATAGAAGATACCAATCAACAACTTATGGTTTTGGAAGCCTATTTTAAATAACTCACATAACGAGCTGAAAGAACTATGTTCGAACAACGCGCAAATTCTGACGTACTCACCGTTTCTACTGTTAACTCTCAGGATCAGGTCACGCAGAAGCCTCTGCGTGATTCCGTTAAACAAGCTTTAAAAAACTATTTTTCACAACTGAATGGCCAAGATGTTAATGATCTGCATGAAATGGTGTTGGCTGAAGTAGAGCAGCCCTTACTAGACATGGTGATGCAATACACACGAGGCAACCAGACTAGTGCAGCCCTTATGATGGGCATTAATCGTGGGACACTCCGTAAAAAATTGAAAAAATACGGTATGGATTAACATTATTAATCCACCTTTTAAAAAAGGCACTTTAATGATTACAGTATAGTCCCTTTTTATTTAACTCTGTACAACTTAATCTGCTTACGCACGCCAACTTTCATGCGTGATCTCGAAGAGGGTAAGGTACTTTTTCACCGATTATCGTTAATATTCAATGTATTAAAACGATAGATAAATTTCCTTAATGAGGAAAAACCATGCCACTCAGCGATGAATGCTGCAGGTATATTGAAAAAGTGAGATAATTATCGGGCGCATTTGCGTGATAACCGGCTTTGTTTACTCCATTTTTAAACTGATGGGGCTGCCGCTAAGATGCCCAGATGACTCGCTGATTAGCAAGCGAGCAAAGAGAGTTAAAATCAGCATAAAAACACCGACCTGTGGTGAGATCTCACATTTGATTATTGACGGCACAGGACTGAAGGTCTTTGGCGAAGGCGAATGGAAAGTCTGTCAGCATGGTGCTGACAGACGGAGAGTGTGGCACAAGCTTCATCTGGCAGTAGATAGCCCGACACATGAAATTATCTGTGCCGATTTATCGTTAAACGGTACGACTGATGCTCAGGCTATACCAGCTCTGATAAACTAGACCCACCGGAAAATCCGGGTGGCCTCGGCTGACGGCACTTGCCTCCACAAGGTGGGGCGCAAGTTACCACGCCGTTGCGAATCCCCGTCGAAGCGGCAGTAATGATGTCTGGAAAAAGAAAATAGGTTATCATCGGCGCACAGTGGCTGAAACCACTGTGTTCCGGTTCAAAACACTCATGGGCGATCATCTAAGTCTGTGTGACTATGATGCGCAGGTAGGTGAGGCAATGGCGATGGTCAACGCGCTTAACAAAATGACCGACAATTGTCACTACTTTCTCAAAAAAACCGTGGTGGGCTTAACCAACTTAATGAGTCTATTGTAAAAATACTGCTTGCATAAGCATTTGATACCTGTGAAAACAGTGCTACCTGTACCTTAGCACAGGTGCTGTATTTCACCGTCCCAGCACAGTTGGTAGATGTACTGCATATCTCTTGTAGTCATAGCAGATTGTTGGTGAAGAGTAGAGCGTCAGTTGATTCCAGCACTAACAATTCTTTGAGTGTTTGTGCACGGCATATCTCGCGCACTTCGCTGCCATCTGATAACAACACCTCTGGAATAAGTGGTCGGCCATTATAGTTTGACGACATTGAGGCGTCATCAGCCCCCCTGTATCGTGGAAAACTAACCAGTCACCCACCTCGATTTGTGGTAGCATGCGTGTTAGCACATCCGCTTCGGCAGATTGCGTAAAGACATCGCCCGACTCGCACATTGCTCCCGCAATAACATACTCCTTAAATGGCCTGGTATGCGCATTATCTCGCTTGGCCGTCATCACAGAAAGGTGATGATAACTACCATACATCGCCGGACGCATCAACTCATTCAAGGCCGTATCGACCAAAGCAAATGTACGTTGCCCCACCTGTTTGATTGTACACACCTACGGCACGCGCATGCCTGATTCTGCTACTAAAAATCGGCCAGGTTAAATTTCTAACTTAACTGGATACACCTGATGTAGCGCAATTTGTTGTCACGCTACATGCCAGAGTTGATAATAATGCGCGGTATCAATCGCATGATCTTCGCACCGATAGGGTGTTGCTAATCCACCACCAGCCGAGATTGCACTTATTGGCACATCTCTAAGCGACATGCCTGCTCAACCATTGCATTACACATACGCTGCAGGTGACAATAATCTACCCCTGAAGCGATATGCATGTGCAGACCAACCAATTGCAATGCAAAACGGCGAATGATCGCCAGTGCCGTAGCCAACTCCTGGTACCAGATGCTATGCTTACTGTTCTCATCGCCCGTGTTCGTTTTTTTACTGTGGCCATGACCAAAACCGGGATTAATGCGTAACCACACCGGATGACCAGGTAAGTGCTGCCCGAACTGACGCAGCATATCTAGTGAACCAGCATTAACGGTAATACCCAGATCAACTACACGAGACAACGTTGCGCGATCTAGGATATCGGCAGTGTCAACAATACCTGTAATGCGGTTGAAAGCCCGCCACTAACGTCCTCTTAATCTCACCACGTGAAACTGCATCAATTTTCACACCCTCTAGCCGCATTAAACGGAGAATATGATGGTTTGAGCAGGCTTTTTGTCGTAGCGAATCACATTAAAGTGCCGCAATTGCGCAATACGTTGGCGAATAATCTCTGTATCGTACACCCAAAACGGCCCTACCATAGTACTGCGCTAACGAATAGAGATGCTGTTGGCTCAACGTACTGATTGTGTGTGTCATAGTCTCCTCCAATAAACAGATTTATATTACCTATAAATGGGTTAAAAAAAATGCATGGTGAGATGTTATACACCAAATTAGTGGCACATCGCTTGTTTGTACAATACAGTCAGAGTATACCAACAGATATGCATAACTTAATGTGGGTTTGCACGACGTATAAAATAGGAAAAAATGATTTCACCGCTACCGCATACGCACGGTTTCAGCAGGTGATTACCAGGATAGATCCCGCAGAATTTGCTGGTCTAACAATGTATATATACCGTATTGGCGATGTTACTTAAATAGGCGCTTCAAGGTGAATGCAAAGAGATTATAAAGACAACAGCCATAATATAAGTAAGAGAGACATTAAATTACGCAACAGACAAATACTAGCTTGGCTTATGCTTATTTCCTAAGGAAAGGTGAAATAATCAGCCATGCTGGACAGGTTATATATAAGCTGCACTCCAATTTTCCGTACTTTTTTTTCCGTACTTTATCTCAAATAATAAGCCAGAGGAATAACGTTAACGTATCCAATAGGTATTGTAGCGATCCAACATAACGCCGATTGAAAAATCCAAATTTGTATTGTAGGCTATGTTCTTTACCGCCCACTTAACTGGTCAACTATGGCAATCTAGATTAAAAAATAGGTAGTATGTATCAACCTTCCAAGTAAGAAAAGCAATAAGAAGACAGTGCTGTATTGGCATCATGTTTACGGAAATGCACGGATGGATTAACGCTAGTTTTACTCTTTTTAGTTTGTACTATCGCTCGATTAATTATGTATAGTACTAAGCAGTATGCCGTTTAATAACTTTAAATCAAATCGTACAATGCAGGAAAAAATTCTTCGTGCTTGCGACAAGAACAGTACCGGCTTAAATAATATTTAAGCGGTAATCTAATACCTTGATTGTGCAAATGGCATGCATTCCATTAAAGAAAAGAGGTATAGCCAAAGCGGTTGAGGGATGCATGCTCCCCCAATTTACTTACTTTAACATCACAATTTTAGCTGCCCGAGACTATTATGGTACATAAAATATGCACGGACACCAGTCTATAATAAAACTACAGTATTTCAATAATAATGGCGATTTTACTATAAAAATGCATTACAAAGTGCAAGATCACCTTAATTTATTCAAGAAAGCCCAGGTCATGTTCCGCAAGAAGTTATATGGAGATCTGGAAAACCTACAAACGGATCTGGGCAACTGGTTGTGGTATTACAATGTTGAATCACTCTAAACCATACACTCCGGTGATATACCTCCCACGACCATTACCATGCCTCAAATTTATGAAAACCAAAGATAACGATTCCTTATGACTAAAGCCTTTTTCTTGATAATGTGTTAAAGCCCTTTGTGCCCACGCACAGCACAGGCTATGTGGGGAATATTCGCCTTTTAAATTTACCCTTATCGCTGTTCGTCTCTCGCCGACCAAACTTATTATGTTGTAAAGCAGAATAAAGGTGGTTTACCGCCATCGATATGCATTATCTGCCAGCATTCAATTCTAACGACCAGTTGTACGTAAAGTGATTATCAAATAAATACATTACGCTTTCTTGGTTCAGACGCACCTTGATTCTTCTTCCGTAAACCCTTTTGTCCATATTGAAGTCCCCCTTGCTTAGCATTTCCCTGAATTTATCCACGAATTGTATTTATTTTACGCGTGGTCATACGGTGGTGCTTTACCCACGTAAAAGCGTGAGAAAAACACGCCTACTTCATAGAGTAAATACATAGGTACTGCGAGCAAAATTTGTGATAACACGTCAGGAGGCGTTAACAACATACCAACCACAAAAGCGCCAACTAAAACATATCGGCGATGCGCCTTCAATTTCTCTGGTGTTAATACACCAACCCAACAGAGTAAAATCACCGCTACAGGTATTTCAAACGCAGCGCCGAAGGCGAGAAACAGGGTGATAACAAAATCAAGGTAATGGCGAATATCAGTCGCTATCTGTACGCCTTGAGGCGCGGTGTTGAGGAAAAAACCAAAGACGAGAGGCAATACCAGAAAATAGGCAAATGCCATACCTATATAAAAAAGCAGTGTGCTGGAAAACAGCAACGGTATGATTAAGCGCTGTTCGTGACGGTAAAGCGCTGGCGCTACAAATCCCCAGACCTGATAAAGGATAAAGGGAATGGCCAGAAACAGAGAAACCATTAAAGTGAGTTTAATTGGCGTTAAGAATGGTGAGGCAACATCGGTTGCAATCATTTGTGATCCAGAGGGCAGCTGATTGATTAAAGGAGCGGCAACTAACTGGTAGATTTCATTGGAAAAAGAGACCAACATCAGAAAGATGATGCCGATAGCAGTAATACTGCTCAGCAAACGTTTTCGTAATTCAATCAAATGTTGGATAAGTGGCTGTTTATCGCCAACGGACATACACTACTCTTCTTTCTTATAGGTGATTATAGTGGTTGATGGAAGGATCTCACCCTGTCTCGTCTCACCATTTGCGTCGTGGTATATCACTTTCTCGGTCATATTCATGGGCGCATTTTGCTGATCTTTATACTGCAAGTCTGCTGACGCATCATTATGTTTAATCGCTTCAGCTGTTTTGCGCAGTGCTTCAACCGAACTTTCGAGCTCATGTGAACACACATTTTTACTGGCCCGTTCGACTTTGTCCAAATTCTCCTGTAGTTCCTGCCACTTTAACTCTTGGGCCAACTCATGCTGCACATTGGCAGCGAGCATGCGGATAGCTTTAATCCATCCGGCGACTGTTTTTACCGCTGTTGGTAGCTTTTCCGGCCCAAGAACAAGGAGCCCTACGATAAAAACAACCACTAATTCGCCAAAACCAATATCAAACACGTGTTAGCTCCGATCTTGACCGTTTTTTTCTTCAGAAATAGACGATGTCATCGACAGTTTTTCTGAAGAGGCGTTAACATGTGTATCATTATCTGCCTTCTTCACTTCGTCCTCTTCACTAAGTGCTTTTTTAAATCCTTTAATTGCCGAACCAAGATCAGATCCTAAGTTACGTAACTTATTGGTGCCAAATAGTAGTACAACTATAGCGGCAATAATTAATAATTGGATGATGCTAATATTACCCATTTGTTCTCGTCCTCATTTCTAATGATTTAATCCACGAAGAAGCAATGTACGGCTGACACTACTTCAATCCGTAAATCAAAAAGCCCTCTATGAAAAGTCTCTGTTAAATTAGATCCTGAACCAACCTAGCAACCAGGCATGCAAACCGAATAGTAGTGTAATGATGGAAAAAGCCAACTTATCTGGCGACGACAGTAAAAGAAACGTCCCGATTAATACTAAAACAGTCCCTACAATAAGCAAATAGTGCGATTGACGCTTCTTAATACGCGCTTCACGGATCTCATCGAAGAGAAAATCTACGCGCTGATGCAAAAGTTTGCGTTGACGCATATTCTCGTAGGTCAATTCCGGTAGTTCGGGCAGTTTTTCCAGCCAAAATGGCATCTTATTACGTACCGTGCGCAGAATTGCACGAACACCTATTTGATCCTTGACCCACTTCTCAAGAAAAGGTTTTGCAGTCTTCCATAAATCCAGTTGGGGATAGAGTTGGCGCCCGATACCTTCAATATAAAGGAGTGTTTTTTGCAGCAAAACCAATTGCGGTTGCACTTCCATATTGAAACAGCGTGCGGTATTAAACAGACTTAAAAAAACATTGCCAAAGGAGATCTCAGCTAACGGCTTTTCAAAAATAGGTTCACAAACGGTGCGTATAGCAGATTCGAACTCTTCAATATTGGTATCAGGCGGTACCCAACCAGAATCAACATGTAATTCTGCCACTCTGCGGTAATCACGATTGAAGAAAGCAATAAAATTCCCCGCCAAATAGCGCTTATCCTCTTTATTCAGTGATCCAACAATACCAAAGTCGACGGCAATATACTGTGGATTCTCCGGTTGTTCAGCCCTAACAAATATATTACCAGGGTGCATATCCGCATGAAAAAAGCTGTCGCGAAATACTTGGGTAAAAAAAATTTTAACACCACGTTCCGCAAGCAGTTTCAAGTCGATATTGTGTGCTTTAAGCGAGGTAATATTAGAGACTGGAATGCCGTAAATTCGTTCCATCACAAGCACAGATTCAGTACAGAGTTCAGAATATATGTCTGGAATATAAAGCATTGGATCATTACCAAAATTGCGTCTTAACTGGATGGCATTAGCGGCTTCACGCAGGAGATTAAGTTCATTAATCAGTGTTGTTTCATAATCACGTACGACCTCAACAGGGTGTAAACGTTTTCCGTCTGGCAATAGACGCTGCATCCAGTAGGCTAATCGATAAATGAGTTTTATATCTGCTTGAATAATCGGTAAGATGTCAGGGCGAATGACTTTAATGATCACTGCGCTGCGATTTGCTTTGAGCGTTGCACTATGCACTTGTGCGATTGACGCTGAAGCCAGCGGGGTTAAATCAAAATCATCAAACCACTGCTCAATGGGTGCATTGAGTGATTGTTCGATTTGCTGTTTTGCCATTTCACCAACAAATGGGGCAACCTGATCTTGCAGTAACGCGAGTTGATCGGCAATGTGTGGTGGAAAGAGGTCACGTCGTGTCGAGAGCATCTGACCAAATTTAATCCAAACCGGACCCAATTGCTCCAGCGCCATACGGATACGGATACCGAGCTGTTTTCCTTTATGCCGATGGGGAAAACAGATGAGGGTACGCCGCAAGAAGCGCAGGGGCAGGGTGATGCGCCGCTTGGGGATAAGTTCATCCAGTCCCCATGACAAAAATACTTTGATAATAAAATGAAGGCGTTTTATCTCACTAAGTGACATTTTTGCTCCAGTGCGGTAATACGTGAAGATAAAAACGCAATCTCATCTTTGACGTTACCCACTTCTGTGCAGAACCAGGTTGTTTCTAGTTTGCCAGGTACAAGTCGCCACTCTTCGGTCAGGGTTTCAGTTAAATAGTGCCGTTGATACGTTAGATTGTGACGAGTAAAATGCACAGCACGTTGCAATAATCTGTTAATACCTTGTGCGATAAGATCCCCCGTGTAGTGTGCAAAAATATCAACCAAGTCTCGATCCGCTGCGGCGATTAAAGCAGCAAACTGGTTCAGTAGCTGAAGATCGCCGGTCACATTCAGTTCGCCTTGGCGGATCATTTCAGTGAAATTGGCCTGTTCACGCAAGCGGATCAATGCGCGCAAATGGGTAGTGACGTGGCAGTCTGTCTGCGCGTGCCAAATGGTAACAATATTGAGTTGCCGCTCGCTAAATAACAGGATAAGCGGCTGGGGAAGTTCACGCAGATGAATTACTAGCGTTTTGCCAATTAAGTTTTTTCTTAGCGGTTTTAGCCCATCGTCTTGATACAGCCGTTGATTAAGCAGGATCTGCAGCCCGGTAGAGACGATCGATAATATTGCACTATTCATTTTAAAATTTATACCCTCGGTGGAGGGCTACAATGCCCCCAGTTAGATTAGTCCAAGTCACTTGCTCGAAGCCTGCGTCACGCATCATTGTGCTTAATGTTTCCTGATCGGGGTGCATGCGGATTGATTCTGCTAAATAGCGATAGCTCTTGGCATCCTGTGCTACTATCTGCCCGATTTTTTGCAAAACATGAAATGAATAGATATCGTAGAGCTTACGCAACAACCTATATTTGGGGATGGAAAACTCTAAAATGATGGCTCTTCCTCCGGGTTTAAGGACACGATACATCTCGGAGAGTCCGCCCATTTTATCGGTCACATTACGTAGCCCAAAAGCGATAGTGACACAGTCGAATGTGTTGTCCGGGAAGGGCAGCGTCTCCGCATTGGCTTGCAGGTAAGCAACATTGCGGATAATACCTTTATTACGTAATCGCTCACGTCCAACCTGGAGCATCGAACTGTTAATATCTGCAAGGACCACTTGGCCCTGCTCGCCGACGCGCGCTGCAATACGCGCTGCTAAATCGCCAGTACCACCTGCTAAATCAAGTACACGTTGGCCGTTACGAATACCGCTACAATCCATTGTATATTGTTTCCAAAGTCGATGAATGCCCATCGACATTAAGTCATTCATCACATCGTATTTAGTTGCAACAGAGTGAAATACATCAGCAACCTTTTGCGTCTTTTCGCTTTTACTAACAATTTGATAGCCGAAGTGGGTCTTATCTTTAAAATCATCTGTCATAATGCTGACACCTATAGCGATCGATTTATCACCAGTCTACCAAATTGGGCGTACTTGCAATATATCAATCGTGGGTAAATTGAAGCGGAGTGTGACCCTCATTCTAGCCGGGTTTCATCTTCTGCTTGAGCTTGTTTTACCAGCGCTGGATTAATTGGACGTTTTATCTCAATACCTAATTCACGAAATACTTCACTTTGTGCAATCAAGTTACCATGACCTGAAGCCAGTTTTTTCATTGCTTGCTGATAATAGTGATGTGTTTTATCCAAACATTGGCCAACGCTACTCATGTCGTCGACGAACAGACGTAATTTATCGTATAAACGCGCTGCACGCTCTGCAATGTGCTGGGTGTTACGGCTCTGGTGCTCATAGCGCCACAGATTACCAATAGTGCGTAATGCGACAAGGAGTGTGGTTGGACTAACAAGTATAATATTTTGCCGGGTTGCCTCACTAATGAGCTCGGGTTGACGTTCGATAGCAAGTATAAAAGCCGGTTCTATCGGGATGAACATCAGCACGTAGTCCAGCGAATTGACACCATAAAGAGTTTGATAGGCTTTACCACTCAACAATTTTATGTGGTTACGTATTGCGGCCAGGTGCTCTTTCAATGCCTGCTGACGCGTTTCCTCTTCCTCGGCGTTATGATAGCGCTCATAGGCGACCAGGGTCATCTTCGCATCAATCACCACATCTTTACTTTGTGGCAAATGCACAACCACGTCCGGACGCATTTGCCCTACAAGATTGGATAGATTAACCTGTGATTCGTACTCGTGGCCTTCACGCAATCCTGAAGCCTCTAGCACTCTACTCAATACAATTTCTCCCCAATTTCCCTGAATTTTATTGTTCCCCTTCAACGCTCGCGTCAGGTTGGCAGTCTCTTCTGTCATGTAGGCATTCAACTGCTGCAACTGGCGGATTTCGTGTGTCAATGTGTGGCGTTCGCGTGATTCTTGGCTAAAACTCTCATTTACTTGACGACGCAGGCCTTCGAGCTGTTCACGCAAGGGGTTAAGTAACCCATGCAGGCTTTGCCGATTTTGTTCATCAACACGTCGGCCACTGCTCTCAAAAATTCGATTTGCTAAATTCTCAAATTGAGTGCTTAAGCGTTGTTCGCTAGCAACCAAAAGTTGTTGCTTCTCTTCAGCAATGATGCGGTTCTGTTCCAACGAGACAGACACTTCACGCAATTCACGTTCGCGCGCATGTAGCGTATCTGTTTGTTGACGCAGTAACGCATTCACCTTCTCGCACTCGTGACGCCAGTAATTTAGTTGCTGAAGTTTTTCCTCGGTTGCACTTAATGTAGCGTATAATTGGCAATGCGATGCCTCATACTGTTTTATCTGTTGTTGTTGCTCAACGAGCTGCTGTCCGAGGTGTGTCTGAGCTTCAAGATGCAACCGGCGCTCGGTCACTAAAACTGCCTGTTTACGTGCGGCGTATAACCAAGTCAGTAACCAGCCAATAACCAATCCTGCTAAGGCTACGGCAATGCTGTAAAGGGTGTACTGGTCCAAGTTTTCCCATCCTTACCTGTGTCTTTGTGATGAATGGGAATAGACTATACTTGTATAAATAAACAGGCAAGACAAGTTACTTCAGTAGAAAGCCTGCTGCATCAACCGCGATAGGTATCGCATCGTGCTCTGTAATTTGTATCACTTTGTCTTGTGGAGTTTCACTTTGCAGACGATTAACAACCACGCCTGCGACCATACCAGCGCGCAATCCTTGGGTAGCACACATCGTAAAGAACGTTGCGGCTTCCATTTCATAATTCAGTACACCCATTTGCTGCCTCGCTGCAAGCGAGTGCCTAAAACGCCGAGTGACCTTGCTGGAAAAAGTGTCATAACGCTCTTGTCCCGGATAGAAGGTATCGGATGAGGCAGTAACGCCAATGTGCGCGGTTATTTTATTTGCTTTCGCTGCCTCTATTAACGCCTGCGTGCAAGCAAAATCAGCGACGGCAGGAAACTCCATTAGTGCAAAATGCAGACTTGCGCCATCAAGACGCACGGCACCTGTGGTAATGATAAGTTTACCCGGATGGATAAAAGATTGTATCGTCCCCGTCGTTCCAATACGTAAAAAGCTGCGTATCCCTAACTGGGCAAGCTCCTCGAAGGCAATGGATGTTCACGGCCCGCCAATGCCTGTGGAACAGACCAGAACAGCTTCCCCGTCAATGTGCGCCATCCAGAGAGTGAACTCGCGATGTGCTGCGAAGTGGTGTGCATCGTCCATGGCTTCAGCGATGTCCTTTACTCGAGCAGGATCGCCCGGGATCAGTTCCAGGGTCGCGCCTTCAAGATCAGCCTGACAGATGTTAAGGTTAATAGCTCTTTTCTGTAGCATAGCAACGCTCCTGAGGTGCCCACGTATAGAGAATAGACGGCAAATATGTGATATTAGCCTATTAAAACACACCAACTGGATGCAGCGGGCAGGGTAAGTTAACGCGTGTCATAGGCGGACGGATGGGTTATATCATTTAATCAATAAAATCAAATTACAGAACCGATGATTATAGAGGTAGCGTGAGATAATCATTACTTACCCATCTGGCAAAACCACAATTTAAATAAGCGGCAACATCTCCCTACGGATCAATGGTGTGACTTGATCAGTGGTTTGATTCATCAGAATATCTGCATCGTGAGTCTTTGAACTTTTATCACCGACAATACCCAAAAAGCCGACGATCAACTTATTGTAGGCAAATGGATCAAGTTTTAATAAGTCGATGCCGCGGCCATAATCTACTGGGTTTTGAAAATCGCAATTGGCTTCCATGCGCACGTCGTATTGTGACCAATATTGGTAATAACCCACCACTCTGTAATCTTTATTATTTCTATAGCGGTTATAGACACGTTTATTAACACGCCAAGAAATGTACGATAAGGTTTCCACTGTCGTCGTTGGACAAAGCGTGCAATTTGATAGCCTTTTTCTGTGGCTCCTTTACCATACGTTGTGACATCTAATGCTTTATAACCTGGATCGCCATCGTAAACTAGTTGGCTATTTTTATGACCTACTTTAGTATATGGATTTCTTGCCATTGAGATACCTTTTTAAATTTAGTTATTAACTACAATAAGTGCTATATGCCGAATTCAATGGCTTAAGTGAAAATTTACTACTACGTTTCTTTATAAACTGATTGCGTCCTTCATAATTGATATTTTGCATAGTAACTCATTTTTCATCTAAGCAAAAATACCTCTATTAAATATTGCGGCTATAGCTAATTTTTAAAGATTAGTTCTTTATTAGGAGGAATAAGAAATATAAGCATAACACGACAAAACGGTATAATTTGAATTTCGCTTTATAAGCGAAATAAAATATGACAGCAAGGATAACGCGATTCTCTTCTGCTATAAATAATTCATCTTAGCTTATTAGTAGCCGTTATCGATATTGTGATAAAATAATTGAAAAAGAATTCGAGTAAAGGTAGATTGATGAATTTGTTAGAAAATCGCCCCTGGCCGATATTGTCAATGGTTTACTATTGACGTACCAGAGGCGTGAGAAACTAAAACTATTTTTTTATCGCACGCTGATAAGACGCACTAATCTCTTTGTAAGCTGCCTCAACGTCTCCCCATCCTTCCATTTTCACCCATTTTCCTGTTTCCAAATCTTTATAATGTTCAAAAAAATGGCAAATTTGGTTGCGCAATAGGGGAGACAAATCATCAATACTTTTGATTGTGTCATACTCTTTCGTTACGCTGGTATGCGGAACTGCCACTACTTTCACATCTTGACCTGCCTCATCTGCCATATTGAGCACACCGATAGGTCGACAACGAATCACCGTGCCTATTTGCAGCGGATGTGGTGTTGGCACAAGCAGATCAACGGGGTCGCCATCAAGTGAAAGAGTATGGTTGATATAGCCATAGTTACAGGGATAGAACATGGTAGTTGATATAAATCTGTCAACAAAAATGGCGCCTGATGTTTTATCGACCTCATATTTAATTGGTGCCGCATTAGCGGGAATTTCGATAATAACATAGATATCCTCTGGCAATGCAGAGCCTGCTGGGACCAAGTTAAGACTCATTATTTTCTCCTTACTGTATAATTAATCTCGGCCAGTATACCTTCCTTTCGTAGAAGTATGTAGTTTTAAACTAAGGTTGTGTAACCTAATTGGAGGTTATTGCTTTGCTAATCCATGGCATGTTTTAATAAATCAACAATAACAAAAATGCTACGCTTAATTTAAGCATGACAATAATTTTATTACTTAATAAGTACATACAGTTATATTTTTACGGTATTTAAATATATTCGCAGCTTTCTTTGAGGTTAGATAATACATATTAAAAATAAAAGATAAGTAAGCATTAATTATTTCAATATGTTGGATTATAAAACTAATTTAGATGACAGTGAAAAAATATTTTATTATCTTTTTAAGATGGTTATGTATGGTCTGAAATTATTTTCAAGGGATTTACTATGAAGAAAATTTTTCTATTTATACTTACCCTGTTTTTAATATCCACCCCCTTTTCCTTTTCAAAAAAAAAAGTGTTTCACTTCACCATGGTTTTATTAATAGTCCTACCTACCTCAAGATCTTATTTATGTACAGCGGAGGCAGGTAATTTAAATAAAAATTTTGGTGGGGCTCAATAAGAGCCTCAATCTATTGAGAGCCCGAAAGGTTTTCCAGCTAGTGATCCAAAAGATGGCGAGATTGCAAGTGGAGAAAAAGCGAACTCTGTAGAGCTTAATCAACAATCAAAGGATCGTTGGTATCATGTTAAATTAGCGAGCGGTAAAAATACCTTTAAGTGGTATTTAACGGCTCAACATAGTGCGATGGCTTGGTAATTTTTTATTACCAAAGAGAATTGGGATAGCAATAAACCTTTAACACGGGACTAATTCGTTCTAACGCCTTTTTACTCTATTAAGGGACTTTGTTGAATAAATCAGAACGTACTGCCCCTCTAAGTAGATCAATTGTTATGCAATCCGGATGCTGTTAGGTGTCTTCGTCACGACTTGATCTAACACTGGATCTTGAAAGGTTGAGAGTTACCAGTTTTTGTATAGGTGTTGAATCCTTATACAAAACTGAACGTGGGGTTGTTGACTATGCGGTTGAATGCCGTGTACAGGGTCATCAGCGGACCAGTAATGAAGTGCGTGTTTATCTCTGTCAGTGGAGTGCGCTCCATCTGGCAGCGGCATGACCTGGAGAACTGCCGTAAGCGACTGAAGGCACTTGAAGAAAAAGTAGCCAGAGAGGGTATTTTACTTACGGATGCTATCTACGCGCGCTTCCATAAAACTATTTTGCAGGAATTTTATCAGCTCATGTTCCGCAAGAAGTTATATGGAGGTCGGCAAAACCTACACACGGATCTGGACAACTGTTGTGGTATTACAATAATGAACGAACTCATCAGGGAAAAATGTGCTGCGGGCGGACGCGAATGGCAACGTTACTTGATGGTAAACGGGGCTGGACAGAAAAAAATCTGAACTAGATGTCATCTCACAAACACTTGTATAAATAACCCGTATCCGTCAGCTTAACTCTGAGATAATATACAATGAAAAATTATTTAGTTAGGCTGCAAGGTGGTTGTAATTCAATGCGGTGGTGTTAAGCGCGTTTTAGTCAATGGGAACACACTCGTTAATATGAACAGGAAGTGGCAAGATGGCGATTTATATTCATATAAACCGGTGTTAGTTGTGGCAGACAGTTAAGGTGACAGTAGCAATGTACTTTTACCTGGCAAAAGTTGTATCTGGCGATTTAAGTAATAACAATCGGTTATGTGATTATTAACATTTTATATCACTTTTATGTCATTTAGTACTGGACAAACGGGACAACAATTGGTTTACTTTGCGTTGGCACAGTTGAGTGTCTATTTTTCTATATAAAGGTAATATTGATGTCTAAGATTAAAGGTAACGTTAAGTGGTTTAATGAAGCTAAAGGGTTTGGTTTTATTACCCCAGAAAACGGCAGTAAAGATGTATTCGTTCACTTTTCCGCAATTCAGGGTAATGGTTTCAAAACTCTAGCTGAAGGGCAACACGTGGAGTTTGAGATTTCCGAAGGCCAAAAGGGCCCATCTGCTGCCAACGTTACTGTTCGGTGATTTAATAGTTAGAATTTCTAAAACCTGCCTCATGGTGGGTTTTTAGTTATAAGTCCCGCTACTCAAATAGCCCACTGGAGTGTTCAAAACTTTGCACCCCAATAGGGTGACTTTAATTCACAATGCGATTACCGCATTCCCTCTATCTTAGAGGGCGTTGCATATCGATAAAGCTTCGATCCTAGCTTCCGTATCTGCCTAACGCGTTGGGCCAGGTTTCTGATATTGACAACCAGCATACTACTTGCGTAACCTCGCTTGAATACTGCATTTGACGCCCAAGTCGGTTGTAGTAATATATTGTGGTTACAGAATGAGCTTTGCTCGATTTAGTTCAATCTAGTTTATCACGCGGAGGCACCAGCACGAAGAATAGCGTCGGCAGGTTAGAATAGGCGAAGTGACCTGAACACCTAAATCATTTCGTAGTGTATTAACCTACCGCTATGCCCTTTGCTTGCAGATCTGCATGATACGAGGAGCGGACAAAAGGCCCGCAAGCAGCATGCGTGAAACCCATCGCTAAGGCTTGTTCTTTAATAGCAGCAAACTCCTCCGGTGAAACATAACGTTGAACGGGTAAATGGTGGCGACTAGGTTGCAAATATTGACCTACGGTTAGCATAGTAACGCCATGTTGGCGTAAATCTTGCAACACATCTATAATTTCGACGTTCGTTTCGCCAAGGCCCATCATTATTCCAGATTTGGTTGGAATAGCGGGATGTCGCTGTTTAAACTCTTTAAGCAATGTTAAAGACCAATTGTAATTGGCTCCGGGGCGGATTTGTCGATAAAGTCTGGGCACATTTTCCATATTGTGGTTGAACACGTCAGGTGGATTGATGGCAAAGGCATTTAATGCAGGGTGCATGCGTCCACGAAAATCAGGTACGAGGATCTCAATATCGATCGTTGGATTCTGTGCTCTTATCATATTAATACACTGCGCGAAGTGTTCTGCACCTCCATCACGGAGATCGTCGCGATCTACGGAGGTAATAACAACATAACGCAGCTGCATATCGGCAATGGCCTGTGCCAATTTAATCGGTTCGTTAACATCGGGTACTAAAGGGCGGCCGTGGGTGACATCGCAAAATGGACAACGCCTGGTGCAGATTGCACCTAAAATCATAAAGGTTGCGGTGCCGTGATTAAAACACTCCGCTAGATTTGGGCAAGAGGCCTCTTCACATACGGAGTGCAGTCCATTGCTTCGCAAGGCACGTTTTATCTTCTGAATTCGACTCGAATCCGCTGGTAACTTGATCTTCATCCAAGCGGGTTTAGGTATTATTTGCTGGTTTTGCGGCACAACGGTTTTTATCCGTATTAGTGCCATCTTCTCCGCATCACGATATTTAACGCCACGTTCAATTTGAATTGCCTTGCTCATAGCGGGCAGTGTCCCAGCTGATTAAAGGGGTTTCAGGGTAGGCTTTAGATGACTAAAGCTGTCGATTAGCTTGAAAAAGGAGTATATCATCAAGAGAATGTCGGCGTCAGCAGTGGTAGAAAATTTATGGGATAGGGATGGGGCAAACACAGGCGAGTGAGTTAGATTGGTAAATGATCAAACCAGCATAGATTAGCGTAGTTCATTTGATGAGCAAACACCTTGACTAACCTTTGCTGGACCTTTTGTAAGGTAATATGCGGCCTGAATTGCGCAATTTGCGCCATTTTTAGCGCAGAATGACCACAGGGATTAATACGTAGAAAGGGGCGCAGATCCATATTGACATTAAGGGCAAGTCCATGTGTAGTGCAGCCCTTTTTAAGGCGTAAGCCAAGTGAGCAGATTTTTGCAGCATCGACATAAACGCCAGGTGCATTAGCTCGGGCGTGAGCAGTAATGTCCAATTCGGCCAGCAGGTTGATAACACTATTTTCCATAACGCTGACAAAGCTTCTTATACTCATTTTACGCCGTTTAATGTCGATAAGCAGGTAAGCAATTTGTTGCCCAGGCCCGTGGTAGGTTACTTGTCCTCCGCGATCGCTTTGCAGCACAGGTATGTCATCTGGCGCCAACAGATGTTCTGCTTTTCCTGCACGCCCCTGCGTAAACAGGGCCGGATGTTCTGTTAACCAAAGTTCGTCCAAGGTATTCGCGTGACGTTGCTGGGTAAAGTTGCCCATAGCCGCTGCCGTCGTCTGCCAGGCACATAATCCTAACTGGCGCACATTCAGTGTCGTATAATAACGGGCGTTAGTGATCATTGGCGACTGCACGTTTGTCATAACACCATCTTCACTCGTTCTAGCTCACCCAGTGCCTCGTATAGTGCTTCGATTTGTTGTGCATCGCGTGCATGTATCGTGATAGAAACAGCGTGATAATTCCCCTTGTTGCTGGTTTTAACCGTTGGAGAGTAATCACCAGGTGCATGCTGCTGTACGACGTTGACAATGTCATTTAGTAGCTCTGGATGGGCCTTACCCATGACCTTATAGGTAAAGGGGGTTGGAAATTCTAGTAGTTCATGCAATCGGGTTTTCATATTCTATCTTAAAATATTAGATCAGATAAATGTGATGCATTTGTCAGAGATGGATTTACTAGCCGAACCAGCGATGAAATTGCAAGCGAATATGATCGACAAGTTTGCCAAAAAAGTTGCTTTCAGTAACCTCATTCAACACCACTAAAGGTTGTTGGCCGATCACGTTCCCATCTAATTGAAAATTAATGTTTCCCACCTGTTGATTTTTCTTTAGTGGTGCATGTAACTCCTTACTATTCAAGACATAACTTATCTTCACATCTTTTAGTCTGTCGTGAGGAATGGTGAGATAGACATTGCTGGCAACCCCAAGTTGGGCATGATCACCGTGTCCAAACCAGACAGGTTCTTGCACAATTACCTTACCTGCTTTTAACGGCGAAACGGTTTCAAAAAAGCGGAAACCCCACGTTAGCAACTTTTTACTCTCAACTTCACGTCCCTTAAATGTTCGACCGCCAAGGAGGACGGAAATCAAACGCGTTTGCTGCTCGACCGCCGATGCAGCCAAATTGTAGCCAGCAGCTTTTGTATGGCCTGTCTTTATGCCATCCACATTCAGGCTGTTATCCCACAGCAGACCGTTGCGATTTGTTTGCTTAATATTATTAAAGGTAAAGGATTTTTCTTTATAGAAGCGATACTCGTTAGGAATATTGTCAATCAATGCTTGGCTGAGTAGTGCCATATCGCGTGCAGAACTATATTGCCCCTCTGCGTCCAAGCCATGTACAGTAAGAAAGTGGGTATTTTCCAAACCCAATATTGTTGCGTAATTATTCATTAAACTCACGAATGCGTCTTGACTGCCAGCAACATAGTTAGCCATAGCGACGCACGCGTCATTCCCAGATTGTAGGACAATACCGCGTGTGAGTTGCGTTACTGAAACGCGATCGCCTGGCTTTAAAAACATCAACGATGATCCTTTAAATATCGGATTACCAGTTGCCCAAGCATCGTTGCAGATAGTCACTATATCATCTTGTTTGATCTTGCCCGCTTTCACCGCTTGCCCGATGACATAACTGGTCATTATTTTGGTCAGGCTGGCAGGATCACGGCGTACATCAGCATTTTTCTCTGCTAATACTTTTCCCGAATAGTAGTCAAGCAAAATGTAGGCTTCAGCATCAATATCTGGCACGTTAGGAATGGGTGCGCCTGCGGGCAATGTTTCGGCATAAACAATCGGGCTAACTGTCGCCATGCAGAGGCAGAACGATAGCAGAAATGGAATTTTTTGGCAGAGGAGCATAGTTGTCACCGACAAGTGTAGGTCTGTACGAGTAAAGTTAAAGTTGCGCTCATTATAGTAAAAGCAACCTGCAATATGACAAGCATTATTGTCTCTATCTCTTCTTAAATAAGTAAAATATAAAAAACCAAAGTATTGGCTAAAATGAGCGGCAATCCATGATATTTCTTTGTGAATCTATTATTGCACCTGGTCCAGATTAATGTGCCATCCGGCGCGACTTTAATGCAATCTACCCTCACCAATGCACAGCCACGCATATTCAATGCATCTGCAGAACTTTGCGATAGATCGATAATGCGATTTTTGGCAAAAGGACCACGATCGTTAATTCTAACAATGACCTGCCGACCATTGGCTAAGTTAGTCACACGGGCATAGCTTGGAATAGGTCAGGTAGGGTGGCCAGCAGTAAAACTTTGTGCGTTAAACTTTTCTCCTAGTGCAGTGCGTCGACCCGTATGTTTTTTCCCATACCACGTGGCAATGCCAGTTTCGGTACAGAGGGCAGTATTTTTAACGAGTTTGTAATGTCGAGTTTTCATTTTGTAATTGTGATTTATCTTAGGATTGATCGGCTTGTAACGAAGTTCAACGCCCTTGATGGATTTTTTCCCTGAGGAGGAATGGCGTGTTAACTTGCTGAGCCCGCAACGGTATGCTGCTAGTTTGTACTGTATTTTTTTGACTGGCACCAACAATAAACGGAAGTGACAACAAAATGGGCATCAACACTCTCTTTAGCATTGGTTTTCTCCTAAACATTTTTGGATAACATTTTGCGGTGTGTGTGAATTGACATCACAATACCGAATCCAGCCATTAAAACAATCAGTGCTGAACCACCATAACTGATGAGCGGCAAAGGGACTCCCACGACAGGAAGTATGCCACTGACCATACCAATATTAACAAAAATATAGACAAACAGGATGAGCATTTGGCTGCCAGCAAGCACACGACCGAAAGTGGTTTGTGCACTGGAAGCGATGATGAGGCCTCGAACAATGAGCATTAAGTAAAGCGCTAAGAGAATCAGCACGCCGATGAGACCGAGCTCTTCCGCTAACACGGCAAAAATAAAATCGGTGTGCCGTTCGGGTAAAAATTCAAGCTGTGATTGCGTCCCAGCCAGCCAGCCCTTACCACTAAGACCGCCAGAACCGATGGCGATTTTTGATTGAATAATATGATACCCAGCACCAAGGGGATCGCTTTCCGGATTGAGCAGCATCATGATGCGGGCGCGTTGATAATCATGCATGAGGAAAAACCACATAATAGGCACGAATGCGGAAACGAAGAGAAGAGCAATACCAATCAACCTCCAGCTCATGCCAGAGAGAAAGAGCACAAATAGCCCAGATGCAGTAATTAAAATTGCCGTGCCGAGATCAGGTTGTGCGGCAACGAGAAAAACGGGAATAAAAATCAGTACGATGGAAATAGCAATACTCTTTAGTGTCGGTGGACAACTATCGCGATTGATAAACCGTGCAACCATCAGAGGAACGGTAATTTTAGCTACTTCTGAGGGTTGAAAACGAATTACTCCTAAATCTAGCCAGCGTTGGGCGCCTTTACTAATGTGGCCGAAGGTGTCTACCGCAATGAGCATAATGAGAGTAAAAATGTACAGATGAGGTGCCCAACCTTCAAATATGCGCGGCGGCGTCTGTGAAAAAAGCAGTACGATAAAAAGACCAACACCAATTTGGATGATTTTTCGCGCCATCATCGCTGGATTACGGCTGGAAGCGCTCCAGATAATAAAAATGCTATACAACAGTAAACTGAAAATAATCAGCATAAATAGGGGATCGATGTGCAGTTTTTCCCAGAATGAATGACCGCGAAGATTATGTTGTCGCATGATTTATTGCGCCTCACTGCCTGGTTGGTGTGGGAACAGTATCAGGTAACTGGGTGGTATTGTCGCCTAACATGATATGGTCTAAAATCTGGCGAGTGATTGTACCAACTGATGCACCTACGCCGCCATTTTCAAGAATAACCACAACCGCAACAGTCGGATTATGGTATGGTGCAAAGGCGGTCATTAGCTTGTGATCACGCAAGTGTTCAACGATTTTATTTGCATTATAGGTTTCGTTCTCTTTCAGTCGAAATACTTGAGCCGTACCCGATTTAGCTGCAATAACATAGGAGGCGCCGGAGAAACTTTTGTGTGCTGTACCGTTAGGTCGATTGGCAACGCCATACATCCCCTCTTTAGCAATTTCCCAGTAATTCGATTGGGTATTCGCGATAGGCGGTAATGCGTCCGGCGCTTGATAAGGCTGAGCTATTTTACCCTCACGAATAAATTTCATTAAATGCGGTGTTTTAATAATGCCGTCATTAATTAGCACCATTAACGCTTTGTTCATCTGCAATGGGGTCGCTGTCCAATAACCCTGGCCGATACCAACAGGGATCGTGTCCCCTTGATACCAAGGCTTTTTGAAACGCTGCAGTTTCCATTCGCGTGTAGGCATATTGCCCGGATTTTCTTGCGGCAAGTCAATACCAGTACGTTGCCCATAACCAAATTTTTGCATCCATAAAGATAAGCGATCGATGCCCATATCATAAGCGATGTGATAAAAAAAGGTATCTGCAGATTCTTCTAATGCTTTGAGTACATTAATGCGTCCATGTCCCCATTTTTTCCAATCACGGTATTTTTTTTCCGAACCAGGTAACTGCCACCAGCCAGGATCAAACAGGCTGGTACTGCGGCTTATTACCCCTGCTGCTAAAGCAGCAACCGCAACATAAGGTTTTACCGTTGAAGCAGGAGGGTAGGCGGCTTGAATGGCGCGATTGTATAGCGGGTGATTTTCATCATTCAATAACGTTTTATAGGCACTGCTCGAAATGCCATTGACAAACAGGTTTGCATCGTAGCTGGGCGTGGAGACCATTGCCAAGATCTCTCCATTACGCGGATCACTGACCACCACTGCAGCACGGCTATCGCCAAGTAGTGTTTCGATATATTGCTGTAGCTGCAGGTCAATGCTCATATAAATATCTTGCCCTGCCTGAGGGGGCTGATGGCATAGCTTGCGGATAACCCGCCCACGGCTGTTTACCTCAACCTCTTCAAAACCCGTTTTTCCATGCAGTATTGCCTCATATTGTGCTTCAAAACCTAATTTACCAATATCCTGCGTGGCGGCATAATTCGCTAATTTCCCCTCTTTATCTAGACGAATGAGATCCTTATCGTTAATTTTTGCTACGTAGCCTACAACATGCGTCATACTTGCCCCATAGGGGTAATATCGACGCAGATAGCCTTTCACTTCCACGCCCGGAAAACGATATTGATTGACAACAAAACGTGCGACTTCGAGATCGGAAAGACCTGTTTTGAGTGTAACTGCCACAAATTGGCGTGTGCGCTTGCGTTCCTTCTCGAACAGATCAAGATCCTCTTCGGTAAGATTAAGAATAGGGCCTAAGGCTTGCAGGGCCGCTGTTAAATCCCCTGCTTTTTCTATGGTTACTTCTGCTTGATAGATAGTTCGATTGAGTGCCAATGCCACGCCATTCCGATCGTAAATAATGCCACGACTGGGTTGTAATGGTACTAACTTAATCCGATTCTGATTAGAGCGTGTACTATAGGTTTCGTAATAGCTTATCTGCAGATGATAAAGATTAACGATCAGGATCATGGTGAGCACGATAATCGAAAAAAACGCGATAAGGGAACGCCGGATAAAGAACTTTTTTTCTGCAGTGTAATCGGGGAAATCATTGCTAGGAATTTTCATTGCTGCGTAATGGGCTAGCCACGGTGGTAGGGATGATGCTTGGTGATGCTCCAAGCACGATACAAACTTTCTACAGCGATAATGCGTACTAATGGATGGGGCAGGGTCAGCGGTGAGAGAGACCAGGTTTGCTGCGCTATTTTTTTACAGCGGGTCGTTAACCCCTCTGGACCGCCAACCAATAAGCTGAGATTTTTGCCACTCTGTTGCCATCGCTCAAGCTGATGTGCCAGTGTTGGCGTGTCCCAGGCCGTGCCCGCCACCTCTAGCGCGATAACATGATCACCTTTAGGTACGGCACCCAACATTTCGTCGCACTCCTTTGTGAGAACTCGCTCAATATCCATCTGTTTACTACGACAGCCAGCAGTGATCTCAGTCACGCCAACGTGCAACTCGTGGGGAAAACGCCGCAGGTAGTCGGCGGTGCCAGCCTGCACCCAGGCAGGCATTTTCGTTCCTACCGTGATTAGTTGAATCCTCATTGATTAACCCCAAAGCTTCTCCAACTGGTATAGCGCACGGCTATCTCCTTGCATAACGTGTACAATGACATCGCCATAATCCACAACCACCCAATTGGCAAGACGTTGACTATCGATGTTGAGCGGAGCAAGGCCAGCTTGCTTAGATGCCTGCACCAGGTGATCAGCAATAGAGTGAATGTGGCGGCTGGATGTGCCTGTACAGACCACCATCCTATCTGTGATAGAAGATTTATCTTTGATATCAAGGGATAGGATATCTTGTGCTTTAATATCGCTAATTTTGTCAATAATAAATGACTGAAGTTGCTCCCCTTGCAAAAGCATGCTCCCCTCATAATATGGGTGTAAGATCAACGAAGATTGACCATCATATACCATGTATGGTCTGATTACGATATAAACCCTGTTGATGAATATAATGCAATACTTCAACAGGTAACAAATCATCACAGGGTAGACCATCGCGAATACGCTGACGAACTTCTGTTGCCGATATCGCATTCAGTGAGGTGTTCGCTAGCCACACTTTTCCTACGGGGAGTGAGTGAATTAGATCATGCTCCAGTGTGACATGCTCCTCTAGCCATGCTTGTAATTCACTCGTTGGCATCTGCACGTCATACCCTGGTCGCTTACATACCAGGAGATGGCACAGCTCGGTTAGCTCTTGCCAACGATGCCAGGTGGCGAGGGTAAGCAGAGAATCTTGACCGATAATTAAACCGATTGGCTGCTCACTCTCATGCTGCTGGCGCAGCCCGTCTAGTGTCTCTATTGTCCAGGAGTCGGTATCGCGCTCAAGTTCTCTTTGGTCAATCGCAAACAGCGGACGGTCGATAATGGCCCGCTCCAACATCGCCACACGTTGACTGGGACTAGCAACGGGTTGTGGGCGGTGCGGTGGAATATGGTTGGGGAGTAAAAAAAGTTGTTGCAGGTTTAATTCATGAGCGAGTTCAGTACTGATTTGCAGATGACCGTTATGTATCGGATCAAAAGTGCCACCAAAAAAAGCGATAATGTCAGACATGAAATGCCACCGGATAGGGAGTTTCCATACAAATTAGCATAGTGAGTATCTCAAGTTGTATCCAATTGTCACTCACGTGATCTCGCTTAAGCGAGATCTCAATTTTGCTAAGTAAAGTGAGTGCTTGATGCAATGTTGTGCGCTGCAATCGCGCCTGCGCTTGCAGAAAAAGTGGGCGACGATTTTGCCAAATAACTTTTTTATCAAATAGTTGTCTCGAAGTCTGTGGTGGTCGGCAGCGGTCTAGCGCCACGAGGATCATCAGGTCGCGCTGTAACGTGCGCAACAGTATCGTCATCTCTTCACCGCGAAGTTGCAGTATTTTTAAAATTTTCAATGCCCGTTTACGCTTGCCCGCCAACAGGGCATCCACCCACTGAAAAGGCGTAAAGCGTGCGGCATCATTGATTGCTTGGTTGACGCGCTGAAGTGTGAGCTTACCATCGGGCCAGAGCAGCGAGTGTTGCTCAAGTGCTTGCGCAAGTGCACTTAAATTTCCTTCGTAGTGGTAACAAAGTAACATTACTGCCTGGTCATCGAGTTGTAGTGCCATTGTGCTGGCACGTTTACGGATCCAGCCAGGTAACCGCGCCTTGTCAGGCGCGACACAGGGGACCAACACGCCATGGGTAGTCAGCATTTTCAACCAAGTGCTATTTTCTTGTGTTTTTGTCAGCCGAGGTAGGCGTAAGATCAGCAAGATATTTTCATTAAGTAGCGCGTACAGCGCTTGTAGCTGCTCGGCCATCACCTTATTCGGTCCGTTTTCGGGCAGAATAAGCAAGGCGATTTGCCGTGTAGCAAAGAGATCCAATGAGCTAACATTGATAAACAGCTCTTGCCAGGATGTTTGTGCATCCAGTGTTAGGCTATAGGGTTGCGCATAACCTTTTTGTCTAGCGGTACGCACTATCGCGTCTTGACACTCACGGAGGATAAGTGGCTCGTTGCCTGCCAGTAAATAACACGTATGTAGCGCTTCATTCACCTGTTGTGCTAGCTGATCAGGATAAATTCGTTTCATTCTTCTACAGGAAGATACACCGTCGCGGCCGCGGTTTAAGTACGCAGCGACGTCGAGACAGTAAGTAATTTACGTATGAGCTGATTCGCCGCACAGTCGCGCATCTCTTGCGTAATGATCTCCTGCTCTGAATTTTTCGCTAACGCCGCTTGTGAGTTATCAAAAAAGGAGCGGTAAACTAAAGTGGCGATTGGGTAGGGATCGCTACCTGGCATCAATACGCGCGCGCGAATTGAAAGTATCATCTGGTATTCGGCAGTTTTTCCATTAATAAAGATTGACGCGGTGTCACGGGCCATCTCCTCAGCATCTAAGCGCAATATCGGTAATGGTGATGTTACTGCGCGCTCCTCAACCACTTGTACATTGTTCATCAGAAGCTGTTGGCGTACCGTTTGCGCTAGTCCTCCATAAGGATCATTGGAGGCAAGCACGATTTTTCGCATTTCGATAGGGATTTGTGTTACACCGCGCAAATGTAACCCGCAGCCAGCAATGAGGATTATAAGGAAAGCGGTACAGAGTTTGCATAAAAAATAGCGCATATTGCTCCTTAGCATTCGGTGGTTACTATATTAAGTAATTTTCCAGTAATGTAGATAGATTTAATTACGGTTTTTCCCGCCGTGTATTTGATAATTTGCGGCTGTTTAAGTGCTAGCGCTTGCACCTGCTGCTCTGTCGTCCCCGCTGCGACGGTGATTTTATCACGTACTTTTCCATTCACTTGTAGGACAATTAAAGCACTCTCTTCTGTCAGTGCTGCTGGGTCAAATTCAGGCCAATGCGCGTCATCAATAGGGGTCTTATTACCTAGTGATTGCCATAAAACAAAGCTCATATGGGGTGTGAAGGGATAAAGCATGCGAACGATAGCCAATAAAGCTTCATGTAACAGTGCACGATCCTGCTCCTCTTGTTGTGGTGCACGGATCAGTTTGTTAGTTAGTTCCATGATGGCCGCAATCGCCGTGTTGAAAATCTGGCGGCGTCCAATATCATCTGATACTTTTGCGATGGTTTTATGTACATCACGACGTAGTGCGCTTTGGCGAGAGGTTAATTGCGCCACCTGTAGTGCTACTGTTGGGCCGCTTTGACAATGTTGCCAGCAGAGTTGCCAAAAACGTTTTAAAAAGCGGTTAGCACCCTCAACACCCGATTCCTGCCATTCTAAGGTCATCTCTGCTGGTGCGGCAAACATCATAAACAGTCGAACTGTATCAGCACCATAACGCTCTACCATCAGTTGCGGATCGATACCGTTATTTTTTGATTTCGACATTTTGCTCATTCCTGCATAAGTCAATGCATGGCCGGCACTATCGATTGCCTTGATAATGCGTCCTTTTTCATCACGTTCGACGGTCACTTCCACGGGTGATACCCAAATACGCTCACCATTATCGCCACTATAGTAAAATGCCTCTGCTAATACCATGCCTTGGCACAAAAGACGGGTGGCGGGTTCGTCCGACTGAACGAGGCCGGCATCACGTAGCAGCTTATGAAAAAAACGGAAGTATAAAAGGTGCATGGTAGCATGTTCAATGCCGCCAACGTATTGATCTACCGGCAGCCAATAATTCGCCGCTGTGGGATCAAGCATACCTTGCTGGTAATGGGCACAGGTGTAGCGGGCATAATACCAGGAGGATTCCATAAAGGTATCGAAGGTATCTGTTTCACGTAGAGCCGGTTGCTGCGCGACTTCAGTTTTTGCCCAAGTTGGATCTGCTTTTAGCGGACTGGTGATGCTGTTCATCACCACATCCTCGGGTAAAATGACGGGTAGTTGTTCCTCAGGTGTCGGTTGCACGTTACCATCAAGGCGTGTCACCATCGGGATGGGTACGCCCCAATAACGCTGCCGGGATACTCCCCAGTCACGTAAGCGGTAATTTACTTTACGCACGCCCGCGCCGCGATCGATTAATGCTTGAGTAATAGCGTCAAATCCTGCTTGATGTGCAAGGCCATCAAACTCAGCAGAATTGAACAATACGCCTTTTTCAAGCATCGCGGCTGAGGAAATATCAGGTTCACTGCCATCCAGCATGCGGATGACGGGTTTTAACGGCAGATGATAACAGTGAGCAAATTCCCAATCGCGCTGATCGTGAGCTGGGACGGCCATGACGGCACCTGTGCTATACTCCATGAGTACAAAATTGGCCACCCAGACAGGGATCAACTCACCACTTAAAGGATGAATTGCGTGTAGTCCGGTATCCATACCCACTTTTTCCATGGTGGCGATCTCCGCCTCAGCCGTTTTGGTATTACAGTCATGTTCAATAAAATGGGCTAGTACGCTATTTGCTGCTGCCTGGCATGCGACAGGATGACCAGCCGCAATAGCCAGATAGGTCACACCCATAAATGTGTCTGGGCGTGTCGTATAGACAACGATCTGTTCCTTACTCTCAGCCAGTTGGAATCGGATCTCCACACCCTCTGAGCGGCCAATCCAGTTACGTTGCAGCGCCTTCACTTGCTCTGGCCAGCCTGGCAGTTTATCTAAATCATTGAGCAATGCGTCAGCATAGGCGGTGATTTTGATAAACCATTGCGGAATAGCTTTACGTTCAACTTTGCTATCACAGCGCCAGCAGCAGCCATCAATCACCTGTTCATTTGCCAATACGGTTTGATCATTGGGGCACCAGTTTACGGCGGCAGTTTTTTTGTACACCAGTCCTTGGCGATAAAGCTGACCGAAAAACCACTGCTCCCAACGATAATAGTCGGGATCGCACGTGGTGATTTCTCGTTGCCAATCGTAACCAAACCCAAGCAATTTAAGTTGGGTTTTCATGTAACCAATATTTTGGTAGGTCCATTGCGCAGGCGGAGTATGATTTTTAATCGCTGCCCCTTCGGCGGGCAGGCCAAACGCATCCCATCCAATTGGCTGCAACACATTTTTGCCTAAGAGTCGTTGATAGCGGGCAATCACATCTCCAATAGTGTAATTACGCACATGGCCCATATGCAGGTGACCAGATGGATAGGGCAGCATAGACAAGCAATAATATTTCTCTTTCGTAGGATCTTCACGCACGCTGAAAGTTTGCTGCTGATGCCAATGGTACTGAACAAACGTCTCTATCTCTTGCGGGTTATAGTGCTCTTGCATAATTGTAGAGGATCCTTAACGTCAAACGAAGATTTGGGTGAGTCGTAGTTAATCACACTAGAATAATCGCAATCCCATTTGTAAACAACGACGAAGCATAAGATTGACGCGGTGTTGATGCTTTCTTCTCACGTTCTCAAGCCCTGAGTCAAGACCGACGAATACGGCGCACTTTGTCAATCGCATTGTATAAGTAGATGCTAAGTGAGGTGTGCTGGATAATCTCGGGCGCACTGGCGCTATTCATTTCGCGGTAATATCGTACTTGCTGATGGATTACCTGTTGTGCGTATTACGTACTTACGATGGTGTCAATTCAGCATGTATTGCTTTTGTGTTGTCCGGGCAATTACTGTGCCGACCAGCAGTGAACTAAAGTAATTCAGTACTTGATGAGGTGTGCGGAATGGGTTCACTAACGTGTCAAGCGGGTACGTCGGCTTAGCTGCTCATACTTTATCTAACGATTCACAATCAACCAATTTATTGCAGTGAGGGTGGCTAACCCACAGGCAAAGCATACGCGATTTTTACAGTAAAAATGGTGTAACTAATGAAAAAAAATAGCCAGATTGTCCCAGTCGATTAGAACTCATCTGCCACTTGAGTTGGCCGCACTCGTGTTGTGTATTATAGTCGATATAGGTAATTGCAGCAGTAGGAAACCCTAATGCATGCTGTTGTGGACAAAGCAGTGCAACCAACTCGTCCACCAAAGATAAGTGTGAAACAATTAAAACAGATTGTGTGTTCGTGGCTGCTAATACATGCAAATGGTTTTGTACCTGTCTAACATTGCCGTCAGGGGTGAGGTCGGTCAACTCGGTTGGTTCACCGGTGATTTGAAAGCTGTGTACTAGGCGGCAACGGAGGAGGCTGCGTTTGCAGGGGCTGGAGAAATTCAGTGATACCTGGGATAGTCGTTATCCACAAATTAGCCGTAGCGGGTTATCCAATTAGGATCATTTGAATACGTTTTTTGTTTATCCATCTGAGATAAGAAAAGTGATTTATACAACTCAGGCTATTGAGTCGTTGAACTGTGTTATCCTTCATGCGATTAAAAAGCGACAACTGTTTCTGTCGAACTGGTGCTTGGCGATGAGTCGTTTTATTATCGAATTTGGTGAACGTTTGCATGCTCACCTTTAGAAATGGTGTTACACAGAATCGTGTACAGGGTCATGAAATTAATGTTTAATTCAAGTACGACAAAAATCACAGTGTAATACTGCCCATGCGTAAAACTGATGTTCATTACCAATTTCTCTGCCAGCTAGCAAAAGTTTCGTTGACAGCCTCCTCACTTACCGTGCTTGATTCACCTTACATATTTCGTCAGACCCTATTGCAGCAAATTGCCCACGCACAGCGACGTATCTTTATTGTTGCCCTCTATTTAGAGAACGATGCCGGTGGCAACGCTATTCTTGACGCGTTGTATCATGCTAAGCGTGAACGCCCTGCGCTAGATATTGTGATTATGGTTGACTGGCATCGCGCACAGCGGGGCAGGATTGGCGCAACCAACAATATGACTAACGCAGAGTGGTACCATCAAATTGCCAGTCGCCATCCCACGATTTCAGTACCCATTTATGGCGTGCCAATCAACACACGAGAGGCGCTGGGTATTCTACACTTAAAAGGCTTTATTATTGATGATAATGTGCTCTACAGCGGCGCCAGCCTAAACAATGTCTATCTGCATATGCAGGATAAATATCGTTATGATCGTTATCATCTTATTCAAAACAAACCGTTAGCAGATGCATTCGTCAATCTAATCAATCAACAAATAAAAAATGCCAACGCGGTACAGTGTTTAAATCAGAAAGTGCTTCTCTCTCATCAGGAAGTAAAAAATAAAATTCGCCATTTCAGACGTAAATTAATTAAAATACAATATCAAGTACCAACAACAGACGTAAGCAACGATAAGCTAAGTGCAGCACCGCTTGTCGGGTTGGGCAGTCGTAATTTTCTAAATAAAACATTGTGGCACTTGATGTGCAGTACTGAAGAAAAGCTGATTATATGCACGCCCTATTTTAATTTACCTCCCCTACTATCGCGCACTATCATTACCTTATTGCGGCAGAAAAAACAGGTGGAGATTATTATTGGCGATAAATCTGCGAATGATTTTTACATTCCGCCCAATAAACCTTTTAAAGTGATAGGGGCATTGCCTTATCTCTATGAATTAAATTTACGCCACTTTATTAAACGTTTGCAATACTATGTGGCTAACCAGCAATTAATCGTACGCTTGTGGAAAGATGGAGATAATAGCTTCCATTTAAAAGGGATTTGGGTTGATGATCAATGGACCATGATAACGGGAAATAATTTAAATCCCCGCGCATGGCAGCTTGACATTGAGAATGCTATTTTGCTTCACGATCCAGGCAACCAGATTACTCATCAGCGTACTGCAGAGCTGGAAAAAATTAGACAACATACCACTGTCCTCACACATTATAGTAACCTAGAGACTGTGGCAGATTATCCGTGCGAAATACGCAAACTTATTAGACGATTGCGCCGAGTGCGTCTCGATCGCATTATTAGCCGTATACTCTGATGCTGTTATTAGGATATAAATAATGCTAACGCCATTCTGTTTCATGTGATTACTAAGCGACAGAATGCAAGAATATCTTGCCAGAAAATCAAGGCGAAGTTACCTATTTTTTTATAGAACCTATTGATATCTCATCTGTTCAAAACTGAGCGTGACTGATCACTGCATAACACGATTATCTAACTTAGAGAATGCATGCGTGTATATAAAAGTGGCATGAAAAAATTTTGGCATTACCATCAATACGCATCTGCACATTATTCCTTTTTACATTATCTCGTTAATATACAGGGATTTTATCAAACCGTTGTAGAGATATTTTTTAACCACGCTTAGGCAATATGAGAAATTTAAAGTTATATTCTTACTATGTATAAGGCAACAAATCCAGTGATACATCTCGTGCTAAATAGTAGCATTAACATCTTTATTAGCTACTAGATAAAAAATCGAGCCTGTACATCAGATTATGTGATTGCGTAATTTTGTTATGTTCAATTTGACATTCAAATAGATTAAATTACGAACGAGAAACAATTGCAGGTGCTGGCTACCGAGTTAGCCAAAAATCTCAAGACACCTGATGATCTCAATCAACTTTCTCGCTTCCTGAGAAAGCTTACGGTTGAAACCGCCTTGAATGCTGAACTGACGGAGCATCTTGGCCATGAAAAATATCAGCCAAGGACAGGCGATAGAAATGTATGATGCTAATGTTTCTCCTGCGCTCATATCTAAAGTGACTGATGCGGTAAAAGAGCAGGTTATAGAATAGCAGGGCAGACTGCTGGAGGCCATTATATCACATTGTCTACCCTATGCATGTAACTCGCTTTGCCAGAATTTAATCTAACCACTCTAAGAGGGTTAAACGTTTGCTCATTGCATACGCCTGCTGCCGTCATTTTTAAAATTACCACGCTTAGCACTACTTCCATCACATCTGTGGGTGACGCAATGTATTTAATAAACAATCAAAACAGGTAAATGTCACTTCTTATGCAATTACACTGCAGAAAATAGCGGGTTCTACACAGCGATTTTTTCTATTAATACTTTTTTGTACATAAGTGAGAAGAGAATAGAACTGAGTCATGTCATGGGCATAGCGTGACGACAACGCAAGTATCCTCTGCATCGTTGTCGTTAAGCCCCTATTTTGCCTGCAGCAACAGGGGGCATCCACCTATTGATGAATGACAATACGCCCTTCTTCGCTCTCTACATTGAGCGGAAGGCCGGGGATCACCTTAGCCGCTAATATCTGTTGCGCTAAAGGATTCTCCAGTTGCTGCTGAATCGCCCTTTTTAGTGGTCGGGCGCCGTAAACCGGATCGTAACCATTTTTAGCCAACAGCCGTAACGCACCATAGGCTACATTTAGCGTAAATCCCTGTTCTTCAAGCCGCGCCGATAAGCGCTGCAGCTGCATTTGCGTAATCTTGATGATGTTCTCTTCATTAAGTGGATGAAATACCACCAGCTCATCAATACGATTAATAAATTCGGGGCGGAATTGCTGTTCGACCGCAGACATAACCACTTGTTTCATGCCCTGATAATCCAGGGTACCGAAGTGTGCTTGGATCTGTTCGGAGCCTAAATTCGAGGTCATGATAGTCACTGTGTTACGAAAATCGACTGTGCGACCATGACCATCGGTAAGGCGACCATCGTCCAATACTTGGAGTAAAATATTAAATACATCTGGGTGTGCTTTCTCTATCTCATCGAGCAACACTACAGAGTAAGGACGGCGACGCACGGCTTCGGTAAGATAGCCCCCCTCTTCATAGCCAACATATCCGGGCGGTGCACCCACCAAGCGGGATACCGCGTGTTTCTCCATGAATTCCGACATATCAATGCGCACCATGGCATCATCCCTATCAAAAAGAAAATGTGCTAGCGCTTTACATAACTCTGTTTTACCCACACCCGTTGACCCGAGGAACAGGAATGAACCTATTGGCCGTTGCGGATCGGACAAACCAGCTCGACTACGCCGAATAGCGTTAGCTACCACATCCACTGCTTCATTCTGTCCAACAACACGCTGATGTAATTCCTGCTCAATACGCAATAGCTTATCACGCTCGCTTTCCATTAAGCGGGATACCGGAATACCGGTCCAGCGTGCCAGCACATCCGTGATCTCGACGTCAGTGACGCTGTTACGAATTAAATTCAGTGAGTTGTCTTCTAGCTGTGTGGTAGCAGCGAGCTGTTTTTCCAGCTCTGGCAATTTGCCATACTGAATTTCAGACATCTGCGCCAAATCGCCGACTCGCCTGGCCTTCTCCAGTGCAATGCGTGCTTGTTCAATTTCAGTTTTGATATGTTGTGTTCCCGCTAACACCGCTTTTTCCGCCTGCCAGTCCTCTTCAAGCGCAGCGTAACTTTTCTCTTTCTCTGCTAATTCTGCCTCTAATATCGATAGGCGCTTTTTACTTGCCTCATCAGACTCTTTATTCAGTGCCTGCTGCTCCAATTTGAGTTGAATGATCCTGCGCTCCAAACGATCAAGAGCCTCCGGCTTAGAGTCGATTTGAATACGTATACTGGAGGCGGCTTCATCAATCAAATCAATTGCCTTATCCGGCAGTTGGCGGTCGGCAATGTAGCGATACGAAAGTGTTGCAGCAGCGACAATCGCTGGATCAGTGATTTGTACATGATGATGTAGTTCATAGCGCTCTTTCAATCCACGCAAAATCGCAATGGTGTCTTCTACCGTCGGTTCAGCTACATAAACTTTCTGAAAACGCCGCTCTAAAGCAGCATCTTTCTCAATAAATTGTCGATATTCATCTAGCGTTGTGGCACCCACGCAGTGTAATTCGCCCCGTGCTAGCGCTGGTTTAAGCATGTTGCTGGCATCCATGGCACCATCTGTTCTGCCGGCACCGACCATGGTGTGCAACTCATCAATAAACAGGATCACCATGCCTTCCTGTTTTGCCAGATCATTGAGCACTGCTTTTAGCCGCTCTTCGAATTCACCGCGATATTTAGCACCAGCAACCAAGGCGCCTATATCTAAGGCAAGTAATCGACGCCCCTTTAGCCCCTCAGGTACCTCACCATTGATGATCCGCTGTGCTAATCCCTCCACAATTGCCGTTTTACCGACACCGGGTTCGCCAATCAATACGGGATTGTTTTTCGTCCGTCGCTGCAACACCTGAATGGTTCGCCTGATCTCCTCGTCACGTCCAATTACAGGATCAAGTTTGCCCTGTGCGGCACGTTCAGTGAAATCAATAGTGTATTTTTTTAGTGCTTGGCGTTGCTCTTCAGCACCAGCATCATTCACACTCTCCCCTCTTCGAATCTGTTCAATTGCCTGCACGACCCTTTCACTTGTCACACCTGCTGATTGTAAAATATCAGCTAGGGTACCGCGCAACTCAAGCGCAGCTAGGACAAATAGCTCCGACGCAATAAACTTGTCTTTACGCTTTTGGGCTAATTTATCGCAGTGATTTAATGTGCGGATTAAATCGTTGGAGAACTGTACATCGCCAGGACTCCCCTCGACCTGGGGTAAATGTGCTACTGCATCATCGACCCGTTTTTGCAATGCTGCAGCATTCACCTCTGCGGCAATACATAAGGGATAAACCGTTCCCCCCTCTTGATGCAGTAATGCACTCATCAGGTGTAGCGGATCAACAAACTGATTATCATGGCCGATCGCCAGCGATTGAGCATCGGCTAGCGCTTGTTGAAATTTTTCTGTAAAGCTTTCCTGGCGCATAATAGCTTCCTCGATTAACTGAATTGATATAGACAAATTAATGCGGTCGGTTGCCGTTTTTTCAAGTTTGCACATTCCCAAAAATTTTGCCGTTAATGCCAGTGTGCACGAAGACTGTGGGGTTAAAGCGGGATTATTCGCCGCTGGAAACCGCATTTATAGATTAAATTCAGCCCGGCCTCTTTGCTGAATTTGTCGTATCTTTTGGCCAAGCGTTAGTTGACCCAGATATGCGGTCGAGCACAGGCATGTCGATACTTTTATTCACGTATTACCGTGACTCATCGTGCTACCCCGCTCGTTATGTATGCGGTATTAACAAGAGCATACGGTAGGAACAACACACTGTCGCTCCTGCGACGATGCAGCGAGGACGGTTAATAGATGTTGCATATCTGGTGGCAATGGCAAATGCCACTCCATAAGGCTACCCTGAACCGGATGCAGTAGTCGGAGTAATGCGGCATGGAGCGCCTGGCGATTAAAATGATGTAAGGTATGGATTAACAATGCCGTGCTATTTTTACTGAATCGGGGCCCACCGCTGTATAAAGGATCCCCAATAAGCGGATGGTTGATGTGCGCCATATGGACACGTATTTGGTGGGTACGCCCCGTCTCCAAACGCAGACGCAAATGGGTAAAACCGTTAAAGCGATTGATCACGCGATAGTGTGTTACTGCTGGCTTACCCGTAGGGTTGATGGCCATGTGCGTACGCTTGATTTTGTGCCTTGCTAGTGGTTGATTGATGGTCCCTCCAGCAACCAGCTCACCGACAACGACGGCTTCATATTCGCGCACAATCTCACGCCGACGTAAAGTTTCGACTAAAAACGTGTGCGCAGTTACCGTCTTTGCTACTACCATTAAGCCCGTCGTATCTTTATCAAGACGATGGATAATGCCTGCGCGTGGCACACCTGCCAATGCGGGGTCGTAATGAAGTAATCCATTAAGCAACGTGCCACTCGCCTGACCTGCACCTGGATGGACCACTAAACCGCTCGGTTTATTAATAATCAGTAATGATTCATCTTCATATAGGATGTCGAGATCAATCTTCTCCATCTGCCAGCGTAGATCTTCTTTTATTTCAGCTATAATGCGGACAGTTTCACCACCAAATAGCCGCGCTTTGGGTTTATCTACAACCGCGCCGTCGACGCTGACACACCCTTCAACTATCCATGTTTTCAGCCGTGAGCGCGAATAATCGGTAAAAAGTTCGGCCAATGTGCAATCAAGCCGCTGACCAGACTGCGTGTCATTGACAGTTGCGGTTAGTTTTACTTGCTGTAACATAATAAAGTTTCTTCTTACTTATTGGGTTTTATGCCTAACGCGATTACTGTGGCGTCAAAGACTGTCTCAATATTTTGGCGCAAAGATAGCCTTATTTTAACACGCTGAGGATAATAATTTCGTTATGACATATACGAAGCATCTGATCATGGTAGTCATGCTGGGTTTACTCCTTTCTGGCTGTGCAGGTTCTAAGGATACGGTGGAGAGTGACTCGCCTGAGGTGCTCTACGCTGATGCTCAGCAGAAACTTCAGGATGGCAAGTTTCGCGCCGCAATCAAGCAATTAGAGGCGATAGATAATCGCTACCCTTTTGGATCTTATGCACAACAGGCGCAATTAGATCTCATTTACGCTTACTATAAAAATCACGATCTGTCGTTAGCTCAAGCCACTATCGATCGCTTCACCCGGCTAAATCCAACGCACCCGAATATCGACTATGCCCTTTACATCAGAGGATTAACCGAGATGGCGCTGGATAACCCAATGCTGTTTAATCTCTTCGGTATTGACCATGCAAACCGCGATCCTATGTATGCTAAGCTCGCCTTTCAGAATTTTGACCAACTGCTACGTCGTTATCCTGATAGTCAATATGCTAATTACGCAAGTAAGCACATGATTAAATTAAAAAATCGTCTGGCTAAATATGAATTAGCCGTGGTGCAATTTTACTTCAAACGTAGCGCTTATGTGGCTGTAATCAATCGGGTCGAATATATGTTAAGCCATTATCCTGATACTAAAGCAACACGCACCGCCCTACCCTTAATGGAAAAAGCGTATCGACAACTTGGATTAACTACGGAAGCAGAAAAGGTGGCGCAAATCATCGCCATCAACCGCGAGTAAGCCTGACGGGCAATAATGACCTACTCACTGGCGCATACGGCTTATGTATGCTTGCAATAAAGTAGTCTGCCTATTGCGCGATAATTTATCGTAATTAAGTCACCCAGTTTCCGGGTTAAGGAACTATAATTAATGCTACCAATAACAGGCAACTGCAAAAGATAAATGATGGTTTTAAATATTACTGATAAGCATATAAACATCAAACCAACATTGAGTCACGCTTTGTTAAATTAAAAAAATGGCAAGTCCCTTTAATCAATCCCCGTATTGTTGTGTCCAAAGGGGCAAAGAAGTTTTCGGCTGATGCCCTGATTAATACACCGTCCGCTGCCTTAATCGCAGCGATAAGTCACGACGATATGTATCTGGCAGTGAACGAATTGAACAATAAACTGGAGCACCAACTTAATAAAATTTAGCATAAAGGTCGAGCGCCCCGGGCATGGAGTAGTATTAAAACGCTCACCACTGTACCGTGAGCGTTGGGCAACATGCAGCCCAACTGGTAGAGGTGGGTTTTTTATTGGTAGCCGCTATCCTTTGTCACGCTCAGCCCTGCTGAGCGTGACAAAGGCGCATGTCTTCCCATACACCTGCTGTCCACCCTAATCTTTTAATGTAGTAAGATGCAAATTAGGCTAGGCAAACCCGCGACTGTCCAGGCTTTTCTCAGCTATATTTGCCTACGTTAAGGATAATTTGCTGTTAGTGTAAGCGACATAATCTTGATAGCGGAAAATCAGCCCATAACCTTCTCATTGTATAGATGATACCTGTTACCTGATTTATAAGCGATCAAATAAACGCGATCTACCGATATGGATTGGACAATGGGTCTATTGCCAACGAATGCTATGCTCAGTTACTTTCTAGTTGGATACGACAATGCGTGATACCGATTCATTATTAACACTGCGCGATAAAATTAATGCCGTCGAAGAGCAACTTATTGCTCTACTTGCTGAACGCCAAGCGCTTGCCGTTGAAGTAGCGTAACTGAAATTCGCACAACAGTGTCCTGTTCACGATATTGAACGTGAACGCATCATGCAACTTGGTCAGCCGCAGCATCTCAACAGCAGCATATTGCGGCAGATCTTTCAGCTTATTATTGAAGATTCTGTTCTTACACAACAGGCACTATTGCAAGAGACACTCAATGGTGCGCCAGCGCGTTGTGTGAGCCTTGTATTCCTGGAGCAAAAGGATCTTATTTACATCTGGCGGTCTGCAACTGTGCCTCGTGTCACTGTAAAAAATATCACGAACAGTGCTGTTTGAGCTTTCAAGATGTCATAGCGCAGGTTGAATCTAATCAAGCCGATTACGGCGTGCTACCTATTGAAAATACCAGCGCCGGCGTGATCAACGCCGTTTGCGATTTATTACAACAGACCAAGCTGAAGATCGTCGGTGAAATACATGTGCCTATAGAGCAGTGCATTTTAGTTGCTACCGATACAACCCTTGAACAAATTAAAATCGTCTACAGCCACCCACAACCCTTTGCGCAGTGCAATAATTTCATTAGCCACTTTCCCCATTCGGAAACACGCTATCTGCAAAGTACCGCCGCCAAAATGGAGCAGGTAGCTGCGCTCAATTCTCCCGCTGTCGCTGCACTGGGAGGTTATCAAGGTAGTTTACTTTATCAACTCCAGGTACTACAACGGGTTGCCTCCAATCAGGTGGCAAATATTACCCATTTTATTGTGTTAGCACGCGAGCAAATTGCGGTTGCACACACAGTCCCAGCTAAAACCACTTTAATTACGTCTACAGAACAGCATGCAGGCGCACTGGCCAGTGCACTGCTGATTTTTCAAAAATATCGATTAATCCTGAATAAATTGACATCGCAGCCACAACCCAGTAACCCATGGGAAGAGCTGTTCTACCTTGATTTTCAAGGTAACCTGCGCGACCTCCAATGTGCAGCTTGCGCTGCAAGAGTTAACCTCAATTACCCGCTCCGTTAAGATCATCGGTTGTTACCCAAATGAGCGTGTTATTAGCGCAGAGAATGAATCAGGGATATAACGCAATAATGAAGAACGCCAGTAGATCCTTCTTCCCTGATGGCAACGAGCGCACTGACAGATTATAACGTGTCCCCCACCATTTTCCTTTGCTAATGCCAAATAGCTGCTATAGCAGAAAGTAGTGAAGTACCGCATGCTTGGAAAAAAGACATGATCTTATCATGTCTTTTAGGCTCTACCACACTCAAGGTTGCCCCCCAGTTATGCATCAGTTTAAGCAACCACCGATAAGATGCAGGTTGACGTCCATCACAGTAAACCACGATTTGCCCAGCAAAGCTTTCACAATCCGGACCGAACATTGGGTGCAAACCAAATACTGCTCCTGAATGTGCATTCAGCATCGCCTGGAACGGACGGGTTTTAACCGAAGACAAATCGGTTAAAATGAAATCTGCAAGCAGTGGCAGTAATTGCTGAATGATTTGCTCCGCCAGATGGATTGGCACACTCACAACCACCAGAATGGCGTTAGCTAGCAAGCGTGGCGCTTGCGACCAATCTGCCTGATTAATTACTTCAACCCTGTAACCGGAAAAAGTAAACTTCCTGGCAAACAATTGGCCCATCCGCCCCCTGCCGCCAAAAATCACCACCGGACGTGAATGAACGTTCGGCGCTCTATTGCTGCTATCGCTGTTGGGCTCGGAACACGCACACATGATCTGATTTAACACATCCTCAATCAGTGAGGTGGGTAAATTATATTACGCTGCCCGTTTACAGTAAGATACAAGGCGTTCCTGGTGCTGCTGAGCGACAAAGCGGCTGTAACCCTGTTGTTGCTTGAGAACATCTAGCCTGGCAATTGTCACTGCCCGCTGAGAGATCAACTGCATTAATTGATTATCTATCTCATCAATCTCTTGCAGTAACTGGGTAACCTCATCTGTCATCACTATTTTTCTTACTATTATTTATGGTTAGGGTTAATTTTTCATGTATCTCGCGCAATAGCTGTTCCGTAGTCTGCCAATCAATACAGGCATCCGTTACTGAAACACCATACTGCAAACTAGCAGGCGACAGTTCGGCCGCTTGATTGCCTGCATTGATATTGCTTTCCAGCATAAGGCCAATAATCGCGCGATTCCCTGCCACTAACTGCGCCAGTACCGCTCTGGCGACATTAGGCTGACGTCGGTAATCTTTATTAGAGTTACCATGACTACAATCTATCATTAATGCGGGATGTAAACCCGCGGCCAACATCGCTTTCTCACAACACGCCACGTTGTCTGCGTCATAATTTGGCAAAGCGCCACCGCGTAGAATGACATGCCCATACGGGTTTCCACCGGTTTGCAATAGGCAAACTTGGCCACGTTGATTAATCCCAACAAACCGATGAGGCATGGCAGCGGCTTTCATTGCATTAATCGCGGTAAGTAAACTCCCGTCAGTGCCATTTTTAAAACCCACTGGCATTGAGAGCCCAGAGGCCATCTCTCGATGTGTTTGTGATTCCGTTGTGCGTGCACCAATCGCCGACCAGCTAAACAGATCACCTAAATATTGTGGAGTGTTGGGATCCAGCGCTTCAGTGGCTAAAGGCAATCCGATCGTGGCGAGATCAATTAACAGCGCCCTTGCAGTAGCAAGTCCTGCCTCGATATTAAACGAATTATCCATAAAGGGATCGTTGATTAATCCTTTCCAACCAACCGTTGTGCGCGGCTTCTCAAAATAGACCCGCATCACAATATACACTCTATCATCCACCGCCTGAGCGAGTGCTTTTAACCGCCTAGCATAATCTAGAGCCGCTTCTGGATCGTGAATGGAGCAGGGGCCGCATACCACAAGCAAGCGCTTGTCTCGTCCGGTAATAATATTTGCAATCGTTTCTCTTGCTGCAGCAATTTCCGTCTGCAGTTGGTGCTTCAAGGGAAACTTCTGTTTTAGCTCTTCTGGTGTAATCAAAATATGCTCTTCAGTAACATGAACGTTATTCAATACATCCTTCAACATAGAGAAGCCCTAATAAGTAAAAGGTGGGTTTACGTACTTCTACACACTGTATCAAAGTGGCAAATATTTGCATACCTTGTCATTTGACGTAGCGTATAAACAGAAATTCTCTTAACCTAAGATTGCCAAATATTTTTTTCAAAACAGCTCTATGGTAGCTATTTCTCACGTTGAGATAGAAAATATTTGTCGCGACTTAAAGCGCGACGCTACTTCGTAGTTTCATTGCCATACTTAACTCCATCTTAATTATGGTCTCAAGACAATTAACTATGGGTATCGTCGATCGCTAAATAATAATTAATAATTAACTTTAATCACGGGTGATTAACATTTGATTGAACACATAGTGCCAATGTCTTTTTATCTTAATGATAATTTATAGGTAAAACACAATAATAGACTTACCACATACACTAGAAGAAAATATTTCTAGGTAAAAGTGACAAATAGAGTTAACCTGGCGCGATCGCTATTTTAACCTCTTTATCTCAGTTTTTATTGACAGTAAATTTATTGCAGATGGTTTTTAATACCGTAATTATCTCTATTTTAATATAATAGAGATAAAAAGCGCTCTTTGCTACGTTGGCATAGCCATGGTATTAAGCCAACGCTAACGCAATATCTAATATGATAATTAACCATTATAGTTTAACGCTGAGTAAAAACAATAAATTATCGCTATATACTTGCTTCTCCGCTCGTATTCATATAGCCTGAGCATCATTAGGCTACCTTTTCATTATTACTGCTTATATGCTTAAATCTATTTACTCTTTTCTATAAAAAATAAAAATTAGCGCTAAATACAAATTAAAAAAATAGATAGATTATCCAACCGTCTTTTCATTCATCCTCTTTTATTACAGCAAAGGCTATTCTCTCATACTGAAATAGAGTAGATTACCAGCTAAAATAGTGCTTGCCTTTTAGCAAAATAACAGGTGCTGCTAAATTAGCTTGATGAATCATCCACGCCATTTCTTTATTAGCTATAACTCGCTTAGATTATATTAAATAATATTCCAATCAACGATTAGAAAAATTATTTTAGCTGAACACATTACCGTATAAAGTAAAAGGAGCAGGGACTAGGATGAACGAACAATTACTTGAACAGCTACTTCCTTTCTACACGCTGCCACCACCAGAATGGTATGACCCGTTTATTGCCTTACCGAAGAAAAGTGCCATCTGGTTATGGCAGGCACTGCAGGGGAATTTTTACGAGCATCCGACGGCGGGACAGGTGCTGGTGGACACTGTTATCTCGATGATACCGGGAGCTGACCAGATATGCGCCGCGCGAGATTTAATCGCCAATTGCCGTAAAGTGGATGTCAATCCGCATAACGTGAATGTGTGGTTTGCACCGGGTCTGACACTCATTGGCTGCTTTCCTGAGCTCGGGTTACTCACCAAAGGGTGAGTGAAGGTGATGTTGCTTTCGGTGCGGCGTCAGCACTGGTCGACGATGAGCAAGGGGGAATATTTACAGCCAGGTGGTTGAGAAGATGGTAGTGGGATTAGAGGCGCACTGAGCGCAACCGTGGGTGCGCAAGACGCTGCGTACCTTACTTATTGCCAATTCTTAGCACTATCTTGCTGATCAGTTGAGTAAACTCACGGCGCGCTTTGAGGTGCGGGCGCTGGTGAAGGTAATGGAGGGTTTACTAGTAAGGACTGGGCTGTCCGTTTGGTTTTTTGTAGGGCTATCTACCTAGCTTCATGCTAAGGGAATTGGAGTGGGTGTGGCAGTTACCAGTGCGGATAGGTAACAGGGTGAATCAGGGATTAAGCCAGGCGTTAAGGCCGCTGCATGAATTACTTTACCAGCTTATCAACTGGTTACGTGTTGAGTGGAATGTCGCTTTCCGTACAGCGCCTGGGTTGAATGTTCATAAACTGGGCTGCTTTCGTCCCAATCATGAGCTCGCGATGCTGCGGGCGCAATAAGCCCGATTGGGTGGATTTGAATAAGGGGGCTATTTATAAGCCATTAGCTAAATACTCACCCGAGAAATATGACGACGCAATCAGGAAAAGCTGGCCGGAGATACGTGACAGTACAGCAAATCCCGCTCTGAAGGGAAAATACGACACTTTCGATAACTCAATTTATGCCAGCCAAATCTTACCAGGCGAAGTGATATATCGAATTGTAGATACAAAATACTACGATAACAGTATGTTCTGGATGCGTAAGGCAGAGTTCGAAAAGCTACATTCAAAAGCGTGAATGGCAGCAGCACTATGCGGTATGGAAGGATTGGAATGAGGATGGCGAGTTTGTGACTTACACTGTGCTGCCAGGCAAACCATTAAAAGTATGGGAGGGGCATACTGCGACACAGATAAAAGAAGGTGCGTCATTCTCCTTTGAAGGGGGTGCAATACAAATTATGGTTGACCCTACACAGCTAAAAAAAGAGTTTACGGCAAAGTGACAAAAAACAGGTGGGGGCTATGGTGCTGAAAAGGGTGAATCCATCGCCTTTCTTGGACTACCTGAGCTAGAAACCAAGAATCACTGGTATCAACCTAAGGATCCCTAATGGCGACGTTACATCCGCAGGAATGCTATCTACTAGAAAAGTTCATTTCACCCGAGCATTACGCGGCAATTGGCATCCGGTACGCTTTCTCTTTTTCTTTTTGGGGTATGAACCCGAGCCAAAATATGCTGCGCACGGCGGCGGGGAATGAATTACGCATGGAGGACCGCTGCGGCCGTGAGCACACCACGCTGTCAAAAACGGTGAAAAAGCGATCCATAACCGACGCCTGACAGCAGATCCAGGGGTTAATCTGTTCTCCTGATGCGGGCGAGCTCTAGAGAACTGGGTATCTTAATACCGCAATAACCTCCATAGTTGATTGTTTAAATCATTCAGGAACTGATAGCGCCGCCGATATTCAGCACGTTTTTTACTTACTACTTGCTCCAGCGGTTTACGCTTTATCGAAAGCGGTAAATAAAATAAAGTCTCTTTTTGGTCACCGCCAATAGAGCGCTAAAATTCACAATAGCTTGCAAAAAAAAGATCACTCTTACTCCGACGATAACGCAACTGACTGAATACGTAATTTTTTTCATCCACTGCCACGATTTGTGTAATGGATAATTTCGCTGCAAAACAGCGAATAACCTCAAGTAAAATGCGTTTAGGAAATAGACCATGACAGCATTTGGTTGCTTCACGAATGATGCTATTATTCGTCTCTTTTCGCGGTCCTTGCAATCCACCAATGAAAATTCTCGTCGTTCCATGCCAACATACAATGGTGTGAGAAAAGTAATTGGTTGGTAGTTGTAGTGCAGTATCAACGATACCTACCCTCACGGTCAAAAAGTCCCGACCGACAATATAAATGGAAAACGCCTTCATCTTTACCCACGAGAGTCGCTATCAAGGTGGCATGGCTTGCAAGCATAGTTTGCCGTAGAGGGAAGCCAGGGTGTAGTTTATAGATGAAGAGGTAGTGATCAAGTAAGGTCTGTGCGTGCTGAGCAACTCTAAAATTTTTATACAAATGGGGGCTATGCAGCTTAGCTCGCAACGTACCTTGGACTTGCAGCATGTACCGAAAGTCGGTCATTCTGAATAAGCTTTGCAGATAATTTATCGTGGTTCGTGGAACGAGTAGTGTACGGAAGGCGAATTCTAGACGAAAACCCTGGTTCCCCGACAATTTGTTGGGGATTAATTTGCCTGTCACCAGTTGACATAATAGCGAATACCAAAAAATGGTATTCTATAGTTACTTGATTGATGTTGGCGTATAAATTTAAGTTAAGGCAAAAAATTTGCACTAATGCATCAGCTCAATCGTTACGGGGAATGCTTTTTTTTGAAAAACATTGCCAGCATTGTAACGTATGCGTGGCAATTATTATAGTGACCAAATCAACATTTATGCGGGCGCAGAGGTGTAACGTTCAGCAGCTTCGTCCCAATTTACTACGTGCCAAAAAGCTTTTATATAATCGGGGCGTTTATTTTGGTATTTCAGATAATAAGCATGCTCCCAAACATCCAGTCCAAGAATTGGATAGCCTGATACACCCGAGATTGTCTCGCCCATGAGTGGATTATCTTGATTAGCTGTGGAAACAACAGCAAGCCTATCTCCTTTTTTCACTAGCCATGCCCAACCTGAGCCGAATCGACTTGCTGCTGTTTTTTCAAACGCTTGTTGAAAAGCGTCTATACTGGAAAAATCGCGTTCGATGGCTCGCTTTAACTCACCTTGCAGTAAAGTTCCTTTTTTTAGTCCCTTCCAAAATAGACTATGATTAGCATGCCCACCAGCATTGTTACGTAATGGAGTAAATTTCTCTGTAGAGAGTTGATCTAACTTGGTGATTAACTCCTCCACAGGAAGCTTAGCTAAGCTGCTACCTTCAAGTACGGCATTCGCATTGTTGACGTAAGTTTGATGGTGAGCAGAGTGATGGATTTTCATTGTCTGCTGATCAAAATAGGGTTCCAGCGCATCGTAATAATACGGTAGTGGGGGCAAAGTATAGCTCATTATGTTATCTCCATGCAAAATTTTGACAGCACCTGCCGGTGCGATGCAGTAGCATCGGTTATTCATTATAGTTAAATATGTAAACAGATACAAAACTATCAAATCAATTTAGTTAGATAGTCTGATTTAGTTAATCCATTATTTACGCTAGCGAATTTATTATGTGCATGAACTATTTTACAGTGAGAAACAGTTTATCCAAACTTGTAGGAAAATTCAGTGAAAAGAATGAGTAAGGATAGTTGCATCCAATGACTGCATAAAAAGAACAGATGCGGCCGGACAGGATAACATGGTTGTGGCACACGCAAGTTTTAACATCTTTATTCTCCCTTGTATTTCCTCGACTTTTTAAAACTATAACAGTTCCTTTCTTACTTTTAAGCTCCTATTTTTGCAGCGGAATAGAACCAAAAACAGCACTACTGCATTTAACAGTTTAAGGTTAATCTTTGCGGTTTTTACACGAGGAAAAGCGATTAATATCTGTCAAAAGCCGAAGCAAGGCATATAATTTATGCTGCTTATTATAGGGACAGAAATTAAAAAACGCGTATTTAGTTGACAGCGTTGTCTGAAGTAGTAAGATACGCGACCTGAATTGAGGAAGTAAACGCTCTTAAACAAACGAATCAAACAATCTGTGTGGGCACACGTAGTCAATCATATAAAGAGATGCATGGCTTAGGCGATGTATAGTTTTATGATGAAGAAGGCGAGATGATTGATTATGTTGTGTTCACACAGATTGTTTGACGAAGTTGTTATTAGGCCTGTAGCTCAGGTGGTTAGAGCGCACCCCTGATAAGGGTGAGGTCGGTGGTTCAAGTCCACTCAGGCCTACCAGAAGTTAGGGGAGAGATTGCCAAGGAGAGAGAGGAAGGGGCTATAGCTCAGCTGGGAGAGCACCTGCTTTGCACGCAGGAGGTCAGCGGTTCGATCCCGCTTAGCTCCACCAAAGAGGGATTGCGGGGAAGTTGTAGTAGTAAGATGTATTCGGTAGGCAGCTTGAGAGTTGCTTAGGGAATACGAGTTCTTTAACAAACTGGAACGAGCTAGAATCTAGAGCTGGTGAAGAGGTAGCGTAATAGCTATTGATTAACTGGCAGGGTTTTTGAGAGCGCGAAGTACTGTGCGTTGTAAGGTTAAGTGATTAAACGTACACGGTGGATGCCCAGGCAGTCAGAGGCGAAGAAGGACGTGTTAATCTGCGAAAAGCGTCGGTGAGGTGATAAAGGCCGTTGTGAGCTGACGATATCCGAATGGGGAAACCCGGTGTGTTGAAAGGCACATCATCGTAAGGTGAAAGAGATAGTCTTACGAGGCGAACCAGGGGAAGTGAAACATCTAAGTACCCTGAGGAAAAGAAATCAACCGAGATTCCCTGAGTAGCGGCGAGCGAAAGGGGAGCAGCCCGGAACCATAAGGTATATTGAGTGTTAGTGGAAGCATCTGGGAAGTTGCACGCTAGAGGGTGAAAGTCCCGTACACGAAAGCATTGGGATATACTGGGTTCGAAGAGTAGGGCGGGACACGAGAAATCCTGTTTGAAGAAGGGGGGCCCATCCTCCAAGGCTAAATACTCCTGACTGACCGATAGTGAACCAGTACCGTGAGGGAAAGGCGAAAAGAACCGGGGTAACCGGAGTGAAATAGAGCCTGAAACCGTGTACGTACAAGCAGTGGGAGCCGCTTAGTGTGGTGACTGCGTACCTTTTGTATAATGGGTCAGCGAGTTATATTACGTAGCGAGGTTAACCGGATAGGGGAGCCGTAGGGAAACCGAGTATTAACTGTGCGTTAAGTTGCGTGATACAGACCCGAAACCCGGTGAGCTAGCCATGAGCAGGTTGAAGGTTGGGTAACACCGTCTGGAGGACCGAACCGACTGATGTTGAAAAATCAGCGGATGACTTGTGGCTGGGGGTGAAAGGCCAATCAAACCGGGAGATAGCTGGTTCTCCCCGAAAGCTATTTAGGTAGCGCCTTGCGAGGTCATCTAATGGGGTAGAGCACTGTATCGGCTAGGGGGCCAACCTGGCTTACTGCTCCGATGCAAACTCCGAATACGTTAGAATGAATCGCAGGAGACACACGGCGGGTGCTAAGGTCCGTCGTGGAGAGGGAAACAACCCAGACCGCCAGCTAAGGTCCCGAAGTCATGGTTAAGTGGGAAACGAAGTGGGAAGGCATAGACAGCCAGGATGTTGGCTTAGAAGCAGCCATCATTTAAAGAAAGCGTAATAGCTCACTGGTCGAGTCGGCCTGCGTGGAAGATGTAACGGGGCTAAACCATGCACCGAAGCTGCGGCAATGGCACTTAGGTGTTGTTGGGTAGGGGAGCGTTCTGTAGGCTGAAGAAGGTGTACTGAGAGGTATGCTGGAGGTATCAGAAGTGCGAATGCTGACATAAGTAACGATAAAGCGGGTAAAAAGCCCGCTCGCCGGAAGACCAAGGGTTCCTGTCCAACGTTAATCGGGGCAGGGTGAGTCGACCCCTAAGGTGAGGCTGAGAGGCGTAGCTGATGGGAAACGGGTTAATATTCCCGTACTATTTATTACTGCGATGTGGGGACGGAGAGGGCTATGTTATCCGGGCGACGGTCGTCCCGGTTTAAGCGTGTAGGCAGGTATTTCAGGCAAATCCGAGATACTCATGTTGAGGCGTGATGACGAGGCGCTAAGGTGCTGAAGTAACAGATGCCGCACTTCCTGGAAAAGCTGCTAAGCATAGGTAATAAGTAATCGTACCTGAAACCGACACAGGTGGTCAGGTAGAGAATACTAAGGCGCTTGAGAGAACCCGGGTGAAGGAACTAGGCAAAATGGTGCCGTAACTTCGGGAGAAGGCACGCTGGCGAAGAGGTGATAGGATGTGCTCCTAGAGCTTTGGCCAGCCGCAGAGACCAGCTGGCTGCAACTGTTTATTAAAAACACAGCACTGTGCAAACACGCAAGTGGACGTATACGGTGTGACGCCTGCCCGGTGCCGGAAGGTTAAAAGAAGGGGTAATCGTAAGAGACGCTCTGGACTGAAGCCCCGGTAAACGGCGGCCGTAACTATAACGGTCCTAAGGTAGCGAAATTCCTTGTCGGGTAAGTTCCGACCTGCACGAATGGCGTAATGATGGCCAGGCTGTCTCCACCCGGGACTCAGTGAAATTGAACTCGCTGTGAAGATGCAGTGTACCCGCGGCAAGACGGAAAGACCCCGTGAACCTTTACTATAGCTTGACACTGAACTTTGGTCCTTGATGTGCAGGATAGGTGGGAGGCGAAGAAGTTTGTACGCCAGTACAGATAGAGCCGTTGTTGAAATACCACCCTTTAATGTCTGGGGTTCTAACCTAGGACCGTGAGCCGGTTTGGGGACAGTGTCTGGTGGGTAGTTTGACTGGGGCGGTCTCCTCCTGAAGAGTAACGGAGGAGCGCGAAGGTAGGCTAATCACGGTTGGACATCGTGAGGTTAGTGCAAAGGCAGAAGCCTGCCTGACTGCGAGTGTGACGGCACGAGCAGATGCGAAAGCAGGTCTTAGTGACCCGGTGGTTCTGAATGGAAGGGCCATCGCTCAACGGATAAAAGGTACTCCGGGGATAACAGGCTGATACCGCCCAAGAGTTCATATCGACGGCGGTGTTTGGCACCTCGATGTCGGCTCATCACATCCTGGGGCTGTAGCAGGTCCCAAGGGTATGGCTGTTCGCCATTTAAAGTGGTACGCGAGCTGGGTTTAGAACGTCGTGAGACAGTTCGGTCCCTATCTGCCGTGGGCGTTGGAAAATTGAGGGGGGTTACTCCTAGTACGAGAGGACCGGAGTGAACGCACCGCTGGTGCACGGGTTGTCACGCCAGTGGCATAGCCTGGTAGCTAAGTGCGGAAGGGATAAGTGCTGAAAGCATCTAAGCACGAAGTCTGCCCTGAGATGAGTTTTCCCTGGAGCTTCGAGCTTCCTGAAGGGGTGTTGAAGACGACGACGTTGATAGGCCAGGAGTGTAAGTGCAGTGATGTATTGAGCGGACTGGTACTAATGACCCGTGAGGCTTAACCTTACAACGCAGAGTACTTTGGGTAGATTCTAGTGAGTTCTGAAAGAAGTAGAAGAAATGCCTGGCGGCGAGAGCGCGGTGGACCCACCTGACACCATGTCGAACTCAGAAGTGAAACGCCGCTGCGCCGAGGGTAGTATGGGGTCTCCCCATGTGAGAGCAGGACACCGCCAGGCACTTATTTAGTAGGACACCGCACCATAAAACACGCCTTATTATCAATATTACAGCACTAATTAATCTTCATCGGTGATGCGGTAGTTCAGTCGGTTATAATACCGACCTGTCACGCCGGGGGTCGCGGGTTCGAGTCCCGTCCGCACCGCCATCTCATCAGAAGTGAATCAGACGATCTCAAACGGGTATGCTCCGTTATTAGACAGTTAGCTATTAAAGCATACTAAATGTGACGCATGATAAGCCACCTAGCAGCCCGTCGATGCCGTCAACCATGTTAAAGCGTTTATTGCTGCCCAAACAGCACAGAGTGTTAATATATAGCTGAAGGGGCCGCCAAAAATTTTGGCGAAGAAAGTTAGCCCTAGCTTAATACCCAGACGAGAGTAATTCCACGTCAATAGTGTTAGCTAGAATAGCCGGAGATAATAGAGAAATCCACTGACGAATTATCATAAGGTTAAACATTACTTAGGCTAAGTTATAAGCACTTTAGGTAACACTAATTGGCTATTATCTCCAGTGACTTAACCTCTGAATTTTATTAGTAACATGACAATGATGTGGCGCACATGTAAGTAATAACTATTAAATATTTTATTGATGTTACGAACGTTTCATCATATCGAAAAATTCGTCATTAGTCTTGGTCATTGCTAATTTATTGATGAGGAATTCCATCGCATCGATTTCGCCCATAGGATGGATAATCTTGCGCAAGATCCACATTTTTTGTAATTCTTCCGAAGATGTCAGTAGCTCTTCTTTACGTGTGCCAGAACGATTGTAATCAATTGCCGGGAAGACACGTTTTTCAGCAATTTTACGCGATAAGTGTAACTCCATGTTACCAGTACCCTTAAACTCTTCGTAAATAATATCGTCCATTTTTGAACCAGTATCAATAAGAGCAGTCGCAATAATGGTTAAGCTGCCACCCTCTTCAACATTTCGAGCGGCGCCGAAAAAGCGTTTTGGCCGATGTAATGCATTCGCGTCCACACCACCAGTAAGTACTTTTCCAGAAGCGGGAACTACCGTGTTATAGGCACGGGCCAATCGCGTTATTGAATCAAGCAAGATGATAACGTCTTTTTTATGTTCAACGAGGCGTTTAGCTTTTTCAATGACCATCTCAGCAACTTGAACATGGCGTGAGGCGGGTTCATCAAAGGTTGAAGCAATGACCTCGCCTTTTACCAAGCGTTGCATCTCAGTAACTTCTTCTGGTCGTTCGTCAATCAGCAACACCATGAGTAAACAATCGGGGTAGTTACAGGCAAGACTTTGCGCAATATTCTGAAGCAATATTGTTTTACCCGCTTTAGGTGGAGCAACGATGAGGCCGCGCTGACCACGACCAATCGGCGCGGCAAGATCAAGCACGCGTGCGGTTAAATCTTCGGTAGAACCGTTGCCTCGCTCCATGCGTAATCGATTATTTGCATGCAGGGGAGTTAGGTTTTCAAATAAAATTTTGTTGCGTGAGTTTTCCGGCTTATCGTAGTTAACTTCGTTAACTTTCAACAGGGCAAAATAGCGTTCACCCTCTTTAGGTGGACGTATCTTGCCAGATATAGTGTCGCCGGTACGTAGGTTAAAACGCCGGATCTGACTAGGTGAAACGTAAATATCGTCGGGGCCCGCAAGATAAGAACTGTCTGCAGAGCGAAGGAAGCCAAATCCATCTTGCAGTATCTCTAGCACACCATCGCCGAAGATATCTTCGCCGCCCTTAGCATGCTGTTTTAGAATAGCAAAGAGAATATCCTGCTTACGCATCCGTGCGAGGTTCTCTAACCCTATCATTTCGCCAAGTGTGATGAGTTCAGAGACTGGCATGTTTTTTAATTCGGTAAGATTCATAGTGATGAGTTCTTAAAATCGGGGTGATTCTCGAAATGTTTATTGTGATTGGTATGACATAAAGTCAATGCCTGCTTGCAGCGCTATAACCGGTTCTTTCCGAAAGTGAGAGAAAAAGAGAGGCAGTTGGAAACTAGCACCACGACTTTAGTATCAGTTACTCAGTGAACAAATTACCGTAAAGTCGTCTGACGACGCACAACGCCTACTAAAAGGAAAAGTGTACGTGGCAAGTATTTCGGCATGCTAACATATAGCGGGCATACTGTCTAACTGTAAACTATCCTCCGGTGGAATCAAAAATGCAGTTCTATTCAAAATAGTTTTTCATCAATGAGCGCTTTAAGCTGTTTTTTACTCAACAGACCTACGCTACTAGCGACCACTGCCCCATTTTTGAAAAGCAACAGCGTGGGAATATTGCGAATGCCATACTTAGGCGCAGTGGCAGGATTTCTGTCAATATCTAATTTTGCAACAGTTAATTTGCCTGCATACTCATCTCCCAACTCTGCTAAAACTGGAGCAATTGTTTTGCAAGGGCCACACCACTCTGCCCAAAAATCGACCAGGACTGGCCCTTCAGCATGTAAAACTTGGCTTTCAAAATTTACATCGGTGAGGTTAATGATGTGTTTGCTACTCATAGTATATTCTCCGTATAAGGTCCAACGCTTAGGTGTAAAGTAAATATATTAGTCTAAATTGGCTTAAATTTATGACGTACGCATTTCTTAATGCGACGAATAACTGATATTCTATCATGCTATGAGCAAAACATACTTAACTGAACATACGTTTTCTGACATGTCGCTGCATCCAGTACTAGTAGAAGCCATTGAAAAAAAAGGATTTCATAATTGCACGCCTATTCAGGCTTTAACACTGCCGATTACTGTATCGGGGCGAGACGTTGCTGGTCAAGCGCAAACAGGCACAGGTAAAACGCTGGCGTTTTTAGCGTCAATGTTTCATCATCTTTTAGGACACTCTGTGTCTCGATCTCGTGCAAAAAATCAGCCGCGCGCATTGATCATTGCACCCACGCGTGAGTTGGCGTTACAAATTCATGCCGATGCGATGTCGCTCGCTGTTCAAACCGGCTTCGATCTCGGTTTAGCTTATGGTGGTGATGGCTACGAAAAACAGATCAAGGCGATTGAGCAAGGTGTAGACATCCTTGTTTGCACAACTGGTCGCCTGATTGATTATATCAAACAAGCAATCATTAACCTCGATTTCATCCAGGTCGTTATCTTAGATGAAGCTGACAGGATGTTTGGTTTAGGGTTTATCAAAGATATCCGCTGGTTATTCCAGCGTCTACCGCCCGCCACGCAGCGCCTCAACCTACTTTTTTCGGCTACTCTCTCCTTACGTGTCCGTGGATTTGCATTTGAACACATGAATAACCCTGCATACATAGAAGTGGAACCCGAACAAAAGACTGGTCATAGAATTAAGGAAGAGCTTTTTTATCCCTCTAATCAAGATAAAATGCAGTTATTACAAACGCTCATTGAGGAAGAATGGCCTGAACGTAGCATCGTTTTTGCTAACACAAAGTATCGTTGTGAAGAGATATGGGGTCATTTGGTTGCCGATGGTCATCGGGTGGGACTACTAACCGGCAATGTTGCACAAAAGAAACGCCTGCACATCCTTAACGAGTTTGCACGTGGCAATATTGATATTTTGGTTGCGACCGATGTCGCTGCGCGTGGCTTGCATGTTAACGATGTCACGCACGTATTCAACTACGATTTGCCCGATGATCGAGAGGATTATGTCCATCGAATTGGCAGGACGGGGCGTGCTGGAGCAAGTGGTCATTCGATCAGCTTGGCGTGTGAAGAGTATGCGTTAAATTTGCCCTCCATTGAAGAGTATATTGGTCACTCTATTCCGGTTAGTCGTTATAACAGCGATGCGTTACTGCAAGATTTACCTGCGCCTAAGCGGCTTGCTAGAATACGAAGCGGTAATGTGGCACGCCGTCACCGCCTCGGCCAACGTAAGCGTGAGAAAGCGCCGCGAAACACCAGTCGTAAATGACCAGATTAAGCGATAACGTGGCGGTAAATCCAACGTGCGGCGCTGTCATTGATTTGGGCTCCAATAGCTTTCATTGCTTAGCAGCACGTGATGTAGCTGGTAGCGTACAGATCATAATACGTCTTAAACATAAAGTCCGATTTTCCGCTGAGCTTAATAACAAAAGCATGCTTTCTGCAGAGGTGATGGCACGTGGTTGGCGCTGTCTACAGCTGTTTTCAGAAAAGCTATGTAACGTTTCTCCGTGACAAGTCCGTATTGTGGCGACGGCCGCTTTGAGATTAGCAAAGAACGCGACTGTGTTTCTCACTAAAGCAGAGCAAATATTGGGCTACCGGGTAGAAATTATTAGTGGTGAGCACTAGGTGTGTTTAATCTTCCAAGGCGTTATAAATCAGTAGTAGGGTAAAGCAATGTCTTGTGGTAGATATTGGCGGTAGCACAGAATTCATTAGCATTAGCAAACGACAACCGATCGACCTATTTAGTTTGCCCATAGCCTGTGTTACTTGGTCGAGACGTTACTTTCCGCAAGACAAACTTGATAAAGCCTGTTTTCAACAGGCAGAAAGTACTGCGCGGGCGTTACTACAAACGATTAACGGTACATTGCTAACGTAGGGATGGCGTAACTGTATTGGTACTTCTGGCACTATTAAAACGCTACTCCAGATCGTTGCAATGCAAGGTGCAGGGGAGCAACTTTTGCTGCTTAAACAGAGCAGGCAATCGCATGTCTAAGTATACAGACGTTGCAGATACAGGCACTCACATCAGAGCGCGAACAAATTTTCCCGGGTGGTCTAGCCAATCTTATTGGCCATTTTTACAGAGTTAAAAATTGACTGCATCACCCCTGCTGGAGGGGCTTTTCGTGAGGGTGTGATATATGACTTATTAAACATTCCTCCCTGCACTGACGTGTGGGGGCGGACCGTAAAACATATCTAACAGCGTTATTTGCTCAACACCGAATTGGCTGCGTGGGTTGCCGAATTAGCACCTAAGCTCTTCAATCAAGTTAACCAGAAATGGCCATTAGATGATTATGCGTACGCCGGGCGGCATGATGCTTGCAGTTTGTATCAATTTGGACTGAGCATTGAGTATCATCATACTTCACAGCATGCTGCATGGTTAGATATGCCTGGTTTCCACCACCTCAAAAACGTACGCTTGCAGCGTTGATTTATCAATCAATCTGGCGAAATCAACATTGTGCAGTTGAATAGACAAAACACCCTGCCGCCTAAAAAGATGGAACAAGTATGTCGATTATTAAGGTTAGCGATTATCCTCGCCTACTCTGCAGCAATTGATGCAGTGATTCCAAAACTGCTTGAGGACCGGAAGCGATTACAGTTATCGCTATCAGCAGACTGGTTAGCACAGCATCCACTTTGTTTAACGATGCTAGAACAGGAATGCCTTTATCAAAAGCAGGTAGGATGGGAATTGCAGGTAAATGGTCACCGGGTGGTGGCGTTGCTCTTACTGTTTTTTCCCTATGCTAAGTCGGGTGCGTAGTGTCTCCAAATGGCGAAGTGAGGTGGCTTGTTGCAGCTCCGGCGTAGTAGGTGCGCGCTGATTATCCCAGGTCAAATCATCTTGCGGCAGCTCTAATAAAAAACGGCTAGGGTCTGGATTAATTAACCCTGGAGTGTGCGCTCACGGCACAAAACAAACGTCAATTCTTGCTGCGCCCGTGTGATACCAACGTAGGCCAAACGCTGTTCCTCTTCAATATTATTGGCATCGATACTGTTTTAATGTGACAATAATCCCTCCTCCATGCCGATTAAATACACATAAGGAAACTCTAATCCTTTAGCGGCGTGCAAGGTCATCAGTTGGACTTGATTTTATTCTTCCTATTCATCGCTGTTATCAAGAATGCCAGGTAAAGTAAAATTTGCCACAACTTGATCCAGCGTCATTGGCTCTTTCACTGTATTACCTGCCAGCATTTCACTCGTCCATTGGAATAGTGTATCGACATTTTTCATGTGCATCTCGGCCGTTTTGATGCTGGGATAAGTGGAGTAGAGCCAGCCTTGATAGTCGATATCATTTATTACGTTCCGAACCACACGAATGGGATCATGCTCTATTAAGCGCCTCAGCGCATTTATCCAATGGCGGAAACGTTATACCTGTTCCGCTGCCCTGAGGGAAAGTAACTGATTTAGCGCATAATCATCATCAGTGGCAGAAGTGACAAGCGGGCTTCAAGTTGTTGCAACTGTAGCATTGGCGATCGAGAAAAGCCGACTGGATTACCTAAAGTACTAAGATATGTGGCCGAGGCAACCAGTGTAACCAACCCGAGGGTGACAGATCTCGGTGCCAAACGAGTCTGAGATCGCCATGAATTGCAAAGGGGCGTTCAAGCACAGAGGAGGGGTGGTTGTGAAGTAGCAGCTTTAAACGATTGAGATCATATTTTGCCAGAAAAAAACCAGCAGTAATAAATACAACAAAGGTAACACCACCAATCCAGCTTACTACTTTCGCAACACGCGACATATTTACTTCGAAGATGAAGGTGGATAATTTACGCGAGATAACTTTGGCACTACAGCAACTTATTTTGCGGGACACACGTAGCCGACAACCTGCAAGTGCCAATGAATATTAGCAAATTATATATCTGTTTACGTAACAACTAATGCTACGGGTGCGGCGACCTTAATACGTTGGGATAATCTGAAGTATAGCTAAAATAGCAACCTAAGTGCTTAAAATCAATAAATTTCAGTGATAGAAATAAAATTGCGGCTTCACATTCATATCGATGTCTGAGTAGTAAAGTGGCCAATCACGCCGTTCAGGCGGTCCAGGGAGCAATTGCCGAAGCATCGAGCCATATGGTCAGAGATCCGTGCTGCTTGAGAGCGTTGTTGTAAGTGGACCAAGTGGGTTATTTTAAACTTCTGCGTTGCCATAGGGTGCTCATGTTGAAATGACGCAAGCAAACCATCACCCAAATGTTCCATTTATTCAACAAAGCCGCTAGCAATGACAAAGAGATTGACTAAGCAAAAACAAGTTGTACTGGATGATGCTCTCTTTTATTGAATGTTTGCTGGGAAACTTACTTAAGTGTTGACACCGCGTCCCAATTATCCATCTCAAGTAAGTGCTCACTTACCCAATACCTTTTTATCACGTCGATGCCGCTCTTCTGCTGCAACATCTCTATGGCAAGACTTTTTTAACTTATTGATCATCTTATGATGTTACACCGAAGCAATCCACACCACGATTATTGGCGCAGATCGCCCCGCTCGCAAAAACAGGGGGATTAACTATAGACCGATAATAGGTCAAAAAGTGATAACATATGAATAACAATATTGCCAATACCAAAACTCATAACCAAAATAATTAAGCCATTTCCTCCCCAGACACGATCATAAGCATGATGAAAGCGTTTGCGTGAAGCGCGCACTAACAACGCGGGAACAATTGCTGACAGGATAGCCCCCGCTAAGCCCGAAAACCCTATGGCATAAATGAATGCATCTGGCTAGATCATCACCGCAATAATGGGGGGCATGAACGTCACTAGCACGCTCTTAAAACGTCCCTAGGCACTGTCGTTAAATTTGCAGAGATCGGCGAGGTAATTAAACAAGCCCAATGTAACACTGAGAAAAGAGCAGGCGACTGCAAAATTAGAAAAAAGGATAAACAGCAGATCGAGTTTAGCGTGATAGAGAAAATTACCTATTGTGCGCACGAGAACGTCAATATTGCCACTATGTTGGCGAATATCAATAAACTTTTTTCGTGGAAGATTCCCCATCGTTACCAGCAACCAGACAGCATATAATAATGGAAGCCGAATGTAGCAAGACAGAACGGCAATGTGGTTAGTACGTAGGGTAGATAGATAGCGTTAGCCTCTGTGGTATTTAATTGGCTGTACCTGCCACAGTAAGGCGCCGAACGTGATTAGAAAATTGAAAATTTTAGCGCCCAATAATAAGGGCGTAAAGCGGCTTACTGCATGCGTACTTAGCCAAACAATGCATGCCGCTGTTAAAGCGAATACTACTCCACTCAGCTGTGCTGAGAGGGTAATATGCATCTGTGCTAATGTATGCTGTAGAGCCCTGCCACTAGCGGAGGTATAGGCATAGGTCAAGAGGTACATAACGAAAGCAACGCTAAACCCATTGATAATATTCCAGCCTCTGCCCAATAAATCATCCACAATAGTGGCGAAACTCGCGCCAATGGGGTAGTGCAAATTAGCTTCTAAAATCATCAGCCCGGAGTGCAGCATACAAAACCCGGTAAGCACAAGCATAAGCAGCGACCAGAAAAACCAAGCGCCAGACATTACCACGGAAAGGGAAAACATTCCCCCCCACAATAATCATTGTGCCGCCAATGACTGAGGGCGTTTTGTGTGTAGCTGTTAGAGTATCTGCTATTGGGCTTCCTAAGCTAGCGAGGATGAGTTAGTGTTAAAAAAAGGGAGGGGCCTCAGCCTGATCCTTGTAGAGCAAAAAAGTGTTCTTTGGCTAAATTAAATCTACGCGCTGACGTTTTATAACACAGGCGATCTCGCTAATTTAAACCTAAGTAGTACACAATAGGGTGTAGCACGCACATCTCACAGGGAGGCAACACAGGCGCTTTGTAATTATTGCAGTGTATATCTTGTTGGCGAGCTAGGCCATAACAATAGCGTCCCTACCGCGCATCTACGTAAGTAGAGTGAAGCAGAGTCACGGCACATGCGGTAGAAACCTTCGCTGCATGGTGTAGCAGTAGAGGTCGGTCATGTCTATTGGCAGCCTATTTTCCGGGTATCGCTCACTTAGCAATAAATCGCCTCGCTTTACCATGCCTTGTTCTAATCACAGTAACACGACTTTGCATTGCCTGGCACGCATACTCGCAAAGCAGAGCCGGGCCGACAACCACAATTTTCTTGGGCTGTAAAACGCCGTGATCAACCTCACGTAGATCGCGCGTGGAGGTCGGCTTCCTGCCGCAGGATAGACAGTAACAACCAAGCATACTCGCCGTTTTCCCCACTTGATTATGCAAAAATTTGATTGCGTGTTTTATTACACGGCACTATACAAGCTGAATTAACAAGCTGATGGACTTCAACGAGATGCACGCCTAACCCCTAGCCAATAGGTATCGGCATCTATTTTGTTTGCTACCATTTCCTATGTAACAGATGGCTTACTCAATATATGCGGCTAACCTCTATAATTTATTTACGACAAAAAAAGCACGTTCCCTGAGCAGATATGCACGTGCAATAGCTACCGCCTTTACGCAGGCGGGTTAATATACTTAATTTCTCTAGCTGCTATAGCTGTAATCCTATACAATTTTATCATAAGTTTTCGGCAAACAGCGTGTCTGCGTCACATTGCAGTTTTCTCCGTTGAGCTTTCGCCTGTGCCCAATGATGCTCAATGGGATTAAAGTCAGGTGAATAAGTCGGCAAAAATTGGAGTTGATACCCTGCATTTTCAATCGGTTTTAGAATATCCTGACGTTTATGGGAAGGCGCATTATCCATCACGATAACGGCACCTTTTTGTGTACAGGCTAGTAACTCTTCCGTTAACGAGGAATGGAAAATATCACTATTAATATTCCCTTCAAACAAGGTGATATTTAACAATCCTCTATTCCACAGAGCTCCTATCACATTGGTTCTTCCTTTTGCCAGCCAGTCTTGTATCCGATGACATCGATGCCCTTTTTTTGACCATCCGTAACAACGCGGAATATCCTTTGCAAACCTGCTTTGATTGACATAAATAATGGGTTTTCCCTCTCTTTTATATTCCTCAATTTGTTCTTTAAAGCGGGCTCTGGCCTGTGGTTCTGCTTTGAGATGGCTAAGTTTTTTTAGCGGTCAAACCCAAGTCTTTTCAACGCGTAACAAATTCCTTTTTGGCTAACGCCGAATCGCTGAGCTCTTTCAGTTTGATAATCACAAGGATAGTCAAGGAGCTCTTTTTCTAAAGCATCCATATCTATTTTTGTTGCCGGCTTATTACGTTTTGTCAAAGGATGAATGTTTTTTGACCATCTCATCAGGCTGGCAATTCCGACACCAAAGCGTGCCTTTGTTTGCACAAAGGTAAGTTTTTCTTTCTCTCGCATCCCAAGAATATGTTGACGAAATTTTAATTCTATATCAATTTATATAATTACAGCTATGGGAAAAGGCCATGCATAAAAAACATAGCGTTTATGCGTACGTTATCATGTACAACTATGCCGACTTAGCACGTATTGGCGGTAAGAGCGATAAACTCATCTGCTAGCAATATACGCTGTTGTGCTGTTGAGTAACGTGGTATTCGCTAGGTCAAACGGTAGCGAACTCACCCCACTGAAGAGGGCATCCACTGTAGCCAATTTTCACTACTTGCAATTACAATGGTATGGATAGTGGTTTGTTGCATCTAATCATTGATACTGAAGATAATATGTCTAATATGTGCTGAATACGACGCCAGCCAGCAATGTGTTAAGATCGACTATACTCACTGACGCAATGCATGTTTGCTAACGCGATAACACTTTTCTGCTTAAGTATGTTAATAAACACATGATTGCTGAGGGAGTAATTTGTAGTTGAATAACTGACGCAGCAGAAAATCACGAGTATCATATGACTACCTGCGTAACTCGCTTTGCGAGCTTGCTCGTATCGTGCGCCTTTTTTTAGTGGCTAGCATAATGCGTTGCCCGCTTTCATCAGAAGATCGGATTGCTATATGTCTGTCAAAATTTTGTCATCGACTGGTATTGATATCACAACGTTCTGTCAAAATCCTATTCAAGCGCTAAGCCACGCCGAGCAAGGCTTACTGGCCGTATTTGACGACAATATGCCCAGACTATATGCAATTACACCCGAACGCCTAGCACATTTACTCTCTTTAGAGTTGGCGACAACTCACCTGCGTAGTAGCTTACAGGAGAGTCATTCGTCCTCCGCAACCGCATTCGTGCGCCACACGGTGCCTGGTAAGTTTGCTATTTATCATGATTGGTTACCCGATGAAGATTTTCTCCGCCAGGCAGCGCTATGGGGCATTATTTTGCAGCAACCTGTTATTCGGGCAGAGTTAGAATCTTTTATCGATTATTGGCAAGCGGAGGGCAAAATGTTTCATCACGTCCAATGGCAACAAAAGCTAGCGCGCTATCTACAACTTCGGCGCGCGACGGCCAGCAATCCCTGTCAACGCGATATTAATCAGATAAGTGTACCCGATCGCACCATACCTGATGGATTCAGGAGTGAATGATGAAAACAGTAGATAAACTCTTCACACGTTTACGCCAGATAATGCCTGCCCACATTAAACCGCGCTTTGCTACTGGCGAGCAACTGCTAAGATGGAATCTTGAAGAGGGGGAGCAACGTTCAAGAATGATCGCTAGAGAAAACCGAGCGATGCAAATGCAGCGTGTCATGGGTCGATCTGGTATCAGTGAGCTCTATCTAAATTGCTCATTTAACAATTATCAGGTTAATAATGAAGGCCAACGCAGAGCACTGCTTGCCGCACGTAATTACGCATTAGGGTTTGATAACAGTATTGCAAGTTTTATTTTTTCTGGTAATTCCGGTACTGGCAAGAATCACTTGGCTGCCGCCATCGGCAGTCACCTTATTCTTAACGGTAAACATGTGCTCATTGTTACTGTCTATAATTTAATGTCTAAAATAAAGGGCACCTTCAGTGAGCATAGCGAATTGACCCAAGAGCAATTCTTGCACTATCTAAGCACAGTTGACCTGCTGATTATTGATGAAATTGGCATGCAATCTGAGTCACGTTATGAGAAACTGATCATCAACCAGGTTATCGATCGACGCTCATCATCCAAACGCCCTACTGGCATGTTAACGAATCTGAACCACGCGGAAATGACTAAATTGCTGGGCGAGCGTGTCATGGATCGCATGCGGTTTGGGGAGAGTCTATGGGTCACTTTCGACTGGGATAGTTATCGTAAACAAGTGCGTGGCGATGAGTATTAATGTAGTGCAATTCAAGTCAACAACACGCACTTAATAAAGCGGTGCGTAGGGCGGAGTTGGTTGAGGACGATAGCGCACAAGATGGCATCGCCGACAACGCAAAATACCTTTATTTATAGCGCGATGCGCGCGTGCCAGTATGCTTGAAGATGCTGTCTACCGAGTTAGCCAAAAATCGCAAGTTTCTTCTACGCTCATATCTAAAGTGACTGATGCGGTAAAAGAGCAGGTTATAGAATGGCAGGGCAGACTGCTGGCGGCCGTTATATTCCATTGTCTATCTTGATTGTATTGTCGTTAGCGTGCGTCATGATGGCCATGTTATCAACAAATCCGTTTTCCTTGTTTCATGGAAGGATGACAAGGCGGTAACCGGTGATTTGAAAGCTGTGTACTAGGCGGCAACGGAGGAGGCTGCGTTTGCAGGGGCTGGAGAAATTCAGTGATACCTGGGATAGTCGTTATCCACAAATTAGCCGTAGCGGGTTATCCAATTAGGATCATTTGAATACGTTTTTTGTTTATCCATCTGAGATAAGAAAAGTGATTTATACAACTCAGGCTATTGAGTCGTTGAACTGTGTTATCCTTCATGCGATTAAAAAGCGACAACTGTTTCTGTCGAACTGGTGCTTACACAGAAGCCTGTACAGGGTCGCGCGATCATTAAGGCAGTGCACCCTGGAGCAAATAATGCACATTATTGCCCTAATTGCCCTGAAAAAACCATAAGTGGTATTAAAATTCCGGTTTTAATGTGCTTTTCCTCACATTATTTTTGCGATGGTGACCATAAGCTGGAGGAATAGAATCATTTAGGGATTTCATTATGAGCACAACTGAGACCTCTCTCACTGTTAACCCTGATCCGATTGATGTTCAGCCCCCTCCAGCCAAAGAGCGCTGGTGGCAGGTGATGGACACATGGAAAGTCGGCATTATTCCACTACCTCTCTTCATATTAGCAGGTTTCCTGATCGCTATTGATTGTCTTGGCGGTAAACTGCCAAGTGATATTATCATTATGGTGGCAACATTAGCGTTTTTCGTTTTTACCTGCGGTGAATTTGGTAAACGTTTGCCCATCATCGGCAAAATAGTGGCAGCTGCCATTTGCGCTACGTTTATTCCATCTGCACTGGTTTACCATAATCTACTGCTGGATGCGGTGGTTGAGTCGACAATGAAGTTCTACAGAGCGACTAATTATTCTCTATCTTTATATCTGTTGTATCATTGTCGGCAGTATCATGAGCATGATACCACACGGTATTAATTCAGGGTTTTCTACGCATCTTTTTTCCTATGCTTTGTGGCGAAATTGTGGGGATGGTTGTGGGAATGTGTGTTGGTTTGGCGCTCGGCCTTGAACCATTTCAGATCTATTTCTTTATCATTCTGCCGATTATGGCCGGAAGTTTCAGTGAAGGGGCTATCCCACTCTCTATCGGGTACGCAGCACTACTGCAAATGGATCAAGGCATTGCCCTAGGTCGCATACTGCCGATGGTTATGCTGGGTAGCATAACCGTTATCGTTATCTCTGGCTATTTAAATCAACTAGGTAACACAGCTGGAACTCGCATCGACATCTCATTTTTTATCAATTGATACGCCCTAGATTTCCTCCGACTTATAGACCCTTATCGTTATCCGGTTCGTTGGGCCGTGCTGACCGGAGAAAAAGTGCTACACCGCGTGCGCTAGCACTTTTCCCCAGAAAGTTGGAGCATATTGTGCAAAGGAAGATTACCCTCGTCGGGGAAATTTTGCATAAGTCTCAATGGATTAAGATTATAGTGATGGGTAGGGTAAATATGTCAGGCAGGGATTTTGCTCATGTAGTTCCTCTGTCTTGAGGATAAATTCTATTGTTGACCTGTGCGATCTGATGTGCAACATCAAGGAGTGTTTCGATTTACTGGTTTTTGCTGACGGTTAAAGAAGGTGTTCTTTTAACCAACATGTTTTTATGTTAATGAATGGTGCCCGGAGGCGGAATCGAACCACCGACACGAGGATTTTCAATCCTCTGCTCTACCGACTGAGCTATCCGGGCAAGTGGCCGAATTAAACCCTAAAGGCAGGTATTCGTCAACGGCTTTATAATTAAAATCGTGCAAATATGAATTTGCTGTGCTGCAGATAAATTTAACGTTACCGCTAATCTATCCTCCGGGGCTAACGATATTTTTTTCGCCAATTTTTGCTTTGCTGCGTAACTGTTCAAACATCACATTGCTACATTATAAGTCGGGTGTGCTGTTTACACATGTTTGCTTACAGGCATAGTTATTTTTTCTTCATAGCTTCAAAATACCATTTATTTTGTTCGCTCCTGTTCATGCTTTTAAAAGTCAGTAATGCTGTTTTCAGTACATTAATGCGCTTTTTTCCGCTAGTTTCACACCGTTCTTCAAACAGCGTTCTATACTGGGGTGTAAGCTGGCATGAAGTAGGTTGCGTGTGTAGCTTCACTGATTTAGCCTCTCGAACAAGTTTACTCATGTTTTTTTCAGTCGCGGTATGTTCATTTCTATTTAGTAAATAAAAAGCCATATCACTTTATTCAGTGTTACGGTGGTTTTTTGTCACCTAAATCCAAATCAGGTGTTTTCTTTAAAAGCGACATATTACCTGGCTATTTACCGTTCAATACGATGTAGCAGTAATAGATATTACCGTTTTACTGATGGGGGGACATCTTATGGCTATCGCAACTTCTATTAAACTTGATGATGAGCTGAAAAATCGAATTCAACTCTTGACCGAATCGCGCCGCCAGCCAAACCTCACATTGGATTATGTGTGAAGCATTACACAATACATTGAGCATGAAGAAAAACGCGAGACATATTTACGTGACGCACAAAATGCATGGGAAGCGTTCCAGCTTACCGGAATGCATTGGACGATGGAAGAAGTCGACGGATGGTTATTGCAACTGGCTGATAGTAACGACATGGAACCGCCTGAATGTCATCGCTGAGCTGGACACCACAGGCGCTCTCTGACATTCAGCGATTGTAAAGTTTTCTGCCTTCTACAGATCCTCATGCCGCCCGTAACAAGGATATTGCCGAAGTGTGTATAAGTACCAAGATAGTTACATACCAACCTGAATCTGGTAGGCTAATGGAAGAATTGCTGTCTTACCGGAAATGGCCAATGCGTTTTAGCAACGGCGGTTACGGGATGCTTTACCGTATTGAATACGGGCCAGCCACTATTTTGGCAGTACGTCATCAGCGGGAAATCGGCTAGCAGTAGCCAAAAGCTTGTTATCAAGTTACTTACCACCTGAGACATCACAGTGCTATTTTCGGCTGCTGTAGGTGCTGCAAATATTGAAGAAAAGTGCTGGTATCAACAAAACCTCTTGCCTTCGTTATCTCTTTCCACGATTGTCAAAAAACAGCAGCGTTGGCAAACCGAATACCTGCATTATTTGCAATAATCCGCTATTACTTGTGCTACCTGCAGTCACATCTACCCTGAGTATGTGCATCGACTTTAACGCTTGCCTCACTCTAGGATCGCTAAACATATGCGTATCCAGAAATTCGCAGGCGCTACACCACGCTACATAGCGATCGACCCACATTAATCGCCCTTAGCTTTGCGTAAATCTTGTAATAAACATGATGTCATCAGCGATAGGAATAAAACAAGAGGCGTGTCAACGGGTGGGTTCTGCGCTTTAAATAACCCATGTTGCAGTGGTACGCTGTAGATGAGCGCCGCAACGAAAAACAGTATCTGCCAGAAGCGGTATATCTCCTTCACCGCAGAGATGGTGTGACAGAAAGCACAGCCAAAAAACTGATACCGAAGAGAGGCCACAAGATCTGCGCTCAGCGGGCAGCCAAAATGCGGGATAACAAGATAATCGATAAAATTAAGGAGAATAAAAAGTCCATTCTCTCTTGCACGGTTTACACCCAGCGACCAAGTTTAGGTGTGGCTTTGTGTCCGCACAGGATAAAGCGCATTAAAAGCAATCTGATGTCGATGGCGTAGAAATAGAGTGTCTGGCTGCCTAAAACACAAAGCGTGCCTGCTGAATCTAGGCAAAGAACGCGGTAACGTATCAAAAGCCTGTAACATTATCAGCATCTGGGTGAAGCACCGTGCTGATGAGGCGACTGAAGGCACTTGAAGAAAAAGTAGCCAGAGAGGGTATTTTACTTACGGATGCTATCTACGCGCGCTTCCATAAAACTATTTTGCAGGAATTTTATCAGCTCATGTTCCGCAAGAAGTTATATGGAGGTCGGCAAAACCTACACACGGATCTGGACAACTGTTGTGGTATTACAATAATGAACGAACTCATCAGGGAAAAATGTGCTGCGGGCGGACGCGAATGGCAACGTTACTTGATGGTAAACGGGGCTGGACAGAAAAAAATCTGAACTAGATGTCATCTCACAAACACTTGTATAAATAACCCGTATCCGTCAGCTTAACTCTGAGATAATACAAATAATACGAATTACGAGCAACGGATCTATTTTGACTATTGGTATGTGAGAAATTGGAAACTCTGACCCTGTACACTATTGTACCCCTCCGTTGGGACTTAGCTAGTCAATACAATTTTTTCTGGTCGCAATGTGACATATACCAGCACATTGTCTAACATCGATTGCTACAGCGTCACTTTAAGTGGTCGGCTCAAACCGGGAGTTTCGATCACCAATCCATCGTTTAATGTTTCGCGCAATAATCCTTTAAAAATACTTACCGATCCAATAAACTCAGCACCATAGCGACAGGGAGGATGTTCATAGATCTCCTCCGGCTCACCAATTTGGACAAATTGACCTCGATGCATAATCGCAATGCGCCCCGCCATGGTCATCGCTTTCTCTTAATCGTGGGTGACCATGACACATGGTTGCATTCACCAGCTCAAGGATATCAACCACTTCAAGTTGCATCTGATCGCGCAATTGCTTATCGAGCGCCCCCATGGGTTCATCCAGCAAGAGCAATTTGGGCTACTGAGCAAGGCTGCGTGCTAATGCAACACGCTGACGTTGACCGCCCGAAAGCTGATCAGGTTTACGTTTGGCAAACTTCTGCATGTCTACGAGTGTGAGCATCTCTTGAACACGCTGCTGCACTAGCTGGCGAGGTAGCGCCTCTTGGCGTAAACCAAACGTGATATTTGCCTCCACTGTCATATGTGGAACCAGAGCGTAAGATTGAAATATCACGTTAATTGGACGTTGGTAGGGCGGAATATGTGAGATATTTTGGCCATCGAGGATAATTTGACCGTACGTTGGCGGCTCTATCCAGCCAGTATGCGTAACAGCGTGGATTTGCCACAGCCAGAAGGACCGAGTAGTGCAAATATTTCCCCTTTATAGATGTATGATTAATGTCATCGACAGCGTACGCCTTTGTCAGATTGCGAATCTCTAGCGGGGGTGTTAATCGCTTCTTCATATTTCTAGGTGGCGGACGAAGAGTGACATTTTCTACGCGCGCGACTCCATGAATGTCAAGGTTGACAGATAAAATCGGCGAAGGTGGCACCTACCTGCTACCTACAGGTGCCATAAACGCATCCGTTGTCACCACTAGTGGCCACGTTTAACGACCATCCAGGCGCGGGTACGCGCACGCTCGAGAGCCGTATCCTGCACTTTAAGTACAAACAATTTCGCCCTAATTTGCTGATTAGGATAGATCTCGAGGTTATCACGCACAGTGGGATCAACTAAGGATAACGCAGCTTTGTTGGCATTCGCATAAAAAACCGCATTGGAAATGGATACAATCACCTGCGGGTCCAAAATGTAGTTCAACCAAGCATAGGCGGTATCAAGGTTAGCCGCATCTTTAGGTATCGCCATCACATCAAAAAAGGCCAGAGCGCCCTCTTTAGGGATGGTGTAGGCGATATATGTATCTCATTATTGGCTTGATTAGCGCGGTTTTTGGCTTGCAGAACATCGCCAGATCAACCAATGGCGACACAGATGTCGCCACTCGCCAACTCATTGATATATTGCGATGAGTTAAAATAACGAATCAATGAATGCAAATTTAACAGGAGCTCTGTTGCGGGGCCAGTATAATCCTCAACACAACCACTTGCCGGATCTTTACCAAGGGAGTTTAATGCTAACGCGTATATTTCCTCGGGCGAGTCAAGAAAAGCTACGGCACAGCGTTGTAATTTTTGCAGATTCTCTGCTTTAAAAATCAGATCCCAACTATCGAATGGTTCTGTTGGACCCAGATCTCTTTAACTTTATCGACATTGTAGCCAATACCTGTGGTGGCCCACAAATAGGGGATGGCATACAGATTGCCCGGATCATGGAGCGCCACTTTTTGTCATATCACCGGATCAAGCCTTTTGTAATTGAGTAATTTACTTTTATCCAACGGCTGGAAAATGGCCGATTGAAGTTGACGGGCAAGAAAACTGAAGGAGGGAACGACAATATCATCGCCGCTATTGCCTGCCATTAATTTTCCTTATTGGAATCAAACACGTTGTAGTCAACTTTAATGCCGCTTTGCTGTTCAAATTTCTGTACGCTATCTTGTACAGTGTAGTCGGACCAGTTGTAAACATGCATAGTTTTTTTTGCTGTCTCGGCTTTGGCCCTGCTCACCATAAGCGTGCTGATAAACAGCAGGGATAGCAGATCCTTGTAGTGGATAACCATATTTCCCCCCCTTTCGCTTTGCGCTAATGTCAACATTATAATTGACAATATTACTTTTTATTTAAAATATATAACATATTTATTACATTGTGCAGAGAGGGTTGGGCTAGCGATAAATAAATCGGAATTTGCTATGCAACTGGGTAAATCGCAGCACATAACAATCCGCTGTACGTTATAAGCAAAGAAGGGAGCAAGATTATGCGGCGAGCGTAAGTGTAGATTTAATTAGCGTAGCAATTAACATACCAGGGAGTAAGAATAGCAGTAGTGCCGGTTGGCTCTCAATCAATAGAGCCTTACCACAATCGGACATATGGCGAGCTAGAAAGAAAATGAAGCAATAACCGATAAATGCGAGCAGCAGATTCTTTGCGTGCTTGATGTTGATGCACTCCAGTGATCGCTGACGATTCTATCCCTATTAGTCCAAATTTTATTGGCTAACAAGATAAAATCGCAGGCCGATATTATCATCCGTGCTGTGTCAACGGATAAGTTAAATTACGGGAATATGTGATTCGGCGCTGGTCGGCTTACGTTCTCTTGCGTGCAAGCGTCCGGACATTTACCGGAGTAGAACGGTGCCCATAAGTCGGATGGTACTGCAGGCAGTCAATGGTAACCTGCCTGCTAGTCAATTGATGGCGTGATGCAAATCGCCGCTATCAATAATAACGTCGCTTAATCGGTTCAAATGGCTTGTCGGAACGTCAACAGCGTCATTATCGGTGGTAGTAAGACAACGTTAAAAGTTCCAATTTAGGTTAAAGCCTAGCGTAACCGGGTTCGTTTTAAAGCTATCGGGTTTGGAAAAAGGCATACCAGCAAACAGATGATAGTCTGCGTTAAAGACGCGTCCTTTAAGACCGATAACACCGCCAGCCAGGTGCCTGTCCAACAGATTTTCACTATCTATCGTATCCACTTCCCGCACCATAGTCCGCGGCAAGATAGAGCGATTGATTAGGCAATGGGGTAAGCCAATCGATCTCATTACGCACATACCAGCCACGGCTAGCGCTAAGTGTGCGTTCGCCATCAAAGCCGCGCACTGTCCAGCGATCACCAATAGCGAACTGTTCTGGCGGCGTTAACGGGGATCGGCTTGTCTGCCGTAGGTCGTTCAGATTATATTGAATGAAAATGGTGTTTGCTAAAGGTAAATGGGAAACTGAGCTGTACATTAAGCTAAAATACATTTCCGAGCGTCGTTGCCTCTCCAAAAAACGCTTCTGGTGCGGGTTGATCGCCGAACCAACGCATACCGTGTTGCCAGCTAACGCCCGTATCTAGCGTTGTAGCACCAATAAAGTGCTGATGTTGATTGCTGTTCGGGCTGAGAAATACCTCACTCACATAACCGGGTACGATCTTCAGTTGTAACACGCTATGGTCAAGCGTCTGCGCGGGGACCAACACGCGTGTCATAACATAGCCTTTGTCTATTAGCCGATTCTGAATATAGCTCATCAGTAAATCGATACATGCGTACCAAAACAGCGAGTTACCGCCTGTTTCGTCAGGGAGAGTAATACAGAAGCGAAGAGGTGATGTTGTGGGCTGCTTAACTAAACCTGCTAAATCTTAACGCAGGGATGTTCAACAGGAAAAGCAATTTTCCCTCCGCTCATGCGGGGAGATGCAAGATGAATATCGGGTTTGTCGGGCGAGAGTTTCTGCTCTCGTGCTTGTTGCCGTTGCTAAATAAGTTGCTCGCCACCAACAGAAAGAAGATCTACCGCGTAGACAGGTGCGATGAAAATGAGTGGTGTGAGAATAGTAAAAAAGCGAAGCGTACCTTTTGGCTCTAATGAATTTTTACAAAAATTAGCCTAAATAAATTATTTATTTAAAATAATTTATTGAGATAAAATACTAGTAGGATGAGCTAGTGCCAGATTCTCTATTTTTAACTAAGTAGTAGAGTTCTGCATTAATGGGTGTACTAATGTTTTTTAATTTAGCTCGGCGTAAAAGGTAGCCAGTAATATAGTTAATTTCAGTTTGCCGACCTGCACGAATATCTTGTAACGTAGATGAAATGTTGTTACCAGTCGATTGGATAACAGTAAATACTTCCTTAAGGAGTTCATTATAACTTATCGTCAGTTTTTCTGCCTGCATTACCGCCACGATCTCATTACATAGTGCTTTTATCGTTGCATGATGCACTAGCAGTTCACCATTGTAACAGTTGTATTTTACGGTGAGTGGATTGATGACACAATTGATAGCTAATTTCATCCACTGGGCTTGCTGAATATGGTCGTTCCATACCGTAGGTAGAGCACGATTTAGTTGTGTGACAATATGACTTAGCGCGCTGTCTGTATTTTTTGCTGTGCCGATTTTGGTTAGACCATTCGCCGTATGGTATGTTATGCCGCTTTTACGATATGCTGCTTGATGGGTAATGCCAATAAGCAGAGGCTGTGGCAACATTCCTAGTTCATCCAGCGTACCTATTCCATTTTGTAAAAATAAAATGGGACAACTAACAGGCACATGCTGTTTTAATTCGCTTAACATCGATGCTACTTGCCATGCTTTGAGTGTGACAATAAGCAACTCACACAGGTGTAATTTTGCATAATTATTAGCTGAAATAGATTCATTAACTAGAGTTCCATCGATATTTTTTAGCGTGATATTAAAGTGTGATAGTCTGTCTTTGAGCCATCCTTGCACAGTGTGCCGCTGCTTTTTCAATGCAAATAACCATATTTGTCCTAATGCGCCACAGCCGAGTACGGTAATATTCATTCTTTCTGTCATGTTATATGTACGTTAATTTTTTCCTGCAAGCAGCGATACATTATTAGCTAAGTAGATCACTGGTCGATTCTAACTTGCATATTTATTAGAGAACAGGATACCCTATCCTAGTTTACACACTAGCCATAAACGTTATTTATTGTCGCACCCGTTATAATTTATACTTGTAAGACATTCTTTTATTCACCCTCTTGAAGTTCGTCTTGAGCTGTGCATTCATGTTACTCATCAATTTAACCTACACCTTCATTAAAGCATATACCCTGTACAAGGGTGAGACAGCCGATCTTGCCCGCGCGCATCTAAGTTGTATCAATCGCCTGATGAGGTGATGAAAAACAAATAAACGCCTTACGCGCTATGTCCCAAGTGGAGAGTGATAGCAGATGCTCATCCTACCTCAATCGATTAAATTAGATTTATATTAAGAAATAATGTACATAGCTAATCCGTTTTAATTCATAAGGATATTATTTATTGCGTGTTGTATTTTGGGGAAGGAAGGTAGCGTAGCGTTTAATTTTGCTCTATTTGAGCGTAACATGTCGTCCACCTTTATTTCAGGAATTGCCTATGCCTTCATTTGATATTGTATCCGAAATTGAAATCCACGAAGTACGTAATGCTATGGACAACGCGAATAGAGAAATAGCGACCCGGTTTGATTTTCGCAATGTAAATGCATCCATTGCGTTAAATGAAAAAGAAGAGTGCATTAAAGTGTGTAGTGAATCTGATTTTCAGGTAAAACAGATCACCGATATATTGCGCGAAAAAATTCTTAAACATAGCATAGATGTGGCAGTGTTAGCGATAGCAGATCAGGTTGAGCACAACGGCAAGAATTGGAGTCTAGATATTATGCTTAAGCAGGGTATTGACACCGATACGGCTAAAAAGCTGGTCAAACTGATTAGGAGTAGCAAATTGAAAGTGCAAACACAAATTCAGGGAGAATCATTACGTGTTACTGGAAAATCTAGGGATGAACTACAACAGACGATGGAGTTGGTTCGCGAAGCAAACCTAGGCCAGCCTTTTCAATTTAAAAACTTCCGCGATTAATAATCTAGTGCGTCGGGCTATAGGCAAAGCAGAAAATAGCGAAGCGCTCTCTTTATGTGTATTAATCACGACTTGATCTAACACTGGATCTTGAAAGGTTGAGAGTTACCAGTTTTTATATAGGTGTTGAATCCTTATACAAAACTGAACGTGGGGTTGTTGACTATGCGGTTGAATGCCGTGTACAGGGTCATCAGCGGACCAGTAATGAAGTGCGTGTTTATCTCTGTCAGTGGAGTGCGCTCCATCTGGCAGCGGCATGACCTGGAGAACTGCCGTAAGCGACTGAAGGCACTTGAAGAAAAAGTAGCCAGAGAGGGTATTTTACTTACGGATGCTATCTACGCGCGCTTCCATAAAACTATTTTGCAGGAATTTTATCAGCTCATGTTCCGCAAGAAGTTATATGGAGGTCGGCAAAACCTACACACGGATCTGGACAACTGTTGTGGTATTACAATAATGAACGAACTCATCAGGGAAAAATGTGCTGCGGGCGGACGCGAATGGCAACGTTACTTGATGGTAAACGGGGCTGGACAGAAAAAAATCTGAACTAGATGTCATCTCACAAACACTTGTATAAATAACCCGTATCCGTCAGCTCAACTCTGAGATAATACATTTTATGTATATCGTGTTGCGGTTATGCGTACAGCGATGGGTCTTAAATTGCCTTGCAGCTACAGTCACAACGGTGCGATGCTGTGTTTAATGTTATAAACAATTCGATGGTATTACGGCGTATAGATTACGGTATCCCAATCTATCTGGCATCAATCACTCGCTAACTGTGCTTCCAGCGATGCACGGTTAGTAATTTTGCTATCAATTTTGATATAAGCGCTCTTCTCTGCGGGAATAACTAACGCTGCCTCAACACCTGGTTGACATAAAAACCAATATTCTAGGTTGGCTGTGCTTAACGCTTTTTCGTTGAGAGCGATACGCATGCTGGTGATATATGGTGGTTCTTGCATGGTAAAACTCATCATTAGCCAAACTAGACTGAGCACAACACCAGCAAAAAATACGGCTGGTATACCGTAGAAGCTGATAACTAATCCACCAAGATTACCCCCTACCGCTACGCCAAGGAATTGTGATGTAGAATAAATTCCCATTGATGTGCCTTTATATCCAACCGGGGATTCCTTGCTAATTAGAGAGGGTAAAAGTGCTTCTAGCACATTGAAAGCTAAAAAAAACAGCTGAATACCACCAATGCAAAACTCCACTTTCTTGTCGCATTGCCACAAAATAAGTTCTGCGACTATCAGCAGGGTAACACAGAGGATCACGACTTGTTTTCTATGCTGCTTTTTTTCAGCATAGAAAATAATAGGAATGATAAAAACAAAGGCAATTAGCATAGTAAATAGGTAAATTTTCCCTTGCTGTTGGGTAGAGAAACCTAAGGTTGCCAGCTGTTGAGGCAATGCAAGGAAGATCGACATCAACAGTGCGTGCAGGCTGAAGATGCTGAAATTAAGTTTAAGTAAATTGGGATTAAAGAGAGTCTGACACCACCCGCTCTTCACCATGTTACATTCACGGTTCAATATTGGTGGTGGTGCTTTGGGTACGATGTGAAGTGTCACCCATATAGCAATAAGGGCAAGGACCGCAATCGCCCAGAATAGCATAGATAAGCCATAAGCACTGGCCACTATGGGTCCAATTACCATGGCGGCGGCAAAGGTAATACCAATGCTTACCCCAATTAGCGCCATCGCTTTTGTGCGGTTTTGCTCTCTGGTTAAATCGGAGAGTAATGCCATGATTGCGGCAGCTACCGCGCCACTACCTTGCAGTGTGCGCCCTATAATGATTCCCCAGATAGAATCTGTTAGTGCAGCAATGATGCTGCCAATAAGAAAAACGAATAATCCTAGAACAATTAATGGTTTTCGTCCTACTTTATCCGATACCAAGCCCAGTGGGATTTGAAAGATTGCCTGTGTGAAACCATAGACGCCAATGGCTAGACCGATTAAGAACGGATTGGCTCCATGTAGTTGTAAACCGTAAGTGGTGAGGACAGGCAGCACCATGAACATGCCTAGCATACGTAGTGCGAAAACGGCACCTAAACCCCATGTTGCTCGCTTTTCAGTTGCCGTCATTGAGTTGTCGTTCATGAATTTCCTGTTTTTCAACTTACTGTTTTAATAGTGCATTGTGGTGAGAAGCAGATAAGGCGAACTAGCTGATACCATGCTAGTAGGGTGATCTTTGTAACGGTACTAAGGTAAGCCACATAAAAGGTACAATACGCAGGAAGCTAAGTCCGAGCTGCCCTGCTAGTTAGAACAGCAGGGGTAATCGATAGTGATTTATGTATTGTCCATGCCATGCTATTTTAGCATAGGATGGCTAAGAGTGTCGTTGAGCGATGGTGTATGGAGTCAACTGACATCATGACACTTAATGCGGTAATGGCAACGATCGAGAAAACAAAAAGCTTACGCGCCCATATTGAATCATTGGTTGTCTTATAGCCAGATAGGGCAATCCCTAGCCACCACACGCTAACGGCTGTGGCAACAACCAGATATTTGTAGCCAGTATAACCGCCAAGCGTTAATGCGAGTGTGGCAAAGGTAAACGCCAAAATGTAGAGAATAATATGGTTTTTTGCGACTGAGATCCCTTTCACAACCGGAAGTACCGGGATATTGGCCGCCTGATAATCTTTAAATCGAAAAATCGCAATCGCGTAAGAGTGAGGCATCTGCCATAAGCTAAAAATAGCTAACAGGATCATTGCGCCGGCATTAAATTCATTAGTCACTGCACAGTAACCAATCACCGGGGGAGCTGCACCTGAAAGGCTACCGACCAGTGTGCCATATACCGAGTGACGTTTCATGTAGAGGCTGTAGATGCCAACATAGACAATAAAACCGATAATGGAGAGCCACATTGCGAGTAAATTAGCGGCACAACAGAGTAGACTAAAGCCAGAAATACCTAAAACAGTTGCATAAACTAAGGTAACTCTGGTCGAAATAAGTCCTCTCACCAAAACACGGTTTTTAGTTCTCTCCATTTTTTTGTCAATGTCGCGGTCGATATAATTGTTAAAAACGCAGCCTGATGCGACCACGAATGAAACGCCAACTAACGTGGCAAAAAAAAGTGGTAGATCAGTAGTTCCTTGAGCTGCTAGCAGGAATCCGCCGATAACAGAAATGAAGTTCCCAGCAATGATGCCAGGTTTTATCACCTGTATATATTGCTTAACCATGATCTCTTGCTCTTTAACCAGGCATCATATTGTAATTAAGATTCCACATAATCCATAAAGAGCCTACAACAACAATAAGAATAATGATCACTGCGAAGACGAAGGCGACCATATTCCAGCCACCTTCAGTTTTAGTATCTAGGTGTAAAAAGTAGATTAAATGCACAATTATTTGTATGACAGCGCAGATGATTACCGTCGCATAAAGCGCATTACGTGGCAAGATGTTACCCATTACCATGGCAAATGGTATAGCAGTTAAAATAATTGACAGTATAAAGCCAGTCAAGTGAGCTTTGGCGCTCACGTGTGGCGTACTGTTACGCGGCGTGGTTGCATCAACCATTTACACTTTCCCCATAAGATAAACAATGGTAAAAACCAGGATCCATACCACATCTAGGAAGTGCCAAAACAGGCTAAGACACAAAATACGCATGCGGGTGATTTCATTAATGCCACGCATTGCTACTTGTATCATCATCACCAGCATCCAGACCAAACCAGCGGTAATATGTAGACCATGTGTGCCGACCAGGGTGAAAAAACCGGAAAGGAAACCACTTCGATCAGGACCAAAGCCCTCAGCAATAAGTTTATGAAATTCATAAATCTCCATGCCGATGAACCCTAATCCTAAGAAAAAAGTGAGCGCTAACCAACCGTTAACGCCGTTCTTGCATTGCTTATTCATGGCGATAACGGCCATGCCATACGTGATCGAACTGAAAAGGAGGAGAACAGTTTCAACTAAAATGTAAGGAAGCTCAAATATCTCTTTACCCGAGGGGCCACCCGCGAGGTTGTTCACCATGACCGCATAGGTAGCGAAGAGGGTCGCGAACATGATGCAATCACTCATCATGTAAACCCAGAAACCAAATATTTTATTGGCTTCCATATCGTGATGATGTGCCTCATCGTAGACATTCTGGTGATGTAAAGTGTTAGTTACCATTATTTCAAACCTGCCTTGCTGATTTGGTTAAAGTGGTGTTCCTCAATTTTTTCTATCTCATCGACGGGAACATAAAAATCAACATCTTGGTCAAAACTCTTGCCAATCCAGCACGCCACAGCACCCACGAATGAAAGCGCCATTAGCCACCAGATGTGCCATACTGCAGCAAATCCTAAAAGAGTGGCAAAGAGTGCAATGATAATGCCAGCACCGCTATTTTTCGGCATGTGTATTGGCGAGTAGAGGCTAGGCTGCTGGTAGGCTTTACCTAGCTCTTTCATCTCCCAAAATGCATCACGACCGTGGATTTCTGGAGTAACCGCAAAGTTATAAAATGGCGGCGGTGAAGAGGTTGCCCACTCTAATGTGCGTCCACCCCATGGGTCACCTGTTAAATCACGGTTATGGTAGTGGTTTTTCACTGAAATAATGAACATAATTATTTGACACACTACACCGCATGTAATCAATACAGAACCGAGTGCGGCAACGACCAGTAGGGGATGAAATTCAGGATCAATGTTTTGGCCAAGACGACGTGTCATGCCCATGAAACCAAGGAAATAGAGCGGCATGAAGGCGATGAAAAAGCCAATGATCCAAAACCAGAATGCACGCACGTTCCAGGCTTCGTTTAGCTTAAATCCGAAGGCCTTCGGGAACCAATAAGTGATACCTGCCATCAAGCCGAAGACAACACCGCCGATGATGACATTGTGAAAATGTGCTACTAAGAACAGACTATTGTGTAGTAGGAAATCAGCTCCAGGAACTGAGAGCAGAACGCCCGTCATACCGCCGATGGAAAAAGTCACCAGAAAGCCGACGGTCCATAACATAGCAGGGTGCATCTGAATACGTCCCTGGTACAGGGTGAATATCCAGTTGAAAATTTTCACACCTGTCGGAATAGAGATAATCATCGTAGTAATGCCAAAAAAGGCATTAACATTAGCACCTGCACCCATGGTGAAGAAGTGATGTAGCCAGACAATGAAGGATAACACGGTGATAACAATCGTCGCCCACACCAGCGAGGTATAGCCAAACAGTCGTTTCCTTGAAAAGGTTGCAGTCACTTCGGAAAAAATACCAAACACAGGTAAGACAAGAATGTAAACCTCTGGGTGACCCCAAATCCAGATGAGGTTCACATACATCATCATGTTGCCACCCATATCGTTAGTAAAGAAATGGAAGCCTAGATAGCGGTCGAGTGTTAATAGCGCAATAGTGACAGCTAAAACGGGAAAAGCTGCGAGAATTAAAATATTGGAGCAGAGTGAAGTCCAGGTAAAAACCGGCATTTTAAACAAGCTCATGCCTGGTGCGCGCATTTTAAGGATAGTAACGAAGAAGTTAATCGCTGTGAGTGTCGAACCTATACCTGATAATTGAAGGCTCCATATCCAATAGTCAACACCGACACCTTTGCTGTACTCAATGCCGGATAAGGGCGGATAGGCAACCCAGCCTGTTTGTGCAAACTCACCTAAACCGAGTGAGATATTTACCAGGATGACGCCGGTCATTGTTAACCAAAAACTGAGATTATTTAGGAAGGGGAACGCAACATCGCGTGCGCCGATTTGTAAGGGCACGATAAAATTCATCAAACCAATGATGAATGGCATTGCCACAAAGAAGATCATGATAACACCGTGCACGGTGAAAATCTGGCTGAAATGGTGCTCGTTCAGAAAGCCAGGTTCACCTGCCGAAGCGATTGCCTGTTGCGCGCGCATCATGATTGCGTCGGCAAAACCTCGTACCAGCATGATGAAGGCGAGGATAACGTACATGATGCCAATTTTTTTATGATCAACCGACGTTAACCATTCGGACCAAAGGGGCTTCCACTTACCGAACCACGTTATAGCAATGATTACGCCCAGGGCAACTAAACCGATTACTGCCAGAGTAACCATAACAATGGGTTCATGGGTGGGTATAGCGTCAAAAGTTAATAGTCCAAACATGTTAGTGCTCCTCGGCAGTCGCGTGAACGGCGTGATTCATATCACTATGGTGTGACATGGGCATATGGCCATGCTCCATACCGAATGTGGCGATGATCTGTAAAAATAAATCTGGATTAGCAATAGAGAAATATTCAACAGGTTGATTCTCGCTAGGCTTAGCCACATGCTTAAAATCATCCATAGAACGCAATTGGTTTGGAGAAGCCTTTACCCGCTCAACCCATTGTTGGAATTCGGCATCATCTTTAGTCGCGTTTACTTTAAATTTCATTCCCGAAAAGCCATGCCCGCTATAATTTGCTGAGATACCTTTGAACTCACCAGGTTCGTTCGCAATCAGGTTAAGCCGGGTTTGCATTCCAGCCATGGCGTAGATCTGGCTACCTAACGTGGGAATAAAAAACGAGTTCATAACTGTGTGGGAGGTAACTCTAAATTGTACTGGCGTATTTGCAGGGAAGGCGATTTGATTCACTGTGGCTATGCCAAGTTCTGGATAGATAAATAGCCACTTCCAGTCCAGTGCAATAACATCAATTTTCACTGACGCGACTTGAGCAGCCAGGGGTTTGCTCGGTTCGAGAGCATGGGTGGTCTTCCAAACGAGCAACGCTAAGAAAATAATAATTAGAATGGGTACTGTCCAAATGACTGCTTCGATCTTGTTGGAGTGCGACCAATTGGGGCTGTATTTAGCGTTGGTATTTGAGGCGCGGTAGCGCCAGGCAAAAAACAGCGCCATTGCAATGGCCGGAATGACGACAACTAACATCAGACAAAACGCGGTAATGATGAGAGATCGTTGTTCAATAGCAATTTGACCTTTGGGATTGAGCAGGGCGCTGTTACACGCAGAGAGGGGTAATGTAATTATCGAGGTTAGGAAAAGATTTAATTTGTTTCTTAGTTGCACGAATCTCATGAAGTGGCCTCAATGTAAGAAGCTTTAATCTATCTTACCTATTTCATGGCATTCTAAGGCAAGCTTCACGAAGAGTAAACCTACTTAAACACTTATCAATATGTTGTTAGAATTCCGTAGGAACAGGGTCAACTGATTTAGTGTGTTAATGTTTTTCATTATTGTGATAGGAGGAATACATTACACCAGATCTAAATCGCCTTATTTACTGTTAAAATAGGCTCGCGACTCTTTGTTAACTGGGCTGCAATAAAATAGACGCCTCTCAATGTTACGTTGCTTACATCGATTGCGACATTTTTACTATTCCTAATAGGAAATTAAGAAACCACTTTTCATGTTAACAACTAAGGGTTAACTAACTTAACGTTAATTATAGCAACTAGTTGTTTTTCCAACTTATTTACATGTATTCGCCGCAGACGGCAGTTGAGCAAATGAGTTCTCAATTTTTCACGTCAGGGTAATACGGGCTAACTCGTTGATTAGGTAAATTAATGCTATGTTTGAGTAGATAGTTACAGTTGGGGTATGACAGTGTGTAACCGTGCGAAGCACGGTTACATAATTTGCCTCAAATCTTATCCACTGTTTTTGGTCGAATAACCATAGCAAGCAGATCTGCTGTGGAAAATCTATGGATACTACCATGACAGCGTGCATTATATATTAAGTTGGGCTTTATTGAATAACTCAGAACTTGTGATTACTGGCTCTCTAAGTAGATTGATTGTTATGCGATCCGGATACTGTTAGGGATTCCTAACTGTGTCATTTTGTTAAGCGCGTTGACCATCGCCATTGCCTCACCTACCTGCGCATCATAGTCACACAGACTTAGATGATCGCCCATGAGTGTTTTGAACCGGAACACAGTGGTTTCAGCCACTGGAAGAATCAGCGGTCTTATCTTCTTTCTCAGCAGGGCATCATGACAGTAGCGGGTATTGTATTTATCAGAGCTGGTATAGCCTGAGCATCAGTCGTACCGTTTAACGATAAATCGGCACAGATAATTTCATGTGTCGGGCTATCTACTGCCACAGAGGTGATAGCCATGTCTGACCGACCACGCCGCTCAGGCGGTCCAGGGAGCAATTGCCGAAGCATCCAGTCATATGGTCAGAGATCCGCGCTGCTTGAGAGCGTTGTTATACGTGGACCAGTGGGTTATTTTAAACTTCTGCGTTGCCATAGGGTCCTCATGTTGAGATGACGCAAGCAAACTATCACCCAAATGTTCAATCTATTTAACAAAGCCATTAAATAGGCGTACCTTATTATTGATGCCCAATAGATTAACCATGACAATGCAATGTTACAGGCGTCACTGTTTTTCGGGTAAAACCGTGAGGATGGCGATGAACAACTTTCTGTAAGCGCTCTCTGACAACATTAATTATCTGCAAAGGCGACTTTATCTCTCACATAGTCTCTGGGCTCATCAGCCATACCGAAATAATAACCACCGATTATTCATCGTAAAAATGTTATCGGTCCTATCCCAACAAATTGTTTTTATTGGCCTATCTACGTGATAAAAATAATTATTGTCGTATAATATATCTCATCTGCAATTTGCAAGGTATGTAATAAATTTTGTAGCGCACCGGAACATTTTGTTGTGCGTTCCGCGTCACGGAAAATGTATATAGCGGGGAGTACGCATCTATCACGGTAAAATACTTTAGTGCGCTTAGTCTGATTATTTTATCCAGCGCTGATGAGTAAAAAAATAGTGGCAATTTATTTATTTGTACAAACAAAAAATAGGTAAAATAAATTGATTATCGTGTTCAATAGGTATAAGAAATAACTTATCTTTTTCATCATTGAATGTTCGTTGGGCGGTTCAGTGGGTCAACAGGTGATAGTGAAATGGACAAATTGGTAAGTGAATTAATAGAAAAAAAGCTACGTGCTGTGTTTCAACCCGATTTTCTCCAAATTGATAATGAAAGCCATCACCATCGCTCAGAGATGGGAGCGGAAAGCCATTTTCGCGTGGTGATCGTGAGTCAGGCTTTTCTTGCACAAACTGCGGTTATGCGCCACCGAGCCGTCTATTCTACACTAATAAGTGAGCTTGAACGCGGCATCCATGCCTTAGCACTACATATTTATACCCCGCAGGAGTGGGTAGCGCGACGAAGGCAGACACCAATTTCTCCCGCTTGCCAAGGTAGCGATGCACTTGCAGTGAATGGCAACTAAATTTGCGTGGTTGCCTACTAATCTAGGGTGAGCAGTGACGTGGGTGATAAACATGAAAGCTGTTGTAGATAATAGTGCTCTGTTCTCGACTCGCTCTAGAAATATGACTATGATATGGCCCCTTTGCTCTAATTATTATTTTACGCATTGTTTAACCTGTATGAGGCGGCACGCTTTAATCAGGTCACTCCAGTGATTAGATGCCGTGAAAACTATTTTTTTATGTACCATCTAAATCTGATCCAGTAAAAGAATTTTGAGGTATCAGGATGCAATTTTCAGTTGAAACCACTCAAGGACTTGGCCGTCGCATGGCGATTACTGTACAAGCAGATGTAATAAAACAAGCAGTAAATAAAGAGCTCATTGAAGTGGCTAAAAAAGTAAGGATTGATGGCTTTCGTAAGGGCAAAGTGCCCATGAATCTTATCGCGCAGCGTTATGGTGCCTCTGTTCGCCAGGATGTGCTTAATGAAATAATGCAGTGGAATTTCATTGATGCGATTTTAAAAGAAAAAATCTCTCCGGCAGGGTCGCCAAGTTATTTTCCAGGTGAGTACCATGAAGGAGATAATTTTAACTACGTAGCTGAGTTTGAAGTTTTTCCTGAAATAGAATTAAAGGGATTGGACGCGTTAGAGATAGAAAAACCGATTGTTGAAATTACCGAAGAGGATGTCGATCACATGGTCGATACACTACGTAAGCAGCAGTCAACCTGGCAAGAGAGTAATGAGGTAGTCCAGGACGATAATCGCGTGACTATCGATTTTAAAGGTAACATTGCTGGTGAAGAATTCGAAGGTGGGCACGCCAGCGATTATCGGTTTATTATCGGCCAAAAAGGCTCAGTTGAGGGGTTCGATAAAGGCCTTATTGGCTGTAAAGCAGGTGAAGAATTTGCCATTGATGTGACCTTTCCTGAGAATCATCAAGCTGAACAATTGCGCGGTAAGACGGCGAATTTTGCCATCACACTTAAAGAAGTTGAAGTTCGAGAATTGCCAGCACTTAACGAAGATTTTATTGCGCGTTTCGGTATTGTAGATAAGACGATAGATGGCCTAAAGCGTGAAGTGCGAAGGAATATGGAGCGCGAGTTAGTCAGCATAATACGCAATTATATCAAAGCGCAAGTCATTGATGGCCTTATCGCTGCTAATCCACTTGAAATTCCAGTAACCCTGATTGAAAGTGAGATTAAAGAACTTAGTCAACAGGAAAAACAGCGTCTCGGTTATATGGATAAAAAACCGCTTGAACTGCCAAAAGAAGTATTTGAAAAACAAGCCGTACGCCGTGTAAAAATGGGTCTATTGCTTAATAAGATAATAGGTGCGCATAATCTTGAAGTGGATGAAAATCTAGTACAGATGTTTATTGAAGAGACCGCCGCTTCTTATGACGAGCCACAGAAGGTTATTGATTATTACGAAAATAACCCGCAGATGATGAAGAACATCCAAAATGCGGTGCTTGAACAACAGGCCATCGACATCCTGGTAAGCCAGGCTAAAGTTTGTGAAAAGGTGATGGGATTTCAAGAGATCATTGCTATTCAGGGTGTAAAATAGCCTATCGGTGCGCTACCACCGCGCCCGTTACTTTTTCTGTAGCGGGTTTTTTATTTATACAGTGAAGTCAGCGTGTTAATTTTCTATCTCAGCATAAATATCAATAGGATTTGAGCTTGTCTAAGTAGGATGAACATCGTACCGGAAAGTGCTGATAAATGGTTCATAAGCCAAGGTACGCAATCTACATGGCGAATGCGTCGTATGTTTATTTAGTGAAGTGGGAGATAGCCTTAACTCAGACTATTTTGACCGGGTATAGTGCATGTACCATAGAATTGATCAAAAATTTCAATGAGGAGAAGGTGATGTCGCATAGTGATAAGCATAATTTTTTGGCACCAGCGATGGCACTTGTGCCTATGGTTGTTGAGCAAACGTCGCGTGGAGAGCGCTCTTACGATATCTATTCGCGATTACTTAAAGAGCGTGTCATTTTCTTAACGGGCCAAGTAGAGGATTACATGGCCAACCTGATTGTTGCCCAAATGTTATTTTTGGAAGCAGAAAATCCGGAAAAAGATATCTACCTATATATCAACTCACCAGGTGGTGTGATAACCGCCGGCATGTCAATTTACGACACCATGCAATTTATTAAGCCCGATGTTAGCACGATTTGTCTTGGGCAGGCTTGTTCGATGGGATCTTTCTTATTGGCTGCGGGGGCGAAAGGCAAGCGGATATGTTTGCCCAATTCACGTGTCATGATCCATCAGCCACTGGGTGGTTTTCAAGGACAAGCGACGGATATTGAAATTCATGCGCGTGAAATTTTAAAAGTGAAACAATGCATGAATGAGTTAATGGCCCAGCATACAGGCCAAGCTTTAAAGCAGATTGAACTTGATACAGAAAGAGATCGGTTCCTTTCTGCCAGTGAGGCGGTTGCGTATGGCTTGGTCGATAAAATAATAACCCATCGGGAATAAGATTCTCTGACGACCTGTTTGAACTATAGTTAACAGCTAACAGGAAGCAAAGATAAGTCATACCGAACATACCGGCTACTACCACACTGAAAAGTATAGTTTAATCACGAATTGAGGTTAGCTGATGACAGATAATCGCAAAGACAGCTCTAGTAAATTGCTCTATTGCTCATTTTGCGGCAAAAGCCAGCAGGAAGTGCGAAAATTAATTGCTGGGCCATCCGTGTATATCTGCGATGAATGTGTCGATTTGTGTAACGACATTATTCGCGAAGAGATTAAAGAGATGATACCCTGTCGTGAACGCGTTGCGTTACCAACACCGTATGAAATTCGCCAACACCTTGACGATTATGTCGTTGGTCAAGAGAGAGCAAAGAAAGTACTAGCTGTGGCTGTCTATAACCATTACAAACGGTTGCATAGTGAAGATATAAAGCAAGATGTTGAACTTGGTAAAAGCAATATTTTGCTGATAGGCCCAACTGGTAGCGGCAAAACGCTTTTAGCAGAGACATTGGCGCGCGTGCTTCATGTTCCTTTCACTATGGCAGATGCAACGACGTTAACTGAAGCAGGCTACGTAGGCGAAGATGTAGAGAACATTATCCAGAAATTATTACAAAAATGTGAATATAATGTGCAGAAGGCGCAGCGTGGCATTGTTTACATTGACGAAATTGACAAAATTTCACGCAAATCAGATAACCCTTCGATTACGCGCGATGTATCTGGAGAGGGAGTCCAACAGGCATTATTAAAATTGATTGAGGGCACTGTCGCCGCCGTACCTCCGCAGGGTGGGCGTAAACACCCCCAACAAGAATTCTTGCAAGTGGATACCTCCAAAATTCTCTTCATTTGTGGTGGCGCATTTCCTGGACTAGATAAAGTCATCATGCAGCGTGTCGAAATGGGATCAGGCATTGGATTTGGTGCGGCGGTTAAAAAGAAATCAGAACAGGCCACTGAAAGCGAACTATTTTCACAAGTCGAGCCAGAAGATCTGATTAAATATGGTTTAATTCCTGAGTTCGTGGGTCGTTTACCCGTTATTACGACACTCGGTGAGCTAGACAAAGCGGCACTTATCAAGATTCTATTAGAGCCAAAAAATGCACTAACTAAACAGTATCAAGCACTACTGAAATTTGAAGGTGTCGAGCTGGAATTTCGTGAAGAGACACTGATTGCTATTGCGGAAAAAGCCATTAGTCGTAAGACAGGTGCCCGTGGATTGCGTTCTATAGTTGAAGCTGCGCTGTTGGAAACCATGTACGATTTGCCTTCGATGGTGGGCGTGGAAAAGATTATTATTGATGAATCCGTCATCACTACCCAGTCAAAGCCCATGCTAATTTACGGGAAATCTGAAGCTCAGGCTTCAGGGAAATGATTAAAATTACCCAGTAGCAGTGATGAAGCACCGGCAAAATGGGGTATATTTTTTTTAAAAAAATCTATGCGATTGAATATTGCTGGTTTGTCCCCATCTGTGTAATTAACTTACTGGGGAAGATTACACATCCACTGCACAATGGAGTAACCTGTTACCCGCGGAAATTAATTTATAAGAGAGAGCTCTATGAATTCCGAGCGCCCAGAACATATTGAAATCCCCGTGTTGCCTCTACGCGATGTGGTGGTTTATCCGCATATGGTAATTCCGTTATTCGTTGGTCGTGAAAGATCAATTCGCTGTCTTGAAGCTTCATCGGAACATGATAAAAAAGTCCTGCTTGTTGCTCAAAAAGAGGCAACAACGGATGAGCCGACAATCAACGATCTTTTTACTGTCGGCACTGTCGCGTCAGTATTGCAAATGTTGAAATTGCCCGATGGCACGGTAAAAGTGTTGGTAGAAGGGCTAAAACGTGCACGTATTACCATGCTAGCAGACAACGGTGAGTACTTTTCCGCACACACCGAATCCTTGACATTACCACAAGTAGATGAACGGGAACAAGAGGTATTGGTAAGAACGGCAATTAACCAGTTTGAAGGCTACATCAAACTGAATAAAAAAATCCCTCCTGAAGTACTTACTTCGTTAAACAGTATTGATGATGCTGATCGTTTGGCCGATACTATTGCTGCTCACATGCCGTTGAAACTGGCGGCGAAGCAATCTGTGCTTGAAATGTCAGACGTAACAGAGCGGATTGAGTACTTAATGGCGATGATGGAATCGGAAATCGATCTACTTCAAGTTGAAAAACGTATTCGTAACCGCGTCAAAAAACAGATGGAGAAAAGTCAGCGTGAGTACTATCTGAATGAGCAAATGAAAGCAATTCAGAAAGAGCTAGGTGAAATGGATGAAACGCCAGATGAATTCGAAACGCTAAAACATAAAATCGATTCGGCCAAAATGCCAAAAGAGGCGCGAAGTAAAACAGAAGCGGAACTACAAAAGTTGAAAATGATGTCGCCCATGTCAGCAGAAGCAACGGTGGTGCGCAGTTACATTGATTGGATGGTTCAAGTGCCCTGGCAGGCGCGCAGTAAAGTGAAAAAGGATCTGCTTAAAGCACAAGAGGTATTGGATAAGGACCACTACGGGTTAGAGCGCGTTAAAGAGCGCATTCTTGAGTATCTTGCAGTACAAAGCCGTGTGAGTAAAATTCGTGGTCCTATCATGTGTTTAGTTGGACCTCCTGGTGTAGGTAAGACTTCACTCGGTCAGTCAATTGCAAGAGCCACCGGACGCCAATATGTTCGCATGGCGTTAGGTGGTGTTCGTGATGAAGCTGAAATCCGTGGTCATCGTCGCACCTACATTGGATCCATGCCAGGTAAGCTTGTCCAAAAAATGGCTAAGGTTGGCCTGAAAAACCCCTTATTTTTGTTAGATGAAATTGATAAGATGACCTCAGACATGCGCGGCGATCCCGCCTCCGCGCTCTTAGAAGTTCTCGATCCTGAACAGAATAACTCATTTAACGATCACTATCTTGAGGTGGATTACGATCTCTCGGATGTAATGTTTGTAGCCACGTCGAATTCAATGAGAATACCCGCACCGTTACTGGATAGGATGGAGGTGATTCGTCTATCAGGTTATACCGAAGATGAAAAACTAAATATTGCCAAACAACATTTGATGCCTAAGCAGATTGAGCGTAATGCACTTAAAAATGAGGAAGTTATTGTCGATGATAGCGCTATTATGGGGATTATCCGCTACTATACGCGGGAAGCGGGGGTGCGTAATTTAGAAAGGGAGCTGTCCAAATTATGCCGTAAGGCAGTAAAAGCACTTTTGTTGGATAAATCTAGAAAGCAAATCTCTATCGATGGTAAGAATTTAAAGGATTTTCTTGGTGTGCAACGTTACGATTATGGGCGTGCAGACAGTGAAAACCGGATTGGTCAGGTAACAGGACTAGCTTGGACAGAGGTTGGTGGTGATCTGCTCACGATTGAAACTGCTTCTGTCTCCGGAAAAGGGAAGTTAATCTATACGGGTTCGTTGGGTGAGGTCATGCAGGAATCGATTCAAGCTGCGTTAACTGTAGTGCGTTCACGTGCTGACAAACTCGGCATAAGTAGTGATTTTCACGAAAAACGTGATATTCATGTGCATGTTCCGGAAGGTGCGACCCCAAAAGATGGGCCAAGTGCTGGAATTGCGATGTGTACTGCGCTAGTTTCCTGCTTAACAGGAAATCCGGTGCATGCAGACCTTGCCATGACTGGCGAGATAACGTTACGCGGCCAAGTTCTCCCTATTGGCGGTCTAAAGGAAAAATTATTGGCGGCGCATCGTGGCGGTATTAAAACCGTACTGATCCCTGATGAGAATCGACGCGATTTGGAAGAGATACTTGATAACGTTGTTGCTGACCTCATTATTCATCCCGTTAAACGCATTGAGGAAGTCTTTAATTTTGCGCTTGTGAATCCACCTTACGGGCTAGAGGTAATACCTAAAAAAAGTGATTAAAAGCATAAAGTAAGTAAAAAAATGGGCATTGAATTGGCCTGTCTTGTCTCTTGTCGCCAGTGACGGTATTTTAATTCCTGTTAGTGTCAAATTGTAAGTCAATGTTAGCTTGACTAGATGTGGCGCACCAGTGCTGATGCATGTGAAAAGTAGTGACTTTAATATGCTGCGACTAACAGAGACAATGTCATTGAAAAAAATGAAGTGAATAAATCACAATTGATTGACAAGATTACCAGCCAGACGGAAATGCCTAAGGCATCCGCTAGCCGCTTTCTCGCTGGTTTCATGGATGCTATAGTGGAAATATTACAAGCTGGAGAAGAGGTTGCATTGGTTGGGTTTGGCACTTTTTCGGTGAGCGCGCGCTCGGCTAGAAATGGCCGAAATCCAAAAACTGGCGAGGGAATTTCTATCCCTTCGTGCAAAGTTCCTGGTTTTCCTGCTGGGAAAACGCTATCAATTAGATGATGTCGTAGTAGGCGATTTTAGCAGTTAGTTAAACCTTTTAACGGTTAACTAAAAATCCTTTTCCATTGATTCCTCGGCACATCCGCCAGATGTGCTTTTCTATTCTTCAATGACTGAGTACGAATTAGAATAACCTTATTCTTTGCGAAAGTAGTATGATGCCATCAAGTAGCATGGCAGCGCCATTATTTCACATTAAGTTCATTGTTGTGTTGATTTTATAGGGGAGTAACACCAGATTATGCTGGACAATTTACGGGCAGCTTCAAATCACATCTTGTTAAAGATAGTCGTGGCGGTCATTGTCATTTCATTTGTACTAACCGGAGTCGGTAATTATTTAGTTGGTGGACAACGCGACTACGCGGCAAAGGTGAATGGCGATAAGATCAGTCGTGCACAGTTGGATTACGCTCTCAATATTGAACGAGATAATCAGCGTCAAGCCTTAGGTGAAAATTTTTCAGAATTGGCGAGTAATGAAAATTACATGCTTCAATTACGCCAACAGGTATTGTCACAATTGATTGATCGTCTGCTCTTACAAAAATTTGTCGATAAATTAAATAGTAAGGTGAGTGACGAGCAAATCAAACTAGCTCTGCTAAACGAACCGATGTTTCAAACGGATGGACTATTTGATAATACAAAGTTCAAACGCCTGCTTGCCGATGCCGGATACAGCGCCGATAGCTATGTGAATATGATGCGCGGTCAGCTTGCAGATCAACAATTCGTTGAAGGCATCATCAATAGCGAATTTGTACTGCCAGAGGAGGGAAAGCGCCTAGTACAGCTTTTCGAACAGAAACGAAAAATTCGTACTGCAAAAATTGATTTAACGCCCTTAATTGCACAACAATCGGCCACCGATAACGAAATTGCGCATTACTATCAACAGAATAAAAATGACTTCATGGCGAAAGAGCAGTTTCGGGTAAGTTATGTCACCTTTGCGGCAGGTGATCTTCTCCCGCTAGTAAATAAAGAGGAGGTTACGCGTTGGTACGAGCAAAAAAAAGCGGATTATACGCAACCAGCCCGTGTGCGCTATCGCGTCATACAGACTAAAACCGAAGCTGATGCACAAGCTATTTTTCACGAATTATCCTCTCATGGCGATTTTGCGAGTTTAGCAAAGGCGAAATCGAACGACCCAGTTACTGCGCCTCAGGGTGGTGACTTAGGTTGGTTAGAGAAATCCATGCTCCCAAACGAGATAGCACAAGCAAATTTAACGCAAAAAGGCACGTTATCAGGGATCATTAAAAGTTCATCTGGTTTTTTTATTATTCGGTTAGATGATGAACAACCAGCCCAAGTTAAACCACTAAATCAAGTCTACCAACAAATTGAAACAAAATTGGCACAAGAAAAGGCGCTAGATGAGTGGTACAAGCTGCAACAAAAAGTGCGTGAAGCGGCAGGTAATAACAACGAATCTCTCACTGATGTCGAGAAAGCAACGGGTATCAAGGTTCAAACTACAGGGTGGTTTACCCGGGAGACATTACCCCAGGCTCTTAACTATAGTCAGGTACAAAAGATCCTATTTGATGGAAGCTTGCTTGGTCGGAACGGATCAATGGGCATTAATTCTGAAATTATTACTACAGATGATAATCACGCGTTTCTACTACGCATAGAGGAACATAAAGCACCGTATCTCAAGTCACTTCAGGTAGTTAAAAGCACAGTTGAGGGTCAGATCAAGCATAATAAGGCTGAGCGTCAGGCAGACATGATGGCTGAAAAAATATTAGCAGAGCTTAGGGTTAATAAAAAAGAGGCATTACAAGCAGCACAGTTGAATTTTACTGCTGCTCGCGTTGTCACTCGTTACCAACAGGAAGTTGAAGTTAGAAAAGCATTTACTCTACCGATGCCTCGTGCTGCCATGCCATCTTACAGTTCAGTGCAGGATATGCAGGGTAACGTGATATTAATCGCACTTGATGATGTTATGCCGGGTAGCGTGTCTTCTGAGCAATTGACAGAAATATCCAAAGAATTATTGCAAGGTAACATACAATTCGATGTAGCGGCATTGGTTCACTATCTGCGCGAGACAGCGAAAATTAGTTACAGGGCCGCGACACAATTGCACTAGCTCTCACAAAATGAATGTAATGACTCTTTAATAAAGTTAAAAAGTTAGGGGACTTCATCCATAAGCCAACCATAGGGTTTGCTCCTATTCACTGCCTATGACAAGCTGACAGCACTTGATACATGGAATGAAAAAAGGATTATACAATGCAAATTGTCGGCAACTGTCATATTGCGGTGACCTCTTAGGCGAGTGGTTTGTTTTTAACAATGACAAGTAGCGCGTAAACGGTAGCGGCTGAGAATGTAACTACTGCGATACCGTTGTCTTCGGAAAAAGTGATCATTAATAATGCTACAACTGAACAGTTTGTCAAAATGTTACAGGGTATTGGTGCAAAAAAAGTGCAAGCGATCGTTGATTACCGTAAAGAATTTGGTTCCTTTACTTCAATTGAGCAGTTACGCGAAGTGCCAGGATTTGATGATAAGCTATTTCAGCTTAATCAACAAAAACTAACCTTATAGTTGACACGGCAAAATGCGCCCCAGGTTAAAGTGCAACGGTTCTAAAAAACGCGATAGATTAGCATAATCTCACAAATGGCAGCCCAAACACAATAACAGTACTATTCTTTTCAAGCTGCTAAGGCCTTGTGTTATAGGCAGAAATTTTTAGTGCATTGATACCGCTCTGTAACGTGATACTGAGTAAGTTACAGTAATGGTGATGAATCTAATTAATAGTTAGTTGCTATGGTGGGGGCATACTTGTTTAATATGAATTAAAGTGGGGCTGACGCGCTCAGGTTTATACACAAATACTTTTTTAGCCAATATTCAAATTTAATTATACTTGATTTAGTTTTGTATGATTCTTCTAAGAATAATCTAACTTGCTTTAAAGCTAAACCGTCGATGGTGCAGTGTTGCTTTATTAGTGATGCACATGACGATTACCATGCACTGCGAGAGAGCAGACAAAAGAAAAATTAAGTCCGGCCACGTTACATCACATGATGAATTGTGTATAGGATTAAATATAACAGAGTAATGTTCAGTGTATAAGGGGCTTTGTTGAATAGATTGAACATTTGGGTGATGGTTTGCTCCGGTCATTTCAACATGAGGACCCTATGGCAACGCAGAAGTTTAAAATAACCCACTGGTCCACGTATAACAACGCTCTCAAGCAGCGCGGATCTCTGACCATATGACTGGATGCCTCGGCAATTGCTCCCTGGACCGCCTGGGCGGCGTGGTCGGTCAGACATGGCTATCACCTCTGTGGCAGTAGATAGCCCGACACATGAAATTATCTGTGCCGATTTATCGTTAAACGGTACGACTGATGCTCAGGCTATACCAGCTCTGATAAATACAATACCCGCTACTGTCATGATGCCCTGCTGAGAAAGAAGATAAGACCGCTGATTCTTCCAGTGGCTGAAACCACTGTGTTCCGGTTCAAAACACTCATGGGCGATCATCTAAGTCTGTGTGACTATGATGCGCAGGTAGGTGAGGCAATGGCGATGGTCAACGCGCTTAACAAAATGACACAGTTAGGAATCCCTAACAGTATCCGGATCGCATAACAATCAATCTACAAAATGGGCAATTTTTCTTACTGTGCTTGCAATTTACATTTCCTTTCGCGATAATGCGCGGGGCGTTTAAGACAGCATTCTGTCATTTTGTTTATCTTCAACGGGAGTTCAGCTAGTCCTCTTGCAACGTCCATCTGTAAATCCGGTCAGATCCGGAAGGAAGCAGCCGTAGCAGAGAAGGTGTGTCTCAGGGTGCGGCTAGTTGAACCCCCACCAACGCGTCGGTGAGCTACACATAAGTGATCGCACTAGCGCACATATTTCCATACAGAAACAGGTATCTTATCATATAATTTATTCATGGTAAGTTCTGCCAGACGATGATCTGCTGCTGAGTAAAAAATAGCGAGTTCCTCATTAGACAATTCATATTTATTTTTTTCAATTACGCGATCTAGCGTGTCTATTGAACGACAGCGCCGCAACCGCATTAAGTACTCATTTTTAGTCAGGATTTTATTGTTCATTTTTGAACCATTAAGCAGTAATGATGAAGTAAGTAATTCTTAATTAGGAAAAGTGACATAAGTAATAATTTAGCTAGTTTTATTTTGAATCCGCTTACCGCTTACTATAAATTAGCTCCTTCTAACTGATTATAATCTTTGTACTGTGAAGTTAAATTTCAAAAGATTTGATTTTGACTAAAATTTATCATTTTAAATAAGTTGTCAATCAGTCTATTTTATCTCTTTATCTAAAGATACGCAAAAAAGTTTGTAGTATTGCAATATAAATGACGTTACAAATTTAAGAGAGCGATTGTTACACAACAAACTAATTTAAGCAACTTTCATTGTTGGCAATGATTAAAACTAGCGCAACTACTCATAAATTAACGAGAATTTACTTGTAATCTAAGAGCTTGTATACCGCAGTTGAATGAAAATTTAGTAAAATACAATACATAAAGATGTTTTATGCATTCTTCGCTCCTATCCACTTGGTAATACATCTGCTATTTAGTCTCTTATTTTTGCTAAGAGGTAAGATGCAATGTTAGCGCGCCTTAAATTTGACGTCGCCGTATAATAAAAAATGGCTATTCCCGAGAAATAAATCAATAATCTAACGATTGGCTAAAATCTTAAAATTATCAGCCCGATTCTCATTTACCAGACTAATATAAGTAGAACATAATAAAGTAATTTACCGTCAATGAGTTATAGTAAAAGCGAACCTGAATTGACAAGCTAATTTAACACAATATTGGACCACGCTTTTCCGCGCTTCCGCTGAAAAGCGGCGATGATATAGCTTAGTAATTCAATGTATAGGGTTAGATTTAAGCTGTTTCGTTTGCTGCTTTCCTCTGGCATACGTTTAATTTCACCCGTCTCACTCACCCCTAATTATATTGCTTAAAATTAAGAATAACATTTCGTCATTCGTTTTTATATTCAAACCATCGGTGCTGTTCCTAACGACCGCCTTGTGCAAGTAATCTCTACGTACAATCTCTAATGCAGCTAGAACCAGGTGAGAAGAGAGTTCGTGCTCTTGAAGTAGCTGGTCAACTCGACAGCGAGCTTCACTTCATCCGGGGAATTCTTTACCGACATGATAAACACTCTCAATAGCATTACGCAGATGATATACCACAAAACATAGTAACTACGTTTGCCGATGGTAAAAATCCCTCGACTTTCTAAAAAAGTGAGCGGATAACATTATTTCGTTGTACCACGTCGCCAAATTCATTTGTAATGTCGTTAACAACATCCCATTTTGAACGACAATCGTTAGTATTTGTTCCTAGTTGTAGCTATCACTTTCATTTTAACAAAGGTAGCTCCTCTGCATTGTGCTACTTTACTTCGATAGAGTAGAATAATGAGTACGCATTACAAGTATACCGAAAACCGACTTACGCAGTAATGAGACATTAGAGTGAGATTAATTGAAATTTAATGGTAAAGTGAAAATATTCATGCCAACTTCGACTAAGAAATGCGGAAAAACGGGGTTGCCAGTGGACAAACAGCCGACGAACAGGAGCAATAATCAATGATCTAAAGTGAAGGGTTGTTCAGTGCCATCACGCTAGATACCGACCAGACACGTGTGTTGCAGACTATCTAACTGTAATGGGATCCGGCCGCGTTTTGGCTGTACTCAACACGCTCCGTTTTTATTGGATGTCACACTATGAATTCCAGTGCGCAGCTAGCATTGCTCGAAAAGAGCATTATTGATGTTCCTGATTATCTAAAACCGGGCGTTTTATTTCGGGATATTACTGGACTATTAGCCGATCTAACCGCATTGGCCTTAGCCATACAGCTGATCGTTGAACATTATCGCAACCAGGGTATTACTAAAGTGGCGGGGACAGAAGCGCGTGGATTTCTGTTTGGCGCGCCCGTGGCGCTATTACTCAATGTTGGTTTTATTCCTAATTCGCAAGGCAGGCAAATTGCCTCGTGCTACTTACTGTTAATCTTACCAATTAGAGTACGGAAAAGGGCGACTAGAAATGTACAAAAATGCTATCACGGAGATAGATTGTGTACTGTTGGTCGATGATTTACTGGCTACTGGTCGCACCATTGATGCGACTGTCAGATTAATACGTCGAGCGGGTGGCAGGATAAATGCTGCTGCATTTATCATTAAGTTATTCGATCTACATGGGGAGATGCGGTTACAGGAGATAGCTGTTGAGAGTTATAGCCTACTACGTTTTTCCGGGCACGAAGGATAACGCCGTGTGCTACTTCAGATCAGTTAAGCCACTGCCAAAGCAGTGGGGCAGGCCTACGGCGTGTTGTTTTTACGATGTTTCACAATATCACGGGTAGCTAAATTCAGATGAGTTATCAGGTTCTGGCCCGAAAATGGCGGCCCCAGCGTTTCGATAGGGTGGTTGGTCAGCCGCACATTGTTACTGTGCTGACGAATGGTCTTTCCATGGGAAGAATTCATCACGCTTATCTTTTCTCTGGCACGCGAGGTGTGGGTAAAACCACACTGGCCCGCCTACTAGCCAAAGGCTTAAATTGCGAGGAACGCATCAGCGCCAACCCTTGCGGCGAGTGTAGTAATTGCAAGGAGTTGGAATCTGGGCGTTTTGTCGATCTAATTGAAATTGATGCTGCATCTCGTACTAAAGTTGAAGACACGCGCGAGCTACTGGATAATACCCCTTATGCGCCAGTGCGCGGACGCTTTAAGATCTACTTAATCGACGAGGTGCATATGTTGTCGCGCCACAGCTTCAACGCGCTACTGAAAACATTAGAAGAGCCACCGGCCCATGTGAAATTTTTACTCGCAACTACCGATCCACAAAAGCTACCTGATACCGTACTCTCCCGCTGTATGCAACTGCATTTAAAAACCCTGGACTCTGCCACAATTATGCGGCAATTGCAGCATGTTCTTGCGGACGAAAAAATCTGTGCTGAGGAGCAGGGCGTTGCACTATTGGCGCGTCATGCAGAGGGCAGTATGCGGGATGCGCTTAGTCTGGCCGATCAAGCAATTGCGCTGGGTAATGGTACTATTACACGCAACATCATCCTCGCAATGATAGGTATTCCTGATGAGGAACAACCGCTGGCACTAATAGAAGCCTTGGCACGTGGGGATGGCGATCACCTGTTGCATATTGTGGATCAAGTAGCGAAAAGCGGTGTCGATTGGGATGAAACACTCTCTGCCATGCTCACGCTGTTGCATCAAATCGCCTTGCTGCAAATCCTACATCAGTTGCCGGATGGCGCAGTGCAGAATCACACTGATCGGTTGCGTGAGCTTGCTCGGATCCTCTCTCCCGAAGATATTCAGATCTTTTATCAAACATTTTTGCTAGGGAGAAAAGATCTCCCATTGGCGCCTGATAGGCGTACGGGTGCAGAGATGGCGCTTCTACGCGCGCTGGCTTTTCAACCTGATGTCGCCGTCAAGGTAGCGCGCGCGCCTCTGCAACAGTCAACGCTAAGCAAAGATGTATCGACAGCGGCGCTCCCGGTGCAGACAGCCGCAATAAGCGCAGCGCTATCCACGGGTAGTGAAGTAAGCGACGATGTCACCCATCAATTACTGCGTGCGCGTGCGGCAGTAAGGCAACGTAAGGAGTGTGAAGTAAAAAAGCCTCAGCCAGCTTGGCAAACTGCCCAGCTGGCACGTATAAAGAGTAGAGCAGTCACGGCGGCACCCGCCGATACAAACAGTGTAAAGCCGCAAGCGGAAACACAACGAGCGACAGAAAATGCCGAACCCAGGCAACCAGTGCACACGGCAGAAGTAGACCATGCCGCCATGTTGACACCAACTCGTTTCCGCCGTGCATTGCAAGAGGAAAAAAATGCGCAAGTCATGGCGCACGTTGCTCAGCTAGCAGCATCGCGTGATAGCTGGACAGCAGAGGTCTTACCGCTCACCTTACCGGGTAGAGTGAAACAGTTAGCATTAAATGTTTGGCGTGAACAAACGACACAAGGCATCGAACTCCATTTACGCCAAGCGCAATGGCACCTCAACACGGCCAGCGCACGCAAAGCACTAGGCGAGGCACTAAGTAGATTAATGCAACGTCCCGTTGTCGTTAGTGTAGTTGAGGATGGCGCTGCCACTAAACTGACACCGCTTGAGTGGCAGCAACAGATCTACCAAGAGTTACTGGCAGAAGCGCGCCAAGCAATGATCAACGATCCACATGTGCAGTCGATACAACACATTTTTGCAGCCACACTAGAAGAAGCGTCGATAAAACCGATTTGCTAATCTTTCAAAGAAAATTCACTTATTAAGAGGATGGTTATGTTTGGAAAAGGCGGTTTAGGCAATTTAATGAAGCAGGCGGAGCAGATGCAAGATAAAATGGCTAAAATTCAGGAGGAGATCGCGGCCATGGAGGTGCTCGGTGAATCTGGTGCAGGTCTGGTTAAGGTGACCTTGAATGGCGCATATAATTGCCGTCGGATTGAGATTGACCCGACATTGTTGGCAGATGACAAAGAGATGCTAGAGGATTTGATTGCGGCAGCCTTTAATGATGCTGTGCGCCGCGTGGCTGAAGCACAAAAAGAGAAAATGAGTTACGTTTCGTCCGGCATGCAACTGCCGCCAGGTTTTAAGATGCCATTCTGATGCACAGCAGTCGACTCGTTGAATCGTTAGTGGATGCACTGCGCTGTCTACCTGGCGTAGGTCCAAAGTCAGCGCAACGGATGGCGTTCTATCTGCTACAGCGCAACCGGAGTGGTGGCGTGCGTTTAGCACACACGTTAATACAATCCATGGCAAAAATTGGCCATTGTAGCGACTGTCGTACCTTTACTGAGGAGAGCGTGTGTGCGATATGCGCGAATGTTCGACGCCAAGAGAGTGGTCAAATTTGTGTTGTTGAAAGTCCAACAGACATCCTGGCCATTGAGCAAACGGGTCAATATACTGGGTGTTATTTTGTATTGATGGGGCACTTATCGCCCTTAGACGGGATCGGTCCACGAGAAATCGGCTTGGAGCGCTTAGCACAGCGGTTGCAGCACGAATCTCTGCGTGAAATTATTCTAGCCACCAACCCAACCATTGAGGGTGAAGCGACAGCCAATTACATTGCTGACTTATGTAATCAATATGGTATCATTGCCAGTCGTATCGCGCACGGTGTACCCATGGGAGGCGATTTGGACATGGTGGATGGTGTCACGCTGTCGCACTCGCTTATCGGTCGTCACAAAATCCGTTTTTAGAGTATCTCATTGAAGCGGTGGCTTGAAATTTAGTGCATTGTCCCCACTTGTTGCGAAGCATAACTCCAAATCCGTTTTCGTTGAGGTATTAAGTATCATGAAAGGACAAGAAACCCGCGGTTTTCAATCTGAGGTAAAGCAGCTTCTCCATCTTATGATCCATTCGCTTTACTCAAATAAAGAGATCTTTTTAAGAGAACTCATCTCGAACGCCTCGGATGCAGCCGACAAATTGCGCTTCCGCGCGCTATCCAACACAGAACTCTATGCTGGTGATGGCGAACTGCGGGTACGTGTCGCTATAGACAAGGATAAACGTACCCTGACATTAAGTGACAATGGGATTGGGATGTCGCGTGACGAAGTCATAGACAATTTGGGTACCATTGCCAAGTCGGGAACGCGTGCTTTTCTAGCATCATTAGGCTCAGATCAAGCACGTGACAGCCAACTCATTGGTCAATTTGGCGTGGGTTTTTACTCCTCGTTTATTGTGGCAGATAAAGTGACTGTAGTTACACGCGCGGCGGATGCGGCAGAAGATGAAGCGGTACTCTGGGAGTCCACGGGTGAGGGTGAATATACCATCGCTGATACTAAAAAAGCTCAGCGTGGCACGGAAATAACACTGCATCTCAGAGAGGGTGAAGATGAGTTTCTTGATACCTGGCGTGTGCGCAATATCATCAGCAAATATTCCGATCACATCGCCCTACCCGTCGAAATTGAAACTCACGATGAAAAAGAGAATACCACCACCTGGGAAAAAATAAATAAGGCGCAAGCACTGTGGACGCGCAGTCGTAGCGATATCAGCGACGAAGAGTATAAAGAATTTTACAAACACCTCTCCCATGATTTTACCGATCCGTTGACCTGGAGCCACAATCGTGTGGAGGGGAAGCAGGAGTACACTAGCTTACTTTATATTCCTTCCCAAGCACATTGGGATATGTGGAATCGTGAGCACAAACATGGATTAAAACTGTATGTACAGCGTGTCTTTATCATGGAAGATGCCGAACAATTCATGCCAAATTACTTACGCTTTGTGCGTGGTTTGGTGGATTCAAGCGATCTCCCTTTAAACGTATCGCGTGAGTTACTCCAGGATAACCGTGTTACCCAAAACCTACGCAATGCGTTGACCAAACGTGTACTACAGATGCTGGAAAAATTGGCAAAAGAGGATGTAGAAAAGTACCAACAATTCTGGCAGCAATTTGGCCTGGTATTGAAAGAGGGGCCTGCAGAGGACTATGCTAACCAGGAAGCGATCGCTAACTTACTGCGTTTCGCTTCAACCCAGCAGAGTGATGCAATGCAAAATGTCTCTCTGGAAGAGTATGTTGCGCGCATGGTCGAGGGACAAGAAAAGATCTACTACATTACTGCTGATAGCTATGCGGCGGCAAAAAACAGCCCACACTTGGAGCTGCTGCGCAAAAAAAGGATTGAGGTACTACTTCTCTCTGACCGCATTGATGAATGGATGATGAGCTATCTGACCAAATTCAACGATAAGGCGTTCCAATCGGTCAGCAAAGCAGACGAATCACTCGACAAACTGTTGGGAGAAGAGAACGAGACACAAAAAGAAGCAGAAAAAGCGTTAGAGCCATTCATTGAGCGTGTTAAAAAGCTGCTGAACGATCGGGTTAAAGAGGTAAAATTAACACATCGTTTAAGCGATACACCGGCCATTGTGGTGACAGAGGCGAGCGAAATGAGCACGCAAATGGCGAAATTATTGGCTGCGGCCGGGCAGTCAGTACCAGAGGTGAAATATATCTTTGAGCTTAACCCAGCACATACGTTGGTGCAACGCGTCACCGCAATGCACGATGATGCTCAATTTAACGAATGGATTGAGCTACTACTGGACCAAGCCCTACTGGCCGAGCGTGGTACGCTAGAGGATCCTAACCAGTTTATCCGACGTGTGAACCAACTGCTCACTGCTTAATTTAGCAAGTTAACATCACAACAAAAGTAGCGACGATAGCGTTATCGCGCTGCTTTTTAGTGCATCAGCTTGATGTAATGATATGTTTTGGCTTCGGTACATGTCGCTCATTTTAAAATTTAATCATATTGAGGTATGACGTATGCGTATTGTTCTGCTGGGTGCGCCTGGAGCGGGCAAGGGCACCCAGTCGCAGTTTATTACTGGTCGCTATCACATTCCACAGATCTCCATCGGAGATATGTTGCGTGCCGCGGTAACAGTGGGGTCACCACTTGGGAAAAAGGCCAAGGCGATTATGGATGAAGGGAAGCTGGTAACGGATGATCTGGTCATCGAATTAGTCAAAGCGCGTATTCAACAACCTGACTGCCAAAGTGGTTTCTTATTTGATGGATTTCCACGTACAGTGCCTCAGGCTGACGCCATGAAGGCAGAGGCTATTGACATCGATTATGTGCTGGAATTTGTTTTGGATGATAATTTAATTATTGAGCGTATTACGGGCAGGCGTATCCATCCTGCCTCTGGCCGGGTGTACCATATCAGGTTCAATCCACCTAACGTGCCCGACAAAGATGATATTACCGGCGAGACGCTAGTAATGCGCGCAGACGATAGTGAGGAAACGGTACGTAAACGGCTACGTGAGTACCACCAACTCACCGTACCGTTAACCAATTATTATCAACAACAAGCACAACTGGGCTATACGCAATATCATCAAATTGATGGCTCACGACAAGTAACAGGGATTAATACCGCAGTAGCATCCATTCTTGACTAAACTTAGGTAAAGTGTGGCGACATTTTTAATGCAAGCGCAGTTAATTTATTGGGCAACTCGGCCACTCGCCACCAAACAGAGGTAAGATGCGGCAAAAAAAAACAGGTGTGCTCCTCGTCAACCTGGGTACGCCGGCGTCAACACGGACGTCGGCAGTGAGAGGTTTTTTACGCCAGTTTCTGAGTGATCCGCGTGTGGTTGATCAACCGCGCTGGTTGTGGTGGCCACTACTACGTTTGGTCATTCTCCCCTTGCTGGCACCGCGAGTAGCTCGTCTTTACCGAGCTATCTGGATGCCAGAGGGGTCACCTTTGCTCGTCTGGAGTCGCCGTCAATGTGCCGCGTTAGCTGAGCGGCTGCAAATTCCGGTTGCGTTGGGAATGAGCTATGGCCAGCCTGATTTAGCCGCTGCCGTGGATCAATTAATGCAGCAAGGTATTACGCATCTTATTGTGCTCCCGCTCTATCCACAATTTTCTAGCTCGACGGTGGGTGCAGTATGGGATGGATTACATCAGACATTCAAAAAGGCACGCACGCTGCCCACTATCACATTTATTCGCGATTATGCTGAACATCCTGACTACATCACAGCGCTGGTGCACAGCATTAAGCGCGTTTTTGCCACGCACGGCGAGCCGCAACTACTGGTGATCTCTTGGCACGGTATTCCACTACGCTACGCGGAGGAGGGGGATAACTATCCTGCTCGCTGTATGGCAACGACCCAGGCAGTAACGCAAGCGCTGCATCTTGATTCCACGCGATTTATTATGACGTTTCAATCGCGTTTCGGTCGAGAGCCCTGGTTACAGCCCTATACGGATGAGACGCTGCGCGCGCTACCCGCAAAGGGCATTAACCACATTCATATTATCAGTCCGGGCTTTGCCAGTGACTGTTTAGAAACGCTAGAAGAACTCAACCAGCAAAATCGCGCGATATTTATACAAGCAGGTGGCAAGCAATTCCACTACATTCCTGCCCTAAATGCCGATGAATTACATATCGCCATGATGGAAAAAATCGTCCTGGTGCATGGCGGTTATGCAGTGAATGGTTAGGTATAAAGTGCCGCAAGTTACCATTACCTTTCTAAGTCCAGCTCTGCTTTAAATATGCCCAGGATGGTTTTAGCCACTTCATGTTCATCTATAACGATCTGCGTGGGACCACGTTCACGAATATAATTCACCTCATCGCGATGTCTAGCGCGCGCGATAATTTTAATGTCATTTTGCATTGCCCGGGCCGTGAGGACGATTTCATCCGCTTCATAGCTGTTAGAGATGGCGATGATTAACCAACGGGCGTGATCTAGTCTAGCTAGCATCATGGTTTCTTTATTAGCTGCAACCTATAACGGTATTAACACCGCTCTGACGTAGTGCTTTGACCTTGCAATTGACATTCTCGACAACCACCAACAGGACGTCGGCTTCCAGTAATGCCTCAAGCAGCAAATTCCAGATAAGCAAGCCCATGCTGGTATTCCCTTGTTCAACGATGCTGGCAATTGCAGGTAGCAGCACGAGAATAAGCACCATAATTGAATCTTCGACAATTAACCAGTCTCTGGCGATTCTACCGCGCTCGGTGTCATGTAAACCGTTCTTCCAAAGCACGTAACAAGACGACCGTACTGGCTGTGGAGAGACAGAGACAAAATACGAACGCGGAAATAGCAGGCCACTTAAGTAACCTGGCCAGGAGTCAATCCATTAAGGTTGCTGCGGTCATCTGTGCAACGGCACCCGGAATAGCAATCGATTTCACTTCCATTAAATCTTCTAATGAGAAGTGCAAGCCGACACCAAACATCAAAAAGATCACGCTCAGCTCAGCGAGTTCGAGGGTCAGTTTAGTATCTGAAACAAAACCAGGAGCATATGGGCCAGCGAGTACGCCAGCTAAAAGATAACCAACCAAAGGGGAAATGCGCAGACGATTTGCTACCATACCCAAGAGAAAAGCTAAGACCAAGGCACCAATAATGCTGGTAATTAAAGGTATTGAGTGATGCAAATGGATCTCCTAAATGTGATATTACCACCAAGCATAAAATGTATAAGTTGCGTGTAAACAAATGACATTTTGGTTAGTTAACCAAGATGAACATAACTAAAAAAAGCGGTGGCAGATAATTGGCCGCTGTGAAACATGCACTTAGTTAATGATAGTTCATACCACAGTAGATTAATGTAGGTATGAACGCTTGATGACACCTCATGCTGACTCTCCACTACAAAACTATAACTACGAAAATCTATTTAATAGATTAAACTTCGAGTTAATCATAAAGTGAAAATATATTTTAACGAATAACCATGTAAAAAGTAGTGTATTAATTCTCCAATAGCCGATCTATCTGAATGAGAATATTAGCAAATGCACACCATTCTATTTAGTTTGCTTCATTCTGGTAATATAGTTTAAATGGAAGAAGATGGTGCCAAATTAAGCTCACCCAAATAAGGTTGATGCAGTATTGAGCAAAGCTAGATGAAATTTATCTTTTTTTTATCAAGTTATTGAGATAAAACTATAACATAGGGTCTGTTTTTAGTTAAAGCGATAAAGCGCCTAGATGTTAAAAACAGGCATCATAACCGGCAATATAATAAAAAATTCCAACTGCATTGCAGGCGGAAAAATTTCTTTGTTTGGCTTTGTTGAATAGATTGAACATTTGGGTGATGGTTTGCTCCGGTCATTTCAACATGAGGACCCTATGGCAACGCAGAAGTTTAAAATAACCCACTGGTCCACGTATAACAACGCTCTCAAGCAGCGCGGATCTCTGACCATATGACTGGATGCCTCGGCAATTGCTCCCTGGACCGCCTGAGCGGCGTGCTCGGTCAGACATGGCTAACCCCTGTGGCAGTAGATAGCCCGACACATGAAATTATCTGTGCCGATTTATCGTTAAACGGTACGACTGACGCTCAGGCTATACCAGCTCTGATAAATACAATACCCGCTACTGTCATGATGCCCTGCTGAGAAAGAAGATAAGACCGCTGATTCTTCCAGTGGCTGAAACCACTGTGTTCCGGTTCAAAACACTCATGGGCGATCATCTAAGTCTGTGTGACTATGATGCGCAGGTAGGTGAGGCAATGGCGATGGTCAACGCGCTTAACAAAATGACACAGTTAGGAATCCCTAACAGTATCCGGATCGCATAACAATCAATCTATTTAGAGGGCCCGTAGTCACAAGTGCTGATTTATTCAACAAAGCCAATTCAAGGCGGTTTTAACCGTGAGCTTTTTCAGGAAGCGAGAAAGTTGATTGAGATCAACAGGTGTCTTGAGATTTTTGGCTAACTCGGTAGCCAGCACCTGCAATTGTTTCTCGTTCGTAATTTAACCTATTTGAATGTCAAATTGAACATAAAAAAATTACGCAATTACACAATCTCATGTACAGGCTCCCAATTAAAACCCGCCCTCCCTGGGGCCGTGACCCTGTTTATCATCTTATCATCTTTAAGACGCCTGATTTCACCATATAATCATATAATAGTGATAAGGAACGCGTCACAGAGCAAGTACCGTAAGATGGTAGCCCAGTAATGGAGAGCATTTGCTGCTGCATCACTAGCTGTAGCACAAAGGGTGACCAGGAAATGAAATTCACCGACTTCCCTTCACTTCCCCACTGCAGATGGAAGGTCTCTAAGGTGCAGCGCATGAGAAGGGGATCTTGCATCAAGATAATCGTTGTTGCTTTTATCCCTTGCTGCTCAAGCAACAATTTGCTCAGGGTCGCATTTTCACCTGTATGACTTGTGCGTTTCTCCAAAAATCGCACCGGCGTGGATGGTCTGCTATCGCCCGCCGCAGATAGGGGGTGGCATGGCCTACACCGCCGGTGATCAGCACAGGCAATGCACGGGAACTGGCGAGCTGATAGGCCGCCTCAATAACCGGTAAGATTGCATTACCCGCTAAAATAATCAGCGTTGCTGTTTCCGGCAACGGTACGTTTACCCGCTAGCCAACGTACTACACGATTTGCCTAGGTTAGCAATGTGGTTGGTAACTTCACACCCGCATTCTCCTACTTAATACAAAATCAGCACAGCATTCACCAAAGGAGTACACAATGTCTCATTAGCTATTTTTTCGCCGTACTGATCTGCTTTAGGTTTCTGGATAATTCACGCCGCTCTTTGGAGAGATCCGCATTACGGATCATGTAATCATCAATGCGATCTTCATAATCGTTGCGCATAGAAGCGATAATCTCCTGTAAAGTTTCAACAGTAATTCCTGGTTTGATATACTCGCTTAGGTTATCCAGAAGTAATACCCGCTTTTGATTATCACGAATTTTTTTTTCATTATCGTCGATATCGCGTTTTAACTTATTTTTACGCCGATTCATACGTACAAACTCTAATACATCACTGAAGGATTGTCTCATATTTTCACTCGTGATCTCTTTCTCTCTCATTTTATCTCCCCCATGACACACGGTGATACGCTTTGTCACCACGATTAACAAAATCCGAATCAGTATTGACAGATTCAATAAACACATTCTAGCGCGATCATCCCATTTTCACATACTCGCGCACGCATCATAAGTTAAACCCGGTGTACGTCGTGACACGTACCGAGATAGAACCAGATGCAGGCAAGCAAAGCTTCTTAACTCGTCATTGCATGTCGGTCAAAATCTTGCCGTTACCGATGTCCGCGTTAAAAACGTCCTAAACAACATGGCCAGATACGTTACTAAGTAACGAGATGTTAAAGGGAAAAGCGGGTCACTTCAGGTGTCTCTATACTAAGGCACATTTACGCCACACTACAGTGAAGTTAATATCAACGATACTTTGTCACCCATTTTCCGTCTAATCAGCGTGACGTGGTTAACACCGCGCTACGATTTTATGCCCGATTACGCAACCACCCGCATTTGCACTGCTCTTAGCTAAATGACGCTCACCACATTCACGCGGCTAGCGCTATACCATGAGTGAGGTAAGTTCTATCTCACTGAGCCAATAATTGCTACTTATTCTGCTGCTTCACGTTTGTCTTGCAAAGGTCGTAACGCAAAAAAACCCTAATAATAGTAGCATGGATAGGCTTTGTTGAATAAATCAGAACTTGTGATTACTGGCCCTCTAAGTAGATTGATTGTTATGCGATCCGGATACTGTTAGGGATTCCTAACTGTGTCATTTTGTTAAGCGCGTTGACCATCGCCATTGCCTCACCTACCTGCGCATCATAGTCACACAGACTTAGATGATCGCCCATGAGTGTTTTGAACCGGAACACAGTGGTTTCAGCCACTGAGCGCCGATGATAAGCTACTTTCTTTTTCCAGACATCATTACTGCCGCTTCGACGGGGATTCGCAACGGCGTGGTAATGCGCACGGTATCGGTCTGACCAATATTGCGCCTCATCTCGTGAAAGCATGTTTACTATCAGTTATAACAACGCGCTTTGGGTGGGCGCGATCGCCACCATTTTTTATACTTTTATTGGTGGCTTTCTGGCAGTAAGTTGGACAGATACTATTCAAGCTACACTGATGGTTTTTGCGTTAGTTTTTACCCGTATAGTCATTATCGGTTCTGTCGGTGCTGTATCTACGGCGCTGACAGTGATTAAACACATTAATGTTGATTACCTTACCCTGTTGGCTCATGTCGATACTATCACCATCATCTCTTTTTTAGCCTGAGGGTTAGGCTATTTTGGCCAACCTCATATTTTAACCCGCTTTATGGCGGCCGATTCCCATCACGCCATTTGCTCCGCGCGCCGTATTTCACTTAGTTTGTGCCATTACGATCGGTTTTTTTACTATTGCCTACTTCAACTATCATCCTGTCCTGAACAGGCAGGTAGTGTTGTTAAACAGAACAGTGAATACGTATTTGGATCGGGGGGTATTGCTTTCAGCGGTACTTGCCGCGATCATGTCCACGTTGAGCTGTCAGTTATTGGTTTGTGCTAGTGCATTGACATAAGGTTTTTTTACGCCGTAACGAGGGACAAAAATAAGCTGGTGTGGGTTGGCCGGATAATGGTGTTAGTGGTCGCCACCGTGGAGATTGCCATTGCTTTTAATCCAGATAGTCGCGTGCTAAGTTTGGTCGGCTACGCCTGGGTGGCGTTTGGGGCGGTGGTGTTATTCTAGGTCTGCTGGCAGCGGATGACGCGCAATGGCGCATTAGCAGGGATGATAACTGGGGCACTGACCGTTCTGCTATGGAAGCATTATCAATGGTTCGATCTGTATGAAATTATCCCAGGTTTTATCTTGTCTAGCGTGGCGATTGTCCTGTTCAGTCTTGCAGATAGATCATCTGCCACTGCGGTGGAGCGGTTTATTTGTGCTGATAACGCTCACAAGAATAACCATACGCCAAATTAACGCTATGCTTAGCAAGCAGGGACGTTGCACCGTCTGGTGTTAGATAAGAAGGATTTCCCAGGTAAAAACAGAATAGATTACGTTTTGACGGTGAGAGGGGGATTCGAACCCCCGATACGTTGCCGTATACACACTTTCCAGGCGTGCTCCTTAAGCCACTCGGACACCTCACCGATCCTGCTGGTAACCTGATATGGCCGACCGGGGGTCACTATAGGTAGTCGGTTAGGTAGGGTCAAGCACTATTTTATGCGCAGGGCAGATAGCTACCGCAGTATAAGGCATAAATTCAGTGAGTCGATTAATATCAACAGCCTGTGGTGGTAAACGGTAGCACTCGTCTATCATTACGATGGTGCTATTATTTTTAAGCGGTTGGCAAACCGCTGTCGTAGTCGCTGTAGTTTTGCCAGTATGACCGCAACACAATACTGATTGGCTTTCCCTTAACCTTGCCAATAGTGTTGATGGTATGCTTTCACTGGATACCAGCTAGTGAAAGGTTCGATGGTAGTGACAATCGGCTGAGATAATGATGCTTGTACGCGCTCAATCGCTGCTTCCGCCGCTACCTGTTGTTGGGTGTTGAAGGAAAAATAGCGGAGCGGTACTGCGTGCCGATATCCCCGCCCCGGCGATTGAGCTGAGTAAGATCATGTGTGGCCAAGTGAATGTCGCGCAAATCGGCGAAATGGAGCTGTTCACTGTCAAATTCAATACGAATCGCTTCGGCGTGACCAGTTACACGAGAACACATCTGCTCGTAGGTTGGATGCGGTTGCGTGCCGCCAGTATATCCGCTCTCGAACCTATACACGATTCTGTGTAACGCCATTTCTAAAGGTGAGCATGCAAACGTTCACCAAATTCGATAATAAAACGACTCATCGCCAAGCACCAGTTCGACAGAAACAGTTGTCGCTTTTTAATCGCATGAGGGATAAGGCAGTTCAACGACTCAATAGCCTGAGTTGTATAAATCACTTTTCTTATCTCAGATGGATAAACAAAAAACGTATTCAAATGATCCTAATTGGATAACCCGCTACGGCTAATTTGTGGATAACGACTATCCCAGGTATCACTGAATTTCTCCAGCCCCTGCAAACGCAGCCTCCTCCGTTGCCGCCTAGTACACAGCTTTCAAATCACCGGTTACCGCCTTGTCATCCTTCCATGAAACAAGGAAAACGGATTTGTTGATAACATGGCCATCATGACGCACGCTAACGACAATACAATCAAGATAGACAATGGAATATAACGGCCGCCAGCAGTCTGCCCTGCCATTCTATAACCTGCTCTTTTACCGCATCAGTCACTTTAGATATGAGCGTAGAAGAAACTTGCGATTTTTGGCTAACTCGGTAGACAGCACCTGCAATTGTTTCTCGTTCGTAATTTAACCTATTTGAATGTCAAATTGAACATAACAAAATTACACAATCTAATCTATAGGCTCACGCGTGCAGCCATGCGAGATATTGCGTGTCTCCAGATAGTATCGGCAAAACCAATAGTTCAGGAACGGCATATGGGTGCGCCGCTTTAACCATTTCCAACACAGCGGCTTGATGGTTGTGATGCGTTTTAATCAATAACTGGATCTCGTTTGCTTGTTCCAGTTTGTCCTTCCAGAGATAAAAGGAGGTTGCACCAGGCAGTAGTGTAACACAGGCAGCAAGCCGCTCCTCCAATAGGTCCTTTGCTATATGTTCAGCGGTTTTGCTGTCGAGTACGGTGCAAAGTATAATAACTGCGTTTGATGAATTCATTGCCTATCTCCAGCATAAAAATCACTATGACAGCATATACTGTATCGCGCTCACTAAGCGATATCGCGAGTTTGCGCTTCTTACTGAAACCATCGGCAAGCTCGCGAGGATGGCATAGCGGAAATATTGGATTTTCTATAAAAGATAACATCGCTATGCTGTGTTGCCCTGTGAGTTACGGATAATCTGGCGCTAGCGCTGCAAAATTTCTCCAGATCAGGAGGCGTTTGTGTGATTGCTGCGGAACAGGACGAAATAATAATATTTTGTAGCAAAATCATAATATTAGTTCACCTTTTGCCGTGTAGTAGGCAGGGTGGTAGGGTTGAGCATACTTAAGTGCACGCGTTGACTCAATTGGATCGGTGGCGAAAATATTGCGATTAAATGCACAAGAGGATAGGCAGTTAATCGCAACGGTTTTTTATAAAGTAAGAGCAGATTACCCTACGGCAAGCACATATTTTCCCGTGTCAAGGTCGGATTTTCATTAAGAAGGTATCGGGATAACTTAACTGGTTCACAGGCACGCTAGTCACGAGCCTGCGTATCTTTCTTTCCACTCTTCTCTGCGCGAAATGAAGTCTGCTAGACGTCGAATTCACTCGCTGACGATGGTCAGACTCAGCACAAGCCCCGCACGCAGCGTTGAATAACGCTTATTTGGTATACAACAGACGAGGTGGACAAAGCGCAAGGTCTTTCTGCTAGGCTAAACGCGCCATCATCAATACAGGGTCGTTTAGCTCGCTGGCTACGCCACAGGTTTGTTGTTCAAGTTTTACTCTTTTTCACTGTAACGATTTCCTTTATACACGGGGTACATTAAGTTGTACTCCGAGAGCATATCGTCCAACTCGCCCTCGGTTAAGAAGCCGCGCTCAAGCACCACTTCCTTGATTTTTTTGCCCGTTTCTGCGCAAATATTGCCAATAATATCCCCGTTATGATGACGAATATAGGGGTTAAGATAAGTGACAATGCCGATAGAATTAAACACGTAATTTTTGCAAACTTCCCGATTGTAGGTAATGCCACTGACACATTTTTCTAGAAGATTATTTCAAGCGTTAGTAATAAGAGAGATTGACTCAAATAGCGCTTGGCCAATGACCGGTTCCATTACATTTAATTGCAATTGCCCTGCTTTAGAAGCCAAGGTTACTGTGGTGTCATTACCGATCACTTTAAAACAGATTTGATTGACGACTTCCGGCACGACAGGATTTACTTTTGCAGGGATGATTGACGATCTTGCCTGCAGCTGCAGCAAGTTAATCTCGTTTAAACCTGCACTTGGACCAGAAGAGAGTAAATGTAGGTCATTGCATATCTTTGATAGTTTAATGGCCAAGCTCTTGATAACAGCATGCACCATGACAAAGGCAGCACAATCGGAGGTGGCCTCAATCAAATCTTCAGCAGGGACGACAGATAACTTGCTCACTTCGGCTAAATATTTCACTGCTACTTGTTGATAGTCTTCCGGGGTGTTGAGACGTGTTCCGATAGCGGTCGCGCCTAGATTCACCTCTAACAACAGCGCTGAGGTATGCAGAATATTGCGAATTTCCTCATTAAGCAACACGCTGAAAGCGTGAAACTCTTGACCCAATGTCATCGGTACGGCGTCTTGTAATTATGTGCGCCCTATTTTCAGGATAGTAGCAAATTCAATCGCTTTACGTTCGAACCCCGCGCTTAACTGTTTAATGTCCTCAATCAACTTTAAAATTAAATGGTAAGCGGCAATGCGAAAACCGGTAGATAATTGGTTAATTGACACTTATTAACATGATGATTCGGGTTTAGGTAGTGGTATTCCCCTTTTTTACGTCCCATTAACTCAAGGGCAATATTGGCGATGACTTCATTGGTATTCATATTGACGGAGGTGCCGTGCCGCCTTGGTACACATCAACGGGAAACTGATCCATGCATTTCCCCGTCTCCAAGATAAGATTGCACGCCTGGATAAGCTTATCTGCAATCGTTTGTGGCAACATTTTTAATGCTCTATTCGTCAGTGCAGCTGCTTTCTTCACCATCACCATCCCGTGAATAAACTCAGGGATATCATTAATCTTAGAATTTCTTATAGTAAAATTTTCACAGGCACGCAGGGTGTGTACGCCGTAGTGAACTTCTATCGGCACCTCGCGTGTACCTAATAGGTCTTCCTCAATACGGATGTTAGCAGTCATTATTTTTCTATTAGATGTAAATTGCCCTTAGTGGTAAAAAGTGTGCTAAATAGAGGCAAGTCTACTAATGTAAATCGCTTGTCCGGTGTTGTACAGTCAACAAAGTGCGATCAAACATACCGTATTGTCATTCTTCCTACAGGCGTGTGAATTATTAGTGCCAAGTTAATATGATATTGATCATATAGCACATCCTCGCTGCTCTATTTTTTGTAGGTTGTTATGGCAGTGGGGACGAAAAATAAAATATTATTTTGTTTGCCTGCCCTGTCATGATGTAATACAGACTTTCGTATTGACCAGGCTCAGAAGAGGATAGAGTGCACTGGATTCCATTGACAGTTCTATTTTTATTAGCTTGGCTCGAAATTTCCATCTTTATCAAAGTAGCGAGTGTGCTGGGCATACCCACGACGATGTTACTAGCAGTTTTAACCTCCTTGATCGGGTTATCGCTGGTAAGGAAACGAGGTATTAAAAACTACGCCATGTTACAAGAAAAAATGGCCAACCACGAAAACCCGAGGGAAGAGATTGTTAAAAGTATCTCTTTAGTGTTTGCGGGTTTTTTACTGCTGATTCCCGGCTTTTTCACAGATTTTCTCGGCGTATTTTTACTTTTAAAGCCAGTGCAGGGCCTGACAATTCAACGTGTTATGCCAAAATTCAGTGCGCACAGAACGCAAGATAATGCGCAGCACAGTGGTATTACTCTTGATGGGGAATTTAAAAGAAAAGAGACCGAAGACAACAAAGATCGTGATAGAGGTGATGCAAAGAAATGAAGCAGCAAGCTATCCGTCGTAATGGGCATAAAATCACAGTTAAATTGCTATTCCACTTTCTCTTGCTGATTCACTGGTAATGTCCTTAAAGCGTTTTTCCTCAGCAAAGCAAATTTTTTATTTATTTCCTCTTGAAAGCATCTCGGTTAGCCTCTATCTTAAGAAGAACACGAGGCTGATAGCCTGTACAGTACAGCGTCGCCTTCCACTACAAACAGATAATCAAGCTTTACAAAGGAGAACTATATAATGAAAATTCGTCCGTTGCACGATCGTGTTATTGTTAAGCGTAAAGAGGTTGAAGCAAAATCTGCTGGGGGTATCGTACTGACTGGTTCCGCTGCTGGGAAATCGACACGTGCTGAGGTTCTTGCTACTGGTAACGGCCGTATTCTGGAAAATGGCGAAGTAAGAAAAATGGATGTGAAAGTGGGTGATATCGTGATCTTTAACGAGGGATACGGCGCCAAAACCGAGAAGATCGATAACGAAGAAGTGCTAATTATCTCTGAAAACGACATTCTGGCTATAATTGAAGCGTAATCCTATTGAACATCACTTATTGAAATCAATTTAAGGGAAGTATTAAAATGACAGCTAAAGACGTAAAATTTGGTAACGACGCGCGTATAAAAATGTTGCGTGGTGTAAATCTCCTGGCAGATGCGGTAAAAGTCACCTTAGGTCCAAAAGGTAGAAACGTTATTCTAGACAAATCTTTTGGTGCTCCTTCAATTACAAAAGATGGTGTCTCTGTTGCTCGCGAAATTGAGTTAGAAGATAAATTTGAGAATATGGGCGCGCAAATGGTGAAAGAAGTTGCGTCCAAGGCTAACGATGCGGCTGGTGACGGTACAACAACGGCGACTGTCCTAGCGCAATCTATTGTTAATGAAGGATTAAAAGCCGTCGCAGCCGGCATGAATCCGATGGATTTAAAACGCGGTATCGACAAAGCGGTAACAGCAGCGGTCGAAGAGCTGAAAAAAATATCAAAACCTTGCTCTGACTCTAATGCCATCTCCCAGGTTGGTACGATTTCTGCCAACGCCGATGAAAGTGTGGGTACTCTTATCGCTCGTGCAATGGAAAAAGTAGGCAAAGAGGGTGTCATTACGGTAGAAGAGGGCACAGGTCTACAAGATGAGTTAGATGTTGTCGAGGGTATGCAATTCGACCGTGGCTACTTATCGCCCTATTTTGTTAACAAGCCTGAAAATGGTTCGGTGGAGATAGACAACCCGTTTATTTTGATGGTAGACAAAAAAATCTCTAACGTGCGCGAAATGTTGCCGCTGTTGGAAAATGTTGCTAAATCAGGGAAATCACTATTAATCATTGCTGAAGATGTCGAAGGCGAAGCGCTTGCGACGTTAGTTGTTAACACTATGCGCGGTGTTGTCAGAGTTGTTGCGGTTAAAGCGCCTGGCTTTGGTGATCGTCGCAAAGCAATGTTAGAAGATATTGCGATTTTGACAGGCGGTCAGTTGATTACTGAAGAGATTGGCATGGACCTAGAAAAAGTGGGTCTAGAGGTGTTAGGTCAGGCTAAACGCGTTGTCGTTAGCAAGGATACCACGACGATCATTGATGGTGTCGGTAGCAAAGACACGATTGATAATCGTAAAAAACAGATTTTGGCGCAGATCCAGGAAGCGACATCTGATTACGACAAAGAGAAACTTCAAGAGCGTGTGGCAAAACTGTCTGGCGGTGTCGCCGTGCTAAAAGTGGGCGCAGCGACTGAAGTTGAAATGAAAGAGAAAAAAGCGCGCGTTGAAGATGCGCTGAACGCGACACGTGCTGCTGTTGAAGAGGGTGTGGTCCCTGGTGGTGGTGTTGCATTGGTGCGTGTTGCGGCGAAGCTAGTTGATCTAAAAGGGGACAACGAGGATCAAAACGTGGGCATTAAAGTCGCTTTACGTGCGATGGAAGCGCCTCTACGCCAGATTGTCTCCAACGCAGGCGAAGAGCCCTCGGTGGTTGCGAACAATGTCAGAGCGGGTGAAGGTAACTATGGTTACAACGCGGCGAGCGAGCAGTATGGTAACATGATCCAATTTGGTATTTTGGATCCCACTAAAGTAACGCGCTCTGCCCTACAATTTGCCGCTTCCATTGCCGGATTAATGGTAACAACAGAGTGTATGATCACTGAATTACCGAAAGATGATAAAGCGGATGTGGGCGCACCTGGTGGTATGGGTGGTATGGGCGGCATGATGTAATGTCGAGCATGTTACCTGCTCAACTTTAGCAGGTAACCCATCGTTTCTAAAGCGCGACTGATGGGTTTTACCAAGCTGTTGTGCATGCAGATAGCCGACATTTCAGACGTGGAATGTCGGCTTTTTGCTGCTTAAGTTAGCCTATCTACTGTACAGGCTCTTTCTTTTTACTTGCATTGGCTATAGGTTCAATAGTATTGACGACTTGCTTATTTTTTGGAACATTATCTTATTTTACAGATGGCGATTTCCGTTTAGATCTTTTATGGAAGGGCATTAGAGAAGGAATTCTCGGAGCTATTGCTGCAAGTTTAATACTATGGCTTTTTAGCTATCTACCTAATAAAATTAGTGTTGATCAATAAAACTTGGATCCCAACTTCAACCCCATAGTTGGAGTTTTTTATAAATCGGACAGTTACTCTTCAGCTAGCCGGATAATTAACTTATCCTCTTTGCATAGTACTTCTATTTTACTACCCGTTTTAAACCCCAGCGCTCCCATCCAATTGCAGCATAGCGTAATTGATAGTGAAGACCTGTGTTTAAGGTGATCTTTGATATAATCTACGATATAACCTCTTGATTTAGTCTCAACAACAGATAAAAAGTGATCTAGATCCGACAATTGAAATCAGATCCAGGGGGTTAATCTGCTTTCCTGATTCGGCAGCGCTTATGGCCACTTTTGGGACAGTTATGCAAATTAAAATCCTACAGAAGCAAGGCATAAGCAGATGGATCATGTGACACGCGTTAACACGATGCTAACAGGCTAAAATTGGGTATTATTCGTCCGTTATATTGCTTTATGCGATAAATGTAATAGAAAAGATAGCGTGACTGGGCTCCACTGTGCAAGTGGCATGAATGGGATGCCTCAGTCACCAAGCAGGAGCAAACGAGTGAAAAAAGTAGGCATTGTAGGCTGGCGCGGTATGGTGGGCTCGGTACTGCTAGCGCGCATGCAAGAAGAGGGGGATTTCAACGCGATTGATCCACATTTTTTCTCCACCTCGCAACAAGGTGAAGCCTCACCAACTATGACGGGTAAACCCACCAGCGTGTTCATACAAGATGCGCTGAGTGTTGATGCATTGCGTGCGATGGAAATCATCATTACTTGCCAGGGTGGCGACTACACACACCATATCTACCCGGCACTGCGCGCCACCGGTTGGCAGGGTTACTGGATCGATGCGGCTTCAACGCTGCGTATGCAGGATGATGCCATCATTGTACTCGATCCGGTGAATCACACCGCTATCGTTGCAGGTATTGAGCGCGGCATTAAAACCTTCGTTGGCGGCAATTGTACCGTTAGCTTGATGTTAATGGCGCTGGGTGGCCTGTTTACTAATGACTTAATTGAATGGGTAGCGGTAGCAACCTATCAGGCGGCTTCCGGCGGCGGGGCGCGACATATGCGCGAGCTTCTGGTGCAAATGGGACTATTGCATCACAGTGTCGCCCAGCAATTACAAGATCCTGCAACCGCCATACTCGATATTGAACGCCAAGTCACCACATTAACACGCAGTGGCACCTTACCCGTAGACAATTTTGCGGCGCCTCTCGCCGGCAGCCTGATCCCATGGATTGGTCAAGCGATGGCGGGAGGGCAGACGTGCGAAGAGTGGAAAGGTCAAGCAGAAGGGAACAAAATCTTGAACACGCGTCAACCCATCCCTATCGATGGGTTATGCGTGCGTATCGGTGCACTGCGCTGTCATAGTCAAGCTTTCACGCTAAAATTGACACGCTCAGTATCAATAGAAACGATTGAGCAGATATTGGCGGCGCATAACCCGTGGGTAAATGTGGTGCCTAACTGTCCTGAAGCAACACTGCAGGCCCTCGCCCCCGCCGCCGTGACCGGCACCCTAGCAGCGCCTGTTGGGCGACTGCGCAAACTCAATATGGGCGAACGCTACCTCTCCGCCTTCACGGTGGGCGACCAGCTTTTGTGGGGTGCCGCCGAACCTCTACGCCGCATGCTGCGTCTCCTCACACGCTAAGTTGACTAAACGGGTACGCTGCGCCCGTTTTCGCACTTTTAAGTAAAATTCTATTTACATAACTGTAACTTTTTAATTGCCTTATTTCTATGTGATTGCACATTCTTGTCCCAGAGGCGGAGGCAGTTGCCACATGTACAGGTAAGCAGGTCGCGAATGACGGGTTTTGCACCGGCTCATCACCCTGTAACCAATATTATCACTGGTGATGTGAAGCCAATTGAGTAACCCGTCAATCTTGTCGCGTTATCAATCAACACAGGAAGAGAGATGTCCTCACTGCCGGAACGGTGCATCATCGATGCACTTTTTGCTGATAATTATATCGATCCATTTAGCATACTGGGTATGCATCGAACGGCGCGTGGACTACAATTCCGCGCCTTGTTGCCAGGGAGGTGTGGGTGATTGGCCTTCATCGTGGCCCGCGTTACCAGCAATTGCATTGTCTAGATCCGCGTGGTTGCTTCATTGCACAGTTTCCGCCACAGCGGACGGCATTTCCTTACCAGCTTGCGGTAACTTGGCATCAACGAGATGAAATCATAGATAATGCCCATCAGTTTGGTCCATCGCTACAGGCACTAGACAACTGATTATTAGCCAAAAGGACGAACATCCGTCCCTATAAATACTTGGGCGCACACCCGGTCACGCTTGATGATGTGCGTGGGGTACGATTTTGTATTTGGGCACCCACCGCTAGACGGGTGGTGCTGGTGGGCGACTTCAATCACTGGGATAGTCGCCGTCATCCCATGCGATTTAGGGGAGAAAGGGGTATCTGGGAGCTGTTCATTCCTCACGCTACGCATCAATCAGGGTTATAAGTTTACCATCATTGATGTTGAAGGCAAGCCACTGCTAAAAGCAGATCCCTACGCGTTTGCCGCAGAGCTACGCCCAAAGACAGTGTCAGTGATTTGTGGCTTACTTCACGTGGTCGACATGTCAGCGGAATGTCGGCAGCGGAACGCATTTGACGTGCCTATCTCCATTTTGGCCTTTATGCAGCGACATGTTGCTACGGCACACGCAGGATGCGTTGCGTCAATTTATTGCCACCACGCACGCGTCAGGGCTCAATATGCTGCTGGATTAGGTACCGGGCCACTTTCCCGGTGATCTACATCGTTTAACTAAATTCGATGGCACCCATCTCTATGAACATGACGATCCACGTGAAGGCTATCATCATGATTCGCACACCCTGATCTACAACATGGGCCGACGCGAAGTCAGTGATTACCTAGCAGGGAATGCGTTGTACTGGCTAGAACGCTTTGGCATGGATAGATTATGTGTTGATGCTGTCACCCTCAATGATCTGCGACTACAGCCGTCAACCGGGGCAATAGATCGCTAATTGCTACAATGGTAGAGAAAACCTGGAGGCGATCGCGTTGTTACAGCACATCAATCGACGTCTTAACTAGGTGCGTCCGGGATACATCACGATGACGGAGGAGTAAAGGAGTTTTCCCCAGAGCACGCAATCTGCCGAGGCGGGCGGGCTGGGTTTTAGTTTTAAATGGAATATGGGCTGGATGCATGACACGCTTCACTACCTGCAATTAGATCCATTATGGCGCAAGCATCACCATCAACTGATGACATTTAGCATGCACTATCATTACAGCGAGAACTTCGTGTTGCCGCTATCCCATGATGAAGTCGTGCATGGCAAGGGGTCATTACTAATGTATATGCCACGGAGGAGCGCTGGCAGCAATTTGCCACACTGCGCGCTGATTACGGCTGGATGTGGGCCTTTCCCGGGGGGGGAAATGCTGTTCATGGGCAATGAGTTTGCGCAATAGCGCGAATGGAATTGCGACAGCAGCTTCGATTGGCATCTATGTACACAGCAGGATACGCCGCATTGCGGTGTGCCGAGTCTGATTCGTGACCTCAATCAAGTCTATCGCCACGCAAAGCCGCTCTATCAGCGCGATTTTAATCCAGGTGGCTTTCAATAGTTAGTGGTGGATGACACAGAAAACTCTGTCTTTGCGTTTGTCCGGCGCGATTGGGTAAGCAATGAGATCATCGTTGTCAGTAATTTTACACCAATCCGGCGTTACCATTATCGATTTGGTGTGAACCAGCCTGGGCACTGGTGCGAGATCATCAACATCGATCTCAGCCGCTACCATGGCAACAATTTCCATCACGCTACTGGCATCGCTACCGATGCCAGTAATTTCTCACACCAACGCCAGCACACATTAACACTCACACTACCACCCCTGGCTACGCTATGGCTAATAAAAGAATATACCCTAGGGGGCCTATTACGACGTTACCGGCGTGAGCTTCACTTTGTTTTCCTAGTTTGCTGGGCGCGTGGAGCTCTGCCTGTTTGATGCGCAGGATAATGAACAATGCTACCGCTTACCCGGTCATAGCAGGGATATTTGGAATGGATATATTGCTGGCTTGTTCCCTGGTCAAACGCTACGGCCATCGCGTGCATGGGCCGTGGCAGCTCAGGCAGGGGCACCGTTTTAATCCGGCCAAATTACTGCTCGATCCGTGCGCTAAGGCCATTGCAGGTCAACTTACTACAAACAACTATGCGCCGGGATCAACCTACCGGATAGCGAAAACAGCGCACTTAGCATGCCGAAAAGTGTGGTGGTGGACGAGCGGCAGGCCAATAGTGCCACGTTAGCGCCATCCATTCCCTGGAAAAGCAGTGTGATCTATGAGGCGCACGTCTGCGGGTTAACTAAGCTCAATACAGAACTGCCGCCAGCACTGAGGGGGACTTATGTGGCTAGGCTATCCGCTAACGGTAAACTACCTGCAGCGCCTGCGGATCATGACCCTTGAGCTACTCCCCGTTGTCGCGTTCGCCGATGAGCAATGCCTGGTCGATTTAGAACTAACACTAACTATTGGGGGGGGGGGAGGCTACAATCCCATGGCGTTATGGGCGTTGGAACCACGCTATGCAGCAGAGATCGATCAGATCACACCGCAACAAGAGTTTCAGCACGCGATTGCAGTGCTGCATGCGGCAGGCATTGAATTCATTCTCGATGTGGTATTCAACTACACCGCCGTAGGCGGTGGGGTCCCATGCTCTCGTTACTCGGCGTGGATAATGCGAGTTATTATTGGCTAACGGAGCAAGGCGATGTCAAGCTGTGGTAATGCCTTAAACTTGACCCACTCGCAGGTGGTTGCGTGTCTTTGTCACTGGGTAACGACTTATCAAGTGGATGGCTTTCGGTTTGATTTAGCCTCTGTGCTGGGTCGCACCCCTCTATTCCAGCGGCAGGCGCCGCTCCTCAAAGGAATCTCGACCTGCGAACAACTGGCGCAAGTGAAATTGATTGTCAAGCCGTGAGATGTGCGGCCCGGTGGTTATCAGGCAGGTCACTTTACCTCCCCGTACAGTGAATGGAATGATAATTACCCCGTAATACGATGCGGCAATTTTGGTTACACAGCGCATAGCCACGGGCCGCTTTACGCAATGTTTTTCCGCCTCAAATGAACATTTTCAATGCACTGGTGGGCGCCGTCCCTATGCCTCCATTAACCAAATCACGGCGCAGGATGGCTTCATGCTCCGGGATTTAATTAGCTTCAAATGTTAAACATAACTACAAAAATAAAGAAGATAATCGTGACGGCAGCAACAATAACATCAGCCTTAATTTTGGTTGTGAAGGCGTCGATGCGCCAGCAGCGATTGAAGCACATCGCCAGCGGCGTATATGTTCACTTTTAACCACGTTTCTACTATCACAAGGGACGCCAATGCTGTTGGCGGGTGATGAAATGGGCAATAGCCAGCAGAGGGAATAACAATGCCTATTGTCAAAATAACTCTATCACTTGGCTGGATTTGGCCAACAAGGATGACGCATTGATCACCTTTGTCTCTCGCCTCATCCGCCTACGTAAACAGATTCCTGCATTAACCTGTACAGACTGGTAGCAAGTGGGCGATGGTCATGTTGAGTGGCTCACTGCCGAAGGCATCCCCATCAGCATAGATGCGTGGCAATTCGCCCTATTTGACCTAAAAATTTTACTCTCAGGGCGGTGGCTGATCCTGCTGAACGCAAGTCGTGAGCATGCCACTTTCATCTTGCTAGCAGGGGGGAATGGCGCTGTGCTGAACCTTTTAGCATCAGGCGAGTTATCTCTCTGGCATGCCAAAGCAGGTGAAATATGTGCATTTCATCAACACGTTTAAGGAGTAACAAGGATGAGTGAAACCTATAGTACAGATAAGGCGATGCGCGTCAGGCAACTGCCAACGTAAACCGTGGCGCTGATACTGGCAGGAGGCCGCGGCACCCGCCTGAAGGATCTGACTTACTCCCACGCGAAGCCTACGGTCCATTTTGGTCGCAAATTTCGCATCATTCGCACACGCTGGTGCAGCATATTCAACGCGGCTGGTCGAAGAGATGAACGAATTTCTCGAACTACTGCCAGCACAGCAGCGATCAGCATCTAGGCTTCTGGTATCGCGGTACGGCCGATGCAGTGACAGAAAATTTAGACATCATCCGTCGCTACCGGGCAAAATATGTGATGATCCTTGCTGGCGATCATATCTACAAAATGGATTACTCGCGCATGCTCCTGGAGCATGTCGTTAACCAGGCAAAATGTACCGTGGCTTGCCTCCCGGTATCGATTAAGCAGGCGAGTGCGTTTGGTGTGATGAAAGTGGATCAGAAGAACCAGCTCATTGATTTTTTTTTTGAAAAACCGAAATGTCTAACTACGACGATTTGGTATTGGCAAGCATGGGGATTTATGTGTTTGATGCCGACTACCTCTACCAATGGCTAGAGGAAGATGGTGAACTTATCAAGCCACGATTTTGGTAAGGATTTGCAGCCCAGAATTGTTGCCAGCGGACAGGCCTGGGGACACTCCTTTATAGTGCGTCGTGTGTGCAGAGTAACCAGCAGAGTCAACCCTATTGGCTACCCTGGAAGCTTACTGGCGTGCCAACCTTAGCCTCTGACATGCCGGAACTGAAGATGTATGACCAGAATTGGCCCATTCGTACGCATATGGAGCCGCTGCCGCCAGCGAAGTTTGTGCAAGATAGCAACATAGCCACGGCATGATGACCAACTCATTGGTCTCTAATGGTTGCATCATCTCTGGTTCGGTCATTATCAATTAGGTGCTGTTTCCCTGTGTCAGAGTTGATTCATTCTGTAGCATCGACGCGTCTGTTCTGCTTCCAGGTGTTCAAGTGCGTCGTGCCTGTCGACTACATCGCTGCATTGTCGATCGCGCTTGCCAGCTGCCAGATGGTTTAGTGATTGGAGAAAACGCAGAAGCAGATAAAAAACGTTTTTATCGTTCAAAAGAGGGGATCACCTTGGTTACGACTGCCATGTTAAAAAAGTTAGCGCCCGCCATGCATGCCGTGTGTCGCGGAGAGTACATTAATGAAAATATTACATGTCTGTGCTGAATTTTTCCCGCTATTAAAAACCGGTGGATTGGTGGATGTCACGGGCACCTTGCGCAGCACTCAATAAAGGCTGGGTATTGATACTCGCATTTTATTACCTGCTCTCCCCAGTATAGAGCAAGGTTTAGTCGATATGCGCTGTATCGCCACACGGCTTTGTTGAATAAATCAGAACTTGTGATTACTGGCCCTCTAAGTAGATTGATTGTTATGCGATCCGGATACTGTTAGGGATTCCTAACTGTGTCATTTTGTTAAGCGCGTTGACCATCGCCATTGCCTCACCTACCTGCGCATCATAGTCACACAGACTTAGATGATCGCCCATGAGTGTTTTGAACCGGAACACAGTGGTTTCAGCCACTGGAAGAATCAGCGGTCTTATCTTCTTTCTCAGCAGGGCATCATGACAGTAGCGGGTATTGTATTTATCAGAGCTGGTATAGCCTGAGCATCAGTCGTACCGTTTAACGATAAATCGGCACAGATAATTTCATGTGTCGGGCTATCTACTGCCACAGAGGTGATAGCCATGTCTGACCGACCACGCCGCCCAGGCGGTCCAGGGAGCAATTGCCGAGGCATCCAGTCATATGGTCAGAGATCCGCGCTGCTTGAGAGCGTTGTTATACGTGGACCAGTGGGTTATTTTAAACTTCTGCGTTGCCATAGGGTCCTCATGTTGAAATGACCGGAGCAAACCATCACCCAAATGTTCAATCTATTCAACAAAGTTAGTGTGTCTTTAAAAATAGCTTTGAGTATCTCTTTTTTACTTTTTACTGGAAAAATATGTTTTTCCCAATTTATTGCTTTTGCCAATGCTTTTTTCATTATTATTCTTGTGCTATTTTCGTCTGATGTATCTCAAGGATCTGCCTCTCTAACGCTCTGTCTAATTTAGCACTATGAAACGGCGCCCCGTTTTTATTTTGCATATGGTTGATTAACTGAATAATCAAATCACTGTAAATACCAAAAGTGGTATAAATATCACTTGATAAACGGCGCATTTCTTCAAACAAAATATTAATGCAACGCTGTTCACTTATAGGCATATACTTTGCTGTCTGTCGTTGCCGTAAATCTTTCGTAAACTTCCGTTTGCAGCATGATCGGCCTACCCACCAGGGAAACTGTGCGTTAATTCGGTTAATTTATACGGGTCAACACGATTAGAGATATTTTTTAAATAAAAATGGGTTTTTAGCTGCGATTCAGTTAAATCACCACAACGCATGTCGGATGCGCTGTAATTATTCATCTTGTGCAGGGTAAAGATAATACAGTCATAAAAAACATTCCTTGTGTAAAGCGTCATATTACTTTTGATAGTGAAGATGTTGCCAAACGATAAAACAATTTATTTTGTTTGTCTATGCTATAGCCTGTTAGTTCTCTGACCTCCATGAAAATGTCTCAATCTGCTAATTAACCAGGTAGAAAAGAGAAATTTTTATCTCTTAGCTCGGTAGAGTTGCGTCTTTTAATTTTAATCTATTTATGCTAACTATTTTTTATCATCTATTTCTTTATGCGTTACTTAACTTATTGAACTTCATAATTAAAGTATATAGCACTGTATTTATTCACATAGTAGGTCAGTTAGACCACGGGTAAACCGAGAAATAAGCCCGGTCTACCCAGCGCAGGCTCCTATCTCGTCTTGCTCTGCATGGCATTGGATAAATCAGGTAGATCGAAGTTAGCGATTTTCTGTAAACGCAGCCTAACGCGCGCTTTTTCATTGGCGGGTAATCACCAAATCGAAAAATCCTCAAGGATATGAGGGATCGCATAATAATGTATTTTACAGCGTGTTACTGTCTTTTTGACATCATAAAAAATTGCGTCAGACAGCACAGGTGCGGTTTTTTTATCTCATTAAATAGTGTTGATCCCCCCTTTGTGCTTGCAGTTTTCAAGGGGCGTTTTTCCAACGTGGTTGACGACAATATTATGGTTGAGTCTAATCTGGTCACGATGTCAGCATCGACGCTTTTGTGAGAGATAATGCGCCCATAATTAAGTGTATCTGCAACAGTAATCACTTTTTGTTTTTCTCCATCTATCGATGCTTGATGATGGTAAGGATCGATGTCATCGGCTAACAGACGGCGGCACACAACACGCTTTCCCAGGCAAGTTTCAGCGGTAGATCCGGGTATTGACTCTGTTGTTGACCAAACAGGTGCAGCAGATCTATCACTGCGGTAATAAAAAAAGACCAAACTGACGATCCCGCTTGGACTAATACGTGTAGCAAGCCCGTGCCCATCAGCAATAATCTTTTGCTTAGCAGTTTTTGCCACTAAGCACCCTTAAGTGGGTATCACTTCATGTATTTTCTGTTGGCATGTACAAACCTTATTGAGAATTATTCGGCGTGTATTGCGGCATTACCTAAACAGATAAAACAAGGTAATTTGTACTATACAGTGAGGTGAATAAGCTCAGTTTAAGCTTGAACTTGCTTGGCAAGGAAAGGATAAAAAAGCGTTTTTAATGAAAAAGATGCGCAACCAATACGAATTATCTCTTACCGCTGTAAATACCCAGTTACGTCAGGCATTAATCTAATCACAATCAGCGCCTCACACTTACCTTCTGGCGGCGCAAGTGGCCTGGAACAAGACAACTGTGGCGAAGATAAGCCGACGCCAGCCACTAATCATTGGCTATCAATGCAGGGTGCAAGCTACAAGTGAAACCGGTTCATCTAGGCGAACTTGTGGGTGGGATGGCGTCGCGGAACAGATTAGTAAAAGGAGTGTTCCCCGGGCTGGTGATCGGTTTGGTCGCGTACGCCTTTAAGCTCGGGAAAGGCAGCCAATAATTCCTTTTCGATGCCCTCTTTCAGAGTAATGTCCAACATAGAACAGCCATTGCAGCCACCACTAAACTGTAACACCGCATAGCCTTCATCCGTAATTGCTAACAGCGAGACGCGGCCACCATGGCTAGCAAGTTGTGGGTTAATTTGCGCTTGCAGTAGATAATCGACACGCTCAGCTAGTGGGGCATCATCGGCTATTTTACGCATTCTGGCGTTGGGTGCTTTTAAGGTGAGTTGTGCACCAAGCTTATCCGTCACGAAGTCGATTTCGGCGCTCTCAAGAAATGGCGCGCTTATCTCATCCACATAGGCGGAGAGGGGGCCAAATTTAAGTTCTATGTCGCTCTCTTCCACCGCATCGGGTGGACAATAGGAGACACCGCATTCCGCACTGGGTGTGCCAGGATTGATAACAAACACGCGAATCTGTGTTCCTTCAGTTTGTGAAGCGAGTAATTTGGCAAAATGTGCTTGGGCAGCAGCAGTGATTTCAATCATAGGAGGCCATTCAAAGTTGACTCATTTACCTAAGTATCATATCGCAAACCGCCGGCTACTACAAGGTACGGCATAAACACCATACTTGCACGCTCGCGGCCCCCTGTTGCTTTAACAACCGGGTAATGCTATTGGCCGTGCTGCCCGTCCTGACAATATCGTTGAGTAACGCAATATCGAGATCGGCAACTGGGCGGGTTAGGTAATAGGCGTCATGTAAATTGTGCTGGCGTTGCTACGCGGAAAGCGTATGTTGTGGTGATGCGCTACGCTGGCGGCAAAGGAGGTCGGCTGCGTAATCTAGCTGCACCAATGCGCTGACGGACGCGCGATCAAGGCGCTCTAATTATAGGCGTGTTGCCAGGTACGTCGATGATGCAGTGGTACGCTCACTAATATATTGGGCCGTACAAATTCAGCAGCGCGTCGTTGTGTAAGTACGGTGAGTAATACTAAGTGGGCTAAAGGTAACGCCAGTGCAGTGACACCAAAAAATTTCAGTTTGTGAATCAGCCGACTGAGTGGTGGTGAATAATCGCTAATGGCAATGAGCGTTTGCCAAGCTAGGCGATGGTGTAAACAGTAATAGCAATGGCCCAATTTGGGTGTATCCGGTAAACCGCAGCGGCGGGAAAGTGCAGGAAGCTGAGGGATGGCGCGTAGGCAGAAACTACATATGCCATTATGATTTAAATTTAAAGGCTGCTGACATAGGCAGCAGTTTCCTGGAATAAATAACATTGAGATCTCACAAAAGAGATAAAAAACAAGAGGATAACGTATGGCGAAGCCCTATTGCGTTCAGTTTGGACAGGGGGATCATGAGCTTGTGATGCTCCATGGATGGGGCTTTAATCGGCAAGTGTGGCGTAGTATTATTCCTGGATTAAGCACGCATTTTCGCTTGCACTTGGTCGATTTACCAGGCTATGGTGATAGTCGCACATGCACGCAATATGATTTAGCGAGCATGTTGGCAGCGGTGGCGATGGTTTTGCCAAGGGGCGCGATATTACTTGGATGGTCGTTGGGTGGTTTAGTTGCCAGTGCGCTTGCACTGCACGAACCAAAAAATTTGTCTGCGCTGATCACGGTCGCGTCATCACCCTGTTTCTTGGCTCAGGCAGGATGGCCGGGTATTCAGCCTGAGGTATTAAATACCTTTTATCAACAGTTAGATGTGGATTATCAGGCAACCATCGACCGCTTTATCACTTTGCAACTGCTGGGATCTGCTCATGCTAAGCAGGATGTTCATCATTTAAAGCAGACATTATTGTCACAACCTGCTTGTGCAACAGAAGCACTTAAGGCTGGTCTAATCACTCTGCGTAACACAGATCTACGTGCGCAGTTGCTGGGCCTAGCGCTGCCCTATCTGCGTATTTATGGCGCTCTAGATAGGCTAGTACCGCGACAGGTTTCAGATTTATTGGATAAACTTCTACCAGCAAGACAGAGTACTATACTTAGGCACGCTGCACACGCGCCATTTATTTCTCACCCAGCGCTGTTTTGTCAGCAGATAATTGCGTTTAAAACGCATTAAGTAGGTAGGCGACGTGGATGTCCGTCACTCGTGTTGCTATCAGACGGGATCTTTGATTACGAAAAGGTTAAGTATTTAAATTCACCAGAGGTTGCACATTGTATAAAAAGAAACATAGTGATAGGCATAAGTGTTATTGATGGGGCTGATAACCTTGCCAGCCTTGGCGGCAAAAAAAATCATCTTTGATCAAGTCGGTGCAATGAAACTAAAAAAGATCGCTACCGTTAGCACTACGGCACAAGCTACCTCAACGATGGATGCCAAGCGCAACCTATCTCAGCTTGCAGATGAGCAAGGGGGTCGCTATTACGTGATCGTTACGCTACGAGAACATGGCAATGTGAATGCGACAGTAAAGGTTTATAACTAATCGATAACGCAAGCAAGGATAAGCAAAGATCTTGGCGCAAGGTGAAATCCGCCACGACACGATGTAAAGCATTTTACTCATCAGTATGAACGTGCGTTTTTAGATTTTGGTTGACTGTCTTTACAACTACAACATACAGTGTTAGTTCAGGGATGCATGATAGAAGAGATACGCCAGCGGGTTAGACGCACTCTGCAGTATGCATGTAGACGAGAGTCAAAATATAAGCAAAGAGGCGGTTACTGCAGTATATCCTGTCACTCGTATTATCGTTCAAGCAGGGATAGTTCCGTTTATGGAGAATATAGGCTTATGAACAGTAAGCCCTATGCCGGAAATTTCCCCCATTTATGTGGCTACGCGCGGGCAGAAGAGATGCGTCGACCGCGTAAAAATGGTTACTCTAGTCGTGTCATCTTTTGCTGCTATCTAGAGCGTGAGTACGAGCTGCAAGTGTCCGTGGATGGTATTATGGCATGTTTGCCGCCATGGGCAACACTGCCTCAAGTATCACGGTAAAAAACATTAGACAAAGATGGATGCGATGTGGCGGGGTAACAGCTCCACGCGTATCACGTGCAACTAGCGGTAGCTTTTTTCTGGTTATGCTGGAAAAGGTAAACATAGCCCGATGTTAGTATCATGTTCACATTTAATGGTTCAGCAGGCAATAATACGACGTTTTATGCTGACCCGAGCCTGTACATCAGATTATGTGATTGCGTAATTTTGTTATGTTCAATTTGACATTCAAATAGATTAAATTACGAACGAGAAACAATTGCAGGTGCTGGCTACCGAGTTAGCCAAAAATCTCAAGACACCTGATGATCTCAATCAACTTTCTCGCTTCCTGAGAAAGCTTACGGTTGAAACCGCCTTGAATGCTGAACTGACGGAGCATCTTGGCCATGAAAAATATCAGCCAAGGACAGGCGATAGAAATGTATGATGCTAATGTTTCTCCTGCGCTCATATCTAAAGTGACTGATGCGGTAAAAGAGCAGGTTATAGAATAGCAGGGCAGACTGCTGGAGGCCATTATATCACATTGTCTACCTTGATCGTATTGTCGTTAAAGTGCGTCGAAAAAAGTAGTGTGTCTGGCAATCCAGGACGCCTCGAATAAATGGACAATGCCTTTGTCGAACTCGCGCTTAGCAATGAGTCGTTTTATTATCGAATTTGGTGAACGTTTGCATGTTCACCTTTAGAAATGGCGTTTACACAGAATCGTGTACAGAGTCTACATACCATCTCTTCGCCTACTGTGCTACACGAAACGTTTTTTCCCCTCGGTTAGCATTGAAGTCATTAAACATTCACTCAGAGCAACGAATGTAACAACATACACAGCACTATCCCGCGTTTTTTTGAAAAATATCACTCAAGTAGTGGCCTTCACGACCTTCAATCGTGCAGTACTAGCGCTTAAACCAGGTAACCCATTCGCCCATATCACCCGGTCTTCTGCCACAACTGATAGTGGAGACGGGCTAGTATCACCGGATCACTAATAATATGCAGGCGTTGACGCTTGTCCATGGCATCGAGCGACACCTGAAGCGCGTTGAACACCTGCTCGTCGCGCATTTGCTCAAGTAACGGGCTATTTAAATGTCGTGACGTTGCCATAGCACAAGCCAGCGCATTTAATGTTGGATCATATAACGCGTGGATAAAGCCTTGGCGTAAATTGTGTCGCCGATTGCTCTGGAGAAACTGCGCGGTTTCAGTCAACTCTCGAGGAGGCTGGGACTCCTCAGGGATGAGAAATAATTTTGCCCGTTTGGCTTTTAAGCCTACTGAAGCACGACTCGACAACACAGATACTACCGGTGATAACATTAACGAAAAGACGATAGCAGCTAACCACCAGAGAAAGTTTAGATCAAGCCAGCCCATGCCAACCGCCCAAGCCACACCTAATGCCAGTTGTGAGCCATGGCGGGTAAATGCCTCGCGCCAATGGGTAGCATTATCGTCTCGTTGGGGTGATTTCCATACGACCTCCCAACCAAGAAAAGCGCTGACGACAAAAAACGTGTGGAATAACATCCTTACCGGTGCGAGCAGTAAAGAAAACAGCATCTCTAGCACCAATGAGGCAAACAAGCTCACCACGCCACCATACGATCGGGCGCCCTTAAAACAGATCAACAACACACTGAGCAACTTAGGCAGAAACAGCAATACCAGTGTGGTTGAAAAAAGGGCGATGGCAAGTTCCGGACGCCACTGTGGCCATACCGGGAATAACTGGCGTGGCTGCAAAAAATAGTGTGGTGTCATCAATGTGTGCACAATTTGCAGTGCGGTCGAAAGCACTAAAAAGGTGAACCATAAGGGTGCTGAGAGGTAGGACATCACCCCTGTAAGGAATACAGCGCGATGGACAGGATGCATGCCTTTGACTAAAAAAAGCCTAAAGTTCATTAAGTTACCATGACACCAGCGTCGATCACGTTTTAACTCATCAAGCAAATTAGGCGGCAACTCTTCATAGGAGCCAGGCAGATCGTAAGCAATCCACACGCCCCATCCAGCCCGACGCATCAGTGCGGCTTCAACAAAGTCATGCGACAGAATTGAACCAGCAAAAGTGCCCTCTCCCGGTAGAGGCGCTAACGCACAATGCTCAATAAACGGTTTAACCCGAATGATCGCATTGTGTCCCCAATAGTGTGATTCACCCAATTGCAAGAAGTGCAAACCCGCCGTGAATAATGGGCCGTAAACGCGAGTAGCAAATTGTTGGCAACGTGCATAGAGGGTATCCATTCCGGAGATACGTGGCGCGGTTTGAATGATACCTGCATCGGGGTTAGCATTCATCATCTGTACTAAGGTGGTAAGACAGGAGCCGCTCATGATGCTGTCTGCATCTAGCACGACCATATAACTGTAATTACGTCCCCAGCGGCGGCAAAAATCATCAATATTACCACTCTTACGTTTTACGCGCCTCCGACGGCGACGATAGAATATTTTACCCGCACCGTTTACATCACAAACCAATTCCATCCAGGCTTTCTGTTCCGCTATCACGATATCGGCGTCATCGCTGTCGCTTAATATAAACATATCAAAATGTGCACCGTCGCCAGTACGCATAATCGATTCCCATGTAGCGCGCAGCCCAGCAAAAGAGCGCGCCACGTTCTCATTGCAGATTGGCATGATCAGTGCAGTGCGCTGAACGGGATCAAGGGGTTTACCCCCAACTGCTGCATAAGAGATACTGTATTTATCGCGCCCAATCAGAAGCTGCATAAACCCCATTAATGCCGTCCAAAATCCAGCAGAGACCCAGCAAAATAGGATAGCGAATAGCACCAATATTCCGGCCTGCAATAGGTAGGGGATTGACAAGATGAACACCTGTTGCCAATTGGCACTAAAGAGATCAACACGCCGAATAAGTTCCCATCCCTGATAGGGCAAGATCGTCTTCATATACCACGTCGCTATTGCCGTCTGGCTGAGCGTTAAGATCAATAAAATAAAGCGACGCACTGCCCCAACATGACGCCACTGCTCTTCAAACTGCTGTCTTTTTGCTGTTTTGTATTGGTGAATGGGTTTATTGCCGCGCAACACATTCCACAATCTTGCCAGCGGATTAGTGTACCAGGCTTCTGGTACCATTGATGCACGCTTAATAGGAGGAGCCGTTTGCAGTTGTGTACGCTGCAACGCATCAACATTGAGCAGCTTTCCTGCGGCTAATACTCTGGGCCAGCGGAATTTAAGTCGTGTCGAAACTGAAGTTAAAGCCACATCCTCTTGCCGACAACTGGCAGTAGGATCATTGCCAAGCGACAGGTGCAACTGCGTGAACGTTTCATCTGCACCTGTCGCTGGAAGCGTTACGTTACATGGTAACAGCTGTAAATATTTTTCTGAATCAAATACGGTATTATTCATTGGCGGGTAACTGGTAGCTCCAGGTTTCTGTCAAAGTTTGGCCGTTGCTCGCGAGCGCAGCACGCATTTCAGTGGGTTATTTCGCGTTTTTAACGCGCAGCGTTAATAGCAGAACCAGCCTCGAGTGACAGGATTAAATATGACCTGCTGGTGAGTGATGCTAGTATTATCGTCAGTGCTGACTTGCGCCTCAACTGCATTGTTCTCTTCTAATTCATTCTCCGCTAATCCAATATAATCAATAATAAATGATAAAGATCCATCAGGTTGGCGACTTTGACTCGCCTGACTCAGTTTTTCTAATGAGCGTAATGTAGTTTTTACCAGCTTTTTTCTGCAAAGCCTTGCATTTTTTCAGCTGAGGTAAAATACACACGGTAACGCGTGTGGAACGGCTCCAACGGTTTTGGCAGATTATCGGGCGTCCAAAATGCAACTCATTGGTCTCGTCCGTCGTCGGAATTTCCACTAATTCGATTTTTCCCTCCCCCCAGTCATCGAGTGGTTCGACCCAAGCGAAGGGGCACAAGATCATAGCGGTTTTTCAAACCATGGTATTGCGTAAAATCGCGTCCACGCTGTAACAATCCCAACCCTTTCGGGTTGGGAATCGCGTACGTACTGATCGCCAATCGCTTAGGATTGTTCAATGGGCCCCAAATCCACTCGCCATTGCCATTATGAATTGACAATCCGTTAGAATCATGCAGTGACGGGCGAAAATTAAGTACCGACGGCGGCAGGCTCGGATTAAACAGAAATATGCCACTCAGTGGCGCAATGCCCAATTTCAACGTGTTATCGCGCAAGAAAAGTGTCGGATCAACGTCGATAATACTCTCTTTTCCCGGCGTGATAGTGAAGCAATAAGCACCAGTTGCTCTGGGTGAATCTAATAATGCATAGATCTTAAGTTGCGTCGCGTGTGGATTAGGGCGCTCAATCCAGAACGCGTTGAAGCGCGGAAATTCCTCGTTATACTCTTTTTTATGCGTAAACTGATAGGCAATGTTAAAATCGGAGAAACCCAATTTTTTTAATTCATTAGCGTCGTACTTTACACCCTTGAAATCAAAGTATTCAGGCCGATAACGGATCTCTTGTGGTACGCCCGCAACCAGTTCATAAATTGCTACTGGTGTGTCACAATAAACACCTTGGTGATAAAACGCCAGTCTGAAGGGAGCACGCAATTTGCTCCACCATGCATCCTGCTGTTTGTACTCAATTTTTTGATAGTTACTAAATTTCATGTCACGGAGGCGCGAGGACAAATTACTCTCTGGCATATTAAAGCGTTTTGTAGCCAACACTTGTGCCTGTTTTATTACATCATCCCGACCGAAGGCCGAACCATTTGTACTGTAAAACAGGATACAAATGGCAATAAACAGCGAATTAGTGCGCCTAAATACTGTTTTGTTTTTTAAACTGCTAAACACTGTTTTATCTCATGCAATATGCTTAGTGATAAGCGCTGTGTTAATACAAATCGTGGCGTCATCGTTGATGACTGTCTACAACGCATAATCTTTATTTTTAACTAACTGAAAGTGACGTATTTGTCCATAGTATATTAATTTTCACTAGGTTGTGAATAAAATTCAGCCAAATAGATTCCCACTTTTGCCCACGAACGCCAAGAATATCTATTTTGTTCATTATAGTGGCAAAGCATGATTGACGGCATTACGTTAACTCAGCAACCACTTTTTTTAAGCTTGCGCTAAAATTTCATGCAGGACAATAGTGTCCTGCATGATGACTAAACAGCGAATGCTGAGGCAACCTTCTTTGGCTACCGCTGATGATAGGTACGACCAAGCTCAATTTAATCAAACTCGCGTGTTCTACCAAAAGCAAAAAGCACAGCATGCGGTAACTTAAAAATACATGCCGTCGTGGAACACCATGGTATAAGTTACTCACTATAACGCGTCAAACGTGAATTGTGATCAATTTTTAACGAGCGCAGGGGCTTTGTTAAATAGATTGAACTTTTGGGTGATGGTTTGCTCCGGTCATTTCAACATGAGGACCCTATGGCAACGCAGAAGTTTAAAATAACCCACTGGTCCACGTATAACAACGCTCTCAAGCAGCGCGGATCTCTGACCATATGACTGGATGCCTCGGCAATTGCTCCCTGGACCGCCTGGGCGGCGTGGTCGGTCAGACATGGCTATCACCTCTGTGGCAGTAGATAGCCCGACACATGAAATTATCTGTGCCGATTTATCGTTAAACGGTACGACTGATGCTCAGGCTATACCAGCTCTGATAAACTAGACCCACCGGAAAATCCGGGTGGCCTCGGCTGACGGCGCTTTCCTCCACAAGGTGGGGCGCAAGTTACCACGCCGTTGCGAATCCCCGTCGAAGCGGCAGTAATGATGTCTGGAAAAAGAAAGTAGCTTATCATCGGCGCTCAGTGGCTGAAACCACTGTGTTCCGGTTCAAAACACTCATGGGCGATCATCTAAGTCTGTGTGACTATGATGCGCAGGTAGGTGAGGCAATGGTGATAGTCAAAGCACTTAACAAAATGACACAGTTAGGAATGCCTAACAGTATCCGGATCGCATAACAATCAATCTACTTAAAGGGCCAGTAATCACAAGTTCTGATTTATTCAACAAAGCCGCTAAAACCATTCGCTTAAAGATATTCTAATTGTAACAGCTCCCTGGCTTAAATACTTTTAAGCTGATTAACACTAAGCCCATTAATAATTAAATTAATGCAACAGACTGATAGTCAATGCATAGGTATTTTCTAATTCAGAGCATGACATTCGTACCAGATTTGTCTATACTTAATTTCAAAGCATATTATATGGATTGATAATAGCTTCTCTACTAAGTATTTAGTTTAGTTAGATAACTTGATTGATCCAATGAAGGAATTTTTTTCAGGGTTTATCTCATTGGTATTTGCTTATTTTTTGGGTAGGTATTGCCAATAACGTTGAGCATATTTCACTAATAATGTGATTAGTACGATGCGCATGTTAATTTGCTAATACCCTTTTTATCGGTAACCATAAGTGGGGTGCTTTTAAATGGAAAGTTCATTTACGCCTATTGAACAGATACTAAATACTCAAGCAAGTTATCATGAAAATTTTCCACTTTAAAAACTAAAGTTAACTCGATTAAGCATTCACGTACAGAGTAAATTGCTTGAAAATCGAAATAAAATGCTCAAGGCCTAGGGGATTAATGAAACATTATTTATGGCACTGATCACGTTAGAGTCACAGAAAGATCAAAGCATACAACCCTCTGAACTCAGTAGTGCGCTATGTTCATCAAAAACGAATGCTACACGGATCGCAGATGAGCTCAAACCGCGCTAGCACTGAGTATATGCTAAATTCATCGGCAATTGATTAATAGTAAACAGTACCAGGCAAATATTCATTTGCAAGAGACCACACTCAACCGAGTACGTACCAATCTTCATCGCCGATTGGTGCTGGGCAACGCCAATTTGATCGGCCACGAGGAGTTACAACATACAAAGGAAGCGGTTGATATGGCCTAAGCACAGCTGGATGCAGCCATCAACAATATCAAGCGAATTATGCAGCTGTACTGGCCACCCCTCTGACAGAGATAAACACGCACTTCATTACTGGTCCGCTGATGACCCTGTACACGGCATTCAACCGCATAGTCAACAACCCCACGTTCAGTCGCCTCATCAGCACGGTGCTTCACCCAGATGCTGATAACGATAAAATGTGTCACGTGACACACCCATAATTTGACAGGCTTTTGATACGTTACCGCGTTCTTTGGCCAGATTCAGCAGGCACGCTTTGTGTTTAATGATGGGACCGTTAGTATGAATCATTAAAGCTACCTCCTGTTTTGTATAAGGATTCAACACCTATACAAAAACTGGCAACTCTCAACCTTTCAAGATCCAGTGTTAGATCAAGTCGTGATCAATACAGATAAAGCTTGCGCCACACTCTCCGTCTCTCAGTACCATGCTGACAGACTTTCCATTCGCCTTCGCCAAAGACCTTCAGTCCTGTGCCGTCAATGATCAGATGTGAGATCGAGATTTCACCACGGGTTGGTTTTTATGCTGATTTTAAGTGAGTCATCTGGGCATCTTAGCGGCAGCGCCATCAGTTTAAAAATGGAGTCGGGAAAGCCCTTAGGGAAAGGCCACACACGCGCTTTATCATCAGAACAGGAGTGATAGCCATGTCTGACCGACCACGCCGATCAGGCGGTCCAGGGAGCAATTGCCGAGGCATCCAGTCATATGGTCAGAGATCCGCGCTGCTTGAGAGCGTTGTTATACGTGGACCAGTGGGTTATTTTAAACTTCTGCGTTGCCATAGGGTCCTCATGTTGAAATGACCGGAGCAAACCATCACCCAAATGTTCAATCTATTTAACAAAGCCAGTTCCAGCATTAAATGAATACAATACCCGCTTCTGTAAACTTAACGTTTTGTAATCGTGAACTGTGTGTTTAATTAAGTTAGGATTAATCTGCGTGGGGCAAAAGGTTAAGTACGTGGCACTTGGCTTAAATGGTTTAATAAATTCAAAATAATGTATTTTTCTGGGTAGGGTTACTGCTGTTCACAGTAACCTCAAATGTGCTGCAGCAAAATGAAGGCGCACGGCAAGGGACACAGAGATTATTTATATTTGACCAGAACTACCGCTGCAACGGCCAGTGCGGCAATAATACCGGTGGTCCGCCAAGGATTTTTTTTGCACCAATTGCTTCACATATTGCCCTGCTTCAAGTGCAGAGAATTTACTATTTTTATGCCCTTTAAATTGGCTATAGATCTGCTTCATTAGTGATTTTGCTTGAGCGCGGACAGAATCAATTTCTTCTTGCACATGACTTGTATAAGATTTCAATAAGATCTTTACAGCTTCTGTTAATTCACGAATTTTGTTTTTTTAATTTATGTCGCTAGCTAAAGTCTTAACGTAGCTTAATGTGCTTTTTTTCTATGCATATTAGAATGATTAAGCTTGTTTAGGGATAATTCTTGCAGTTAAGCGCACTATCATCAAGCAAAAATTACTGATCTTATTCAGTCAGAAAAAAGTTATCATCGTCGTTTCTTTTTATGATTAACATACAAGTGCAATGTACACGCCATCAGCCAAACGTTACTGAGCAACAGGGGTTACCATGACGCTGGTGATTTTAAATCTTTCAAGATATTGGTGCTGAAAAATGCACATACGCACGGTATTACGGTATTCGCCATTGATAAAAAACTCATGTTTTAAAACGCCTTCTTCTTCAAACCCTAATTTGCGATAAATATGAACCGCTTTTGCATTCTCTTGATCCACAATGAGATAAAGTTTATAGAGGTTGAGTACTGAAAAACTGTAATCCATGGCGAGCTTGACGGCCTTACTTGCTAATCCTTTGCCTTGATGTGCTGGCGCGATAATAAGTTGGAATTCTGCTCGGCGATGCACGTGATTAATTTCGACTAACTCAACCACACCAGATTTATGTCCATTATGCTCAAGAATAAAACGTCTTTCACTCTGGTCATGGATATGTTTGTCATACAAATCAGAAAGCTCAACAAACGCTTCATAGGGCTCTTCAAACCAATAGCGCATAACACTGGCATTATTATCCATCTGATGCACAAAATATAAATCTTCGCGTTCGAGCGGGCGAAGTCTCACGGTCATACTTTACTTATCCTATTAAAAGAATAGAGAGATGAAGCTAGGAGAACTAGCGACATTGGCGAATCGATATCAATCACATTAAGTTACCTTAATGAACAAGATGAAACTAATAGGGATACTAATACTTGTATTATACCACAGCAGTATGACAATTGGGTAACAACCTGGCGGCGGACAATAAAAAATGCCGCATGCATGCGCATTACTTAACCCTATTTCATCTTGATGACAGCATGATTTTTACGTCTAAAACAAGTTAACATCTCACGGTGAAACTTGTTATTATAACATAACAACCCAAATACGATTTATATGACTTCACACCATGATTAATCCGCTCTATTTCTGCGATGCTCTGTTCGCCTTAACAACAATGGTATGTATGGTTTCAGCGGCGGTAACGCGCATAGGGAATGTAAATTTAGTGAGGTCATGATGAGATGAGTAATGCGATGCGGTGTGACAATGCAACGAGTGGGGCGCGTGTTTGGTTCTGCGGGTGTCACTCTTTTATCTACCTCAAGTGTCCGCTGCTACGGCAAATAATGTATTGCCACTGACGGTAACAGTTCCAATGGAACACTCCATTTTAAAATCAGCATAAAAACCGACCCGTGGTGAGATCTCGATCTCACATCTGATCATTGACGGCACAGGACTGAAGGTCTTTGGCGAAGGCGAATGGAAAGTCTGTCAGCATGGTACTGAGAGACGGAGAGTGTGGCGCAAGCTTCAATTGGCAGTAGATAGCCCGACACATGAAATTATCTGTGCCGATTTATTGTTAAACGGTACGACTGACGCTCAGGCTATACCAGCTCTGATAAATACAATACCCGCTACTGTCATGATGCCCTGCTGAGAAAGAAGATAAGACCGCTGATTCTTCCAGTGGCTGAAACCACTGTGTTCCGGTTCAAAACACTCATGGGCGATCATCTAAGTCTGTGTGACTATGATGCGCAGGTAGGTGAGGCAATGGCGATGGTCAACGCGCTTAACAAAATGACACAGTTAGGAATCCCTAACAGTATCCGGATCGCATAACAATCAATCTACTTAGAAGGCCAGTAGTCACAAGTGCTGAGTTATTCAACAAAGCCACTTTATAACAGAATCTAATAGATTTTCTAAGTGAATACTGAACATGCAGATAATTTTATTTTTTTAATTATTATAAAAGGAGTTAATAGATTCACGACGATATGATACACAATTGCCTTACCCAAAGGAGAAATCTTTTAAAGCTATTATTCTGCATATCCTAACTTCAGGACATTTGACGTACAGATCTCTTTTAAATCCGATAATTGTTAACAATTAAATTCAATAATACTATTGATGCAAGGCCATCCAATTGTTTGAAAAGAGAGAAAAACACGTTATCCCATAACAATGACCCTACGCTGAGAACCGCCGTGGTAGATGTTAAACGCAATGTTAATTGCGTGACCGCCTGTACAGATTACGTCAGCCACTTATCCCCATTTCAATGCGGCTAAAGGTGGTGCTTTATGTGATTGGTACCGATAGGTTGCATACAGCAAATATTGTTTTGCCTATTCAAGGTAAATAGATCAGATCTACACTACCGGTAACGCACTGTTTATGCCTTTTGCTGCAGTCATCTTTAATGGCTAGCGCGGGGACTGAAAAAAAAGACTGAACAAGCAAAGTAGAGGTTAACGTATTTGCCCGGTTGCTCACTGTGTTTGCCACCTATGACTCCCCATGCTAACTAAAGCATAAACGTATCCTAACGCAAATCGGGGATGTATTTTATTCAGTGGTTACTTCCCACCATGGCTAAAAAAGTTGCTTGAGGTTTGCCAGCATAAACACTTCTCCCATTTTAGGTGTTACTAATCGATAAGATTTTCCCTGACTAGCTTCAACTAAACGTTTATAGGGATCATCCCAGGCGTGCCTTGCCAGTGAAAAACGCCCTGAGTATGCAGGTAAGACGACTTTAGCCTGAAGATCCTCACCCGCTTGGGCAGTTTGCTCTGGGTCATATGCACATATGCTCAACGTTTGTCATATTGGCCATTTTCCAAAATAGCTAAATAGATCTGTGTAACATATTAATATATTTCATAAAAATTTGCTCCGTAATCGCTGTTGCCATTATAAAAAAAACCGAAATGCTGTCGTTTCGAGCAGGTAACTAGCCCATAATGTGCGATTCCGTATTAACCCACTAGCGGAAAAGTGTCTGGCTGGCTGAGCATGAACCACAAAGTTGGTGTCAAGTTGCCATGCATCATACCAATCAAGTACATGAATCTGCGCATCACAAAATCCCAAATAACGCAAATGTGCATCAACCCCCAGCGGCACAACAATATGTTTAATACGCGTTCGCAGCTGCATTAATGTCGAATAGTCAAGATGATTCCAGTAGTCGTGGGAAATGAGCACTAGATCAATGGCGGGCAAATGCGACGGCGGATAAGATAATGCTGATCGAATGCATGATTAATAAATGAAACTGGCGCCGCATAGCTACCAAGTATCGGATCGATCAAAATTCGCTTGCCATCTAATTGAAAATAGTATGAAGAGTGTCCCAACCAGATAAGTATATTTTTTTGTAAATCCAGCAGGTTAAAATCCACGGGTAACATGAGTAGCGCATGCGCTGGTGCAGTATGTCAATTTTTATTGCGCAGAAAATCTTTCACCAATGTACCAACGCACGTTTGGCTGGAAAAATAGTGGGGTTTCAACCTGATTATGGAATTTACCGTTGATATATTCAGGGGAGTGTTGCATACAATCTAATTGCGCGTCGGTGGGCAATTTACCAAAACAACGTAATGTAATAGAGACAGAGAGTAGGGAAGCACAGTGGATACTCCATGTCAAGGCGTCAGAAAATCGCGTTTTGCCTAATTAGGCACCCTCCAGAAGAGCACGTTTCCCATTCGTATTGTCTCACCGCGATGTCAAATAAAACACGACCTATTGCGTCAATAGCAGCACGAGTAACGTGCATTCCAGCAGATTGTGAATGGCAAGTCCTTCCAACTCGTATACCTATGCACATAGGCTAATATAGGCAGCTAAATCTATCTACTTGTGAATACGTGATCCACGGGTGTCACATCACCCTACCAAGATTAACACAATAAGATATTGTAAAACATAATCGCCAACCAGCACAGGTTAAACGCAAATTCCCCTCGGCGTACATACCAACAACCTCTTGCACTAGCAGAAAAGTGGCAATAGGCTTACTCAGCACTGACCGGCTTTGATAATAATTGCTCTCGCTAAAAATGTATCTGACACTTGCGATATCTGCTGCCGTTCTCGCCTTTTTTTAATATCGCGGTTTTTTTTTGTAGGGATCACCCTCGCCTGGCTTACGCGTTTTAAGCAATTTTAATATCCAGGTATATTGCTCAAGATGGGGTCGAACAAAAATTTCTACCTCTTGATTCATACGCCGAGCAATCTGGATAGATGTCGCGCCTTTAATATCATCCATCGGTGGGCGAATGTAGATCTCAAGTTGATGTGACTGACTGTTATAAACAGGAAATAGAGGTACAATGCGTGCTTGGCACACCTTCATTAAACGCCCAATAATTGGCAAAGTGGCTTTGTAGGTGGCAAAGAAGTCGACAAATTCGCTCTGTTCAGCACCATGATCTTGGTCAGGGAGGTAGTAGCCCCAATAGCCTTGGCGTACCGAACGGATGAAAGGAATAATACCGTCGTTGCGCGTGTGTAACCGACCGCCAAAACGTCGCCGCATCCTATTCCAGACATAGTCGATCAATTGATTTTTTTGATTATGAAACATGGCCGCCATTTTCTGCCCCTCTGCTGCCAACAACATCGCGGGAATATCTACTCCCCATCCATGCGGCACGAAAAAAATGACATTTTGCTGCTCGGCACGTAACTGGTCGATAATGTGTCGACCGCACCACTTGACCTTAATCCTATTAACTGCCTGCTCATTTAATGCAAGTGATGCCAGTAAGAGCATTGCCTGGGGAGCAGTAGCAAACATATGATCTATAATCGCTTCACGCTGCAGAAAAGAGAATTCAGGTAAACAAAAGTAGAGATTCGTTCGCGCGCGTAAGCGGGCTTTTTTGGCTAGTTTACCCATTGAGCTCCCGACGATACTAGCGAATGGGTCACGAATTTTGTTGGGTAAATAGGCAATAAGTCCTACAAGTCCCAACAGGAGCCAGCTCAACCAGTAACGCGGTTTGAGTAAAGATGCTTTAAAAACGGGGATAAATTCACTGTTATTGTTATTTAAATCCATGCATAGAACTCAGACAAAATGACTCATAAAAGCCCCGAGTGGTGTAAATTCGCTTAACCATCGCCATCATCGTTACTTGATGCCGACATAATGTCCACTTTTTTTTGGCGCTAATCAGTTGATTTTAAAATAAATAACCAATTACGACTGGCAATCAAGTACTGAGAGCGCGCTTTGCCCGTTAATCCTTCGGTACGTGGCAGATTGGCGGTCAGAGGATTAACCGCTTGATTATTAATCCAAATTTCATAATGAAGGTGCGGACCTGTCGAACGCCCAGTATTGCCTGAAAGTGCGATGCGATCGCCACGCTTCACTTTTTGTCCAGCAGCTACTAAGATCTTATTAAGATGCATATAGCGTGTCGTATACTGGCCTCCATGACGGATCGTGACGTAATTACCAGACGCTCCACCATTCTTAGCCACAACTACCTGACCATCGCCAACGGATAAAACTGGTGTACCTGTTGGCATCATAAAATCGACACCATTATGGGGTGACACTCTGCCCGTGACTGGGTTTAGACGTCGGGGGCTGAAGTTGGAGCTCACTTTCCACTTTCTCGCGGTTGGAAAACGTAAAAATCCATGCGCAAGTCCAACACCGTTGCGATCGTAAAATTTGTTGTCGTTAGCTCTGAACGCATAGTAAACTTTGCCATTCGCATTTACCCGCACACCAAGCAACTGGCTCTGCTGGCGCTTTCCATCCAATATTTCATGCGATACGAGTGCAGTAAACGTGTCGCCATTGTGCAGTTTACGCAAATCCATCTGCCATTGGATGGCTTGCATCACTTCTCTGACTTCGCTGCTACCTAATCCAGCACGTTGAGCACTTGCAGCAAAACTTCCTTTAATTTCCCCCTTGACGACGCTATTTTGCCATTCCCCATGGCGGATCTGTTTATTCATTTTAAACCCGCCAGTAGGGTTAACTTGGTAAATACGCGTTTCGCGATGACTTACTTCCCAGGTAAAGCTTTTTATGTCGCCATTATCGTCCATGGTCCATGCAATTTTTTGCCCGGGTTTCAAATTACGCAACTCACTGTCACTCTTCGCCAGGGCAACAATGTTTTTTGTATCAAAATCATACTGATTTAAAGCGCTGCCAAGCGTGTCACCTGAAGAAATGATGTATTCATGTAATTCAGGTATTGCAGCAACATGGTTATCGTTCTCATTCTCTGGCATCTCCTCCGCTGGCCAAGAAGAGGTTTGGTCGACAGGTTCACTCGCTACCGGTGGCAGCTGTTCAGTCACCGACAAGTTAAGATCAATATTTCTGCTCACTGGGGCCCTATTGCTTGCTATAGGTAATTGGCTAGGGCGCCACAACACCAAAAGCAGTGTCAATGAAGTAAGCGAACACAGCATAATGCGGTGGACGCTTGGTAGTCTATAGAACATTAATGTTAAGAGACGAATCTTTTCCTGCACGTTATTATTTACCTCTAAATTTCCTTAAGACAGAGTGTGTACTGTTCCGCTAACTGCTCAAGAAACTTGAGATAACTCTTTTTTGTTGGTTGAATCGTGTTACCAAGGGGATCCAGCACGCCTCGACGTACCTGTGTGCCTCTGGCAACCGCATCAATGAAAACGGGACTGTATTGCGGCTCTACGAATATACATACTACCCGTTGTTGCAAAAGCTGTGCCCGTATTCGGTGCAATTTTTTAGCGCCAGGCTGAATGTTTGGGTTGACTGTAAAATGTCCTATTGGCACTAATCCGAACGCTTGCTCAAAATAGGTATAGGCATCATGAAACACATAATAGCCTTTATTTTTAACATTGTGCAGTTGAGTATGGATATTCTGCACTAATTCTTCCAAATTTTTCTCAAAATAATGTAAATTGGAGTCAAGCGTTGTTTTGCTTTGCGGATACATCTTTGAAAGTTTTGCATGAATAGCCTCTGCTGCTATCTTAGCAATGGCTGGCGAAAGCCAGATGTGGTAATTAATATTAGTGTGGTGCTGGTGCCTATGAGCCAATTTCTCTTCAGTGTGATGCTCTGCTTCTTTAAGCAAATAGGGTGTTACGGATGGAAGCACAGCGAGCGTCAATTTTTTGTCTTCTGGCAACGTAGAAACAGCATGTGTCATAAACATTTCTAGCTCCGGGCCAACCCACAGCACTAAGTCTGTTTTCCTCAGCTGCTTAACGTCTGAGGGACGTAAAGCGAAATCATGCTCTGACGCACCATCAGGTAGCAGAATGGTAACTGGTGTAACGCCATCAGCAATGGCGCTCGCAATAAAACCCAGTGGTTTAATCGATGCAGTGACATCGGCCTGTGCCCACCCAGGTAGATTGCTAAAAATTAAGACAACAAATACACTAAATAACCATTTTAATCTTTGCAGCATGATGTTTCGCTCCACATAGAAATGTGTGTAGCTGTGATAATGTACTATTACCACAATTTAGATGATTACTTGCCACTATGTCATTGCTTATTAATTTAGAAGATGTTTCTGTGAAGTTTGATCAACAAACCATTCTCTCACAGATCACCATGTCACTTTATCCGGCTCGTATACTAACACTCGTCGGACCGAATGGTGCGGGTAAATCTACCCTCGTCAAGGTAGTGCTCGGTCTGATTCTACCCACTACTGGATTGGTTACGCGGCACGATCACTTACAAGTGGGATACATCCCGCAAAAGATCACCATTGATCCCACACTGCCACTGACAGTTCGTCGGTTTTTGTTACTGGACAGGAGCAGCCATTTGCAAAAGGTTGAACGTGCCTTGGAGCGTGTTGACGCCACAAAGTTAATTAATGCCTCAGTGCATACCCTTTCCGGTGGCGAAATGCAACGAATATTACTAGCAAGAGCACTGCTTAATACACCTGAATTGTTAGTTCTGGATGAACCCGCTCAAGGCGTTGATATCAATGGTCAACTCATGTTTTATGATTTAATTAGTCAGTTGCGTGATGAGCTCAATTGTAGCGTGCTGATGGTTTCACATGATTTACATCTGGTGATGGCGAAAACTGACGAAGTGATCTGTTTAAATAAGCATATCTGCTGTAGTGGTCCCCCCGAAACGGTATCTAAGCATAGCGTATTTACCGCGTTATTTGGCGGGTATGGTGCCAACCAGTTGGCCATTTATCGGCACCATCATACCCATTGTCATGACCTGCATGGCACAGTGATCGCTTCTAGCCAACAGGAGCCAGAATGATTGAACTGTTACTTCCAGCCTGGTTAGGCGGCACATTATTGATGCTTGCAGCAGGGCCTTTAGGTGCGTTTGTTGTGTGGCGGCGGATGGCATATTTTGGCGATGCTTTAGCGCATACTGCATTACTCGGTGTCGCCTTTGGTCTACTATTCGATGTCAATACTTGGTATATGATCATTGTCGTCATCTTTCTCTTATCGGCAATACTGGTATGTCTCGAGCAGCAACCTCAGTTGGCGCTAGATACTTTGCTTGGGATTATGGCACACAGTGGCCTATCCTTAGGTTTAGTTCTGGTGAGTTTAATGTCACATGTCCGTGTAGATTTCATGGCCTATCTGTTTGGTGATTTATTAGCAATAACACCACACGATCTTTGGTTGATTGGCCTAGGCGCTTGCACTGTTGTACTCCTAGTTGCCTACACGTGGCGCGATCTCATCTTAATCACCATCAGTGCTGACTTAGCACAAGTCAACGGTGTCAACCTTGCGCACAGTCGAGGGATGTTAACAGTATTAACTGCGTTGACGATTGGCTTAGCAATGAAATTTGTGGGCGCGTTGATTATTACCTCATTGTTGATTATCCCTGCCGCTACTGCGCGCCGCTTTGCGCGGTCGCCCGAACAGATGGCGCTCTTTGCCTCCCTGATTGGTGTAATGTCAATTACCAGTGGCTTGGCGCTATCTACTTATTATGACACGCCAGCGGGCCCCTCTGTCGTCTTAGCTGCCACACTCTTTTTCACGCTTAGCCTTATTGGTAGAAAAGCGATACGTTGATTGGATAGGGCGATTTGATACGCCACACAATAACTGCATCTACTTCCAGCAGGTAAATGAAATCGCTACAATATTTCGTTGTTTGTAAAAGAGTAACCATGTTGATGTATTGCCCTGCCTCCGCTGTTACCAAACTAAATATCAAACAGTCTCATCTCCAACTGCACAAGCCAGCCAACGTCAAGGACAGTGAGAATATCAACAACTTGCACGCCAGATTTATCGTACATCCCTGCAGACAGTTGCTTTCACCGTTTTACTATTATCAGCAGACAGGAGTTCAACCCGTCGGTCAGAGGAGATTACTTCCACTTCAACCAACCGATTTAACACTGTTCTTCTGTATTTATAATGCCGGCATTGTGTTTTACAGCTAGCTCTGTTGCCCGTTTTTCACTATCCCAGTTAACGAAGCAAGTGCGCAGGCGTTAATCCAGCTACTGCAGCGCTTGTCACTGCTTTTCATCTGACAGGCTTTTGCTTTGCGATGCAATCATAAATCTGTTCCACTCATTTAGGTATTAACTGAGGTTGCGCACTTGCTTCAGATCGTTAACCGTGACGCGCTCTAGCTGGGCCCGTTCAACTTTGGAACCCACTGCGGTGGCAACCAACCAAGCCAGTGAAAAAAATTGCAGATTGAATCTGCGGTATAGTTATGCGCTATTTGATTACAGTTCAGCGAGATTAGTGACCAAAAAGGGCAACAACGAAGATTAACAACGTAAATAGTAGAACATTGAGCAACACTATTTCTGCCAATTCATTACACCAGTTATCTACCTAGAAGACACATAATCATAATAGATTAGCTTTTTCTAAAGTAACAACTCCATTTTTCTTGAGCCTGTACATGAGATTGTGTAATTTTGTTATGTTCAATTTGACATTCAAATAGGTTAAATTACGAACGAGAAACAATTGCAGGTGCTGTCTACCGAGTTAGCCAAAAATCGCAAGTTTCTTCTACGCTCATATCTAAAGTGACTGATGCGGTAAAAGAGCAGGTTATAGAATGGCAGGGCAGACTGCTGGCGGCCGTTATATTCCATTGTCTATCTTGATTGTATTGTCGTTAGCGTGCGTCATGATGGCCATGTTATCAACAAATCCGTTTTCCTTGTTTCATGGAAGGATGACAAGGCGGTAACCGGTGATTTGAAAGCTGTGTACTAGGCGGCAACGGAGGAGGCTGCGTTTGCAGGGGCTGGAGAAATTCAGTGATACCTGGGATAGTCGTTATCCACAAATTAGCCGTAGCGGGTTATCCAATTAGGATCATTTGAATACGTTTTTTGTTTATCCATCTGAGATAAGAAAAGTGATTTATACAACTCAGGCTATTGAGTCGTTGAACTGTGTTATCCTTCATGCGATTAAAAAGCGACAACTGTTTCTGTCGAACTGGTGCTTACACAGAAGCCTGTACAGGGTCGGGAGGCTTTTATGTCTAGATTTATCAAGCGCGGATTTCAGCTATCGCGCTAAGCACGTTAGGTTAACGCCGTTGACTACCGTTATATTGACAGTATTCATCAGTAATCCCTCTCCACTTTGATTGCCGCCAAAAAGGCAAATGCCCAGCGTTTACTTGCGGTTGCCCCATACTCCCTCTATCTACCAACTCCAGCGTTTGACTATAATATAAAAAAGGTGCAGTAGCCGATGAGGATTCTGGAAAAAAATGAGTAATTCTAGTTTACCTTCTACCCATACCGTGTCTTTCCAACCGTAATCTATGCTCGCTGGCGCTGTATGATTGCTACGTAAAATTTTAAATATCACGCCTTCAATATGTAAGGATTGAGGAATAGCAGCATAAAAGACCCACTTTTCATAGGTTCCCTGCTGCGACTGAGGGTCAATACGATTTCTTTCCCAACGCTGTCGATTAATACCGGGTTCATCACCCCCCAAATGGAACTCGCACGTTTGCACAATCCGCTGTTCACCCGGTGCCAACATGCAGCTTTGTACCGCGATCGGAGCCTCTAAAAAACCTTGATCGTTGGCAATGACCAGCAAGGACTGGTAGTTATGTAAGCTGAGTTGATAGTATCGTGGATTAGACGCGTTCAGCAGCCGTAAACGTATCTAGCCGCGAGGAACGTGCATAATCGTTCAACCCCGTTAGTAATTATCACCCAAGTAACCCTTGCTATTGTCAAGCGGAGAATAACGCGGCTCACCAAATTGATTGAAATATTTATCCTGCAGGATCAGCGGGATATCATCTACACCGTAATTATTAGGTAGAGAAAGAGGACGATTTATTTCATCGTTTACAATCCACATCCCTAGCAAACCATTATTTATACAGGTGCCACCCCATCTGATGTGGCGTTGATACCAGCAGGTTGACGTATGGGCAATACCGGAGACCAACTTGGACTTGGCGGTATGGGCTGCGATGTGCCGCCATTTAAACTACCAGGCACGCGCAGTCCATTCACCGACATGGTGATTTTTTCATTTAATGCATTGACATAAACCAATTTGACATTATCGTTGCGATTAACTCGCACCCTCGGCGCGGCATAACGTCTATTCACACCCCACACACGCGTTTTATGTCCCCCACGGAAAAATATGTGATGTATTTGTTGCAGCGAGATAAAGATGGGCTGGCCCCGATAGGATTCAAGCAGAGGCGGAATTGGCAATTTAACCTCTTCGTCTCTCGCTTGGGCCCCGATTACCAAGCCGTTTGCCGTTGTGGCAACGGCTGTCCAATATAATAATTGCCGTCTACTGCATCGCATCCACTCCTTCCACACTCAGGGGGAATAACTTATGTCATTGTACCCGCCAGGATACATTGTCGTAGCGTATTACCCACCTACCGCTTAAGGTTCGCCTCTAGCGTGGCCACTTCGCTATTCAGTTTATGAAATCTCTCGACAACAACGTCGCGACAGTGGGTAGCAAATTCACGCACTGGACGATTCCGGAATAGATCAGGATCAAGTGGCGCTAACATCTCAATGATGACGATACCATTATGCCAGCGATTAAGTTGAACTTTGTTGTGCAAATTAGATACAACAACGGGTATTACTGGCACATTGGCACTTATTGCTGCACGGAAAGCACCCGATTTAAAAGGCAGGATACCGCGGCCGCGGCTGCGTGTTCCCTCAGGAAATAACCAAAAAGAGATCCGCCTAGTTTGTAATTGTGAAACAATGTGCTTAATCGTATTGAGTGCGCTTACGCCATGACTGCGGTTAATTAGCAAATTGCCGGAAAGCCAATACAATAAGCCAAAGAAAGGCAGCCACAGTAAACTTTTTTTCCCTACCGTGACAGTGTAGGGCTGAGCCATGCTGGACGCGACAATCACGTCGTAATTGTTCTGATGGTTGGCGATATAAATTACATTGCCTGCACCATGAGCATGATGGGCATAACGCAATATCACACGTAGCCCACATAAACGGCTTAACTTGCCGAATAGATGGCCCATGATTGCAGTATTACGCGGGTTACGTGGTGACAATAAACACCATAGACTGCCTACCACAGAGATGGCTATCACGCAGAGCATTATCATAATGATACGTAAAATTGCTAACATAGTTATCCTAATTCCCTCTTCCGCAGGGTAGGCGAAGCGTGCTCATGCATCATATCGCCCGGACAGCTACTCTCTGTCGCAAAAACGCATCACCTGGCGAAAGAGTAATGACTTAAATGGGTTTATTTTAATCTAATCGGCGGCATCAATTTCTACTCGCTCAACCGATTGCAATGCTCTCGGCAGACACCTGCCGCGACGACCGCGTTCAGCACAAAAGCGCTGTAGATCTGCTGGCTTTAAGTTTAACTTTCTTTTCCCTGCATAGAGCGTCACGCTTGCTTCTGCGGGCAGTGCGCGCAGCCAAAGCAATTTGTCTGAACCATTGGCTAGCTCCGTGGCGGTGATGCCGATCAACTTATTTCCTCTTCCTTTGGTCAATTCGGGTAGTTCTGTGATCGCAAAAATGAGCATGCGTCCGGCAGCCGTAATCAGCAGTATACTCGCTGTGCTATTTTGCAACACCAAAGGTGCTACCACTTTAGCATGCTGAGGTAGCGTAATTAAAGCTTTTCCAGCGCGATTACGCGATAACATTTTACTAAAATGGCAAATAAAACCGTAGCCCGCATCGGAGGCGATAATCAGCCGGGGATCGGCCGTTTCTGTGATTACTTGCTCAATTGCAACACCGGGTGTTAGGGCAAGCTTTGCCGAGAGAGGCTCACCTTGACTGCGAGCTGAAGGTAGAGCTGAAGGCTCCAAGGTGTAGCTGCGACCGGTAGTATCAAGGAATACGACTGGCTGCGTGCTCATGCCACGCACCGCTGCCCTAAAACCGTCGCCCGCTTTGTAGCTTAAACCGGCTGGATCAATCTCATGCCCCTTCGCACAGCGTACCCATCCCATTTTAGACAATACGATGGTGACAGGTTCAGCTGGAGTAAGTTCGATATCACTGATCGCTTTCGCCTCTTCACGCTGACACAATGGCGAACGACGCGCATCACCATACATTTTACTCGCCGCCTGAATTTCATTTTTCAATAAGTTACTTAACTTATGTTCAGAAGCAAGCAGCCCCTGGATCTCATCACGCTCTTGGGCGAGCTCATCCTGTTCCGTGCGGATCTTCATCTCTTCCAGACGTGCAAAATGACGCAGTTTTAGCTCCAGAATGGCTTCAGCTTGCGTTTCACTAATCGCCAATTGTGCGACCAATACCGACTTAGGCTGATCTTCGCTACGGATAATATGGACAACCTGATCAATATTTAAAAAGGCAACCAATAAACCTTCTAGCAAATGTAGACGCTTAAGCACCCGCTCAAGACGAAAATTTAGGCGGCGCCGCACAGTCAAACGCCTAAATGCTAGCCATTCGGTGAGGATATCGCGAAGATTTTTTACGCTAGGGCGATTATTTAAACCAATCATATTCAAATTGATGCGGTAACTTTTTTCAAGATCCGTTGTAGCAAATAGGTGGCTCATGATTTGCTGGATATTCGTCCGATTCGACCGTGGTACCAAGATGAGTCGCGTGGGATTCTTATGATCTGATTCATCACGTAAATTCTCAATGCCAGGTAGCTTTTTATTGCGCATCTGGTTGGCGATCTGCTCCAGTACCCGCGCGCCTGATACTTGATGAGGTAATGCGGTGATGACCACTTCATTATCCTCACATCGCCACACCGCACGCTGACGAATCGAGCCGCAACCCGTTTGATAGATCTGGCGAATCTCTTGAGCTGGGGTAATAATCTCAGCTTCGGTAGGAAAGTCAGGTCCTTGCACCATCCTCAACAGTGTCTCTAATGAGATAGCTGGATTATCTATAAGGGCGATCGTTGCGTGTGCAATTTCACACAAATTATGTGGTGGAATGTCAGTTGCCATCCCCACGGCAATGCCAGTGGCACCATTTAATAAAATCGTGGGCAAGCGCGCTGGCAAAATTTTTGGTTCTTCGAGCGAACCATCAAAATTAGCAACAAAGTCAACTGTACCCTGGCCTATCTCACTCAATAGCACATCGGCATAACGAGACAGCCGTGCTTCAGTGTAGCGCATGGCGGCAAACGATTTTGGATCATCAGGCGCACCCCAGTTACCTTGACCATCCACCAGCGGATAGCGATAGGAGAAGGGTTGTGCCATAAGTACCATCGCTTCGTAGCAAGCCCGATCACCGTGAGGATGGTATTTACCTAGAACATCACCCACAGTACGTGCCGACTTTTTAAATTTTGCATTAACATTGAGCCCTAGCTCTGACATAGCAAAAATAATGCGTCGGTGCACCGGTTTTAAACCATCGCATAATGAGGGTAAGGCACGATCCATGACAACATACATGGCGTAGTTTAGATAGGCATTCTCAGTAAATTCATGCAGAGCCTGGCGCTCTGTGTCATCCGGTGTTAAATTACTCAGGACAGTTTCCTCATTATCGCAGAAGGTGTTCGACTGGGTCTTAAAACGATAGAGCGATAATAGTAGCCTATCATTTATGGTTCGTCACAATGTGCTAACCGACAAGGTCACGCAGCTTAATACGCGGCAAAAGCAACATAATATTAGCCAATCTCGTGAAGAAAATACCCAGTGCTAACTCATACAAGTGACGATACCTGACACAAAGTAGCTATACCTTGTTGCTGCATGACAGGTTAATACAGCGCACTATAAATCAAGGTTTCGTATAAACAAAGAGGTATGCGCCACGTTTCTGCGCATAAAATCGATTTGACACCAGGCTCTGCTTAACGGCGTATCAATCGCTGTTATCTACCACCAGTGCAGCGGCAGCGTCGCAGATGCAACTCGGCCGATACACAGCAATCCATTATGGCACACCATTAATAATCGTAAATTTCTTTTCCACATGCGTTGCCTGTTGTCTCATCCCGTTTTGGCGCAGGAATGTCACTAGGATTGCTAGATCTCACAGGGTAAGCTCCATTGTGACTCAATGGCGACTTGCGCAACCATCAGTACGATAATGCGTTGATTCCAGGGTAGTATTATCCAAAGTGGTAAACTCATCTCTGGCCAAAATAGGCTTGGGCTATTGCATATGACCTCACGTAATTTATATATCCTTATTCTGTGTTCGCGTCTAGCTACGTAAGTTAGTGTCATGTACCAACCCATCGTGTTATTGCCAATGGCGAATTCATAGTATGAGTAACGTAAGCAGTGGCAAAAAACAGATGAGTTATGCAAAGCGTTTAGTTTAAAACAGCAATTAACGTATTGTATAAAAACGCTATTCAATTTCCTTGCCAGACGATTTTCATCTCGACTAACCTGAGTTACTACACGATACAGTTTAAAAGCGACAAAATAATTTCCGAGGAAGAGATAAACGACTTATCACTGATTTTTCCTCTAAACTGAAAATAGTTGCATCGGTTTGAATGGCTAAACTTAACGACGCACGTAATATAAATTCATAGCACACGCTTTGCGGATATAATGTAGCCCGCTTCTCTCACCACAGCTGGTCAATCATTTTACCTGCGTTCGATGAAGCGAATAGCCGCATGGCTTTCCCCGCAAGTTGGCAACTTACATCTAGTGTATTAGCTGAGTTTGATACTGTTAGATAAATTGATTAATCGTCCTGTTGTTTACTTCAAAGTCCTTTTCGTGCGTATTCTGTGTGAGTTTTTCTATTGCCGCTTTATATCTTGGGGAGCTGTAATGGATGACAAAATACATATTGTTATCATCAAAATATGGTAGTACTTGAATATACTTTCCGTTGAGAAAAACTGGATTACCAATGAGCGCTTTGCGTCCAGCCAGTTTAATCCCCGCAGAGAGCAAGTTGATACAACGTGTAGCGTCAAAGCGGGTTAAGCGCTGCCACTGCTGTGCAGAAATGTATAGAAGCTGAAAACAAGAGACCACCTGAAGCGATTAAATACCGTGATTATTATCTATATCAATCAGTTGTAAACGCCGACATTCGGTGATTTCTACCTCTCCTTCCGCGCCCATAGTGAAAAGCTTAACATGGCCAAGAAAATAGCCGCGTTCAATTTTCATGTAACGTAAGGACAGGCATTTTTAAACTTGCAGGTGCATAAGATAATGAGAGCCGCACAAATCCAACCGTGTAATTTTCGGGCAGATAATCTCCAACGCTCAATAACGTGTGGCGCCCCGCAAAAGTGGCATTTCACTTGTTGTATCACTTTCAATGCGATATTTTTCCAGGGGTTACAGTGATAATCGCCTCTTTAACACACGCTCTACCCGCTTTCTCTTGCTCGGTTGACGCTGCCGACCACCAATTATCTAATGCCTGTAAATAGGTGCCCTCGTCATTAATCGTATTATCAATAAAGAGCAGGTGTTGATTTACCTATCATAACGCTGCCGATAACTTTTTATAGCTATCAATCAAGACCTTTTTATGCTGTAGATTAGGACAATGATTAGCGACGAAACTGGTGAGATACCAGCAATTAAAGATTTTTACTTCACAAATATATTGACACTATTCCACTTTTACCGCGGATAAATATTGATTATTGTTAGCTTGAATCCAATTCAGTTGATGACAATTGTGAATAAATACTGTGCCAATGCTATTTAGCGTGACCTCTTTTAAAGCAGGCAGATGGCTCAACTCAACATCGATAATAGTATCACTGAGTTTAATGACTTTTAAATTTGGCAGATCGGTTAAATGCAATTGATTAATTTTGGTGTGTACAATTTCATTACGTATACCGAAGGTATAAAAGTAAAGTTCCACAAGATTTTTTCTTAGCGGCGTAAAAGCGGGCAATTCAATCTCCGCTAAATTAAGCTGATAAGGCGGTTGATTAGCTTCATTAATACGGTTGTGGATGATCTTTTCATTCCACTCACTGGTTTTGTATGTGCTAAAAAAGTGTTTAAGTGCATCAAGGTAGTGAATTTCATGATTGTGAGGAAAACTGCGGTGATAATAGCTCACGTATGGAATATTAATAGGATTCGTAACCCGTTACACTTTTATAACAGACATAAAACAGTGTCAGCCAGTGCTGACGCATCTTGTTAAGTTTATTATTACTTAGCGATTTAAGCGGACAGCGAGATTAGCTATTTGCCTTCACAGCGACTAAGTCGGTCCGGCAGTAAACCATAAATTAGGACATTGACATGTTGTTAGCTATCAAAAAAGAGCTCGCGAAATGAGCCTATAGATTAGATTGTGTAATTTTGTTATGTTCAATTTGACATTCAAATAGGTTAAATTACGAACGAGAAACAATTGCAGGTGCTGTCTACCGAGTTAGCCAAAAATCGCAAGTTTCTTCTACGCTCATATCTAAAGTGACTGATGCGGTAAAAGAGCAGGTTATAGAATGGCAGGGCAGACTGCTGGCGGCCGTTATATTCCATTGTCTATCTTGATTGTATTGTCGTTAGCGTGCGTCATGATGGCCATGTTATCAACAAATCCGTTTTCCTTGTTTCATGGAAGGATGACAAGGCGGTAACCGGTGATTTGAAAGCTGTGTACTAGGCGGCAACGGAGGAGGCTGCGTTTGCAGGGGCTGGAGAAATTCAGTGATACCTGGGATAGTCGTTATCCACAAATTAGCCGTAGCGGGTTATCCAATTAGGATCATTTGAATACGTTTTTTGTTTATCCATCTGAGATAAGAAAAGTGATTTATACAACTCAGGCTATTGAGTCGTTGAACTGTGTTATCCTTCATGCGATTAAAAAGCGACAACTGTTTCTGTCGAACTGGTGCTTATACAGAATCCTATACAGGGTCGCTAGATGGGCAACTGCACTACGCTAATTCGTTTCTGCTGGTGCGACACACGTCGTAACCGGGTGCGGCGGACAGCGCCAAGCTCACCTCACCTTTTTCACCCTCTACATGCATCTTGTGCCGTGGGGCGCCTATCAGGCAGTTATTTTCCTGTTATTGTGGCAAACTCAAGTGCGCTTAAATGCCTATCGTGGCGAGTGGCTCTTGGGTGCCGCGTGCCGTGACCCAGCCAAGCAGCACGCGTGGAAAGTGGATTCACTGCCAACGGGCACGCTCATCAAGTGGGATATGCCGCAGGCACCGAGGCTAACGCGGCGGCACTTCAGCAGATAGCGAGCTTTAGCAATTAGCTCTGCCAATGATTCTATCCAACATTACTGTTCCTCTGCTGGGCTTAATAGATACCGCGGTGATACACAGGTATTGGCGCAGGCGCCGCTATTTATGCGCATCCGCTGGTTAAGTGCCCCTGCTATATTGATATTAATATGGTATTAACGGGCTGGTTTCTAGGTATGCAGCGTGTGTGTGAAACAGTCATTGTATTAGTAGCAGGTAATGTCATCAACATTGGCTTAGTGTGCTGGTTAGTATTGTGGTGGAAAGGGCGTTGTTGAATAAATCAGCACTTGTGACTACGGGCCCTCTAACTAGATTGATTGTTATGCGATCCGGATACTGTTAGGGATTCCTAACTGTGTCATTTTGTTAAGCGCGTTGACCATCGCCATTGCCTCACCTACCTGCGCATCATAGTCACACAGACTTAGATGATCGCCCATGAGTGTTTTGAACCGGAACACAGTGGTTTCAGCCACTGGAAGAATCAGCGGTCTTATCTTCTTTCTCAGCAGGGCATCATGACAGTAGCGGGTATTGTATTTATCAGAGCTGGTATAGCCTGAGCGTCAGTCGTACCGTTTAACGATAAATCGGCACAGATAATTTCATGTGTCGGGCTATCTACTGCCACAGAGGTGATAGCCATGTCTGACCGACCACGCCGCCCAGGCGGTCCAGGGAGCAATTGCCGAGGCATCCAGTCATATGGTCAGAGATCCGCGCTGCTTGAGAGCGTTGTTATACGTGGACCAGTGGGTTATTTTAAACTTCTGCGTTGCCATAGGGTCCTCATGTTGAAATGACCGGAGCAAACCATCACCCAAATGTTCAATCTATTCAAAAAAGCGCTTATGACATAACTTTTATCTAGTCTGGCTGCTGGATCGTGGTATCTGGCGCGTGATAATGCCATGGGCGGTGCCGGGGTTGCATCAGCAAACTTGTCGTCGGCACCCTAATCAACCCGGGACTTATCGCTATGTCATCTGCAGATGACAAGCTATTCAACTGACCTTTCCGTCGGCTGGACTGCAGCTAAGCGATGAGCATAAAGTAGTTAAAAAAATTGACATGATGGTTGATAAGGTTCTCTATTACGAGAACTTTTTTCTTGATTTTACACCCTCCCAATATATACACCATTATCCTTTAGTGCGTGAGATGGCAGGCAAGGAGGCGGCACGTCTGCTCGGGCTTAAGGGAAAAGAAGCAAATGCGAAGGGGGGGGGATTAGCATTCGCGGTTACTGTACCTAACGCGACCCTGCTTTTTGCTCTTATCGCCAAAGCAGTGGCAGTAGCCCATTTGAGCACCGCGATCGCACAGGAGGATATTAACTATTTACAGGGAGTGCACCATGGAACGGTTATCCCTGTGCCTCCTGATCAACATAAATTGCACTCCTTTGCGTATGGCCTGGCTGCCATTGTGGGAGATTATGGTTTAGTTTTTTCCCATAGGGTTTAATGCTGATCGCACCCAATCTCACTGAGTGTTACGCCAACAGTGCAGCAATATACGCTGTTTAACTATACGGGCACGCTTTATCTCTATAATAAGAAAAAAATAAACAACAATGGCCACCGCAAAGTGACTTCTGCTTTTAATGTGAATGTGGAATTGGCAACTGATCTAGATACCAATTGGCGCCTTGGATTGGTGGGTCAAAACTTGTTGTCAAAGGATATAGAGACGAAACAGGTTGGTGATTATATCGACACCTATCAGATTCGGCCATTAATTACTACCGGGATTGCTTAAAATAAGTCCTCTTACACTGCTGTATTGGATGTGAATCTCACCAAGACTAAATACTTTCGGTCGCAAGCAGCAAGTCAATATGTTGGTGTTGGGGCTGAATATCGTGTGCTGTCTTGGTTACAATTACGCGCAGGCTACCGAGCGGATATCAAGGGCACTGATAGGAATGTTGTTAGTGCTGGCCTCGGATTACTGCCTCTTATAAATAAAGTGCGTCTTGATGTCTCTGGGACGAAGGGCAGGGGAAATACCTGGGGTACGGATGGCACAACTCGTCTATAACTTTTAATTACGCACCGCTGTTGCACAGGGCTAAAAGTAGGTAATTACGCATTATCTACTTTTACTGTTTTAAACTATTCAATGATGTTAATTGATGCTGCACCATCTCATTATCTTCATCAATGAATAGGCTCACTTATCCTGCAGGTTACGTATGTGAAAGAGAGGCTGCTTACCCAAAGGGGGCTGGGGCCCTTATCATTGATGAATACAACCTTAATAGCAGAAATAGTGATTTTAGTGTGCTTTTGACTCAGCTATTTTACTGTAAATTAAACAATGTGTTTAAAACAGCGCACCTATTGCATTTATCATGTTACCATTTGTTGTACAGAAAATAGCAAGTTAACTCGGTGACAGCACGTTCATTGGCAGTATGTCGGCTTTGCCAGTGCGGTTAAAGTGATAACATTGTGTGCATCCGTTGATTGATTTAAATACAAAACTTGAATACTATTTTAGTGGCGATTGCTGTCGTAACTGGCGCTAGTATATTGTATCTGTTTACCTTTCTATCGTACTACCCATCTGATTTTACAATTAGAAGCGCTGTTAGCGGGATATCAATGTCGATATTATGGTTAAATATACGGCGATGCAAGATGACTATCACGTAAGAAACATTTGGTATTCAGTCAGTCGGCAAGGAATTGGATTACAATGGGTTACCATGTTTATGCACTCTTCTAAGTTTCATTATCTACTGCAAAAATGGTTTGCTATTTCCGCGCGCGGCAGCACGGTGCGTACTGAATTGTTCGCTGGGTTGACGACGCTTTTAGCTATGGTGTATGCGGTCGTCACTGTGCCAAGCATCCTGGGCGATGTTGGTTTCTCCATTAACAGTGTGTATATTGCTGTTTGCTTGGTCACGGGGTTGGGTTCGTTAGCGATGGGACTCTGGGCTAACTTACCCTTAGCCATAGGCTGTGCTATCTTCCTGACCACCTTCACTGCTTATAATCTGGTGAAAGGAGCGCAGATTACGATACCAACTGCACTTGGCGCCATTTTTATCGTGGGCATACTATTTGCACTGATTTCATTAACAGGTATTCGCCGCCAGCTATTGAATAATATTATACAAAACATTGCATTAGGTACTAGGGTTGGCATTGGATTGTTTCTCATTTTCATCGCTGCTCACAATGTTTATTTAGTGGTAATTAACACGCATGGTGATCTCCCCTTAACATTAGGTAAACTTGATGTGTTTCCCATCATCACCACGCTAGTGGGTTTGGCAGCAATTTTTGCACTAGAGAACCTTCGCGTACCTGGGCAGTGTGCTTTTCACCATTATTGGGATCTGCATTTTAGGGATAGTATTGGATCCAGAGGTAGGCTATGAAAGGATTTTTGCGTTCCCAGATTTCGGTAGTGATCGTGGACAATTTCTTGCATTAAATATCAACAATGCATTGAGTTTTATGCTTATTCCAGCATTATTTACCTTAATCATCACCGCGCTTTTTAATGGTAGCAGAACACTTACGACAGATTCACTGACGAGCATCTTGACTGGTCTCGTCGGGACAGCGCCCGCCGCTGTTTAATATTGAATCGGCCATGGGTACCACCGTGGGTGTTTGACTGCTGTTGTGGTGGGCGTGCTGTTTTTATTACTTCTATATTATGTCGCCGATTCCGGAATTGGTTCCTAAGTATTTGATTGCACCCGCGTTGATGTACATCGGGTTAGTCATGTTGAAGAATGTAATGAAGATGGATTTCAACGATAAAGTAGGTTCATTTTCTGGTTTGTTGACTTCCGTGTTTATCATGTTCACCTACAATATTATCACAGGTATCATGTTGGACTACGTAACATTTGTCGTGGGTCGCTTCTTGTCAGGTGATACCGAGCGGTTAAGACCGGGCATCGTCGTGATCGCTGCTATATTGGTGTCATTTTATATGTTCAATTAACTCGTGAATGGGATAACACTGTCGATATCAATTCGTTGTGTAATAGGTAATTGACGATACGTATAGACTTTAAATTAGTTGCTTAATCCGAACTTATGTTAAGGAAATTTAATCCTTATTGGAGAGGAGCTTAAAAAGAAAACATGGAAATCTTTTTTACTATTTTAATTTTAATTTTAGTGGTCTCTTTAACCGGAATGGCCACACGCATTATTCCCTTTCAAATCCCACTACCTTTAGTGCAGATCATTTCGGGGGCTCTCTTGGCGTGGCCGACCATTGGTCTCCATGTTGATTTTGATCCCGAACTTTTCTTGGTGCTTTTTATTCCACCTCTGCTCTTTGCGGATGGCTTAAAGACGCCGACCAGCGAATTTTTACATCATGGTCGAGAGATCATTGGGTTAGCACTGGTTCTGGTGCTAATTACGGTAGCAGGCATTGGCTACTTGATTCACTGGATGGTACCAGGCATTACCTTAATTGCTGCGTTCGCTTTGGCAGCAGTGTTATCTCCTACAGATGCAGTGGCGCTATCAGGTATTGTTGGTAAAGGGCGTATTCCGAAGAAAATTATGTCGATTCTTCAGGGTGAGGCATTAATGAATGATGCTTCTGGCTTGGTATCGTTAAATTTCGCGATTGCGGTTGCCAAAAGTGTGATGATTTTTACTTTTTATGGTGCGACGCTGGAATTTTTAAAAGTGGCCATAGGTGGACTAGCTGCAGGTTTTATCATTTGCTGGCTATATGGCAAATCGCTACGGCTGCTAGCCCGTTGGAACGGCGATGATCCAGCCACACAAACAGTATTATTACTCTTGCTTCCGTTTGCCGCCTATCTGGTGGCAGAGCATTTAAAATTTTCGGGTATTCTGGCAGCGGTTGCAGCAGGCATGACGATTAATCGCTCTGGCATTATGCGCCGGGCGCCTTTAACCATGCGCCTACGCACAAATAGCGTTTGGCATATGCTAGAATTTGTTTTTAATGGATTGGTCTTTTTGATGCTTGGATTGCAATTACCTAAAATTTTAGGCGATTCAATTAAGGAAGCGAATAATGACCCTAATGTAGAACTGTGGATCTTAATTAGTGATATCGCATTAATTTACCTTGCCCTGATGCTAGTCCGTTTTCTCTGGCTCTGGAGCATGCGTCGATTAAGTTTGTGGTGTAAAAAGCGACCGATGGAATTCAGTAACTATTCTGTTCGTGACTTACTCATTGCATCGTTTGCGGGTGTGCGTGGAGCCATCACCTTAGCTGGTGTTCTCTCAATCCCGAATTTTCTGCCCAATGGTGACTCCTTTCCTACCCGTTATGCGCTGGTTTTTTTAGCGATGGGGGTGATTCTCTGTTCGTTACTGGTTGGCGTGATTATCTTGCCATGGTTATTACGCGGTGTTCAGGGTAACGATCAATCAAAACGTAAAGGGGAGATCCGTTACGCCCGCGCAGAAATGGCTAGTGTGGCGGTAAAAAGTTTGAACAAGATGGAAGAGCGTTTGATGAAAAGCGCGGAAGAGAATATCGATCCCGATTTATTGAAGGAGGTAAGTGCAAGGGTAATTGGACAGTTACGCGCGCGCGCGGAAGGTCACGAGGATATGGACAAAGCAATTTATGCTGAGGATTTAGAGCGGCGATTCCGTCTTACCGCGCTGCGTGCTGAGCGGGCAGAGGTATATCATTTACGAGCGACGAAGCAAATCTCCAGCGAAGTGATGGAGATGCTACTGCATGATCTCGATCTATTAGAGGTGGTACTGTTGGAAAAAGAGGTATAAGCCGAACAGCATGTATAACCCTGGTCAATGCGGCGGCGTTAATCTAAGCCAATTGGCTGATGCAACAGTTGAATAATCCGTACTCACCACGCCATTCATTTGGTTGCACGCAGAGGAAAAACGGGTTTTGTCAGGAGGTGCTAATCCCAGACGTACCAAGTTTATGTGCTTTGCGTTGCATGGCAGTTTCGACACCATTTTCGCTTATGCTGCCTTTACAAAGTAAACATGAATATTAAACGTATTAATGATGTGTTGCGGAGCCTAGCCGCAAGTAGTTCAAATGCTGATGTATAATGTGATGGGTGTAATAACGCATTAAGCGGCCTTTCACTGTGATAATTGGCTTGAATTGATCTATTTTAGGTCAGCACAATTGGCTTACTACTTCATGCTTGGTAGAGGTATTTATCAACGCAGTACTACCGCTTAAATAACAGTAAGTGATGCGTAAATTGCACAAGCCCTGCTCTCAGTCGGCGAGTGCACTATGTCGCTGCGGACTCACCTGTTGTACGACAGCCCCAGCATAATAGATTCAGCACGACAATCAACCACAGCGAATTGTTAAGTAAAATTAAAATTATTTGTATATTTTCGTTATAAATTGGTATAAGAAAGGTATTGCTATTTTACTAAGTAGGGGATTGTTGCTAAATTAGCGATTAACCAATTTGTCCAAAAATAGGCACTTTATGAAAAAAATTGCAGTAGTTATCTTTTTGTAGGTTTTTTTCTTTATCCCATTTGCATCGCTCTACCCGTTGGAAGTCAATTTTTTCGTTTTACCAAGCGATCTTATCATTGCTCACAAATCCAAACTAAAAGAGAAAAAAACCTATGCAAGGATTCAAAATCCAACTCGTATGGCAAATATGTATTGCGTTAGTCGCTGGCGTCATCGTTGGTGCACTAATACACAACTATGTACCTAATCCCGATTGGTTAATTACCAACATTTTAAAACCTATGGGTGATATTTTCATTAGGTTGATTAAGATGATTGTGGTGCCTATTGTGTTTACCTCTTTAACTGTTGGTATAGCAGGTATGGGCGATGGGGAAAAGTTGGGTAAAATCGGTGTTAAAACGTTACTCTATTTTGAAATAATCACGACGATTGCTATCTTGGTGGGCATTTTTTTAGCCAATGTATTTAAACCTGGTGTGGGTATTGATATGAGCACGCTGGCCTCATTCGATATTTCTCAATATAAAAATACAGTTAATGAGATAGAGGGCAGCAAAGCGCACAGTTTAGTGACAACACTGCTCTCGCTGATCCCACATAATATTTTTGTGTCAATGATGAAAGATGACATGCTACCAATCATCTTCTTTGCAATCATTTTTGGTATGGGACTGGCAAAACTGCCCAGCGAGCAGCGCGATCCGACAATAGAATTTTTTCGCTCCATAGCAGAGGCAATGTTAAATGTCACTAATATGATAATGCGTTACGCGCCGTTTGGCGTACTCGCACTTATCGCTATCACCATAGCGAATTTTGGCTTCAGTTCACTGCTACCACTCGCACGGTTAGTCGTATTGGTCTATATTGCCATCTTACTGTTTGCCTCCGTTATTTTGGGCATCGTGGCACGGATCTGTAAGTTCCGCATTATGATGTTGATGCGCATTCTAAAGGATGAGCTCATTCTCGCCTATTCAACATCAAGTTCAGAAACAGTTTTACCGCGTATCATGGAGAAGATGGAGGCTTATGGGGCGCCTAAAACTCTCACGAGTTTTGTGATACCCACGGGTTATTCTTTCAATTTAGATGGTTCAACACTGTATCAAAGTATTGCTGCTATATTTATTGCGCAACTCTATGGCATTGATTTATCCCTGCAGGAACAATTCATCCTCGTACTTACGTTGATGGTGACATCAAAAGGTATTGCTGGTGTCCCAGGGGTCTCTTTTGTCGTGTTGTTGGCAACCTTGGGCAGTGTTGGCATCCCGCTAGAAGGGTTAGCGTTTATTGCTGGTGTCGATCGCATCATGGACATGGCACGTACCGCTCTCAATGTCGTTGGCAATGCCCTCGCTGTGCTCGTCGTTGCGCGATGGGAAAATCAGTTTGATAACGATAAGGCGCTCGCCTATGAAAAGAAAATAATTGCAAGGTCATTGGATTAATGACATCATCACGTGTTATTGCGCCATCAATTTGATGTCACTGCTAGTAACACATCTGGTCAAGTGAAGCCATGGGCAAAGGGTAGCGAGACAGTGTTGTGTCAACGCATAACACATGTCTGTTGCAGGCAGCAAGGGTAGTTGCCTGCAACAGATAAATGCGAGCCTATAGATTAGATTGTGTAATTTTGTTATGTTCAATTTGACATTCAAATAGGTTAAATTACGAACGAGAAACAATTGCAGGTGCTGTCTACCGAGTTAGCCAAAAATCGCAAGTTTCTTCTACGCTCATATCTAAAGTGACTGATGCGGTAAAAGAGCAGGTTATAGAATGGCAGGGCGGACTGCTGGCGGCCGTTATATTCCATTGTCTATCTTGATTGTATTGTCGTTAGCGTGCGTCATGATGGCCATGTTATCAACAAATCCGTTTTCCTTGTTTCATGGAAGGATGACAAGGCGGTAACCGGTGATTTGAAAGCTGTGTACTAGGCGGCAACGGAGGAGGCTGCGTTTGCAGGGGCTGGAGAAATTCAGTGATACCTGGGATAGTCGTTATCCACAAATTAGCCGTAGCGGGTTATCCAATTAGGATCATTTGAATACGTTTTTTGTTTATCCATCTGAGATAAGAAAAGTGATTTATACAACTCAGGCTATTGAGTCGTTGAACTGTGTTATCCTTCATGCGATTAAAAAGCGACAACTGTTTCTGTCGAACTGGTGCTTACACAGAATCCTGTACAGGGTCTATGTCTCCTCACGCAGCAGACGTTCTAGGAAGTCCATATGGCTCTACTCCTTGGTTTGCAGCCTGTGTTGTGCCAGAGTTGGCGCGGCGTTGATAAGGCTGTCCAGTTGTAGCTGTTCGGCCAGTACCATCAGCTGCTGATGTTGCACACGCAGCTCCTCTGCAGAACGTGTCATAGATGGACAGTGGATGATGCAGTGGCTGCTTGTCGAAGGTCAGCAGACGTTCATCGACCTACACGTCATACGGTTTTTTTCCGGTGGCGGCGCCAGCATGCACTGCTGCTCTTCGACCCAACGGTCGCAGGATCGGCACTGGATAGTTTGATATTTTCGTTGATTAGCTACATCATACAGCCAGCTCAGGCTGTAGCGGTTTGCTGTTTCAAGGTCAATGGTGACACCCAGTGGACGCAGACGCGTTATTAACGGGATATAGAAGCCGTTACGGGTGTATTGTACTATCCGCTCCACCTTACCTTTCGTCTGTGCCTGGAAAGGGTGCACAGTCGGGGAGAGAAACCCATCTCCTTGCCGAACTGCCACGGAGCAGAATGGATTCAGTGCTGTCCACTTTGGTAAGCGTGGCGCTGCAGTAACACGTTTTTCATATTGTCGTACAGCACACTTCGCGCAGCACACTCCACCGGAGAAGCTGAATATATTACGATGACATGCTTCCACCGTGTCATAACGCATATTGTCTGTAAACTCAATGTAGAGCATTCGGCTGTATCCTAGAACGGCAACAAACGCATGAATGCGGTGATTTACTGCTACGCATAGCGCCCTAATCGACCTGCATCTGCTTGCTGCCCGGGCGCTGTTTCGAAGCGCACAATAGTTTCCGGCTCCGGTGATGTCGCCAGTAAACGCATAAACTCTCTCAGTATGGTCATGCCACCATAATAACCCTGCTCTGTAATCTCACGAGCGATAACCGTCGCCGGGATTTTATAAGGGCGGGCATCGGCAATGTGCTGGCGGATATAATTCCGGTATTCATCCAGCCGTGAGGTGATGGCAGGAGGTGGCGTATATTTAGGTGGCACAGACTGCGCCCATAGGTACCGTTTTACGGTATTACGGTATTACGGTATTACGGTATTACGGTATTACGGTATTACGGGCGATCGCCAGAAAACTGGGGATCGCCCGATTGTTCATTCCCTGCTTGTGTAGAATTTTAATTTGCATAACTGTCTCAAAAGTGACCATAAGCTCTGCCGCATCAGGAGAGCAGCTTAAACCCTTGGATCTGCTTTCAGGCGTCGGTTATGGATCACTTTTGCACTGTTGGTGACAGTAACAAACAAGATAGCAGTAGCAACTGCACACAGGCGGCGATGTCTCAGAGGAAGTGGATTATCCTTGATAGAGAGAAATAGCAGCAGGACATCACGCAGCTCAGTTAAGACACAGATAATGCAGACAGCACACTCACGCCTATCTTTGATAAAAAGCGGGCGGTACTAACGGCTGACTGGTAGATTGTATTGGTTTTTCACACTAGTTGTTTACTTGGTCCTCTATGTATTGTGTATTATATGTAACAAGTTGGTGAATTGAGCGTTCTTTTGCGATGGTGAACTTTGTGCTGGCTGTTTCGTCGTGGTCAATTTCACTTTCTACGACACACATTGTTTAAAGGCTTTTACCAGGCAGATAATGTTTAAATTTATTAATAGGTTAAATAAAAGAATAAACACTGTTTTATTTTGCCTTGATGCAATCAAGGTTTACCAATTTTGCATTGAAAGTCGTGAAGGATTACATATTTGTAAATACCTTTGTAGATGGTAATAGCTAACATAACAACACTCCTTCGCAATTACTGCGGCGGATTCCCGGTTGGTCAGTATTGTAACTTACCATGAATAAAGCAAAGCTATTTTGCTTCAAAAAAGTCAAAATTAATTATCATTTTTTTTTAAATTTACTTATTTTGGACTCTATATGCTCTCTATTTATAGATGCAAGCTTAAATTATCTCTTTTTAAAACTAGCACTCAGTGCTCAGTCTATCGTGTTAGCGCGTATTAAGGCGGTGTGATTAACTTGAATATTGTACGGTTGGTTATCCGCTGAAGCCCGGCGTAAGCTGATACAAGATCAGTTAGATTCTCTACCCTAACTTCCACTGGGTTAGCCTAACCCATCTAAAAGGCCCTGTATGAGCAAGCTGCAAAATGTGACACCGGATTTTTTGAACTGGCTTTGAGTGAAAATCGATCATCTATGAATTGGGTTACGATAGTTTTTTCTGCTGATAATTCAATCAGTTGGAATGTTGTCGCAGGCTTAGCTTTTTGATGACAGGAAAATTGAAAACAAATTCGAAGGAAAGGTTGTTCCAAAAGGAACGTATCATGGAAACTAGCACAACGCAAAGCTGATCCCAGGATCAGTCACAATTGTAATTTACGACCGACACCGTTGATTATTCCTGATACTCAGTTTCCTTTCTCCGGGCCACCCCCACGTTCCGATAGCGAATTGTTGCGGATGCATGCGCTTGCGTGGGCGCAGCGATACGGTTTGATCGGCCGCCGCGGTGCGCATCGGCTGAGTACTACACCGCTGCTTGAACTGGGAGTCACGTTGTGCGGGAAGGGGCACCCACGCAATGCGCTGAAATTATGATGTGATGGTATCTCTCTGGGCGCTTATTCTTGATGATCGCATAATAGATGATGGACCATGGGCGGAAAACGGTGCGTTGGACCGTTTCTTCACCGTAGTGCAGGCTGTGATCGAGAACGGTGAGCATTCGGGTAAAGTCAGTCAATTTGATGACCCAATGTTCATCGTCCTGGTCGAACATTTGTGGCCGTAAACCCGGTACTGCGGAGAAGATCGTTGGCGGCATCGGCTTGTGCAACATTTGATTCGACATCTGCGCGCGCAGGCTACGCTGTTGCAAATGCGTGAAACAAATACAGAGCTCTTACGTTGGACAGATATTTTCCGTTGCGTCGGGAGTCATTCAGCTCACTGTTCTTCTTTGATCTCATTGATGCAGCCGAAACTCTCGACCCGTACCAATATTCAGCAGACATTGAATGGTGGAAAAGGCTGCGTGAATACTGTACCGATATCATCATTGCATGGACGAATGATATCCATTCGATTACCAAAGATGTGGTATGTGGTGAACTTTTCAACCTTGTGTCGGTCCTGGCGAACACGCGTGGCAAAGACTGGCTTGCCGCGATCTAATCCGCACATCAGATGCTGAAAACAGCGGTCGCAGAATTCACCGCAATCGTCGTTCAGCATACAAACTACCGATTGTCCAACGCGACTGACCCGAACCACCTACGTCGTATTGTCCGTGCGGTGCGCGAAGGCACCGAAGCGTTTCTCGCTATCACCTGCAGGCCAGCGAGTCTAAGGCACAGTCCAACCGGCAGGTGGATCTGAAACTCACTCCTTCAACTCTGAAATCTCGGCAATTCGAAATTAACCCCTGTCCCTTGTATGCGCGTTTACGTACCACTATGCCAATCATCTACGATGAGCCCACGGATGTGTGGCTTGTCAGTCGGTATATAGATGTCAAAGCCGCATTGACCCATCCAGGGGTGAGCAACAATAACTACACATGGAAAATCGGATCACTGCTGTGGCACTTGAAGTACTCGGAGACGCCATCACTTCGGTCACCACCAACCTGTTGGCGTAGATGTATGTCCGACCTCAGGTTGATCTCATTGACGATTTTACCTCAGCGTTGACGGTGGCGAGTGCTGGGTCTCCCGGCTGAAACTTCCACAGAGGTGGAGCAGCTAAGAAACTGGTGTGCCATCAGCTTTTCTTACTTGGGTAACTATAGAGAGGATCCGTCGCTGTTGACTGGGTGGTTATCCAACCGAGATAGTTTCTATGAACTTCATCCAGCTACATATCGACGCACAGCGTGCTCAACCCACAGATGATTTGATCTCGCACCTCCTGGCGGCCCGGATTGACAATCAGCCTCCTCTATCCGCGACGTTCATCCGGGCCTATTGCGCAATCTTGATGACAGCGGGTAGCGAGACCAGTCACGGAGCCTTAGCTAATCTAATTGTTAACCTGTTGAACGAACCGGGTGTCAAAAATACGGTAATGGCGAATCCAGATCTGATGGATAATGCGATCGCCGAAACCTTGTGGCGTAACCCTCCTCTGAAACTCGTACTCAGGAAGGCCACTAAATTACTGGATCTGCCCTCGGGAACGATCCCGTCCAGTCCGACCCTGGCCTATCTGATCAGTTCGGCCAACCGTGATCCAGACCGATTTACCGACCCTGACAGGTTCAATATGTTGCGCCCAAATTAAGACGAAAAATCATTTCGCCTTAAAGTACCCTTCGTTCGATACTGTGACAGTCAACTAAAACCGGGCACCAATTTAGGCACATTGTTGCAGTTGGCGTTCATATTCATCCGGAGAGATATTTCCCCGTCGATAATGATGTCGCTTTAGATTAAAAGAAGTGCTAGCTGCTGTGTAAAGCGCTCGACACGATTGTGTGGCTAATTATGATAGCCCCCTGCAGAAAATAACTTAATACATCATACTTATCGCCACTATGGCCAATGTTAAACGCCAGTTATATGAAGTGTTCTCATAAAGTAACTTTACTTAACATTAAGGTAGTCTAGTAAAGTGACAGAGCAATAAAAGACGTTCACGTTTTAATTTTTCCGGTCTACTCGTCATGCTTTGGGCGAGTGCTCTTTAGGTGATGGAAATTGTATTATACCCCTTATTATCAGCGGCATAGATAATTTTAAAAGGGAAAATGCAGAATGCTAAGCTGTTTTTTTTACATAAAAAGCATAACTCAGCAATTTTTTTAATAAAAAAAATATCATTACGTTGGAGGGGAAGAAGAATGAAAATACTAAATCCAGGAAAAATTCATTTCATTTCTGGCGCAAATATGGCTTGGGACGCGTTCTCACCTGTGTCTATAGCGAGTTTAGTGAATGGTGATGGAGGTTGTATGTATCCGTTTCCATTGCCTGAGCCGCACAGCGGGTTATTGTCAATGCCTTAGTCAGTGTGCGCTTGCGATTAATGTTTTTTTAAGAGAGAGTGCTTTTCTGTATCGCATAAAGTTTGGATGGATGGGTATAGGATGGACTGTGTCGTGCGACACAGTCCTTTTTTCTGGAGCGACTTTGTGTCGATTCTATATTCTACCTTATACCTGCTTAAAGCCGCTTTTTGATGGTACTGTACCTTTCGCTGGTGGGTATAACAGTAGATAATACAATAACGAGAAATTGGTATTTTCCTGGTGAAATTAACCGTGGTTGTCTAGATGTATTAACTTGGTAGGTAAAAAGTTCGCTGCCAAGTAAGATGGCGGAATCAGTAATGGGTGCGGTTAGCACGCGTCTTGGGCATACAATCAAAAGTTTATTCTGCAGGAAACAGTGATAGGGTGAGTAGTACTTCAGTCTATTGTGGTGCTTAGGGTATAAAATACGGACCAGTCTCTCTCCTATATTCAACGAATCTTCGGCGGATTTCTCTCTACATCCTATTGAAAATGCTAATCGATTTGTCTTGCGTAAAATCTGTCTACATAAAATAGATAAGAATAAATCGATCCCAGCTAGCGGTATTCATCAACCAGACACGGAGTGATGCGTTATCTACCCAGTAAATTCACTCAATATGTGCGACTGAACATAATATGACAGCATATTAACGGGATTCAGCACAATGCTTTAGTGAGACGCTGCGTATGGCATAACCACTTAAATAAGTTCGGCTGCCCTGGTTAATGCTTGTGTCAAACACGCAAGATCCTCAAGGAGGCGCTTTAACGACGCTGTTCAGCGTTAAATAGCCCACTGTAAGATGAATCTATTCAGTTGCGCGGTTTAAGAGGGCGTCCAATTTAGCACAACACGACATGCATGATTGATGAGGGGCGGTAACGTCAACCGCGGACAGCATAACGTGACACGATTAAGTGTCACGCTTAAGCCGATTTATTCTACTCATTGGGTGGGGCGGGATGATCATTGTTGTCCAAGTCGATAATTGGTGCCGGCGATGTTGCTTCCAGTATTGCTGCAGCCGATATCTCGTCAGCGCTATTTTCCTGTACCTCTGTTTAGACCGGTTGGCTTATATGGTCGTTTGCAGGCAGCGGTGTTAATTTGCTATCACTTGTCCCTGCATTGATTTTCACTGGCATGCCGCTACGTTGCTGTAGCGTAGTGTTTAAGCTGGATTGATCAACACTGACGTCAGTGACGATTTTACTTACCGCTTCAGTAAGCGTAATTGGGACGACGACAGAGGAGCTAAATTGCTCTTCAGTAGTGGAAGGTGGATTATGTACCCCTATAGCGCGATTCATCTGGCTCAATCGTCACCTTTATTGGTTGATTGATAAATTGCATGCGCGTGCCTACAGCAACGTTTTTATATAACCAGGCCATATCGTCGGCACGTAAGCGGATACAGCCGTAGCTTACGCGCAAGCCAATACCAGAATCGGCGTTTATCCCATAAATAGCATACAGTCGGCCAATGTGGAGTGCAAAATGCCCCATGGGGTTATCTGGACCAGCGAGGAAGATGGCAGGTAATTTCTCTCCCAGCGCCGCGTACTCTGCATGCATCGCTTTAGTCGGTGTCCAACGTTGGGTTGGCACGCTTGCGTTCTACTTTGCTGATCCAATTGATGGGAGTTGTTTTACCCAATTCACCAATGCCAATAGGTAATACGACGACGATACCACTTTTCGGCGGATAGAGTAATACAGCCGCATTTCCGCGCTGTTGATTACGATACCTTCGCGCGTGGCATCCGGCAAAATGAGTTGGTGTGGAATGATCATGTTGGCGCCAGTGCTGGGCAGATAGACGTCAGAATGGCACGACTGCGCATTGTAAACAGCTTTTTCTGCATAAAATAACGCCGCCTGGTATAACGTCATATCTTGTTAAATACGCGAGCTCTTTCACCAAGACGATGCGTTTATACGCTTAACAAAGTATAACTAGCGTATGAAATTTGTGTTTCCGATTAAGAAAAAGTATTTTACCCGCACTTCAGGGAGTAAAATCATTCTTGCCTATCTATAATTAATGTCAAACATCAAAGGATAACCAAATTTTGCACCTAAGTTTAAGTGATTTCGTTGCTAACTATGGCTATATTGCTATACTTCTCGGCAGTATAGCAGAGGGAGAGACTATCACATTACTTGGTGGCCTAGCAGCCCATGAAGGGCTATTAAGATACAGCATGGTTGTTTTAGTCGCTTTAACCGGGGCGATTATTGGTGACCAGCTACTTTATGCAGTAGGTTACCGATTTGGTACACGCATACTGCATCGGTTCCACCGCTATCAGCATAAAATTATGCGTGCTAACCGTCTGATCCGCCGCCATCCGGGACTGTTTGTTATTGGTGTACGCTTTATGTATGGATTCCGCATCGTTGGCCCGATTATCGTTGGTGCCAGTCGCTTATCGCCGTGGAAGTTTTTGTTATTAAATGTGATAGGTGCCATTATTTGGGCTTGCATATTTGTTACATTAGGCTTCTTTGCTGGAGAAATTATCGCACCTTGGCTTTACCAATTACACCGTCATCTAAAAATTCTTTTTTGGATGGCGGGCGTCGTTGCAGTTGCGCTGCTGTTAAAATTTATGCACACACGGCGTAAAAGTCGCTGAATGAATGAGCATGGTAGCGACATCATCTTGGTTTAAGGAAAAAATGTCACGCTTGGTGCTGATAAAACGTGTTACTGTTTCATAGATTATATTGTTGTTTTAGCTTAGTAATGTTACAGTCACTTCACTTTAGTGCCTTTTTCCCTGTTTTCCTCTCTTTTTTTTTGGTACTGTCCCCTTATTATTCATTGCACTAGTAATATTTTCTACGCTGGCTGATCGCCCCAGTGCTGAGCTGGCGCGTCCTGAGCAGCCAACAGAGAATATGTATTCTTCAATTGCCTTGCCATCAATGCAGAAAACCATGAATGAAATAAAAGGGACAGGAGAAAACAATGAGAATACATTAAGTGAACTGAATGATCTGGTAACAAAATTTAGCGAACCATGCTGACGCCTTAAGCCAAAGTTTATTGCCACAACGTCAGCAGGTGATTGCGCAGTTAGCTGTGCTGGGGCCGGTAGCGGCAGATACGAAGGAGAAGGAGAGAGCAGATGTGGTGCAGATAGGTTATCCGTACAGAAGAATCAACTTGATGCTCAGATCAAACAATCGAATCGAGACCCTGTACACAATTCTGTGTAAACGCCATTTCTAAAGGTGAGCATGCAAACGTTCACCAAATTCGATAATAAAACGACTCATCGCTAAGCACCAGTTCGACAAGGGCATTGTCCATTTCTTCACGGTGTCCTGGATTGCCAGACACACTACTTTTTTCACCGAATCATTTGTATTATCTCAGAGTTGAGCTGACGGATACGGGTTATTGATGACATCTAGTTCAGATTTTTGATTGCGCGAATTCTGTCCATTCAAGGGTAAGGGCTTGTGATCGACTAACATCACCAACGATAATCGGTGGTTTTACACAACGCGAACCATAGCTTTGGAGCCAACCCTGTGTCGTCGTGAAAATGAAGCCTTCAAGACGTTCACCAAAATATTTAACCATGTCGTTGCGTTCAGCTTCACCACATGTACCAGGACGTCCAGACCTAATGCTTCCTGCTCGGCAATCGCTCGACGAATATGGTCAGCGATGCCCTAGTTGTATTGCGTCTGCACAATGCGAGCAAATTTATAGTCAAGACGTCATTTGCGAATGGCTTGCGTTTTCGGAAATGATCCAATAGTAGTGGTCAGGCAAAGTGGTAAGTTGAGCTGCTTGAGCTGGTATTGTGCACGTTTTTCAAAGAGCTGATTGTGTTGGCTTTGTTCGGCACGTATGGTTGCGCGGGTTGCTTGTTCGTGCGCGTATAGGTTGACTCCAGACCTCCAGTGCATCTGCTGCGATGTTAAGGCACTGCGCAGTAAAGCCAGCTCTTCACATTTCTGCAACGCGAAGGATAACCAACTCTTTGTTTCCACAAAGAGCGCGGTTTCTGCGTGCACATCGACCGGTGCGTGTAACAGTGAACAAGAGCTACCCACCCATGGTTGCTGGCGTTGGCTGATCAATGGGGTAATACGCTGGTAAATGCCGGTTAAATCTGCCTGCCAGACATTACGCCCATTGATCACGCCAACCGAGAGGACCCACACTCCGGCGGAATCTGCTTCATAACGTGGGCAATATCATCGTTACCCTGTACGAGATCGAAATGTAGACCTTGCACAGGTAACGCACGAATAATGTCGAGCTGATGTCTGATGCCGCCAAAGTAGGTGCTGAGTAACAAGTTGATACGACACGCCAACGGATGAAAAACAGCGCGGTAAGCGGCCTGCTATGGTGCAGGCAGATCCAATCCTAGTGCGGATTCATCAATTTGTACCCAGGTCGCCGTGTGCTGTCAATTTATCCAATATCTGTTGATAAATGGGTAATAGTGCGTCAACTAGGGTGAGTTTATCGAATGTTTCTCCTTTCACTTTGCCTAACCAAAGGCAAGTGAGCCCTCCAAAAGGATCGGTTTTACACGGTAGCCTAGCGCGAGTGCTTCGTCTGTTTTATCTAAAAGTTGTGTCCATGTTAGCTTGAAGTGCTTATGTTGGGAAAACTTGGGAACAATTGGTCATTTCTGCAGCAGGTGCGGGCGTTCCGGTGGGCGTGCACCCGCTGTGATACGGAATAGCGTATCAATATCTCGACCCCACCCGCTTGGTTCCAATGTCGAGGTGGAATGTTGCCTACAAGTAAACTGGTTTTTAAAGCGTGATCATGCCAGGTGAAATCGCCCGTTGGCAGTAAATCGATCCCTGCCGTATGTTGTTGCCAATGTTTAAGCCGCAATACATTCCCCACAGCAAGCAATTGTTCAGTTGTGCTATTCCCAGCCAAATAGGCTTCAACTGATTGTTTTAATTCCCGATTTAACCCAATGCGAGGAAAGCCTAGTGTGTGACTTAAGATGGTCATAATTTCTCCGTTTTGTTCATGCGATAGGATCATTCGCAGATTTAAAGACATCTAAAATGCCATGCTTGGTTCTTGCTATAAACGCAAATGCCTCCGAGAGGAAATTTCTGTTAACGCGCTACGTAAACACAAGATGATATCGGGTTATTGCCCGCCAATGAGCGGTGAGAAACGTGGCGCCTAGCAGTACAGCAAAGCGGGCCAAGGATACGCTAGGCAGCTATTACAATGATTGTTGATTTGCTGAAAAAGATAAATTGCAACAGGGTAAGATGCACTATGATTGCTTACGTTGTTTAACCTCGTTATGGGTGGGGTGATACAAGAGTAATAGTCATTGGCTCCTGAGGAGGGCAGTGCGATGTAACATCGTGATTCAATAAAGATAGTTTTAAAATCGCGTTTTTAGTTTAGCTTATACACGATTTTTAATGTGTGTGTTGACAAAAAAGCCGACCTTGTAATGCCGAGTCGATTATTTTTACTCAACCGTATTTTCTATCGGCAACCTGTTTTTTTAAAGGCGATGTATTTTTTTAAAATGACGTTTATTTATAGTTAATACGTTTTTTTGCAAACGTCACGATGCTACCCAATGAACTTGTATGCGGCCACATGTCTGTAGAGGATAAATTTCTGAATAAACGTTGTATAAAATTCTCTTATTGCCAATAAGATAATAATTTTAATTGGCCGGCAGATTAAAGGGATTTTGTTGTCTTTGCATTAATAATATGAATATATTTTTTTATGAAAAAAATGTAATTTACATTTAACGTAAATTAATTGTAGTGGCCTAGCTGATTACTTATTGTGGCGCCTGTTTTAAAGCACCACGCTATCTTGCGCGCAGTGGTTAAGCACTGCACGAAAAGTAGATGGATAGTGATGAAGGATGTAATATCCTTTTATCATAGCCTCTTCAACTGTTAGGAAAAAGGCTTTTAAATGAGAAAATTTTGGTTTTTTTTGCTTGCTTTAATGCTAACATTTAGCGTTTTTTCAGCACATTATAGCAATGGTGATCAATATACTACCTTACCTCAACCTATCACGGGCCAACCGCGCGTGTTGGAGTTTTTCTCTTTCTTTTGTTCCCACTGTTACCAATTCGAGAATGTCTATCACGTTAGCAGCACACTGAATAAAGCACTCCCTCTTGAAATTAAAGAAGTGAAATATCACGTGGATTTTATGGGCGGGAAATTGGGTCAGCTGGCAACGCATTCCTGGGCCGTAGCGATGGCACTCAATGTTGAGGATAAAGTGCTGGTACCGCTGTTTGATGGTATCCAAAATACACAAAAGATTAGGGATGAACGGAGTTTAAAACAAGCATTTGTTCAAGCAGCGCATATTTCAGCAGACGTTTATGATGCAGCGTGGAACAGCTTTGCAGTAAAAGCCATGGTGTTAAAGCAGCAAAAGGCGGCAGCAGATTTTAAATTATCTGCAGTACCTATGTTGTTTGTTGATGGTAACTATTTGATTAATATGAGCAAGCTTGATTCTAGCTCGGAAGAGAATTTTATTGTGGACTATGTTAACTTAGTGAACTATTTGCTCAAGAAATAAGTGTGTGCCAGCGAGGTGTTGTTACGCTTGGTATTAACCAGAACAGCGCGGCGATATGCTGGCCTCACTATTGAATTCCAGAGAATGCGCGTAACGATGTTGGTGTGCCCAAGCTGACAATACCAAATTCGTCGCCAACCTGCTACGTCGCCTTTGGTCTGACGCTGTTTTACGCACATGGTAGTGACAAAGATGCGCACCAAACGCTAAGGTTTTTCGTCTAATCTAAATTGGTGCAGGTTATTTCCTCTTTGGCGTTAAGTTGTGGCATGCTTAAGTCATCAATCGTCAATTCAAAAAGTGCTTATGACTCAAGTGGCAGAAAACGCGTTAATCCTTGTTGATGGATCTTCCTACCTTTACCGCGCTTATCACGCATTTCCCCGATTAACTAACCGTGCTGATGAACCGACTGGAGCAATGTACGGTGTGTTGAATATGCTGAAAAGCCTATTAACTCAGTATCAACCTAAGCAAATGGTGGTGATTTTTGACACGAAGGGGAAGACGTTTCGAGATGCACTGTTTGCCAGCTACAAATCGCAGCGCCCACCCATGCCAGAGCTGCTGCGCGTCCAGGTCGCCCCCCTGCATGCCATGATTCAAGCGATGGGCCTCCCCTTGCTGTTGATCCCTGGGGTCGAAGCCGACGATGTGATTGGCACGTTGGCGATTAAAGCTGAGCAGCAACAGCGGAACGTCTTGATCAGCACGGGTGATAAAGATATGGCGCAACTGGTTTCGCCCTATATCACACTGATCAACACCATGACCAATCGTATCATGGGGCCACAGGAGGTACAGAAAAAATATGGTATTCCACCCAGCATGATGATCGATTTCCTCGCGTTGATGGGCGATAAAGCAGATAACATTCCTGGTGTACCAGGCATTGGAGAGAAAACAGCACAAGCGTTATTGCAGGGGATCGGTGACCTTACCAGCATCTATGCTAACCTGCATCAGGTTGCTGAGCTGCCGCTACGTGGTGCTAAAGGCATCGCGGTAAAGTTGGAACAACATAGCGCAATGGCGGTGCTTTCCCGCCAACTAGCTACCATTAAAACCGATGTCGATTTATCGCTTAGTGAGGAAGATCTTTCCGTTAAAGCGCCTGATACGCCAAAATTGCTGGAGATGCTGTGCCGTTACGAATTTAAGCACTGGATCAGCGATGTTGAATCGGGTCGATGGGTTAAAGTCACAAACCGTCGCGCTACCGTGCCAGAGCAATCTGCTGTGGAGGTGACCAACAATAAGATGCAACAACACTATTCGGTGATTGTTGAACAAGCTATGTTAACGCAATGGCTAACAAAACTGTGGCGCAGTAAGCTCATCGCCATTGATTTAGAAACGGATTCGTTAGATACCTTGACCGCAAATATTGTCGGCATCTCTTTCGCCGTTGCTCCTGGTGAGGCGGCCTATGTGCCGCTAAAACATGATTACCCGGATGCGCCGACACAGCTAGCACATAATGATGTACTCGCTCAGTTGAAGCCACTACTGGAAGATCAGACGGTTAAAAAAGTGGGCCAAAATCTGAAGTTTGACCGCGGCGTGCTAGAGAGTTACGGTATTCAACTTAACGCCATCAGCTTTGATACCATGCTGGAATCCTACACGTTGAATAGCGTGATAGGTAAGCATGATATGGATAGCCTTGCGGCACGTTGGCTCAATTATAAGACCACCACGTTTACCGAGCTTGCGGGTAAAGGTAAAAATCAGCTTACTTTTAATCAGATCGCTGTTGAACCAGCGGCTAACTATGCAGCGGAAGATGCTGATATCACTCTGCAACTCCACCATAAAATGTGGCCAGAACTCAACCAATTGGCAGGCCCAAAACATATTTTCACCACGATAGAGATGCCGCTCATCGGCGTGATCTCGCGGATAGAGCGCAATGGGGTGTTTATTGATTCAGTGCGACTGGCTGCCCACTCGGCAGAGCTGGGCATACGGTTAACTGAGCTAGAGCAGAAGGCGCACGCATTGGCAGGCGAGAGCTTTAATCTCGCTTCAACAAAACAGCTACAAACCATTCTGTTTGCCAAACAAGGCATTAAACCGACGAAAAAGACACCGGGTGGTGCTCCTTCGACCAGTGAGGAGGTGCTGGCAGACTTGGCGCGCTTGCATCCGTTACCCAAGGTGATTCTAGCGCATCGTGGCTTATCTAAATTAAAATCCACCTATACCGATAAACTGCCGCAGATGATCAACCCATTGACTGGGCGTGTGCATACCTCATATCATCAAGCGGTGACCGCGACCGGACGACTCTCTTCCACCGACCCAAATTTACAAAACATCCCGGTACGCACTGAAGAGGGGCGGCGTATTCGTCAGGCATTCATTGCTGAGCCAGGGAATAAAATTGTTGCCGCAGACTACTCACAAATTGAGTTACGTATCATGGCACATCTCTCGCAAGATAAAGGCTTGCTGGCGGCTTTTTCCCGCGGGGAAGATATCCATCGCGCCACCGCCGCCGAGGTGTTTGGCATTCCCGTAGCACAGGTCAAAAATGAACAGCGACGCAGTGCGAAAGCGATCAATTTTGGTCTGATCTATGGGATGGGCGCGTTCGGTTTGTCGCGGCAACTCAACATCAGTGGCACCGAAGCAAAAACGTATATGGATCGCTATTTTGAGCGCTATCCCGATGTGCAACGCTATATGGAGAGTGCACGGCAGAGTGCAGCCGAGAAAGGCTATGTGGAGACACTGAAGGGACGGCGTCTCTATTTACCTGATATAAAATCTGCTAACACCTTGCGTCGCAAAGCGGCAGAGCGGGCGGCGATTAATGCGCCGATGCAAGGTAGTGCTGCCGATATTATAAAACGTGCTATGATCGCGGTTGACCTCTGGTTACAACAGCAGCCAGTAGGGATCCGCATGATTATGCAAGTACATGATGAGTTAGTATTTGAAATCGACGCTAAACAGGTTGCTACAGCAACTGCCAACATTGGTGAGTTGATGGAGAAAAGTACACTGCTCGATATCCCGCTGCAGGTGGATATTCGTGAGGGCGATAACTGGGATTTGGCGCATTAATAAACCCTGTACAGGATTCTGTGTAAGCACCAGTTCGACAGAAACAGTTGTCGCTTTTTAATCGCATGAAGGATAACACAGTTCAACGACTCAATAGCCTGAGTTGTATAAATCACTTTTCTTATCTCAGATGGATAAACAAAAAACGTATTCAAATGATCCTAATTGGATAACCCGCTACGGCTAATTTGTGGATAACGACTATCCCAGGTATCACTGAATTTCTCCAGCCCCTGCAAACGCAGCCTCCTCCGTTGCCGCCTAGTACACAGCTTTCAAATCACCGGTTACCGCCTTGTCATCCTTCCATGAAACAAGGAAAACGGATTTGTTGATAACATGGCCATCATGACGCACGCTAACGACAATACAATCAAGATAGACAATGGAATATAACGGCCGCCAGCAGTCTGCCCTGCCATTCTATAACCTGCTCTTTTACCGCATCAGTCACTTTAGATATGAGCGTAGAAGAAACTTGCGATTTTTGGCTAACTCGGTAGACAGCACCTGCAATTGTTTCTCGTTCGTAATTTAACCTATTTGAATGTCAAATTGAACATAACAAAATTACACAATCTAACCTATAGGCTCCGGCAATGACACAGATGCACTATGGCGCCATAACCATGAGTAACAGAGCATTACCCATAAAAAACTTGGGGAGTAATGTGATATTAACGACGACCTGCTAATAACAATCCCAGTAACAGGCCAATTGTTGCACTGATGCCAACACCTTGCCAGGGGTTCTCATGCACATAATTGTGAGCATGGCAGGCTACTTTCTTCGCATGATAATAGTACTTATCTGAAGCGCCACTAATACGAGATTTGACCTCTTTTAAGGTCTCTTCCGCCTTCGACTTCAATTCATTATATTTCTCATCAGCCTTGTCGCTGGATGCATTAAGCACTTGTTCCAACGTTTCGGTGAGAAGTTGCAGATCGTCGTGATGTTGATGCGCTTGCCCATTGATTATAGAAGCCATTTTTTCCTCCATTAATGTATGAATGTAAAGTAATTACAGGTGAGAGCATCGCTATTTTGTCTGAACGCGAACAGAAATTCACTTAATTACTGTAAGAGTTTGCTAGAAAGCATAATTCAACACATTCAGTGCCTTCACAGTGTACTTTTTACTTAAAGGCAACGTATAATCTGCGAGGCAATACCTGCCGAGACGAGAGTGCTTTAAAATAGCCTATTTCTACACCAACCAACCATTCGCTTTATGAGACCTATGCAGGCATGAATAGAAGAACTTTTCTTAAAACTTCTTCCGCGATTACCGCGACTGTGACATCCCTGCTGCTGCGTTCAGCTTGGGCGGATAAAGACATTGCTGACGGCAAGTCGCAGAGATATTCAATTTTGATCTGTTGCAACAGCGTGCTGCCACCCTCGCTAAACATCCCTGTCAAGCCGACAGAACTAACCTGCACGCCACGTTAGCTACACTGACACCAGATAAGTACAATAAAATTGGCTACCGCGATGGTAGCTCACTTTGGCACAACATACCACAGCGCCAGCTCGATATTAATTTTTTTCATGTCGGCAGCGGATTTAAGCGATGAGTACGCATGTATACTGTCGATAGGGACAAGCAGCAAGCACAAGAAATTACGTTTCGTCCTGGGCTATTCAATTATCAGCATGTCGATATCGATGTGCAGCAATTAACAGCGGAGCATAACCTTGGTTTTGCTGGCTTTCGTGTCTTCCAGTAACCTGAACTGGCTAAAAGTGAAAAAACCGATCCTGTTGATATGCGACTATTTTTGTAGTACCAAGGCGAAGCGATAAGTGAGACTTGGCTATATGCTTATCTGCCCCCTCCAGCTGATCAGCGCTATTATCGCTACTAAACAGCATTATTGGCAGATAATGATCTGAATAAACTCAAAAAAGTGATATCTTTCCCGGAAAATGAACAAATGCATTAAGCGAAAGATAGAAGAGAATGGCGTCTGTGGCAGACCAGTAGTAGCAGTTTGTTATAGCGTTAGCGACGCAGTGGAGCGGCAAACGTCCTGCCCACATCAACATAATAGATAGCGTGTGGGACGACAATGCACAATGCCACTGCTAGCGACTCGAGGCAATACCGCACCAATAATACGTGGTGATTTAACCTAATCACAGTGGCTAAACCGAACGTCTTCTACTTATCAGCTCAACCGGGCCCCTCCCTACGGATGCGCAAAAATGCCTGTAGGGCACGAGCGATTGTGCGATTCTACTACAGCAATAACCAAGCGAATGGCCTACGAATAAACAAGCAATATATTAAGTTGATAAATTGCGCACCCTAGCTGACGCGATTTTAACTCACTGTGGTTTATAGCGCCTTAACGATTGTGTTGATAATCAACAACCAAAGTCAGTCGCTATGCACTGCAGCGACAAGTTAGCTTATTGCTATGGCAAACAGGTTAGGTAACCACCGCCATCGGTAGATAAATTAGGTTCGTGCACATAGCAGTGCTACTGATTAAAGCCTCGGTGCACTGCAGTTTCAGCTAGCTACGTTAGCTGCCCTCACGTTTACCCTTTACATCAGCGGCTTAGCAAGCTTAACTAACGTAATCAGCGGCTGTGGATAGATACCCAGTAGAATTATCAGGATAGCAGATAGTAGAACAAGAATATCTCCGGCAGTGAACGTCTGCTGGGTATCAGCAAGTTGCTTATACATTTCTGGTGCGCTTAAATAGAGGCTAACAATCACGCGCAAGTAATAGTATAGTCCAATGGCGCTGCCGACGATCACTGCCGCATTGAGCCACCATAATTCAGCATCAACAGCGGAAGCAATGACATAAAACTTGCCGATAAAGCCAAATGTGAGCGGGACCCCAGCGAGAGACAACATCACCGTCGTCATCGCCGCAGAAAGTATTGGACGATGCCAAAATAGACCGCGATAGGCATATAGCAACTCAGCATCATGCTGCTGATAGGGACTGGACATTAAACTCACGACCCCAAATGCACCCAGCGTACTTAAGAAATAGCCCACCAAGTAGACGCCCACGGTTTCTAATGAGAGCTGATATTGATGCACTGTGATTAATGCAACAAGCAAATACCCCACGTGCGCAATTGAGGAGTAACCGAGTAAGCGCTTAATATTCTTCTGCACCACGGCCATCAGGTTACCCGCAATAATTGAGATGAACGCCACCACTCCCAGCGCAATACGTAACGCGTGACTATCTGTTATCGGAGAAGAGATAAATAGCCGCACCACAACAGCAAAGATAGCAATTTTACTTACTGTGGCAAGTAGCACCGCAGCGGGCACTGGCGCACCTTGATAGACATCGGGTGTCCAAAGGTGGAACGGCACGATGGAGAGCTTAAAACAGAAACCAACCATCATTAAGCCAAAACCCGTCAACAATAGCCACTGATTGATCACTGTCCTAGTAAGTGTTTCGCCAAGCCGTACTAGACTTAAGCTGCCAGAGTTAGCATAGATAAGCGCAATACCAAATAGCAGCAGCGAAGAGGCAGCAGCCGACATAATAGTGTATTTTATCGCCGCCTCCAACGCATGCTTTTTTCGTATGGCGTAGCCGATTAGGCCAAATAGCGGTAGGGAAAGCAACTCGATACCGATAAACAATGCGGATAAATGGCTAGCACAGGCCAAAACGATACCACCCATGGCGACAAACAGGATCAGCAGATAGAACTCATCAATATTGTCGGGAAATCCTTTTAACCAAGCATAGGCAAAAATGGATGTTGCCAGGCAAGCGAGCAAGCTTAACGCGCTATAAAACATGGAGAAACCATCCACGCGGAGAAGTGACATTACCTCTAACGGCTCCACACGCTCCACAAACCAGAGTGAGAGTAGAGCCAGATTCAAGCCAACTATCGTCATTACCGCATTAGCGAAGTGGTTTCGGCGCCAAGCGATAGAGAGCATCACAATAAGTAATGTTAATCCGACAATCAGTAACGGTAAGAGCGCAATCAGTTGTTGCGGAGATATTATCATGACATCACTGACCTAGTGTTGAAATTGATGCAGTAAACCACTGCTGAATATTGCTTAATGCGGCATACGATGTATCTAGAATCGGTTGTGGATAAAAACCAAGTACTGTAAGTAAAACGACCAGTACCAGGATCATAAAAAACTCACGCGATTGCATGCCTAACAGTGGCGTCGTTGCTTGTGGCACACCATAAAAGGCGCGTTGCATCATAATCAGCGAATATACCGAAGCGAATACCAGTCCAAAGGCAGCAATCACAATAATACGTGGTACCACCTGATAACTGCCTGTTAATATCAAGAACTCGCCGATAAAATTTCCTGTCCCGGGCATGCCCAAGTTGGCGGCTGCAAAGAAGAGAGTCATCCCTGGAATCCATTTAATACGTGACCATAATCCTCCCATCTGCCGCATATCTCGTGTATGCAAGCGTTCATAAATTTGGCCACATAAGATAAATAGAGCGGAGGCAGACAATCCATGTGCAATCATCTGGATCATGGCCCCCTGAAACGCTAATTGGTTACCCGAGTAAATAGCAATCAGCACGAAGCCCATATGGGAGATAGAGGTATAGGCAATCAGGCGTTTGATATCCGTTTGCGCAAACGCCATCCACGCACCATAAAATATGCCGACTAGCCCGAGTACCATCGCTACCGCGGCAAAATCGGCTGAAGCTTGCGGGAAGAGTGGAAGGCTGAAGCGTAACAGCCCATAGGCTGCCGTTTTTAACAATATACCCGCTAAGTCAACCGATCCCGCAGTAGGTGCTTGGCTGTGCGCGTCGGGCAACCAGCCATGCAGCGGCACCACTGGCATCTTTACCGCAAAGGCAATAAAAAAGCCCAGCATTAAAAAATATTGCACATTATGCGACATCGGTGTACTCAACAGTTTCTCATAACTGAAAGTCCAGATGCCTGTTGCATTGTAGTGAACAAATACCAGTGCCAAAATGGCCACAAGCATGATCAATCCAGAGGCTTGCGTGTAAATAAAAAATTTGGTGGCAGCGCTGATGCGCGTTTTACCATCAGACGCTTTATGTCCCCATAGTGCAATGAGAAAAAACATCGGTACCAGCATTAGTTCCCAGAAAAAGAAAAACAGAAACAGATCCGTAGCGAGAAAAACGCCCATCACCCCACCTAAAATCCACAACAAATTAAGGTGGAAAAAACCTTGGTGTTGATTAATTTCTTTCCAGGAGCAGAGCACCGCCATCAAGCCAAGCAATCCAGTGAGCAAAACCATTAGCAGTGATAAACCGTCAAGGGCCAAACTAAAATGGATGCCAAAGCGGGCAATCCAAGGTACCGAGAAGTGGGATTGCCATTCAGGTAATCCTCTCGCCTGTATGGCTGCGTAATCCTCCTGCAACCAGAGATACAGCGCCAGCGCCAGGGTAAGGAACATGGTTAAGACCGCAATCCAATGTGATATGCGAATGCTTAGTCGTTCTGTTTGCCAGCAAATCAAGCCACCGACAAACGGGATGATAATTAGCCAAGGTAATAGCACAACGTTTTTCCCTTTCTATTAATCAGGTCCCAGAGAACCTTACTGTTGTTAAAATCTGCGAGTGAAAACGGGCCATTGCGCTACTAAATCACCTTACTGCAGGAGTAGCAGCACTAACAGTAGCACTGTACCAATACCCATAGAAGCGAGGTACCAGCGCAAACGACCATTTCCGCTCATTACCAATTTCTTCGCCGCACCACGCGATAGCGTCGCCGGGTAAAATAGCACTTTATCTATTGGATCACTGCACAGCAGTCTGGCGACAAGAAGGTAACTTTTAACAAAAAGTTTGTCGTAGAGCCAATCAAATCCCCACCCAGCAACCCACCAGCCGCACAGAAAACGACCAGGCGCATGCTGAGCGATACCCTGCACCAATTTGCGTTGCCCAAGCCATAACGAGAGCGAAAGCAAAACACCCGCAACTGCAACCACTGAGGAAATCATCTCAAGCGCCAGCTTGCCCTGCTCATTTGCCGTCGGTATAGGTAACACGTGGCTGAGCGGTGGCGTGATCAGTGTGCCAACAAATGTAGAAAGTGCCATCAGTATGCATAACGGTAGCGTGTGGGTCACTCCTGTAACTGCATGCGCTTGTGTACGCGCTTTGCCGTGGAAAACCATCACTATCATGCGGAAGGTGTAAATTGAGGTGAGGAAAGCGCCGAGCAGTCCGGCCATCAGCAACGTGGGTTGTCCACTGGCCAGGGTGGCAAACAGGATCGCATCTTTACTGTAAAATCCTGCCGTAACCAGAGGTAGGGCGGACAATGCGCCACCACCCACCAAGAAACAGAGGTAGACGAAGGGGACAGATTTACGTAGCCCACCCATCTTAAATATATTCTGCTCGTGATGGCACGCCAGGATCACCGAACCTGAGGTCAGGAATAGTAACGCTTTGAAAAAAGCGTGGGTCATTAGATGAAAGATCGCCGCATCCCAAGCCTGAACACCTAGCGCAAGAAACATATAACCAATTTGACTCATGGTCGAGTAAGCTAAAATGCGTTTTATATCACTCTGCACCAAGGCAGCAAAACCTGCTAGCACGAGGGTAACCGCCCCCACGATAGCGACCAATTGCAGCACCTCGGGTGTGAGTAGGTAAAGCCCATGTGCACGCGCAATGAGATAGACTCCAGCTGTGACCATGGTAGCCGCGTGAATAAGCGCTGATACTGGGGTTGGACTCGCCATCGCATCAGCCAGCCAGGTTTGTAGTGGCAATTGTGCTGATTTACCTGCGGCGCCACCCAACAGCAGTAGCGTCGCCCAGGTGAGCACACGGTTATCTGTACCAGCTTGCTGCTGCGCCAGTGCAACGAGTTGCTGAAAATCGAAGGTGCCAAACTTTTGCCACAAAATAAACATACCAATCGCGAGAAACACGTCGCCTACTCGTGTAATGTAAAAGGCTTTCATCGCTGCCTTACCATTATCGGCATTGGTGTAATAAAAACCAATCAGCAGATAAGAGCATAGCCCCACGCCTTCCCAGCCCAGATACATCAACATTAAGTTATCGGCTAACACCAATACAACCATGCTGGCAATGAAGAGGTTGGTATAGGCAAAGAAGCGTGAATAACCCTCCTCGCCGCGCATGTACCAAGAGGCATATATGTGGATAAGAAAACCGACACCAGTCACCACACACAACATGGTTAGCGAGAGTCCATCCAGTGCTAGATTGATCGGCACCACAAACTTGTCGACGCGTACCCACTCCCAAATCGGCTGCAAATAACGTTGCTGCTGCTGGTGACTAAGAAACTGAATAGCAACCCAGATTGTGCTCAAGGCGGCGCCAGCAACAGCACCAATGCCGATGGTAGCGTTAACATTTTCTGACCATCGCCCGCGTGAAAATGCCAGCAGGAGAAAGCCAAGCAGTGGCAATAAAACGGTTAGATAGAGAAAATTCATCCACGCATCTCACTTACGGTATCAATATTTAGCGTCTGATAATTGCGATGTAGTTGCAATAATAGCGCCAAGCCGATGCTCGCTTCGGCAGCAGCAAGCGTGACCGTCAAAATAAACATGACTTGCCCATCAGGCTGCTGCCAATAACTGCCAGCCACCACCAGTGCTAGCGCCGCCGCATTGAGCATAATTTCTAAGCTGATCAGCATAAAAATAAAATTGCGCCGTACTAATAGTGAGGTGAAGCCCAACACAAACAGAATTGCTGCAAGTATCAGGCCATGTTGTAGCGGGATCATGGCTGCTCCTCATGGTGTTGCGTAACCGGTTGGTGGATGGCTGGCGTAACGCTAACTTGGTGGGTAACCTTGCGTCCAAAGTGAAAAGCCACGATTAGCGCAGTGAGCAGGATCATAGAAGCCAATTCGACCAGCAGCACATAGGGGCCAAAGAGTACAACGCCAACCTGCTTACCATCAATGATGGTACCGGTAATTGCGCCCTGTTTCAGGGTGGTGACGGCGTAAAGAATGATGCATAGAAGTAGCAGCGACACCAGACCTGGCCCTAGCCAAACGGTGGGCTTCAACCAGATCTTTTCCTGTTGCTGCTGTGAGTTACCCATATTAAACATCATAACGACAAAGACAAATAGCACCATGATGGCGCTAGCATAGACAATGATCTCTAATGCACCTGCGAAGTAGGCACCAAGCGAGAAAAAGACACCTGCAATTGACAGCAAGGAGAGAATAAAGTAGATAAGCGCACGCACTGGATTAGTATGCGTGATAACCCGCAGCGTCGTTAAAATCGCCAGTAGAGCACAACCGTAAAAAGTAAATTCCACCTAACACCCCTCTTTAAGGCATTAATCCTCTAACATCGATTGGCTTGGCTTCATTTTCAGCACAGCCTTTTCTTTTTCCTGCAATCGCCATACCCGCTTGACGATAAAAGTTGTATTCAGGATACTTCCCCGGTCCGGAGATCAACAGATCCTCTTTCTCGTAAACCAGATCTTGACGTTTAAACTCACCCAATTCAAAGTCGGGTATGAGCTGAATGGCTGTCGTGGGACATGCCTCTTCACACATACCACAGAAGATGCAGCGGGAAAAATTAACGCGGAAAAATTCAGGATACCAGCGCCCATCCTCGTGCTCGGCTTTTTGCAGCGAGATGCAGCCAACTGGACAGGCAACTGCACAAAGGTTACAAGCGACACAGCGCTCGTCTCCATCCGGATCACGTGTCAATATAATGCGGCCACGATAACGCGGAGCAAGATAGACGGGCTCTTCTGGATACATTTTAGTTTCACGTTTCGCAAACGCATGCAGTCCCATAATCCATATACTGCGCACGACTGTGCCAAACCCAATAACCATCTCTTTTAGAGTCATTTTGTTACCTCTACTGCGCGCTATAAAGCATCACTGCGGCGGTTGCCAGCAGATTCAGCAGCGTCAAAGGCAGACATACCGTCCAGCCAAAATTCATCACCTGGTCGTAGCGCGGGCGTGGCAGTGCCGCACGTATCAGGATAAACATCATCATAAAGAAGGCTGTCTTTATCGCAAACCAGCAAAACGGGGGGAACAATGGGCCTTGCCAACCACCTAAAAATAGTGTGACAATCAGTGCCGAGATCGTGGTTAACGCCACATACTCGCCGACAAAGAACAGACCAAACTTCATACCCGAATATTCCACGTGATAACCGTCGGCCAGCTCCTGTTCCGCCTCCGGCTGGTCGAATGGGTGACGGTGGCACACGGCCACACCCGCAATACAGAAGACAACGAAACCAAAAAATTGTGGGATAATATTCCACATCTGCGCCTGGCTGTGCACAATCTCCAGCATATTGAATGAATCGGCACGCGCTACCACGCCCATGAGTGATAAGCCAAGAAACACTTCATAACTCAGGGTTTGTGCCGAGGCGCGCATCGCGCCCAACAGCGCATATTTGTTATTACTTGCCCAGCCAGCAAACAGGACCGCGTAAACCGACAACCCCGCTGCCATCAAAAAGAATAACACGCCAATGTTAAGATCTACCACAACCCAACGTGGTGTGATGGGCACAATGGCAAACGCAATTAACATAGAAGAGAAAGCGACAGCAGGCGCAATGGTGTAAACCGCGCTATCACTGAAAGGAGGAATCCAGTCCTCTTTAAAGAACATTTTTATCATATCGGCGGCAAGTTGTAGTGATCCGCCCCAACCTACGCGATTTGGTCCGTAGCGATTTTGAAACAGGCCAAGCAAGCGCCGCTCAATGAAGCTCATTAATGCGCCACAGACCACGACGACAAGTAAGATCACTATCGCTTTGATCATCCCAAGGATGATCGCAACAACTTCCGGTGTTAACCATTTCATTAGCTAGCCTCCCGCAACTGTTCAATCTTTGCACCAGCTAAAAAGAGTGGGATGCCTGGCATACCCAGCGGTAGGCCGACTAGCCCCGTCGCTAACGTTGGCGCGATAGCCAGTCTCAACGTGATCACTTCTCCCTGGCAGCTCAGCTCCATGAGGGTTCCTTCACTCACACCAAGTGTGTTGGCATCGGCAGGATTTAATAGCAAGGTCGCCGTTGCCATGCGCTGTTGAAACTGTGGTGAGCGCTGCGACAGCTCTTCACTACCAAACAGTTGATAGCAACCCGCAACCCGCCAACCCGCTTGACGATTATCTTGTACGCTATGGGGTTGATACCAAGCAGATTGCCCCTGAGTTATGCTGAACATCAACACCCCAGGATCGCCATGGTGCAACGCGCCGCCAGGCTCAACTTGGAATTTGTTCCAGGATTGCGGTGAATTCCACCCTGGCGCCCAAGCGAAGGGGATTTCACGCCGGGATGCTTCAGGTTGGTTATTGCCCTCCATAGAGAAAGCAAACATCGTATCGCGATCCTGGGGTTGCCGTGGCTCTTGCACATCAATATTGGCACGTATCGCCGTGCGACCACTATAGCGATGTGGTGAACGTGCCAGCTTTTGGCCACGAATGCGAAAAGCAGCTTCGGGCGCAGCGTCTTTAATTTTTTTCAGTTGTGGCAACCGTGTCGTTAGTGCATCGACGATCTGATCGAATTGCGACCAATCCATCTCGCGCCGTTCAATATTGACGTGCAGCGCATGCAACCAACGCCAGCTCTCCAGCATCATCTTATGGCTTGCATAGTAGGATGGGTCATATACCTGAAAAAAGCGTTGTGCACGGCACTCATAATTGATCAGGGTGCCATCCGCCTCGGCAAACGTCGCCGCAGGGAGAACAAAGTCCGCTTTCGCCACCGTTGCCGTGGGTTGATGATCCAGCACAATCACCTGTTTGACTTTAGCAAGTGCGTTATCGACTAACTGCTTAGGTGCGCGGCGGTAGAGGTCGTTTTCAAGGATGATCAGCGCCTCCGTCTCACCCTGCAGTAATTTATCCAGTGCCGTCTCCACCGGCATACCATCGATCAAACCGGCACCCAGCGTATTCGCTTCGGCCGGAAAGAGTGCTAAACCAACATCTGCTCCCGTGGCTTTCAATACATTGGCAATGTTTACTGCTGCTTCAATTAGTGCACTGCTGCCCGCATGCGTGCCGCTGATGACGAGCGGCTTTTTCGCCTCTGTTAGTGCTTGCGCAATAAGATCACGGTTAGCAGCTAATGTGGGATCAAAATCTTCCACTGCAGGGGCGGCACTATTGATAGCATGCGCAATGGCAAAACCAAGCCGAGCTTGATCGTCAACTGCGGCGTGATAGCTCCATGCTGCCACCTCATCCAAGCGGGTTTCCATGACATGTGTAGTAAACAGAGGATATTTGGCGTGTTGGCCGATGGTCTGTACTGCGGCGATTTGCCAGTCAGCCACCTTGTGCGCCGCTGCCATGGCACGCGCCTTACCCTTCAGTGCCTGGCGGACGGCCAGTGCAGCACGCGCAGCAACCTGAGTGATATCTTCTCCTAACACCAATATCGCATCACAGTCCTCTATTTCACGCAACGAGGGCGTGCATATCCCGGCCTGTTGCAACGTGTTAAGTATCAATGCAACAGAGTACTGCTCCTGGGCAAGCATACCGCTGGAGAAATTATCTGCACCAACCAGTTCGCGCAGAACGAAGTTACTCTCTAAGCTTGCACGTGGCGAGCCAATACCAATGACTGTATTGGCCGGGCGCAGTTGGTCAGCTAATTGCTGTATTGCCTGTTCTGGTGTGAACTTCACTTCTCCCTGGGCACTGCGCTGTAGAGGCTGCTGCGGCCGCTGCGCCACATTGATGTAGCCGTAGCCAAAACGACCGCGGTCACACAGGAAGTAACGGTTTACTGCGCTATTATAGCGATTTTCGATGCGACGCAGCTCACCATAACGCTCGCCCGGACTAATATTACAGCCAATGCTACAGTGATGACATATGCTTGGCGCAAATTGCATGTCCCATTTGCGATTATAACGTTCAGAGTGCGTTTTATCGGTAAACACCCCCGTCGGGCAAATTTCGACCAGATTACCGGAAAATTCATTCTCAAGCGTGCCATCCTCACAACGACCAAAATAGAGGTTGCTATGCGCACCAAAGACGCCAAGATCCTTACCATCGGCATAATCTTTGTAGTAACGAACACAACGGTAGCAGGCGATGCAGCGGTTCATTTCGTGGGCAACAAAGGGGCCCAAGTCTTGATTACGGTGAGTGCGTTTCGTAAAACGGTAGCGCCGTAGTGTGTGGCCGGTCATAACAGTCATATCCTGCAGATGGCAGTGTCCCCCCTCCTCACACACCGGACAGTCGTGCGGGTGGTTGGTCATCAACCACTCAATAACGCTAGCACGAAATGCTTTCGCCTCCTCATCATCAATGGCAATGTAAGTGCCCTCTATAGCAGGCGTCATGCAGGACATAACCAGGCGCCCGCGTTTGTCTTCCGCGTTCTGATACTGTTTTACGGCACATTGTCGACATGCACCAACACTGCCAAGCGCAGGATGCCAACAGAAATAAGGGATATCAAGCCCAAGCGCCAAGCAGGCTTGCAACAGATTGTTTTTACCATCAACTTCGTACTGCTTACCGTCTACGTGAATTATAGCCATCGTTAACATGCTCAGATAATACTCTTTAACAAGCGTGGAACATCTATAATATTAATACTTGTATGCGCCGCAGAGGTTAAAAATTCGCTTAGCTTGCCTTGCTGATCTGCCAAAGCCACTACGGATGGAGAAGTAAATGATAACCCTCCTGCAGCTTTCATCGTTTAATGAAAGCAGCACGTTACCTCACGGACGCAATCGTAATGAGTGCGATCTAGTTCCAGCGCATCGCCAGAAAGTTAGGTTGTATCCCTGATATAGCGCGCAAATTGGTCTGCACCTGCTGAGCAATCCCCGCCTCAAATTCCTCACGAAAATAGTGAATGGCACTTTGCAGCGGCTCTACCGCGCCGGGAGCATGTGCGCAAAACGTTTTACCTGGCCCGAGCTGGTGACAAAGCTGTTCCAGCGTCTCAATATCGCCATGCTGTCCCTCACCTTGCTCCAGCGTACGTAAAATTTTGACACTCCAGGGCAGCCCATCGCGACAAGGTGTGCACCAGCCACAGGACTCACGGGCGAAAAATTCTTCCAGATTACGCACCAAGCTAACCATACCAACGGTATGATCCACTGCCATGCAGAGTGCGGTGCCCAGGCGACTACCCGCCTGAGCGATGGAAGCAAAATCCATGGGCAGATCAAGATGCTTCTCTAGCAGGAAATCGGTGCCTGCACCACCAGGTTGCCAGGCTTTGAAAGTTAAACCAGGTTGCATGCCACCAGCGTAATCTTCTAGGATCTCACGCGCCGTGATACCAAACGGCAGCTCCCACAGTCCCGGGCTATTGACTCTACCGGAAAAACCCATCAGTTTAGTGCCCGCATCATCACCGTGTGATAACATTTTATACCAGTGACTGCCATGCAGAATGATAGCCGGAACATTCGCCAACGTTTCCACATTGTTGACACAGGTAGGCTTGCCCCACACTCCGGAGGACGCTGGATAGGGGGGTTTCGAGCGCGGATTAGCGCGTCTGCCCTCCAGTGAATTAATTAACGCGGTCTCTTCACCACAGATGTAGCGCCCTGCCCCCGTATGCACAAAAATGTCAAGGTGGTAATCTGTCCCCAAGATATGTTTACCCAGATAGCCCGCCTCTTCCGCTTCAGCGATAGCGCGACGTAAAATTTTTGCCGCATCGACATATTCACCACGGAGAAAGATATAGGCCCGCCTCGCTTTGATGGCAAAGGCGGCAATGATCATGCCTTCTAACAACAGATGGGGAAAATGTTCCATCAAGTAACGATCCTTGTAGGTGCCCGGCTCCATCTCATCCGCGTTACATAGTAAGTAACGCACATTGATGGTGTCATCTTTAGGCATCAAGCTCCATTTGGTACCGGTGGAGAAGCCTGCACCACCGCGGCCTTTCAGATTAGATCCTTTTACAATATCGACAATGTCATCTGGTGTCAGCTGCTTTAAGGCTTTTTCTACACCAGCATAACCCTGTTTTTGACAATACTCGGCGCACCAGACAGGCTGTTTATCTTCACGCTGGCGCCAAGTAAGTGGGTGAGTTTCGGCCGTTCGCCTAGGTTGTTTAGTCACGGATATTGCTCCAGCAGATGAGCGACGGATTTCGGCGTGAGATGCGTATGTGTATCGTCATCTACCATCATTACCGGACCTTTGTCACAATTACCTAGACAGCATGTCGGCAACAACGTGAAGCGTCTATCTGCAGTGGTCTCCCCCGGTTTAATGTTCAGTTTATGCTCCAAGGCAGCTTGTATCGCCTGATAGCCAGTGACGTGGCAAACCATGCTGTCACAATAACGAATAATGTGGCGCCCAACTGGCTGGCGGAAGATCTGACTATAGAACGTAGCCACGCCCTCAACATCGCTAGCAGGAATGCCTAGTAGGACAGCAATCGCGCTGATAGCACCATCAGGTACCCAACCAAGCTGTTGTTGCACAATTTTCAGCGCTTCAATTGTCACCGCGCGTGGATCTTCGTAGTGCGTTTTCTCGTGCTCAATCGCCTCGCACTCCTGTTGGCTCAAGACAAAATCTGTATGCTGATCTTGCAGTTTGGTAATGCTGTTTTGTTTATGCATATTTTAACGATCCACGTCAGACATAACAAAGTCAATGCTGCCCAGATAGACAACCAAATCAGAGAGTAAGCTACCACGAATCACAGCTGGGATCTGTTGTAGATGTGGAAAACTCGGAGTGCGTATGCGCGTGCGATAACTTGTTGTGCCCCCATCGCTGGTCAGATAATAGCTATTGATCCCTTTCGTCGCTTCTATCATCTGGAAAGACTCATTCGCTGGCATCACCGGCCCCCATGAGACTTGCAAAAAATGGTTAATCAGCGTCTCGATGTGCTGCAGAGTGCGCTCTTTCGGTGGTGGCGTGGTTAGAGGGTGATCGGCTTTGAACGGCCCTGCTGGCATATTGTTCAAACACTGCTCAAGGATACGCAATGATTGCCAAATCTCCTCCATCTTCAACATCACACGACTATACGCATCACTGATCCCATCGCCAGTGGGTATGTCAAAATCAAAGTTTTCGTAACCTGAATAGGGACGCCATTTGCGTACATCAAAATCAATCCCTGTCGCACGCAAGCCCGCGCCTGTTGTTCCCCATTCAAGCGCTTCGCGTTGGTTGTAAGCAGCAATCCCCTTTGATCGCCCAATCAATATGCTATTGCGTAAGGCGACTTTATTGTATTCTTTAAGACGTTTTGGAATCCAATCAAGAAATTCGCGCAATAATTTTTGCCAGCCTGCCGGTAGATCGTGCGCAACACCACCGATACGAAACCAGGCTGGATGCATACGAAATCCTGTGATCGCTTCCACGACATCATAAATTTTTTGTCGATCAGTAAAGGCGAAGAAGACTGGCGACATGGCACCAACATCTTGAATGAACGTTGAGATATAGAGTAGGTGGCTATTGATGCGAAACAGCTCGGACAACATCACGCGAATAACATTAACGCGCTCGGGGACAGTAATCCCAGCTAACTTTTCCACCGCTAACACATAGGGCATTTCATTGACACAGCCGCCAAGGTACTCAACACGATCTGTGTAAGGAATATAGCTGTGCCACGACTGGCGTTCACCCATCTTCTCTGCACCACGATGGTGATAGCCGATGTCCGGTACACAATCAACAATCTCTTCACCATCCAGTTGCAATACGATGCGGAAGGCCCCATGTACTGAGGGGTGATTGGGTCCAAGGTTAAGAAACATGAAATCTTCCGTGGTACTGTCGCGTTTCATACCCCACTCTTCCGGTTTGAAGGTCAACGCCTCCATCTCAAGATCTTCTTTTTGTTTGGTTAGCACATAGGGGTCAAATTCTGTCGCGCGTGCTGGGTAGTCCTTACGTAATGGATGCCCCTGCCAGGTTTGCGGCATCATGATACGCGTTAAGTGGGGGTGACCATCAAATGTTATACCAAACATTTCCCAAGTTTCGCGCTCATACCAATTCGCATTTGGAAAGAGACGCGATAGCGTGGGAATATGCAGATTATCTTCAGTCAGTGCCACTTTCAACATGATGTCGTGACTACGTTGAAGAGAGAGCAGGTGATAAAAAACCGTAAAATCTGCTGGTGGCAACCCAGCACGGTGGGTGCGCAAGCGCTCATCTACGCCGTGCAGATCATAGAGCATAATATAAGGTTCAGGGAGACCGCGAAGATAGTTAGCTACCTCGTTAAGCAAATGACGCGCTACCCAAATGACTGGCATGCCAGTGCGTGTTGGTTGCAGGACGAATTGCTCAGTACCAAAGCGTTCGCATAGCGCGTTAATGATGCCCTGCTCCGCGTCATCGTGTGTTTGCCATAGTGGCGGCATCAGGTCTTGCGTTGTTGAATCTACCATACATGGTTCACCGTGAGGATGACTCCCGTATTACGATTGTTAAACAGCATTAGGTACAGGCAAGCCTGGAAAACTTGTTAGCCTAATGAAGTTGACCCGTCTACACTCAAATTTTGTCTGGTTCTTGCAGATGGGTGAGGGCTATCCGTTCGCCACGCTTTCTTTCTCGCTCTGACTGCATATTCGCACGATACACACCCTGATCACCCACGAGCCACGAGAGAGGCCGACGCTCTTTCGCCACAGAATCACGCAATAATAACAACGCTTGTATGTAGGCCTCGGGCCGTGGTGGGCAACCAGGGATATAAACATCCACCGGTAGAAATTTGTCGACGCCCTGGACAACAGAATAAATATCGTACATGCCGCCAGAATTGGCGCATGCGCCCATGGAGATCACCCATTTTGGCTCCAACATCTGATCATACAGGCGCTGAATGACAGGTGCCATCTTAATAAACGGTGTTCCCGCTATCACCATGAAATCGGCTTGGCGCGGCGAAGCACGCAACACCTCAGAACCAAATCGGGCGACATCATGCACCGAAGTAAACGAGGTGGTCATTTCGACATAGCAACAGGAGAGACCAAAATTGTAGGGCCATAGCGAGTTCTTACGTCCCCAATTCACTACATTGTGCAGAGCATGTTCCAGTTTGCCCATAAATACGCTGCGGTTTACCTGCTGCGCCAGTGGATCTGCAACGATCTCTTGCTGTTGTAAAGGATAACGTGCATTTTCGCCATCCGGGTCTACACGCGTAAGTGTATAGTCCATGTTACTTTACCTCGCTATCGCTGTATAAAGAAGTGTGTCGTCGTGTTAGTCTTATGTCGGCCACGGGAGGATGGCGCCCAATTCAGTGCACCGGTACGCACCAGATAGATAAGCCCCGCGAGTAAAATGACAATAAAAATCGCCGCCTCAATAAAGGCTAACCAGCCCCCTTCCGGAATTGAAACCGACCAGGCAAAAAGATAGAGCGCTTCTACATCGAAAACGACAAAGAACATCGCAACAAGATAGAATTTTGCTGAGAATTGGATCTGCGAGGAGCCTGTCCCCGCGATTCCGGATTCAAAAGGGGTATTTTTGTGGCGCGCATGCGCGCGACCACCGAGCAGCCAACCACCCACCAACATAAAGGCACATAGTCCGAACGTGCCCAGGGTAAAGAGGAGGAATGGCAGGTAGAGAGAAATAAGTGGTGTAGTAATTGACATAATCTGCTTTCTCAGTCTTAAACTGCGTTGCGCTAATCAGTATTGACAGGGTGGAGATAGCAACGATTAACCATCGCACGCAATGAAAAAACGAATAAATGCGACTAACGCTAAAAAAATTTAACACCCTGTTTTCATTCTTAACGCAGTACTACTGTAATATGCGATATTATTTTATATATACAAATTATTTTACTTCTAAAACTGATCAACATTGAAAACTTGCCGCCTATCCATGGTTAAAATGTGTCAGGCTGTCTATTTTTTATGCAAAACGGCATGTCGGCGCCTTGCTAGTTGCGTAGTTAGTCAATCGCCTCATCATCATAAGATGCCTTACACCAGGTTACAACTTCTCTTTTATTACATTTTTTGATGAGTTGTTCGCATGTCAATATCCCATCTAGCATAGCCAACGTAGCGTAATAAAATTCCTAAAATAACCTATTATAGATAAACGGCAATTATACTTACCCATTTTAGTGGGTGCGCCAGTGCCAGCCAACTCGCCTAGCTAATGCCATTAAGCTAGGGATTCCCTCTACAAAATGGCCTAAGCATGCAGCTCTCATCACTCAGCTAAATCGATTTGCTCGTCTCTCCACGCTTGGCACTTCCCTTGCTACATTCGCTTTTAATAGAGTTACGCATGCTATTGGACCGGTAGAACGAAAATGTCAGCCATGCGGCAGTATCTTGTGCAACCACTGCGTTATTACAGAAGCTTACTATAATTTCGTCCAATGTTGGATAGTCCTACATTATGCATTGTGCATTTTCTACTAATGCTTGTTGGTGAACATGCAAATGAAAACCTCTGTCATCTTATTACGCTAGTTAGCAATGCTTACCAAACATGTTAATTCTTCTGTAGCATAGCACAACACCATGAATCAGCGTTTGCGCTTGTAATCACTGCCTTGAGGAGAAGATCACAGCCAATACGTAACGCGCTTTCATTTACATTTCCGCAACGCATCGCGGGCGTGCTATCCTTATTCATCTGCTGCTAAGTGCTGCAGATAATATAGAAGAAAGTCAAGGTAAACGAATTTCTATGTCCCCTGTTTATGGTGGTCCACCGCAGTATTTTCATTGTACAGAATAGGATTTAATCAACGTGTACCTAAATCCCTCTTAATAACGTACTAACCACTTTTACACTGCACAAACGCCTTACAACGTAATTATTTTTTATCTTATTGATTTTTTATATATTACACAACGCTCCATCTCTAACGAGTAGAAAGCAATACACCTTAACTGCATAGCGGCGTCCTACATAGAACAAATTGAATAATCACTGAGAGGAAAAAATAGTTATCTTTCTGCCCATATTGTGGGCCAATTTTAAGTGCAATCGTTCTGTTACTTTACTGTTTTGTCAGCTCATAAAGCGATACGATAGTCACAAGGGGGTATTTTTTACCCGTGCATTTATTCGCCTATATTCTGTACAACTTGACGTCATCATGAACAACAAACAAGGAGCGTAACAACATGCCCGCGCTAACTTTCCCCCATACCTTGTTCAGAACGATAAAACAGATGAATGACTACAACGCAAGGGAACGTCTGGCAGGCCTCTATTCTCTTACAGGTCGATTTATATCGACGACTACCTCCAATCGGGGTGCATTATGTGTCAATCAGTAAACAGCAATGCATTAATCTACTTTTTGATAAATTCCACAAAGTTGCACGCACATTCTTTTTTATCGATCCTTATAAGATGATGATAGAAAGACTTATGACGCACATGCAGTATGGTAATGGTTCACCATTTACTAGCCAGTATCTTAATAAGGTATTGAAAGAACATATTCTTAATGACTGGAGCAGGAATAGTAAAAAATTAAAAGTAAAAGACGTATTAGTTAATAAGATAATCTGGCAAGATGGCTATTATCCCGAAAAATAAGAAGAAAAGCTAAGAAATGCCATCTTTAAAGGCAAGCTACCCAAATTCGACAGATTTGAAGATAATTATAATGGTCTCGGGATATCCATCCATCATACATGGGCAACACATATCACGCTAAAATCGCTGCATATGAATAAAGATCGTCCCCTGCTACATTAGTGAGTACAAGATCATTTCGGCCTAGATGATAACCATATATTTTCGTGGAGAGCCAAGCTTTTTAATATCTTTAAAATTTGTTTTGTGCTACAGCGATACAATAAATTTAATTTCAAGCATTTTATGACAAATATGGAAACGACTGTAGAAATTACTGGACGGCGAGATGAAAAAAGAAGTAAATATTCTATATGGTTATTCTGGCGAGTGATGTTTTATTGATTTATTTCGTTTGGCAAAACTACCGCTCAGTAGAAATTGTTGCAGTGCATCAGTCGGAATATTCAAGTGATGTTCTGGTAAAAAACTTTCCTTTTACGGATAAAGCTAAAATAAACTGGTGGCTCAAAAATAAAGAAATGCTTGAAAAGCACTATGGCCTTACTCCTAAATTCTATGCTGATGGAAGTTTTAGTGTAACTTTCTGGATCTTTGGTGATGGCTACAAAAAAGAAGGAAAATATGATCGCCTCTGTTTTGAAGATATGAACAAAAAAAAATTGTATTGAAAAGGAATCTGTTTTTACAGTTAACAATGATAGTCGAGACATAATCGAGCCTATAGATTAGATTGTGTAATTTTGTTATGTTCAATTTGACATTCAAATAGGTTAAATTACGAACGAGAAACAATTGCAGGTGCTGTCTACCGAGTTAGCCAAAAATCGCAAGTTTCTTCTACGCTCATATCTAAAGTGACTGATGCGGTAAAAGAGCAGGTTATAGAATGGCAGGGCAGACTGCTGGCGGCCGTTATATTCCATTGTCTATCTTGATTGTATTGTCGTTAGCGTGCGTCATGATGGCCATGTTATCAACAAATCCGTTTTCCTTGTTTCATGGAAGGATGACAAGGCGGTAACCGGTGATTTGAAAGCTGTGTACCAGGCGGCAATGGAGGAGGCTGCGTTTGCAGGGGCTGGAGAAATTCAGTGATACCTGGGATAGTCGTTATCCACAAATTAGCCGTAGCGGGTTATCCAATTAGGATCATTTGAATACGTTTTTTGTTTATCCATCTGAGATAAGAAAAGTGATTTATACAACTCAGGCTATTGAGTCGTTGAACTGCCTTATCCCTCATGCGATTAAAAAGCGACAACTGTTTCTGTCGAACTGGTGCTTACACAGAATCCTGTACAGGGTCCCTATCACTGGAAAAGTCTTACCTGTGGTTCCATCCGCGAGTGATTCTGTTGGTGCAGCGATAACCAGCAGACGTTACGCTGGGTTAGCGTAACGATATTTTGGTGGAGGCGTACAGTTGTTGCCGCCTGATCACTCAATCTACCCGATACTTAGCCTATTCATTGCGCTTTGCTGGCAAAGCCAGCAAACGCTCCCGCAGCACGCTGTTTGCACACCGACAGACTTAAATTGGTTATTTGCTTCACTCTGCCAGAGGGGCCTCCAATCAAGCTAAATCGCCTGTAATTATTGGCCTAAGGTAAAGCACTAATGCAGGTTATCGTCAACCCGGTGGCGACAGAACAGGCCAACCCCTGCCACCTGCAGCCATTATCTAGCTTACTATAATTGGAAATCACTGAAAGCATTATCATCTATCTGGGCATCGATTTGCCCGACCAGATAGGAGCTGACTTCTACCTCTTGCGGAGCGACTTGCACATTATCGGAAATGAGCCAAGCATTAATCCATGGGACTGGGTTTGATCGGGTTGCAAACGGCAATGAAAGACCCACCGCCTGCATCCGAATATTGGTGATATATTCAATATACTGACACAGAATATTCTTATTTAACCCAATCATTGAACCATCACAAAATAAGTAATTGGCCCACTCCTTTTCCTGTTCAGCGGCATTTTTGAATAGTGCAAAGCACTCATTGCGGCTCTCCTCGGCAATGCTTTTCATCTCTGGATCATCTTCGCCGCTGCTCATTAAGTTTAGCATGTATTGTGTACTTGTCAAGTGTAGCGCTTCATCGCGTGCAATCAAGCGAATGATTTTTGCATTCCCTTCCATCAGCTCGCGCTCAGCAAACGCAAATGAGCAAGCGAAACTGACATAAAAGCGAATTGCTTCCAGTGCATTCACGCTCATTAGACAAAGATAGAGCTGTTTTTTTATCGCGCGTAGGTTGACTGTCACCTGTTTACCATTGATTTGATGGTTACCCTCGCCAAGTAGATGCCAGTAACTGCTCATGGCGATGAGATCGTCATAATATTTGGAAATATCTTTTGCGCGTGCCAAAATTTGCTCATTGATAATGATATCATCAAAAACGAGCGATGGATCATTCACGACATTGCGAATAATGTGGGTATATGACCGTGAGTGAATGGTCTCTGAAAAAGACCAGGTTTCAATCCAGGTCTCCAGTTCGGGAATGGATACCAATGGCAACAGCGCGACATTTGGACTGCGTCCCTGAATAGAATCAAGCAGCGTTTGGTATTTGAGATTACTGATAAAAATATGTTTTTCATGCTCCGGCAGTTTTTGGTAGTCGATGCGGTCGCGAGATACGTCTACCTCCTCCGGACGCCAAAAGAAAGAGAGCTGCTTCTCAATCAGTTGCTCAAAAACCGCGTATTTTTGCTGATCGTAGCGCGCGACGTTTACCGGTTGACCAAAAAACATGGGTTCTTTTAGTTGGTCATTCTTGTTCTGCGAGAAAGTGGTATATCCCATAGTTTACTATACCTACGTTAATGAAACAGATGTGTGAAACAGATCTAAATCTTACAGGCACCGCCCTCGCAGCCCTCATCCGCGGCAGCGCTGGTCAGCGATTCACTCTGCGCATCTTCCGCGCCATCGCGTGTGTTATGGTAATAGAGTGTTTTTAATCCTATTTTGTAAGCGACCAGAAGATCTTTGAGTAGTTGCTTCATCGGTACCTTGCCGTTAGCAAAACGGGCGGGGTTATAATTCGTGTTGGCTGAGATAGCCTGGTCAATAAACTTTTGCATAATGCCGACCAGATGCAAGTAGCCTATATTGTCCTCGATATCCCATAGCAGTTGATATGCGGTTTTAAGTTTTTCGTAATCGGGTACCACCTGACGCAAGATACCATCTTTCGAGGCTTTAATGCTGATATAGCCTCGCGGCGGTTCAATCCCATTGGTGGCATTAGAAATTTGCGATGATGTTTCAGAGGGCATAAGTGCTGAGAGTGTTGAATTACGCAAGCCATACCGTTTGATCTGTTGACGCAATGTTTCCCAGTCGAGATGGAGCGGCTCTTGGCAAATGGAATCTAAATCCTTCTTATAAGTGTCAATGGGCAGGATACCTTGCGCATAGGTCGTTTCGTGGAACCAAGGGCAAGCGCCTTGCTCTTGTGCTAACGTATTTGACGCTTTTAAGAGGTAATATTGTAGGGCTTCAAAAGTTCGGTGGGTGAGTGCATTTGCACTACCATCGGAGTAACGCACGTCATTTTTCGCCAAATAGTAAGCAAAATTGATCACACCGATACCCAACGGTCGGCGGCCCATTGCACCGCGCTCTGCGGCGGGAATCGGGTAGTTCTGGTAGTCAAGCAGTGAATCAAGTGCGCGCACGGTGAGCTCTGCCAATGCGTCTAATTCATTTAGCGACGTAATCGCGCCTAAATTGATAGCAGATAGGGTACACAGTGCGATCTCCCCCTCAGTATCGTTGATGTCATTCAGCGGCTTAGTTGGCAATGCTATTTCCAAACAGAGGTTACTCTGCCGTACGGGGGCTATCTGTGGATTAAACGGGCTATGGGTATTGCAGTGGTCAACATGCTGAATATAAATTCTACCCGTGGAGGCACGTTCCTGCATCATGAGTGAAAAGAGTTCGACAGCTTTGATACGCTGTTTACGAATGGTGGGATCATTTTCATATTGTTGGTAGAGCGCGTCAAATTTAGCTTGGTCGGTAAAAAAGGCATCATAGAGCCCGACAACATCAGATGGACTAAATAGCGTGATCTCTTCACCATTAAGCAACCGCTGGTACATGAGTCGGTTTATCTGTACACCATAATCCATATGGCGTACACGATTGCCCTCAACACCACGGTTATTCTTCAGCACAAGTAGGCTTTCCACTTCCAGATGCCACAAAGGATAAAAGAGCGTCGCGGCACCGCCACGCACGCCCCCTTGCGAGCAGGATTTGACCGCAGTTTGGAAATGTTTGTAGAAAGGGATACAGCCTGTGTGGAAAGCTTCACCATGGCGAATTGGACTGCCCAGTGCGCGGATGCGACCCGCATTGATGCCAATGCCCGCGCGCTGAGAAACATATTTTACTATCGCCGCTGAGGTGGCATTAATGGAATCTAGACTATCACCGCACTCAATTAATACACAGGAGCTAAATTGACGCGTTGGAATACGCACGCCGGACATGATGGGCGTGGGCAGTGAGATTTTGAAGGTAGATATAGCGTCATAAAAGCGTTGGATATAGTCAAGGCGCACGCTGCGTGGATAGGCAGAAAATAGGCAGGCAGCGACCAAAACATAGAGGAATTGTGCACTTTCGTAAATCTCACCGCTGACACGATTCTGAACTAGATATTTGCCTTCCAACTGCTTTACCGCCGCATAGGAAAAGCGCAGATCCCGCCAGTGATCAATAAAGCGATCCATACTGGCGAATTCCTGTTCACTAAAATGATCGAGCAGGTGATGATCGTATCTACCTCGCTCAACCATCTTTACCACATGTTGGTAGAGTGGCGGGGGTTCAAATTGGCCGTAGGCTTTTTTTCGTAAGTGAAAAATCGCCAGACGGGCCGCCATATACTGATAATCAGGTGCTTCTGCTGAAATAAGATCGGCCGCTGCTTTGATGATGGTTTCATGAATATCCGCAGTGTTAATGCCGTTATAGAATTGAATATGTGAGCGCAACTCAACCTCGGAGACAGAGACATTGTCTAGCCCTTCAGCTGCCCAATCCAGTACACGGTGTATCTTGTCTAAATTTATGTGCTCCTGGCGACCGTTGCGCTTTGTCACCCACAGATCCTGTTTCATCATTTCTTGTTACCTTGCTTATGCTCAACCAATAATGGCGAACGAGACGCAAAAACGCGGTCAGCGTGCGCCTATACCATACTATATATGGTGTCTCATTCGACAGAAAATAACAAAATGATGAGCATTTTAGTATATCACATTAATTTAACAAGTCTAAAAAAAGGAGCTAATTTGATTTTTACTTGCTTATTCAGTGGAAACGTTTTAGCTGGTAAAGCTATCTGACATGTCAATGAGATAAAAAAAATTTTGTGTTGCGAGCAATTGCTAATTTAAGGCGGCGATCCCGGCGTGGGATTTATTGGCATCAACAACGCTTTTGTCGCGCCCATCCACCGAAAGAGAAAAAGTTTTCCGGCACAAGAAAGTGAGCAAACCCGCTATGGTTTAGCGATTAGCGCAGAGTATGAGATTTTCAGATAACGTGCACGAACTAAGGGCTTGGTATCTGGGCGACACATGTCAGGATGAAAGTTTACGTTTTACCAATAGAGTAGATTTTATGCAACAGTACATCAACAACGCCAGCTTCTTTTGATAAAAATGCCATAGCTAGCAGAAAATGGTTACCTTTGAAGCTGCGCTTTTTCCCCCTATTTTAGTTGCACTGCCACGCTATGATCCATGTACTATTGACCTCTCTATTATCGGCATATAGGTGACCACAAAAATCATTGGGAATATTTCAATATCATATTGATTTATATTTTTTATTATATGAAGTAGGATACCCTTTACAAGCAGTACGCGTCTACTAAAAAGTGGGTTCCATTATAAACAAATGTAACTAAAACCAGCCTATCTCTGTCAGTGGAGTGCGCTCCATCTGGCAGCGGCATGACCTGGAGAACTGCCGTAAGCGACTGAAGGCACTTGAAGAAAAAGTAGCCAGAGAGGGTATTTTACTTACGGATGCTATCTACGCGCGCTTCCATAAAACTATTTTGCAGGAATTTTATCAGCTCATGTTCCGCAAGAAGTTATATGGAGGTCGGCAAAACCTACACACGGATCTGGACAACTGTTGTGGTATTACAATAATGAACGAACTCATCAGGGAAAAATGTGCTGCGGGCGGACGCGAATGGCAACGTTACTTGATGGTAAACGGGGCTGGACAGAAAAAAATCTGAACTAGATGTCATCTCACAAACACTTGTATAAATAACCCGTATCCGTCAGCTTAACTCTGAGATAATACAGATTAAGGGTGGCTAGAATTACCTTAAGTGACGCGTGTACCGGCTCATGCCGCCCGCCCCCTCGCTCCACTCGCTTGCCATCTACTTGTAACCTTTTGTCAAACACATACCCCAAATGCTAATTCTATTGCACGTGGTAGTAGTCTAGCGTCTTGCTTACTAAGTCGAGCATTGTATTGTCGCGGTTGAGTAGCAATGCCAGCATCGGCAGAACCAACTAGCCTACTGCTGTTGTGCGTCTCTTACGTTTGACACAGAGAGTCACAGCTTCTCTTAGATAATACGCCGTGCCGCTTACTTGTAGGCCAACATAGATAATCAACCTGCGCAAAATTTTACTCTGCCATGCTGCACTCATTGTTGTTACAGCAATGCGGACAATCCGCAACGTGTTTTAATCTTGACCAATCTCCTCCGCGTAACAAATTATTTTAAATAAGTTCCATCTTATTGACATGAAGATACACTATTCAGTTTTTAAAAAAGGTTAAGAGAAATCTACTTTTTTAATTTTTCATCAAATAAGGTTATTCATTAATAATTGCAAAGGTTAGCAATTAATTTGAACATTATTCGCTAGTTATTTTTTCTATTGTCTTCACTTTTTAAGAAAAAATAACTTATTTTTTTAATAAGGTTTAACAGTCAGTTAAATCATTTTTTTTATTATTCCTTGGTCCGAAAATTAAATATCTTTGTGGATATGTTCTATATTGATGAATAGTTATTCTTCGTGCAACTTGACAAGAATTTACTTCACTCCTTAAACTCTTTCATAAGTGGTAAAAAGTGGGGCAAAGTGGTTGCTAAGGGTAAAAGGGTGATATCGCCATGTTCCGTGGTCCGTCGTTAGTTAATCTTGATAGCAAAGGACGATTGGTTATTTCAATGCGCTATCGTGAGATGCTTAATGAAAAATCACAAGGTCAAATGGTGTGCACCATTGATTTGCATCAACGCTGCATGCTTCTTTATTCCTTACCCGAATGGGAAATTATTGAACAAAAATTATCACAACTGTCGAGTATGAATCTTGCTGAGCGTCGTGTACAGCGGTTGCTACTAGGTCATGCTAGCGAGTGCCAAATGGACAGTGCCGGGCGATTATTGTTGGCTGGGATATTACGCCAACACGCTAATTTGGTCAAAGAGGTGATGTTGGTTGGTCAATTTAATAAATTTGAAATATGGGATGAGCAGACTTGGCAACAGCAAGTTAACAGTGACATTCAAGCAGCGCACGCGATGCTTGAGCCATTGTCTGATCGGCTGCAAGGCTTATCACTTTGAAGCTAGCAGCACTCCAGCACCAAAGCGTATTATGCGATGAAGCCATCCATGGTTTGAATATAAAGACGGATGGTATTTATATCGATGCGACGTTTGGCCGAGGAGGGCACAGTACACGTATTCTCACTATGCTGGGTGAGCAAGGACGATTAATTGCTCTGGACCGTGATCCAGAAGCAGTAAAACATGCAGGCAATATCCAGGATAAGCGCTTTACTATCGTACACACGCCGTTCTCCAGGCTAGCAGATTACGTCGCCAAAAAGGGATTGAACGGAAAAATTAATGGCGTTTTGTTTGATCTTGGTGTGTCGTCACCACAACTAGATGATGCTGAACGCGGTTTCTCGTTTATGCGCGATGGCCCGCTGGATATGCGTATGGACCAAACATGTGGCTATTCGGCGGCGGAGTGGTTGGGCAGGGCAAAAGAGCAGGAAATTGCCTTTGTACTGAAACACTACGGAGAAGAGCGCTTTGCTAGACGCATTGCGCGCGCGATTGTAGAGCAGAACCGCATTGTGCCAATATTGCGTACCAGTGAGCTGGTAAAAGTCATTACCCGCACCTCGCCACTGAAAGATCGCTATAAGCATCCAGCAACGCGCAGTTTCCAAGCGATTCGAATTTGGATAAATCGAGAACTTGAGGAGATTACACGTGCGTTGCAGGCCACGCTCATCGCACTTGCGCCAGGCGGTAGATTATCTGTGATTAGCTTTCATTCGTTGGAAGATAGACTGATTAAACATTTTATACGTGACCATAGCCATCGAGTATCCGTACCAGCGGCTTTACCATTGACGGAAGCGCAACTAGGTGCACTGAGCGCACTCCAATTAAGTGCTGTGAGGAGACAGGTGCCCACTGAAGATGAAATACAGGCCAACGCGCGCGCGCGGAGCGCTATTTTACGCATTGCCGAAAGGAATGGGTCGTGACAAGCAATGAGCGCCCCAATTTACCCGGGATTATTTTCACTGATTTATTGCGTAGCGGTAAGTTTCCTCTATTACTGATTACCACCATCACCGTATCAGCACTTTTGGTTGTTACCGTGACATATAAAACCCGGCAGTTGACGACACAGCGCGAGCAACTGATCGTTGAACAGAATGCACTGGAGATTGAATGGCGTAATTTAATCCTTGAAGAAAATGCGCTAGGTGATCAGGCTAAGGTGGAACGCATTGCCTACGATAAGCTGCAAATGGTGCATGTAGACACCGCACAGGAAAATATTGTGATAAAGCATAAATAGACGGGCCACGAGAATGAGCACCGCGAAGTCGCTGAAAGTAAAAAAACAGCAAGAAAGGGCTGGCTATGTAGGCTGGCGCTTTGCGCTTTTATGTTTAGTCATTTTTCTGGCGTTTCTTGGCCTACTGGCGCGCGTTACTTATTTACAGATGATCAATCCCGATAAGCTCGTCAAAGAGGGGGACATGCGTTCGCTGCGTGTCCAGACAATTCCCACCGTACGCGGCATGATCACCGATCGTACAGGCCATCCGTTAGCTGTCAGTGTGCCCGTCAGTGCTATCTGGGCTGATCCTAAAGTGATTCATCAACAGGGGGGCATCACGGATGATGAGCGATGGAAGGCGCTGGCTGACATACTTTCGTTAAAGCTCACGCAATTGAGCTCACGTATCAAGGCCTATCCTGACGGGCGCTTCATCTATCTTGCACGCCAAGTGAACTTTACGATTGCCGATTACATTAAGAAACTTAAATTACCGGGTATTTATTTGCGTGAAGAGTCGCGCCGTTACTACCCGGGGGGCGAAATCACGTCACAATTGATCGGAGTGACTAACATCGATGGATATGGCATTGAGGGGATTGAAAAGAGCTTTGATATTTGGCTCACTGGTCAACCTGGCTCGAAAACGGTGCGTAAAGATCGCCATGGCAAGGTGATTGAGGCTATCTCTTCTATTGATAGCCGTGCGGCGCACAACTTGATCTTAAGCATTGATGAACGACTGCAAAGCATTGTCTATCGCGAATTGAACAGTGCTGTTGCCTATAACAAAGCGGAGTCAGGATCGGCTGTCCTGGTCGACGTCGACACGGGTGAAGTATTGGCAATGGCCAATAGCCCAGCTTACAACCCAAATAATTTTAGTCATGCGCCGCGCGAGATTATGCGTAATCGCACGATTACCGACAGTTTCGAACCAGGTTCGACTGTGAAACCCATGGTGGTAATGGCGGCGCTCAACCAGGGTATTGTGAAAGAGAATAGTGTCGTTAATACGAAACCTTTTCGTCTAAACGGTCATGAGATCAAAGATGTCGCGCTCTACCCCGAGCTATCGATCACTGGCATTTTACAAAAATCGAGCAATGTCGGTGTTTCTAAGTTAGCACTGGCGATGCCAATCACCGCGTTGACAACCAGCTACACGCAATTTGGCTTAGGCAAACCGACAGGATTGGGGTTAATCGGTGAAAAGAGCGGGTTATTCCCGCAACGCAAACGTTGGTCAGAAATTGAAAGGGCGTCATTTGCTTACGGTTATGGGTTAATGGTAACGCCGCTGCAGCTAGCGCGCGCCTATGCTACGTTTGGCAGTCACGGCATCTACCGTCCACTCTCCATTACCAAAGTGGATCCGCCTGTCGCCGGTGAGCGTATCTTTCCGGAAAAAATCGTGCGCGATGTATTAAGAATGATGGAGAGTGTTGCTCTGCCTGGCGGGGGTGGTCTCAAAGCAGCCGTGCGCGGCTATCGGGTCGCGGTCAAAACGGGAACAGCAAAAAAAGTGGAGCAGACAGGGTATGTCAATAAATACATTGCTTACACGGCGGGTGTGGCACCTGCCAGTCGGCCACGCTTTGCTTTGGTCGTCGTCATCAACGATCCGCAAGCAGGCAAATATTACGGCGGTGCAGTTTCTGCCCCGGTGTTTGGTTCGATTATGGGCAGCGTGTTGCGCACGATGAATGTTCGGCCCGATGCGCTGCCAGTGGGCGAAAAAGCGCATATGCTTAATAAGCAAGGGGCTTAAGCGTGATAAAACGGCATTTACGTCAACTGCTTGCGCCATGGGTACCTCATGTCCCTGAGCAAGTGTTACGTGAGATGGTACTGGATAGCCGCCAAGTTGCTAGTGGCGATCTCTTCGTTGCGGTGGCAGGTCATCAAACAGATGGTAGACACTTTATCGCTCAGTCAATTGCTCAGGGGGCAGCGGCGGTCATTGCGGAAGCGGAAGGGCGTGCCGAAGAGGCACAAGTGGATGAGATACATGGAGTTCCTGTGGTGTGGTTGACGCAGATTGAGCGGCGGCTCTCTGCCCTTGCTGGACGCTTCTATCAGCAGCCAGGAGAAAAGTTGCGCGTAGTTGCTGTCACGGGTACTAACGGTAAAACGACAACAACGCAATTGCTTGTCCAGTGGGCGCAACAGCTTGACGATGTCAGTGCCGTAATGGGTACGACGGGCAATGGATTACTCGGGCAACTTATCCCTACTGAAAACACCACCGGGTCACCTGTGGCTATCCAGCGCCAATTAAGTGAGTTTGTCTCTGCGGGTGCCACCTTTGTGGCGATGGAGATCTCGTCGCACGGACTGGTACAGCATCGGGTTGCTGCGCTCCCCTTCGCAGCAGCGATCTTCACCAATCTTACGCGCGACCACCTGGATTATCACGGCAACATGCAACAGTACGCTGCGGCAAAATGGTCGCTCTTCTCGCAGCACCAAGTCGGGCAGGTGATTATCAACATTGACGACGAAATCGGTTATCAGTGGTTCACTGCGTTGCCTGACGCTGTCGCTGTCACGATGGATGACGGCAGGCGGCCACAGAATGGGGCACGCTGGGTTGCCGCCAAAGCGATCCGTTACCAGCCGCGTGGCGTCACGCTTACCTTTGATTCAAGTTGGGGAGCAGGTGATCTAGAGAGCCACCTGCTCGGGGAATTTAATGTTAATAATCTACTAGGTGCATTGGCAACGCTGCTTGCGCTCGGCTATCCGCTAGAAAAACTGGTGGCGACCTCATTACGGTTACTGCCTGTTTGCGGCAGAATGGAGGTATTTACCGCTGAGGGTAAACCCACCGTCGTGGTGGATTACGCACACACGCCGGACGCCTTAGAAAAAGCATTGACTGCAGCACGGCTGCACTGCAGTGGCAAACTATGGTGTTTATTTGGTTGCGGCGGTGATCGGGATAAAGGTAAGCGGCCATTGATGGGGGCAGTTGCGGAGCAACTGGCGGATGTGGTCATCATCACCGATGATAATCCGCGTAAGGAGGATCCCGCAGCAATTGCACGGGACATTTTAAGCGGATTACTCGATCCCGGGCGCGCCACCATCATTACCGGACGTGCGCAAGCGGTGGTCACTACTTTTTTACAGGCAGCGAGCGAGGATGTGATCCTCATCGCTGGGAAGGGACATGAAGATTATCAAATCGTTGGCAGCCAACGTCTTGATTACTCTGATCGCGCAACTGTCGCTAGGCTAATGGGAATGCAGGTATGATTGAGTTACAATTAAGCCAGATCGCCCAGATCACTGAGGGTGTACTACATGGTGCAGAGGGCACAGTGAGCACAGTCACCACCGATAGTCGCGATGTAGCACCAAACAGCCTTTTCGTCGCATTAGTGGGTGAACGTTTCGATGGACACGATTATGCTGCAACAAGGCAGGCTAACGGATCGTTAGCCGTGCTGGTGCAGCATCACTTGCCGTTACCGCTGCGAAAAATCGTGGTGGCCGATACATGCATTGCTTACGGAAGATTAGCTGCTTGGGTACGTAAACAGAGCACTGCACGTGTCGTTGCGCTGACTGGTTCGTCAGGCAAAACGACCGTTAAGGAGATGACGGCAGCCATCCTGGCGCAATGTGGCGAAACACTATTCACGGCAGGCAACTTGAACAATGCGATTGGCGTGCCGCAAACGCTGTTACGTCTTCAGGCTAAGCACCGTTATGCCGTGATTGAGTTGGGTGCCAGTCGCGCAGGAGAGATTGCTTGGACCACGCAGTTAGTCGCACCTGAGTGCGTGTTAGTAAACAATTTAGCACCAGCTCATCTTGAGGGCTTTGGCTCAATACAGGGGGTTGCCGCAGCCAAAGGGGAGATCTTCTCCGGTTTAGCAGAGAACGGTACCGCCATTATCAATCAAGATAGCCATGACTGGCCACGCTGGCAGGCGCAACTAAAGCACAAAAAAGTGTGGCGCTTCGCGTTGCAACCTGGCGCTAGCGTTGACTTTTACGCCAGTGAAATACACCATGAGCAGGGGGGATCGCACTTCAAATTACACACGCCGATCGGCACGCTTACCATTTTCTTACCGCTACCTGGTCAACATATGATCGCTAATGCGTTAGCGGCAGCGGCGTTAGCGCTGGCAGTGGATGCACCACTGTCGGCGATCGCAGCTGGGCTAAAACAGCTCAAACCGCTGCCTGGTCGGCTCTATACAAGACAGCTTAATGCTCATCAAGTTATTATCGATGATACTTATAACGCCAATTTTGGGTCAATGACGGCCGCGGCACAGCTTCTCGCCACCATGCCAGGTTACAAAATTATGGTAATTGGTGATATGGCCGAATTAGGCGCGCAGACAGCGACGTTACATCATGATCTGGGTAAGTTGTTCCAGCAGCTGGCCATAAACAAGGTACTTTCGTTAGGGCACGCTAGCCAATTCACCAGTGCAGCAAGTAGTACGGGTGAACATTTTAATGACAAATCCGCGTTAGTAACACGCTTGCAGGCGCTGTTGGCGAACCATCAACAGGCTACTGTGTTAATTAAAGGCTCTCGTGGTGCCCGTATGGAGTACATTGTCCATGCACTGTTGGAGGTAGCGCCATGCTAGTTTGGTTTACGAGTTATCTCGCTGAATTTTACTCGGGGTTTAATCTCTTCTCCTACCTCTCTTTCCGGGCAATTACCAGCCTACTCACTGCCCTGATCATGTCACTGTGGATGGGGCCCTATCTGATTAAATGGTTACAACGGTTACAGCTTGGGCAAGTGGTACGCAGTGATGGGCCGGAATCCCACTTCAGTAAACGGGGCACGCCGACGATGGGTGGCACCATGATCCTCGTTTCCATCTCCATTTCGGTGCTAATGTGGACGCAACTTACCAATCCTTATGTTTGGTGCGTACTCACTGTGTTACTCGGATACGGCGCAATCGGCTTCATCGACGATTACCGCAAGGTAGTACGCAAGGATACGAAAGGGTTGGTTGTTCGCTGGAAATTTTTTTGGCAGTCCGTTATCGCCTTAGGGATCGTATTTGCGCTGTATGCCGTAGGCAGAGGCACGGCCGCCACGTTGCTAGTGGTGCCGTTTTTTAAAGATATCATGCCGCAGTTAGGGCTACTGTATATCTTACTTGCCTATTTCGTGATTGTGGGTACCAGCAATGCCATCAACCTGACCGATGGACTTGACGGTCTGGCCATTATGCCCACTGTGTTCGTGGCGGCTGGATTTGCGCTTATAGCCTGGGCTACGGGCAACATCAAATTTGCCAGCTATTTGCATATCCCATACTTGCGACATGCTGGCGAGCTGGTGGTTGTCTGTACGGCGATTGTTGGCGCGGGGCTCGGGTTTCTCTGGTTTAATAGCTATCCGGCGCAGGTTTTCATGGGCGATGTTGGCTCGTTGGCGCTGGGCGGTGTATTGGGCATGATTGCGGTACTACTGCGTCAAGAGTTTCTCCTGGCCATTATGGGGGGCGTCTTCGTCGTTGAAACACTCTCCGTCATTTTACAGGTGGGATCGTTTAAATTACGCGGACAGCGGATTTTTCGTATGGCACCGATTCATCACCATTATGAATTGAAAGGCTGGCCAGAGCCGCGCGTGATTGTGCGGTTCTGGATAATTTCGCTGATGCTGGTACTTATTGGTCTGATTACCCTGAAGGTACGTTAATGAAGCAGGATTATCATGGCAACAAAGTGGTTATCGTCGGGTTAGGTTTAACGGGCCTCTCCTGCGTGCACTACTTTTTGTCTAAAGGCGTGACACCTTCTATTATAGATACGCGCTTGGCACCACCAGGAATAGACGCGCTACCCGCAGGGGTGCCCTGTTCCGTTGGTGCACTTGACGATGGTGCGCCACTGCAGGCCGATCTCTTGGTGGTCAGTCCTGGTTTCTCACTGTGCCATCCGGCACTGAGCGCCGCCGCTGAGGCAGGCGTTGAGATCGTCGGCGATATCGAACTGTTCGCACGAGAGGCACGCGCACCACTGGTTGCTATCACCGGATCGAATGGCAAAAGTACGGTGGCGACGTGGGTAGCAGAAATGGCGCGGGCCGCGGATCTACAGGTTGGTCTTGGTGGTAATATCGGTATTCCAGCATTGACGTTACTGAATACACCAGCAGACCTCTATGTGCTGGAGCTATCCAGTTTTCAGTTAGAAACCACGCACTGTTTGCCAACAATAGCGTCGACCATTCTCAACATCAGCGAGGATCACACAGATCGCTATCCTGGCGGTTTAGCCGATTACTGGCGTGCCAAGCAACGTATTTATCGACATAGTCAGGTCTGTGTTGTAAATGTGGAGGATAAATTAACATTACCGATGTATGGCCGGCGTCAGGGTGATGTCAGTTTTGGAGTGCAGGTGGGGGATTATCATCTTGCTGCAGTAGATAAAAAAACAGACTGGTTATGTGCTAAGGGCGAAATCTTGCTAGATACTGGCGAGATGCTATTATCGGGTCAGCATAACTATCTCAATGCACTCACAGCACTTGCCCTGGCCGATGCCGCAAATTTGCCTCGTGCTGCCAGTTTACACAGCTTAGCTACCTTTACTGGTTTACCACACCGTTTTCAACAGATTTACGTAAACCGGGGAGTTCGCTGGATCAATGACTCAAAAGCGACCAATGTTGGTAGCACTGTTGCCGCCTTAATCAGTCTGGCGACGTTTAAAGGCACATTGTGGTTATTGCTGGGTGGAGATAGCAAAGGTGCCGACCTTACGCCACTGCTTCCCTGGTTACAACGTGATAAGCTGCGTCTGTTCTGTTTTGGCCAGGATGGCGATGCATTACAGGCATTACAGCCCGCGATTGCTGTGCGCAAAACCACATTACAACAGGCGATGCAGGTGATTGCCCAACAGGTGCAGACGGGTGATATCGTTCTGCTGTCACCTGCTTGTGCGAGTCTAGATCAATTCAGTAACTTCGAAGAACGTGGGCGGATCTTTACTCAATTGGCACAGGAGCTTGGCTAATGGCAATCGGCATCCGTCACACTATGACACAGTTTAATCGATATTGGCTCTCCGGCGGGGGACGGGATGATTACTGCGATGGTAGTGCGGGACCACTGTATGATCGCTTGTTACTCTGGCTTTACATCGGCTTGTCGCTTACTGGGTTTATTATGGTAACGTCGGCTTCGATGTCTGTGGGGGAACGCCTATCCCATAATTCATTCTACTTTGCTCTGCGCAGCGCGCTATTTTTGGCGTTAGCGTTTATCATCGCCGTGGGGACATTGCGGGTGCCGATGGCGGTGTGGCAACGCGGCAGTAGCGTCATCTTGCTTGTGGTGATGATTCTGCTCGCGTTAGCACTGGTACTCGGCAGTTCAGTCAATGGTGCCTCACGCTGGTTGCCATTGGGACCGCTACGCATCCAGCCAGCGGAGCTAGCTAAATTGGCCCTATTTTGTTACCTCGCGAGTTATTTAGTGCGCAAAGTAGATGAGGTGCGTAATAACTTTTGGGGCTTCTGTAAACCGATGAGCGTCATGGTCATCTTGGCCGTGCTGCTGCTGGCTCAACCCGACCTCGGTACCGTTGTCGTGCTGTTTATCACCACGTTGGCACTGCTATTTCTGGTGGGAGCAAGGTTATGGCAGTTTTTAGCTATTATCGGTTCGGGATTGTTTGCAGTGGTGCTGTTAGTGATGACTGAGCCCTATCGTATACGTCGCCTTACCTCTTTCCTTGATCCGTGGAAAGATCCCTACGGCAGTGGCTATCAATTAACGCAATCGTTAATGGCGTTTGGCCGCGGTGAGCTATGGGGACAGGGCTTAGGTAATTCGGTGCAGAAGCTGGCTTATCTGCCGGAAGCGCATACCGATTTTATCTTTTCTATTGTTGGCGAAGAGCTGGGCTACCTTGGTTCCGCGCTGCTGCTGCTAGCCTTATTTGCCATCGCCTTGCGCGCCATGTTAATTGGTCGGCGTGCCTTACAGATGGAGCAGCGTTTCGCTGGCTTTCTTGGCTGTGCGATTGGCGTTTGGTTTAGCTTTCAAACCCTAATTAATGTGGGGGCTGCTGCCGGGATATTGCCAACGAAAGGGCTGACGCTGCCGTTTCTTAGTTACGGGGGATCAAGTTTGTTAGTAATGTCTACCGCTATCGTCTTTCTGCTGCGTATTGATTATGAGACACGCTTAGCCAAGGTGCAGGCAGTCTCCCGGGGTGGCCGATGAGCGGTAAGCGTTTGTTGATCGTTGCTGGTGGTACTGGCGGCCATGTAATGCCGGGTTTAGCCGTGGCCCGTTACCTGATGGCGCAGGGTTGGCAAGTGCGTTGGTTGGGCACGGCGGATCGTATGGAGGCGGAACTGGTGCCACAATATGGTATCGACATTGATTTTATTAGCATTCGTGGTCTACGTGGTAAAGGGATGAAGATATTGATCGGTGCGCCAGTAAACATTACCCGGGCGATCTATCAGGCAAGAAAAGTGATTCGCGCTTGGCAGCCCGATGTGGTGTTAGGTATGGGAGGCTATGTGGCGGGACCAGGCGGTTTGGCGGCTTGGTTATGTCGCGTGCCGTTAGCGATCCACGAACAAAATGGTGTCGCAGGCTTAACGAATCGTTGGCTGGCAAAAATCGCCGCTAGTGTGATGCAGGCTTTTCCCGGTACGTTTCCCCACCAATTGGTGACGGGTAACCCACTCCGGGCAGAGGTGCTTGCACTCCCAACCCCCGCTGAGCGCTATGCTGGACGCACTGGCCTGTTGCGCTTATTGGTGTTGGGTGGTAGCCAAGGGGCGCGTGTGTTGAATCAGCTATTGCCGGCCGTGGCCGAGCAACTCAACCCGCAACTGACTATCTGGCACCAAACGGGCAAAGGTGCGGTTGATGAGGTGACAGCCGCCTACGCTGCTGTAAAACAAGCGCACAAGGTTAACGAATTTATTGATGATGATGATATTGCTGCCGCACTTGCCTGGGCGGATGTGATTATCTGTCGTTCTGGGGCGCTCACGGTGAGTGAAGTCGCTGCAGTGGGTCTCCCCGCAATTTTTATCCCTTTTCCGCACCAGGATAGACAGCAATATTGGAACGCGCGCTGGTTAGAGCGTGCGGGTGCCGCAAAAATTATCGAACAGTCGCACTTAAGTCTTGACGCTATCGTCGAGACGCTTACCCAGTGGAACGACCGCAGCGTGCTGCTGACGCTGGCCGACAAAGCGCGGCAGGTAGCAAAGCCGGATGCTACTGCACGGGTTGCTGCTGAAATTGAAAAATTAGCTAAGGGTCGTTATGTCGCTCCAACGGAAACACAATAACTATGAATATTGAGCAATTGACCAAGATACGCTCCATCGTGCCAGAGATGCGACGGGTAAAACATATTCATTTTGTTGGCATTGGCGGTGCTGGCATGAGTGGCATTGCCGAAATACTCATTAATGAAGGCTACTATATCAGTGGTTCCGATCTTGACGACAATGCGACAACACAGCATTTACACCGTATTGGCGCGACAATCTACGCTACGCACTATGCGCAAAATGTGGTTGGCGCTAGTGTGATTGTTATTTCAAGTGCAATCGCTCCGGACAATCCCGAATTGATCGCAGCGCAGACGGCACGTATTCCGGTGATTCGTCGCGCCGAGATGCTTGCTGAATTAATGCGTTTTCGCTATGGCATTGCAGTCGCGGGAACACATGGTAAAACGACGACAACGGCGATGATAACCAGTATCTATGCGCAAGGTGGCCTTGACCCCACCTTCGTCAATGGTGGTTTGGTAAAAGCGGCGGGAACGAATGCGCGTTTAGGTAGTAGCCGTTACTTGGTCGCTGAAGCGGATGAGAGCGATGCCTCATTTTTACATCTTCAGCCCATGCTGGCGGTGGTTACCAACATCGAAGCCGATCACATGGAGACCTACCAGAATGATTTTGACAATTTGAAACAGACTTTTATCACTTTTTTACACAATCTGCCCTTCTATGGACGTGCAGTCGTATGTATTGATGATCATGTGATCCGTGAATTACTGCCAGCGATTGGTCGCCAGGTTATCACTTACGGATTTAGCCAGGATGCCGATTTTCGTATTGAATCTTATGCACAGCAGGGGATTAAGAGTTTCTTCACCATTACCCGCAAAGCGAAACCGCCGATGCACCTTGCTTTGAACGCACCTGGCCGACATAACGCGTTGAATGCGACGGCCGCAGTCGCCGTAGCGGTTGAGGAGGGAATTGCCGAGATACACATCTTAACTGCGCTGGAACAATACCAAGGCACAGGTCGCCGCTTCGATCTATTAGGCGAATTTCCGCTGACGGGAAGCGCTGCATTGGCGGGGAGCGCCATGCTGGTAGATGATTATGGCCACCATCCTACCGAGGTGGATGCGACCATTAAAGCCGCACGCACGGGTTGGCCAGACAAAAATCTAGTGATGGTATTCCAGCCACATCGCTACACACGCACGCGCGACCTATTCGACGATTTTGCACATGTATTAACCCAAGTTGATGTACTTCTGATGTTAGAGGTATATCCTGCGGGTGAAACTCCCATTCCTGGCGCAGATAGCCGTTCGCTTTGTCGCGCGATTCGAGCACGCGGTAAAGTTAATCCCATTTTAGTGAAAGAGCACGCCAAGCTCATCTACATGTTATTACCGACACTCACGGGTAACGAGCTTATTTTACTGCAAGGTGCGGGCAACATTGGACACATCGCACGTCAGTTGGCGGCGTGCCAGCTACGCCCCACTCACCAGAGGAGTAGGGCATGAGTGAGCGAGTTGCGGTATTAATGGGTGGGAGCACTGCCGAGCGCGAGGTGTCGCTGAGCTCGGGTAATGCGGTGGTAGCGGCACTACGTGCCGCCGGCGTGGATGCGCATCCGGTGGATACGGCCCATTTTTCGATGATGCAATTAAAAGCGCATCGTTTCGATAAAGCGTTTATTGCCCTGCATGGACGCGGTGGTGAGGATGGCACACTACAGGCATTATTGGAACAGATGCAGATCCCCTATACCGGGAGTGGTGTCATGGCATCGGCCATTGCGATAGATAAAATACGCACGAAATTGCTCTGGCGCGGTGCTGGATTGCCGACGGCGGATTTTGTTTGGCTTAACCGCAACCAATACCAAGTGGGACTGTCTGCGACACTATTGACACAAATCACTGCGCTGGGACTGCCGTTATTCGTCAAGCCTAATGGTGAGGGATCCAGTATCGGTATCAGTAAACTCGCCTCGCTTGAGCAACTGGATGCAGCACTTAAGATCGCTTTTCGCTATGACAGCAACGTGCTACTAGAGGCCTTTGTCGGCGGTGGCGAATACACTGTCGCGATTATCGGTGAACGTACGCTGCCTTGTGTGCGTATCGAAGTAGCAGGAGATTTCTACGACTATGAAGCAAAATATTTGTCATCCAACACACGCTACTACATCCCAAGTGGCTTAAGTGTACAGTGCGAAACGGCGATGGCAGAATTAGCACGCCAAGCTTGGCAGGTGCTAGATGGTCGTGGTTGGGGGCGCATTGATGTACTGATGGAGAGTGATGGGCGCTTGCAGTTACTTGAAGCCAATACGTCACCAGGTATGACAAGCCATAGCCTGGTACCGATGCTGGCAAAGGAAGCGGGTATACCCTTTACTCAGTTGGTTAAACAAATATTGCAATCAGCAGACTAGCGCGATGGTTCAAGCAGCACGCAGGACACGCCAGCCAGCTGGTGCGCACTCAGTAATGACCGGACAAAGGAACAGAGGACGTGTAACGGGAATATTTTTTTTCCTCTTTACGCTATGCGCGGTTATCAGTTCAATTGTCGCGGTAGTGATATGGATGAATGATGCTGAGAGATTGCCGTTAGCAAAGTTAGTCGTCACTGGTGAGCGGCGTCACATTAGTGACAACGAAATTCGCCAGGCAATTTTATCGATGGGTACGCCAGGTAGCTTTATGTCACAGGATGTGAATGTATTGCAACGCCAGATTGAACGCTTGGTCTGGGTGAAACAGGTCAGCATACGTAAACAGTGGCCAGATATATTAAAAATTCATCTGATTGAATACCAGCCGCTGGCGCGCTGGAATGATCTACAGCTACTTGACCAACAAGGCGTGGTATTTAATGCGGCAGATGTAAAGGATAGGATACTACCCCTGCTGTATGGTCCAGTAGGTAGCGAAGCAGAAGTCATTGAAGGGTGGCGTAAAATGGGCAACGTATTGAAGATAGTTGACATTAAATTGAAAGCAGCATCAATGACACCAAGGCGTGCTTGGCAATTAACGACATGTGACGACATACGGATTGAATTAGGACGCAATGACATTGACCAGCGGCTTGAGCGGTTAATTGATCTTTATCCCGTCATCATGCGGCAGGCAGCATCTGTGGACATGCGCATTGATTATATTGATTTGCGCTACGGTGTTGGGGCGGCAATTAAGCGCTCGCCTGCTTCCTTTGATCAACCGATGAGTAACCAGCAACAGAATCAACCACAGGCTAAACGATAATGCTCAAGGCAACAGAGAGAAAATTGGTCGTAGGACTGGAAATTGGTACCGCCAAAGTGGTTGTTTTGGTAGGGGAAATTTTGCTGGACGGTAAGGTTAATATTATTGGTGCTGGCAGTTGTCAGTCGCGCGGTATGGATAAAGGCGGCGTCAATGATCTTGAATCGGTGGTAAGTTGTGTACAGCGCGCGGTGGATCAGGCGGAACTGATGGCAGACTGCCAAATCTCCTCTGTCTATCTCGCACTGTCTGGGCGTCACATCAATTGCCAGAATGAGATTGGTATGGTGCCGATTTCCGAGGAAGAGGTGACTCAGGACGATGTTGACAATGTTGTGCATACGGCTAAATCGGTACGTGTTCGTGATGAATACCGCATTTTACACGTCATCCCGCAGGAATACGCGATTGACTACCAGGAGGGGATTCGTAACCCAGTCGGCCTATCTGGGGTGCGCATTCAGGCGAAAGTGCACTTAATTACCTGCCACAACGATATGGCTAAAAATACCGTTAAAGCGGTCGAGCGCTGTGGGCTAAAGGTGGATCAGCTGATCTTTGCTGGGTTAGCTTCCGCTTTTGCGGTACTTACCGAAGATGAACGCGAATTAGGGGTATGTGTTGTTGATTTTGGTGGTGGCACAATGGATATTACCGTGTACACCGATGGTGCATTACGCCATAGCTGTGTGATCCCCTATGCCGGCAATGTTGTCACCAGCGATATCGCCTATGCGTTTGGGACACCGCCTGCTGATGCAGAGTCGATTAAAGTTCGCTATGGCTGCGCCCTGGGTGCCAGCGTGGGTAAAGATGAGAGTGTAGAAGTGCCCAGTGTCGGTGGGCGCCCCCCACGCAGTTTACAACGCCAAACGCTGGCGGAGGTGATCCAACCCCGCTATACCGAGCTATTGAATCTTGCGAATGACGAGATTATGCGCCTACAGGAAACCATGCGCCGTCAAGGAATCAAGCATCACCTTGCTGCAGGGATTGTGCTGACGGGCGGTGGTGCAAAGATTGGAGGTTTAGCCGCCTGTGCACAGAAAGTATTTAATACACAAGTACGCATTGGGCACCCGCTAAATATTACCGGGCTGACGGATTACGCTAACGCCCCAGACTACTCTACTGCGGTTGGCTTACTAGAGTATGGCAAAAAATTTTATATGAACGAAGATAGAGAAACAACCAAACGCTTCTCAATGGCTAACTGGTTCCGGCAAATCAACAGTTGGTTTAAGAAAGAGTTTTAAGCTTCTAAATGGTGATCATACCGCGTAGAGAGTTATGATCTTAGTTCTACTGGCATACAACGGAGAGATATTATGTTTGAACCAATGGAAATGACCAATGATGCAGTCATTAAAGTGATTGGTGTTGGTGGAGGTGGTGGTAACGCAGTTGAACATATGGTGCGAGAATGCATTGAAGGTGTCGATTTTTATGTTGTGAATACGGATGCACAGGCGTTACGTAAAACGGCAGTAGGCCAAACTATCCAGATTGGCCATAACATCACCAAAGGGTTGGGTGCGGGCGCCAATCCAGAGGTAGGTAGAACAGCAGCAGAGGAGGATAAAGAAGCGTTACGCGCTGCACTGGAAAATGCAGACATGGTATTTATTGCTGCAGGCATGGGGGGGGGCACAGGGACTGGCGCCGCACCTGTGGTCGCGGAAGTGGCAAAAGATCTTGGTATTCTTACCGTTGCGGTAGTAACAAAACCGTTTAATTTCGAAGGCAAAAAACGCATGGCGTTTGCTGAACAGGGTATTGCTGAGTTATCGCGTCATGTCGATTCTTTGATCACAATACCCAATGATAAGCTACTGAAAGTATTGGGTCGTGGCATCTCCTTATTGGATGCTTTTGGTGCGGCGAATGATGTGCTCAAGGGGGCAGTGCAGGGGATCGCAGAGCTGATTACGCGACCAGGCTTAATGAACGTCGATTTTGCTGACGTGCGCACGGTGATGTCTGAAATGGGCTATGCCATGATGGGTTCCGGTGTCGCCAGAGGCGAGGATCGTGCAGAAGAGGCGGCCGAAATGGCAATTTCCAGTCCATTGCTGGAGGATATCGATCTCTCTGGTGCGCACGGCGTGTTAGTCAATATTACGGCAGGATTTGATTTGCGCCTTGATGAGTTTGAAACAGTAGGTAATACTATTCGCTCTTTTTCTTCTGACAACGCAACGGTGGTTATTGGCACATCACTTGATCCAGAGATGAATGATGAACTGCGGGTCACTGTGGTTGCAACGGGTATTGGCATGGACAAGCGCCCAGAAATCACGTTAGTAACAAATCAAAGTGCTGCAAAGACGGTTGTCGAGCACCGCTATGCAAAACAAAGCGTTGCGTCGCTCAATAAAGAGCAAAAAAGTGTGGCCATCGTGATGCATGACCATGTGTTATCAACGGATAAAGAACCTGATTATTTAGATATTCCCGCTTTCTTACGCAAACAAGCAGATTAATCCTCTGCTGTTTATTGGGTAGATCTAGTTTCTATGCTAAAGTAGGGTTGCTGTTAAATTAGCTTGATATTAATCATAAGTTATTGGAGTTGACGCGATGATCAAACAGAGGACGCTCAAACGTATTGTTAAGACAACAGGTGTTGGTTTGCATACTGGGAAAAAAGTCACTTTAACATTACGCCCGGCGCCAGCTAATAGCGGGATCATCTATCGTCGTACTGACTTGCATCCGCCCGTGGACTTCGCGGCACATGTTAAAAATGTGCGGGACACGATGTTAAGTACGTGTCTCGTCAATAACGAGGGTGTCCGTATCTCCACGGTTGAGCACCTGAACGCTGCTCTGACGGGGCTGGGTATTGATAATATTGTTATCGAGGTCAATGCACCAGAAGTGCCTATCATGGATGGCAGTGCCGCACCATTTGTTTGGTTAATATCTGAAGCAGGCATTCACTCACTAAATTGTGCAAAAAAATTCCTGCGGATTAAGAAAGCGGTGCGTGTGGAAGAGGATGATAAGTGGGCTGAGATTCGACCTTACAATGGTTATTTACTTGATTTTACTATTGATTTTAATCATCCCACTTTTGCGGCCAACACTAACAGCTTTCAGCTTGATTTTTCGGCGGAAAATTTCGTTAGTGAGATAAGCAGAGCAAGGACATTTGGTTTTTTGCGGGAAATAGAGTATTTACAATCGCGAGGGCTGTGTCTTGGTGGCTCGCTTGATTGTGCTATCGTCGTTGACGATTTTCGTGTGTTAAATGAAGAGGGGCTGCGCTTTGCAGACGAATTTGTCCGTCATAAAATGTTGGATGCCATCGGTGACTTGTTTGTCTGTGGCTATAATATTATTGGCGCTTTTTTTGCCTACAAATCGGGACATGCGCTAAATAATAAGCTTATTCGGGCGGTATTAGAACAACAGGAAGCGTGGGAGTGGGCTACTTTTAATGACGAAGCCGAACTGCCAAGCGCATTTAAAGCGCCGAATGTAGCGATAATCTAAGGCTTGGTATCACTGATTTCGTTGCCCACACGGCATACTGGCAGCCTGCGCTATTTGCTCGTCTTTGTGCACTGTATAACATTATCGGCCTGTTTTGTGACAGGGGTGTTAGCTTGGATAGCTAACAAGGATTCAGTTGCATTGATGCGTTACTTCTCAGTATTACTATTAAACATCAGTGCCAGCTAGCATGTAGTTTGCGCGGCTGGCCATCAAACCTACTTATGGACAGATTGTGACGGAATCGCTTTTATCCTGGCTACGACGAGGTAGATACATCCTCTGGCCCCCATTGTTGGTCGGCCTTGTCGTCGCAAATTTGCAATTCGCGACGATTGTACAAAGTAGTCGCCTAGTCGCCTTGGTAAGCAGGTTAAAAACATGGCGCAACTGGGTAACACGCACCGCTTACTGCCGATGCAGTATTTACTCACACGCGCGCGTGAACGTGAAGTATATTCCTTGCTTCACGATGCTAATCACTGGCAGCAGAGAGCGATCCTCCGTACTGTTCGTGGTATGTTAATCACCTCTTTCGTCAATAACGCGTTGCCATTCACCTCATCATCAACAGCGCAACTTGCTACATTACGTTGTAGCATTGACCTTCCACTGCGCATGGACTTAACAGCAGTAGTAAAATGGACGACTGACTTCATCAATCGCACTACTGCACTACAGATGCACGATTGGTTGGCAGAGTGTCATGCCATTCGTGCGGGTCCCACCAGATAATCGACGCTGGCACTGCCGTTTTCACCCTAAATGATAGTCAGCCATTCAGCGCTGTTAATTCGAGAATATATCTAATATGTTATTAAAATTATTGACAAAGATATTTAGCAGTAGCAACGACCGTACCCTACGAAAAATGAAAAGAATGGTCGATAAAATTAATCAGCTTGAGCCTCAGTTTGCCACGCTTACGGATGACCAGCTTAAAGCAAAAACGGCTGAGTTTCGTGAACGGCTCCACAACGGGGAGCGGGCGGAGGCATTTATTGACGAAGCCTACGCTACAGTGCGCGAAGCGAGTAAAAGAGTATTTGGCATGCGCCATTTCGATGTGCAACTGATTGGCGGTATGGTACTGAATGAGCGCTGCATTGCCGAAATGCGCACGGGCGAAGGTAAGACATTGACTGCCACGTTGCCGGCGTATCTCAATGCCCTTGCTGAACGTGGTGTGCATATTGTGACGGTCAACGATTACTTGGCCAGGCGTGATGCACATAACAACCGACCTCTGTTTGAATTCCTTGGCTTGTCTGTCGGCATCAATCTTCCAGGTATGACAGCGGACGAGAAACGGAGAGCTTACGCGGCAGACATCACTTACGGCACCAATAACGAGTATGGCTTTGATTATCTGCGCGATAACATGGCGTTTGCGCCGGAAGAGCGTGTTCAGAGCGAACTTTACTATGCGCTGGTTGATGAAGTCGATTCAATATTGATTGATGAAGCACGTACACCGCTCATTATCTCTGGCCCGACGGAAGACAGCTCAGAACTCTATGTGCAGATAAATAAACTGATCCCCCATCTGGTTCGCCAGGAAAAAGAGGATTCTGATAGCTATCAAGGCAGCGGGCACTTTAGTGTCGACGAAAAGGCGCGGCAGGTACATTTAACCGAGCGGGGATTAGAGCGAGTCGAGGGGCTGCTTGTCAGTGCGAGCATCATGCAGAAGGGTGAATCGCTTTACTCACCAGTGAACATTATGATCATGCATCATGTGACTGCCGCGCTGCGTGCCCATGCGCTTTTCACGCGTAATGTAGATTACATTGTGAAAGATGACGAAATCGTAATTGTGGATGAGCACACCGGTAGAACCATGCCCGGACGGCGCTGGTCGGATGGGTTGCATCAAGCTATTGAGGCAAAAGAGGGGGTTTCTATTCAGAATGAGAACCAGACCCTGGCATCGATTACCTTCCAAAACTACTTTCGCCTATATCAAAAGCTGGCAGGGATGACAGGAACGGCAGATACGGAAGCGTTTGAATTCCGTTCAATCTATAAGTTAGACACGATTGTGGTGCCCACTAACCGCCAGATGATCCGTAATGATATGGCAGATTTAATCTACATGACGGAGAAAGAGAAAATCGACGCCATTATTGAGGACATTCAGCAGCGTGCAGCCCAGGGGCAACCAATTCTTGTAGGGACGATCTCCATTGAGAAATCAGAGCTTGTCTCGCAGGCGTTGACGTGTGCGGGGATCAAACACAGCGTACTCAATGCCAAATTTCATGCCAGTGAAGCCGAGATCATTGCACAAGCGGGACGCCCAGGGGTGGTCACCATTGCGACTAATATGGCAGGGCGCGGTACTGATATTGTGCTAGGCGGAAGCTGGCAGGCTGAGATTGCTGCGCTAGAACAACCTAATGAAGCGCAAATTAACGCGATTAAGGCCGCATGGCAACAACGCCATGAAGCGGTGATTGCCGCTGGCGGATTACATATTGTTGGCACGGAACGTCATGAATCACGGCGGATTGACAATCAACTTCGCGGGCGTTCCGGACGCCAAGGGGATCCGGGTACGTCACGTTTTTATCTCTCGATGGAAGATAGCCTGATGCGCATCTTTGCCTCTGAGCGGGTAGCAAACATGATGCGTAAATTGGGTATGCAAGAAGGAGAGGCGATCGAGCACCCTTGGGTCACCAGAGCCATCGCCAATGCGCAACGTAAAGTGGAAAGCCGCAACTTCGATATCCGTAAACAGCTATTAGAGTATGATGATGTTGCTAATGATCAGCGTCGCGCCATTTATAGCCAACGCAATGAGTTATTAGAAACAGAGGATGTCAGCGAAACTATTGATAATATTCGTCAGGACGTAGTGAAAGCCACGATTGATAGCGCTATCCCGCCACAATCCTTGGAGGAGATGTGGGATATTACAGGTTTAACAGGGCGATTAAAAGAGGATTTCGATCTTGATATCCCGCTTGCTGAATGGTTGGAAAACGAACCTGAGCTACATGAAGAAACACTACGTGAACGCATTTTGGCAAGCTTACTAGAAAAATATCAGCAAAAAAAATCGCTTGTTGGCGTTAAAGTCATGCGTAGCTTTGAAAAAGGGGTAATGCTACAAACGCTGGATACCTTGTGGAAAGAGCATTTGGCCTCAATGGATTACCTGCGTCAAGGCGTACACCTGCGTGGCTATGCACAAAAAGATCCTAAGCAGGAGTATAAGCGTGAATCGTTCTCTATGTTTTCTACCATGCTTGAATCACTGAAATATGAGGTGATAACTACCTTAAGCAAGGTACAGGTGCGTGAGCCTGAAGAGGTAGAGCTAATGGCGCAACGACGTCGGGAAGAGGCCGAGCGTTTAGTCAGACAACAGAAGTTAAGCCATGAGGATAATAATACGCAGGTGGCAAGGATGTTGGCTAGAGAGACCGGAGAGAAGAAAATTGGTCGAAATGATCCCTGTCCATGTGGATCGAATAAAAAGTATAAGCAGTGTCACGGCAAACTGCTTTAATCGCTCATCCTTGGTCTCAAATGCGTGCCGGGTTATTGTGGTCCATTGTCGACGGCCGATTCGCCTCCTGGCTAACCGAGTAGGATGCGCTAAAAACACAGCAAAAAATGTAGGTATGAAACAGTTACAAGTGGCCGTAGGCATTATACGCAATCGTGAGCAACAGGTTTTCGTCGCCAAACGTCGTGCAGCAGGTTATATGGCGAACAAATGGGAGTTCCCGGGCGGTAAGATTGAACAGGGCGAATCGGCACAGGTGGGATTAAAGCGTGAACTGTTGGAAGAGACAGGTATTGTGGTTACGCATGCCAATTTTATCCAGTGTATTGAAGATAACACGCAGCCTAATCTGCTCATCACGTTACATTTCTTTCTGGTTGAGGATTGGCAGGGTGAACCTTGGGGTAAAGATGGAGAACCCACCTGCTGGCTAGATCAAGCTGATTTAGTATGGCAGAAGTTCCCACCAGCCAATGCACCCGTAATAGCACGTTTGGTCGCCAACGAAATATAGTGCGAGAGGCAGCAGTAGCCGCGTAGTAGGGCAGAGCGCTAATGATTTCGCTGGATAGATGACGACTTGTGCAAGTTGGGACCCTGTACAGGATTCTGTGTAAGCACCAGTTCGACAGAAACAGTTGTCGCTTTTTAATCGCATGAAGGATAACACAGTTCAACGACTCAATAGCCTGAGTTGTATAAATCACTTTTCTTATCTCAGATGGATAAACAAAAAACGTATTCAAATGATCCTAATTGGATAACCCGCTACGGCTAATTTGTGGATAACGACTATCCCAGGTATCACTGAATTTCTCCAGCCCCTGCAAACGCAGCCTCCTCCGTTGCCGCCTAGTACACAGCTTTCAAATCACCGGTTACCGCCTTGTCATCCTTCCATGAAACAAGGAAAACGGATTTGTTGATAACATGGCCATCATGACGCACGCTAACGACAATACAATCAAGATAGACAATGGAATATAACGGCCGCCAGCAGTCTGCCCTGCCATTCTATAACCTGCTCTTTTACCGCATCAGTCACTTTAGATATGAGCGTAGAAGAAACTTGCGATTTTTGGCTAACTCGGTAGACAGCACCTGCAATTGTTTCTCGTTCGTAATTTAACCTATTTGAATGTCAAATTGAACATAACAAAATTACACAATCTAATCTATAGGCTCAACATTACAGTACCATGCTGATTTTAACTTAATGCAGAAACTGTTCCACTTGATTTGACCTTCCAGCTTATCGAAGCCTGCAGGGAGTTCCATCTTACCTACCATGCCTAACGCCTGATGTTCCTATATGGTCATGGACCTCGGCTCGGCCAAGCAGGTTGCTGACCGTAAGAATGAAAACTTAACCTCATTTGTAGTAAAATATAAACGATCGCATACAATTTCTCGTGGTCGGTCTATCCGCATTTCCTCAACGACGCCAACTTACATACCAAAGCAGGATAAACAATTCACTGCAAGTGGGACGACTCTGTCAGTTGGCATATTCCGATTGGGTTCTGCACCTGCTGTTAGCCCTGTTCTATGTCTCATGTTGTGCGTTGGTCAACGCCTCACACAGAGGGATTAACTTCATCTTTGCTTGTCCTGTCGTTAAATAACGTAGCGCTATTTTACTCTATCAATTGCTAAATATTTATAATGCTCGGTCGATTATGAATGAAATTTATAATGTGCGTTTTTTACTGCTCGACCCCCATGGGTACGATATAATTATAATTTTACCTCATGTAAATGAGGCAGGTTATGTTTAAAAAATCAATTTCAATGCCTCAAACCGAATTACGTCGAACCTTAAAAGCGCGGCACTTAACCATGATTGCCATTGGTGGTTCTATCGGAACAGGCCTGTTTGTTGCATCGGGGGCAATCATTAGTCGAGCGGGCCCGGGGGGAGCACTCCTTGCCTACGCACTCATAGGCGTGATGGTCTATTTCTTAATGACTAGCCTCGGAGAATTGGCCGCGTTTATGCCGGTATCCGGCTCTTTCGCTACTTATGGCGCACGATATGTTGACGAGGGCTTTGGTTTTGCGCTGGGCTGGAATTACTGGTACAACTGGGCGGTCACTATTGCTGTTGATTTAGTGGCAGCGCAATTAGTCATGAGTTACTGGTTTCCTGATGTTGCCGGGTGGGTGTGGAGCGCAAGTTTCCTGTTACTCATCTTTTTACTCAATATCCTTTCTGTGCGTGGATTTGGTGAGGCTGAATATTGGTTTTCACTGGTGAAAGTCACCACCATTGTCATTTTTATTATCATTGGGTTGTGCATGGTACTGGGTATTTTAACGGGAGTGAATAATCCGGGCTGGCACAACTGGACAACGGGAAATGCCCCTTTTGTGGGCGGCTTCTCTTCAATGATTGGTGTGGCAATGATTGTGGGCTTCTCTTTTCAAGGAACCGAACTGATCGGTATTGCCGCTGGTGAATCGGAAAACCCAGAAAAGAATGTGCCGCGTGCAGTCAGGCAAATTTTTTGGCGGATCTTACTTTTTTATATTCTTGCCATCTTGGTTATTAGTCTTATCATTCCTTATACCGATAGCCGATTACTCTATACAGAATTAGAGAATATCAGCATCAGTCCATTCACGTTGGTATTTGAACATACCGGATTACTTTCAGCTGCAGCAGTAATGAATGCGGTTATTTTGACGGCCGTGCTGTCAGCGGGCAATTCGGGTCTGTATGCCTCGACCCGCATGCTTTACAACTTAGCGTTGGAGGGAAAAGCGCCGCGGATCTTCGCTCGTCTTTCTTACGGCGGTGTACCGCGCAAGGCGCTAATGGTGACGATGCTAGTGGCGGCACTCTGTTTCCTCACGTCGAAATTCAATCATCAACAGGTTTATCTTTGGTTACTTAACATGTCTGGAATGACAGGGTTTATTGCTTGGTTAGGTATCGCTATTAGCCATTATCGCTTTCGGCGTGGCTTATTGCTGCAGGGGTATAATGTCGATAATTTACCCTATCGCTCGCCACTGTTCCCCTTCGGACCCATTTTCGCCTTTGTCCTTTGTCTTATTATTACGTTGGGACAAAACTACCAGGCGTTTCTTCAGCATCAAATCGACTGGCATGGTGTTATTGCCACCTACATCGGTATTCCACTTTTTTTCATGATTTGGTTAGGATATAAAATAGTCAGTCGCACCCGCTTCATGCGCTACCAAGAGATGCAGTTTCCCGGTATGAAGAAATAGCCTATTGGTGATGGGCCGCAGTGCCATGTTCAAGCAAGCGTCATTGCCTTTTTGCTGATCTGTCCTGCGACGTTGCAACAAAATGTATTGTGCCAGCGTTACGCTGGGACGCAGTGAAACAAACGAAATGCCGCGTTGGTGGTCATGCCGGTGCTGTGCTAACACCTTGCCAACCCTGCGCTTGTTGCTGTAAGGTAAGTAACGGAATGTCTGCATCGTTGTGTTAATCAGGCTTAGGTACAGCGGTAAACGTGGTTGTCTGGTGCCATCTGCTACTGCTAAATCGCCACTATTATGATTAATTTGCAATCCTGCTTTCGACATGTTTAGCTTAGCTACCAAGTACGTTGATATACCTGTCGTAAAGCGCTGAGTAAGAATAGCTACGCTATCATCAATGTCAGCGAAAAAATGGCGCAGTTTACCTTCGCCTTAGGGGCAGCTTTTGCTAAAAGTAAATGTCTATTCGTGCGTGAGGCCAAGTGGTTAGCCAGCATGATGGACGCCCTAGCGTAAAGCTAAATTTACTTGTTAAGATCTGCAAATAGGTATCACGATAAAGTTACGCAACGTATCGACAAAAAAGCGCGTAACTAGAAGATAAAACTACGATTTATGGAGAAAAAAGATGAATCAACTGAGTCATTCAGCACTGAAGGTTTATCAAGCACTGAAGGCGCACGGATTAGAAAATCCGCTGTTAGAAGGCAAAAACCCGCTGGATGCCGCAACGCGCAAAGAAAAAATCGCGCAGCATATGACGGAAGTCCTTACATTGCTTCGGCTGGATCTTAGCGATGATAGCTTGCAGGAAACGCCTTATCGTATCGCAAAAATGTACGTTGATGAGCTATTTTCTGGTCTAAACTATGCGAATTTCCCTAAAATAACCTTAATCGACAATAAGATGCACGTTGACGAAATGATCAGCGTACGTAACATCTCGCTTTGTAGCACGTGCGAACACCATTTTATTACGATTGATGGCAAAGCCACTGTAACCTATCTGCCCAAGAAACGGCTGATTGGACTCTCCAAAATTAATCGAATCGTCCACTTTTTTTCTCGCCGCCCGCAAGTGCAGGAGCGCTTAACACAACAGATATTGATTGCCTTGCAAACGCTGCTTGACACAAAGGATGTTGCTGTATCAATCGATGCAGTGCACTATTGCGTTAAGGCTAGAGGCGCAACGGATGTGACAAGTGCAACCACCACCACATCGTTAGGGGGACGTTTTAAATCAAGCGTGCGAACGCGGAGGGAGTTTCTTAACACGCTCTACCGAAATTAATTTGCGTCGTGTATGGCGGGCAGCATGTAATCTGAGGTCGCTGCGGTGTAGTTTAGACTGTACACGGCTATCCCGCGGGATAAACGCGGTGCTGATTGCAAGTTCAAATACCAAAAAAACAGATTGATTCTGAAAAATAGGCACATGCGCTATCTTTTTACCATTTAACGTATGTGCCGACGAAACATGAGCTAAAGTAGTGCAGGTGGTTGCTTGCGCTGACCGAATAACCACGCATCCCGCCGGCATTAACACTAATAACGTTATTTAACCGTGCTACTCGCCCCCATTTAATGAATAAATTGCGTCACCACTGCCGCTACCTACGTCAGCTATTATTGTTATACTGTGTTGTCTGTGCCAAGTATGCTGCTTATAGGCCTAACGATGTGAATAGTCCGCCACCCAATTGCGTAAACAGCGCGTATGATCTTCATCCACTTAGCTGAAGATCACATTACCTCAATTAACGATAATCAATTTTTTAGGCGCGGCATCATTAGTTGACCCTGAATGGTCTCTGCAAGTTCATCTAGCGAAGGGTGGTCCGGATGCTCATGCGTAATCTCGCCCGAAAGTTGCGCTTCAGCAATGTAAGTATGAATCGTTTCACCACCATCATTCTCCATAAGAACATGATACCAAGGCGCTAGCCGCAACGCGGGATTGTTCAGCGCTTCTTCTAATTTTGGTGATTCGAGTACATATTCAGGATCAACGTCAATCACTACACCTAAAATACCCGAGAGCCGGTGTCTCACTTGTTGGCCAATACCAAACTTACTCGAAATCATTTTTTTATCCCCTACGTAAAAATCCTTAGCAAATAAATTGTGACTTGTAACGTATTTTCAACCAGTAAATGAAATTAAATTTCTGATATCGCTAAGCAACTATTTTCAATATTAAACGTGCTATAAATCTTAGTATAATAGAGTAAGTAAAAGAAGCAACCTGCGGAGGAGAGATGATAATCTTTTATAAAATATGGGCTTATGGTCGGGTACAGGGTATGGGCTTTCGCTATGCTAGTCAACAAAAAGCGCTTAAACTTGAGTGAACCGGGTATGCACGCAATCTTCCGGATGGATCTGTGGCGCTGTTGATCCAGGGGAGAGCAGAAGAGATGCAATACTTTATCACTTGGTTAAAAACTATTGGGCCACGTCATGCGCGGATCTCTAAAGTGATTGCTAAACCTGGTGATCAAGTCGAAGTATTAACTTATTTTACAATAGGTTAAAACTAAAGACACTGTACAGGTTTTGGTAGACCAGCGATTTTCGTCGCCTGTTTTGCTGGTCCATCTGGAAACAGGCGAAAAAGATATCGACTGTTGCCCTTTTCCTCGCCATATTTTTTCTTCATAGCATTGACTAATAGACGTACAGCAGGTGACATGTGATAAGTTTGGTAAAAATCACGTAAGAAATAGATGACTTCCCAATGATCTGGCGTGAGTACAATCTGCTCTTTGGCGGCAATAGCGCTAGCGATAGACGCATTCCAAGCGTGGTAATTTTTCACATAGCCCTGCGCATCAAATTGCGTGTCATCTTCTGGTTGTGTCATCTGATGTGGTCCTATTGAAAGCAATAGCGAACAGCATACGGCTTCCTTGTGCCAAAGCGAATAGTCCTTTAGCCTAATCATCCAGAATGTATTAGGCCATCGGTAATAACACAGTGCGTGACTGCTTAATTTTACCGAGATCACATCGCTTAGGCTTTACATTCCCAGCGTGCCGGCTTATAGTGCGCTCAGTCGCGGAGGGGTGGCTGAGTGGCTTAAGGCAGCGGTCTTGAAAACCGCCGATGGGAAACCATCCGGGAGTTCGAATCTCCCTCCCTCCGCCACCACATCCGCGCAGTAATCCTACTTTACCCGCCTAACCACGCCGTAATCTGCATCTGTTTCACAGGGTTTAAACAAGCATAAATGCACAGATGCTTCACATTGTCTAGCAACGACGCATTATCGTTTCTCCCATCGCCATTAACGCCCAGACTAAGGCTATTTTGCCAGTCTATTATTCACTTCAGTGCATGTAGTTAACCTCACCAGGCAGAAATATAGATGATATACCAGCGAATGTTCTGTTTCCGGCGTATGGCACTGACTAATCCGTGATGAAAGCGGCGGATATGATTTTCATTATTTTTTCATCAAGAAATGTGCTACCGATTGCTGTAAATGTGAGGGCGAGGGGAGGGGTAAACCACCAATGATTTGTTGTAATTTCTCTGTCAACGCGTCAACTGAACGGGGCGGGTAAAGTCACCCGTTGCCACCTGGGTGAATAATATCCGATGGCCCACACATACAATCTGCCGACACAACAAAGATGCTTGGGCGAGTGCCTCGGAAAGCACTAAGCCAAAGCCTTCGTAATCTGATGTTAAGATCAGTGCACGCACCTGATTCAGGGTATGTTTAATATATTGCCAAGGGGATGTACGCCAGCCGTGCCAATGGATTCGGTTAGTTAACCGATGATCGTAGAAAAAACGCTGGCATACACTTCATCTCCACCGACACCAATGATATGTAAGCTCCAGTCGCCCATTAACCGTGTGCATGTGGTTAGCAGATCAACCAACCGTTTTTGTGCTTGCCACGTAATACGACCGATATAGATAAATGTCGTCGTAGTTGTGGGCCTGGTGATAGAAAACTTGGCTGGAGAAACGGGGTTATAAATCAGCGTAACTTATTGGTCTATAAAGACTAATTTTTAACACTGTTGCATGATAAATTTGCTAATCACAAAACAGCTGTCGGCGTGTCAGTGTTTGCGTATTTTATGGTCGAGGCGGGGATATGCGGCCAAGCAATAAGCGGGATGGATTTGCGACCAGAGGAAATGCGCGCTAACAAGCTATCGGTGTGATAGCATTGTTTGTGGCTTATATAATATCGAATTAAGCGCATCAACGTTAAGGCAGCGATGAACTGCTGCAATTTGGGATTGCGGAATTTAAACTGCAAGAGCCTATACTGATTCTCGGCTAACCAAATTAAATCTGCCTCGGATCGATTACCATACAAATAGAGCAGCGTTTCAATAGCGTAATAGTCGTGCAACAGTGTGATTGTTTTATTCATCACGGCTTCGGTACCGCCCAAGCCAGAGAGTAATTCCGACACGATCAGAATTTTCATTATTGCTCCATCCGGGACTAAAGGCGCATTGGCAGCAGTCACACTATCTTGTACAGCAGGCCTTAATTACAAAAGGCGCCCACCTCAACAAATAAGATTTTCTCTTTTAAAGCGGTTTGAGTATAACAATTTTTGCGCCAGTGCAAATCACTGGGTATGGACTCAGCATGCGAAACATTTTTCTGAATATGGTATTGCTGATTCAAAATTGCTCTTGCGAGCGGCTTTGTTGAATCAATTGAACTTTTGGGTGATAGTTTGCTCCGGTCATTTCAACATGAGGACCCTATGGCAACGCAGAGGTTTAAAATAACCCACTGGTCCACGTATAACAACGCTCTCAAGCAGCGTGGATCTCTGACCATATGACTGGATGCCTCGGCAATTGCTCCCTGGACCGCCTGATCGGCGTGGTCGGTCAGACATGGCTATCACCCCTGTTCTGATGATAAAGCGCGTGGGTGCCCTTTCCCTAAGGGCTTTCCCGACTCCATTTTTAAACTGCTTGCGCTGCCGCAGCTTCATCTGGCAGTAGATAGCCCGACACATGAAATTATCTGTGCCGCGTCCTCGCGTTTCGCGCGGTACTGCACGCCAGTTAGTCGAGACAACGATTACGTTCTGTTTATGCTGTAGTAACGCTGTACTTTAGCTAAAAAGACAATTGGTATGCAATAGCGTGATATCGCTATCAACTGAAAAACAGCCTAGGTTGCGCCTTCCCTATTGCTCGCACTGTTGGTAGCCAGTCAAGGCTATTGCCTCACTTGACATGCAGGCGCTTTAATTGGTGCGATTAGACGCAATTCGCCTGTTGCTTGCAGTAGGCCTGTAAGCAGATCACGCAACATTAACAACCCAGTGCCACCTGCTGATATTGTGCGTAACGTGAGGGAGACGAACTGTGCAGGCGCAAAATCCCCTCTCTAAGTTGGCTGCAGGATAACGGTGTACAAGCCGACAACAAAACGTGCTATCTGCGTGGTGTAGTTAAAACTCAATCGGGTGTTTCAGCCTCTTTTCCCTTTGCTTCTAAAATAGAAATTTGATTTTTATCCTAATTAGTTAGTAGCCTGTGACTGGCTATGCACACTCGTACTCGGTTTCAATTAAGTATGACATAAGATATCATGACGTTGTAACGATTATCACCGCTCTTATCACCTCAAAAATGGTGTTATATGCATGATAAGGAGCTGTTTTATGAGCGATATCGATATAACTGCAACAAAAGTTTTACAATTAATGGATTTAACCACGATCAACCAAGACTATCAAGAGCAGCAAATTATTACGCTGTGTCAACAAGCGGGCACCCCTATCGGTAATTCTGCTGCTATCTGTATTTTCCCCACGCACATCAAACTGGCGCGTCAGCTACTCATAAAACAGAACACGCCGACGATAGGTATCGCTACGGTCACCAACTTTCCTTCTGGTACACACGCACTACGGCAGGTACTTGCAGAAATAGAGTGGGCTATTGTTGATGGTGCAACGGAAATTGATGTAGTGTTTCGCTGGCGTGAGCTCCTCGCGGGCGATACGCACGCCAGGTTTAGCTTGGTCAGCGCCTGCAAGCAGGCTTGTGCTCAGGCTAACGTACTGCTCAAAGTCATTATCGAATCTGGTGAATTAAAACAGGCCGCATCAATCAAACTGGCTAGCGAGGTGGCGATAGATGCGGGGGCAGATTTTATTAAAACCTCTACGGGTAAAGTGACAGTTTACGCCACTCTGGAGGCGGCACAAGTAATGCTGCTCGCCATATGTGATACAGGCGTACAACGAGATGTCGGCTTTAAAGCGCCCGGTGGCATTTGTACCCTTGAAGAAGCAATGGCTTATTTACAGCTGGCTGATGCGATGATGGGCTCACAGTGGGCTAACAGCGCGCCATTTTTGCTTTGGCTCCTCTGCGCCGCGAAATACCCTATTACAAATAGCAGGTTTTGCAAGCGATGGCAGCATAATCAGCTACTAGTTGTATTGGAACTGGACGTTACTGCTCGGTTAAGTGGCATTGTGTGCTGGCGAACTGACAGTACCGTCCTATTATTCATGACGAAATGAGGGGGAAGGGAGATGAAACGTGTTTTTATCCTGATGCTCGATTCATTCGGTATTGGCGCCAGTGCTGATGCCGATCTTTTTGGCGATAGCGGCGCCAACACGCTTGGTCATATCGCAGAAGTCTGTATGGCAGGTAAGGCAGATGTGGGACGAGAGGGTCCGCTCTACCTGCCTCACCTAACCACACTGGGTCTTGGTAAGGCGGCTCAGGGTGCGACAGGCTATTTTCCGCCCGGATTAGATCCCAATGCTGACATTGTTGGTGCTTATGGTTGGGCAAGTGAGATCTCGTCGGGTAAAGACACTTCATCCGGACACTGGGAAATTGCCGGCGTACCTGTACTATTTGAATGGGGCTATTTCAAGGAGACAGAAAACTGTTTTCCACAAGCGCTATTAGATAAGCTTGTCGCGCGTGCGCAGCTGCCTGGCTATTTGGGCAATTGCCATGCTTCAGGGACGGTCATCATTGATCAGCTCGGCGAAGCGCATATGCAGACGGGCAAGCCCATTTTCTACACGTCAGCCGATTCGGTTTTTCAAATCGCTTGTCACGAACAGACCTTCGGCTTGGAGCGGTTATATCAACTTTGCGCGATTGCTCGCGACATACTAACCCATGATGATTACAACATTGGTCGCGTAATCGCGCGTCCATTTATCGGTAGTGGGCCAGGTCACTTTCAACGCACGGGGAATCGTCACGATTTGGCAGTAGAGCCCCCTTCCGCCACCGTGTTAAAGAAGTTAGTTGATGAAAAGGGGGGAGAGGTTATATCAGTAGGCAAAATTGCGGACATATTTGCTCAGCAGGGCATTACGCAGCGGGTTAAAGCTACAGGATTGGCGGACTTATTTGACGCTACATTGGCTCAGGTGAAGCATACGCCCGATAACAGCATCGTGTTTACTAACTTTGTCGACTTTGACTCCGCATGGGGACATCGTCGTGACATTGCGGGTTATGCGGCGGGCCTAGAATTTTTCGACCGACGACTTCCGGAGTTGATGCGTCTAGTTACGAAAGACGATCTCTTAATTATTACCGCCGATCATGGCTGCGATCCAACCTGGCCTGGTAGTGATCACACCCGCGAGCAGATTCCAGTATTAATCTACAGTCCGAGTATCACGCCGCGATCGCTTGGACATCGTGAAACCTTTGCTGATATTGGGCAAACTATTGCCAGTTACTTTGCTTTATCTGCAATGACCTATGGCAGCAACATGCTGTGAAGAAAAAAAAGCAAATAATCATTTCACACCGTTGGGAAAACATAATGTCAACACCACATAACAATGCCAGACAAGGGGATTTTTCTGATACCATGCTTATGCCAGGTGATCCACTTAGAGCAAAACATATTGCCGGTACGCTGTTACATAACGCCATACAAGTGAATAACGTGCGTGGTATGCTGGGTTTTACCGGAGAGTACAAAGGTAGACGGATCTCTGTGATGGGCCATGGTATGGGGATCCCATCCTGTTCAATTTATGTCAAAGAGCTGATCACCGATTATGGGGTGCAGAAAATCATCCGCGTCGGCTCATGCGGGGCGCTCAGTCGGCAGGTAAAACTGCGTGATATTATTATTGGCATGGGTGCCTGTACCGACTCTGTTGTCAATCGTAGACGTTTCAATGGGTGTGATTTTGCCGCGATAGCCGATTATCAGCTGTTACGCTGTGCTGTGGATGCGGCTAACGCCTGTAAAGTAAAGGGCCATGGCAGTATAGCCAACACCGCTGTGCATATCGGTAATCTCTTCTCCAGTGATTTCTTTTATACTCCGGAGCCAGGCATGTTTGATGTGATGGAGAAGTATGGTGTCTTGGGTGTAGAAATGGAAGCCGCTGGCATTTACGGCGTGGCGGCGGAATTTGGCGCCAAAGCGTTAACCATCTGTACTGTCTCAGATCACATCCGAACACATGAACAGATTTGTGCTGAGGAGCGGCAAACCACCTTTGATGATATGGTGAAAATTGCGCTTGAATCTGTTTTGCTCGGAGAGAGTTCTGTATGCTAGATTTCTCATCTATCTTGCGTTACTCATGTGTTAGCGAATTAGATTACCTATCGCCTGCATAACAGATAACGCAAAAAAATAAGGCGTTGCCTGGTTCCTGGCCGCCCGCGATCTCTCTCACCATCTTGAGATCGCTTCTCATTCGTCAGGCTGTCGTGGCAGGGCCATCATTAACGATTGCTCTACAGACAGTTTGCTGCATAGAGACTGCGCAAAAATGGAGATAAAACCGTGTTAAGTTCCCTGATATGGGGCGATTTGCCAATAGATATCTCTCTCTGGCCCGGGATGCCGCTCTCGCTTAGTGGCGATGAAGTTATTCCACTTGATTACCGTGCAGGGCATTCGGGTTGGCTACTTTATGGTAGCAATTTAGATAAGCAGAGACTCAGCGATTATCAATGCCGACTAGGCACGCCGATGGTTATCGTGCATGCTTGGCGTGTTGAAGGTTACCAAGTCGTCCGCTTGGCTGGCACACTCATGCCGTCTGCGACCAGGCTAGCGCATGGGTTTGAGCTAGATGTTGCTCCACTGGGAAAAATACCCCATCCTGGCGTGCCGGGATTACTCGTCATGGGTATGGATTCAACGGCGATACAAATTGAGTGTATCGATCAAATTGCCAGATTAGCCGGCTGTGGAGAGCAAGTTGCCGCGATCACGGAAAAGGGCATGCTGGGTAAAGTGGATTTCAGGACCAGCTTGCGCCAACGTGTGGCGACACTTGCAGGTACAGATGCACAAATATTAGAGCAGGTAAAAAACGCTTTACCCCTCACGCCAGGTCTTACCGCGCTGCTAAAAAGATTGCAGGCAGCACACTGGAAGGTCGTCATCGCTTCTGGGGGATTCACCCACTATGCAAGCTATTTACAGGAAAAATTGAATCTTACTGCATTCGCCGCTAATCAACTAGAAATTGTCGATGGCAAATTAACCGGCAGATTGATTGGGCCATTAGTCGATGGCAGTTATAAAGCTAACATGCTACTAAAGCTGGCTGAACGCTATCAAATCGCGTTTGAGCAAACCGTGGCCATTGGTGATGGGGCAACCGATCTACCCATGTTGCAAGCGGCGGCAATCGGCATTGCCTTTAACGCCAAACCGAATGTGAATAAAAAAGCGCGGTTTACTATCCGCTATGCGGATCTCATGGGCGTGTATTGTATTTTAAGCGCCAATCTATTTCATGAAGAGCGCTAAAAAAGAGACATTTTGTGGCCAAAATAACTAAGCGTGCCTTTGTTTGCAATGAGTGCGGGGCTGATTATCCGCGTTGGCAGGGACAATGTAGCGCGTGTCAATGTTGGAATTGCATTACCGAAATCCCCCTCGCTCCCACATCGCTCCGTACTCACCCGCGTTACGAGGGATATGCAGGTAATGTTGCAACTCATCGGGTACAAAAATTAGCAGAAATTAGCCTACAAGCTCTGCCGCGTTTCAGTAGTGGTTTCAGTGAACTTGATCGAGTATTAGGTGGAGGTATTGTGCCAGGGAGCACCATCTTAATTGGAGGTAATCCTGGTGCTGGCAAGTCGACGCTGCTGTTGCAAACCCTATGCAAGCTGGCACCGCACCTCAACACGCTTTACGTGACGGGCGAAGAATCGCTACAACAAGTTGCGTTGCGTGCGCATCGGCTAGCACTCCCTGTTAACGATCTCAACGTCTTTTCCGCGACCAGTATCGAACAAATCTGTCACCTAGCGCAGCAAGAGCAACCACGTCTCATGGTGATAGATTCAATTCAGGTAATGCATGTAGACGAAATACAATCTACACCAGGCAGTGTGGCTCAAGTCCGGGAGTCAGCGGCGCGCTTTACGCGTTTTGCCAAAACACAGAACATCGCTGTCATCATGGTGGGCCATGTCACTAAGGATGGTACCCTTGCCGGACCTAAAGTGTTGGAGCACTGCGTCGATGCCTCTCTATTACTTAATGGCGATACTGACTCACGTTTTCGCACGCTGCGTAGCCACAAAAATCGCTTCGGTGCAGTCAATGAGCTGGGCGTTTTTGCGATGACTGAGATAGGAATGCGGGAAATCACCAATCCTTCCGCTATTTTCTTATCACGCGCCGATGAAATCACAGCGGGGAGCAGTATTGTCGTTATATGGGAAGGGACACGGCCATTATTGGTAGAAATCCAGGCATTAGTCGATCAGGCAACATCGGGTAATCCACGCCGTGTAACACTGGGTCTCGAACAGAATAGATTAACGATTTTGCTTGCAGTACTGCATCGTCACGGTGGTTTACACATGGCGGAGCAAGATGTGTTTGTCAACGTGGTGGGGGGCATCAAAGTGACAGAGACGAGTGCTGATTTGGCGCTATTGATGGCATTAGTCTCTAGCTTACGCAATCGGCCATTACCGCGGGATCTGGTGATATTTGGCGAAATTGGTCTGGCGGGCGAAATTCGTCCAGTGCCGAGTGGGCAAGAGCGTATCGCGGAAGCCGCAAAACATGGCTTTCGCCATGCGATGATACCAACAGGCAATGTGCCCAAAAGAGTACCAAACAATATGCAAGTAGCTGGGGTTAATAAGCTCACAGATGCACTATCGTTGCTGGAAACATTTTGGTGAGTCCTATATCACCAGCATCTTGTGTCGGGAGCAAATAGGTGTCGACATTTTATTATCTTAAACACGCCATTCAGCAACAAGGCCACACATTGCAACACGCTGCCGTATCCAGCAGCATGTCCAAAGGGGGTATCTCAGCCAGTTATAGTTACTTAATGGCAAAATCAAGAGCCCTAGTACGCACAAATTAGAAGCACTGCACCGTTTTCTTGGGCTGGAGTTTCCGCAGCGAAAAAAATGATTGGATTGGTATTTGGTAAATTTTATCCACTGCACACTGGCCATATCTATCTTATTCAGCGAGCCTGTAGTCAGCTGGATGAGCTACATATCATTATGGGGCACGACCAGCAGAGTGACTTGACTCTTTTCAAACAGAGTGCCATGTCGCAACAACCGACTGTGTCTGATCGATTGCGTTGGCTATTACAAACATTTAAATATCAGAAAAATATTCGCGTACATGCTTTTGATGAAGAGGGCATCGAGGGCTATCCACATGGGTGGGATCGCTGGAGTCGTGGTGTAATGAAATTTCTCGCTCAGCAGAACATTACTGCTGACTGCATCTACACCAGCGAAGAGGAAGATGCGCCGATGTATCAGCGTTACCTTGGGCTAGCGGTCAACATCATCGATCCTGGACGCTCCTTCATGAATATTCGCGGTGAACAAATTCGTCAAAAACCGTTTCGCTATTGGGAGTATGTGCCCACCGAAGTCAAGCCATTTTTTATCCGCACTGTGGCCATCCTCGGTGGAGAATCGAGTGGAAAATCGACACTTGTCAACAAGCTGGCTAGCGTTTTCAATACGAGTAGTGCCTGGGAATATGGCCGTGACTACGTTTTTTCCCATCTAGGTGGTGATGAAATGGCGTTACAATATTCTGACTACAACAAGATAGCGCTGGGTCAGTCACAATATATTGACTTTGCAGTAAAATATGCCAACAGAATCGCCTTTATAGATACGGATTTTGTTACGACACAAGCGTTTTGTATCAAACATGAGGGGCGAGAACACCCATTTATTAACGCAATGATTGAAGAGTATCGATTTGATCTCGTTATTTTGTTAGAGAACAATGTACCGTGGGTAGCAGATGGGCTAAGAAGCTTAGGTAGCGCGGTGGATAGGCACGAATTTCAGTCCCTATTAATAAAATTGTTGTGTAAAAATGGTATCCGCTACGTTCATGTCATGGAAAACGAATATGAAGCCCGTTTTTTACGCTGCATTGAGCTCATTAAAACTATGCTTGACCAATAGTCCTCTAAAGGTTATTCCGTCAGGTTGCATGTTCAACCACAGCAATTAATCGGCAACAATCAGCGGATTTTTGTGCTGATCTCATCCGACAATACACTGTGGTAAGATCGACGCCTGTGCTTTGCTCATCTCATTTGCGCAAGTTATCGGTGCTTGCTCGCATGTGGACTCTTCTAAATGAAGATCGATCGATTGAATTTGCACGACAAGTTTATCATCTTGTTTAACAAGATTTGGCACTAAGCGTAAATCGCCAAGATTACCTATGAATTTAATTCTACAATAATTCTTACCACACCACTGAAAACTCTGTTGATATTGCTTCTCACTACCGATATATTTAGCATGCCGGTTGTTCAGGGGCTGAAATTTAAATTTGGCGAGTATAAACTAAATAGACAGGGCGATTCAGGTCACCTTCGCTGATTGACTTCGCATGAAAGCGAAGCACAGGGCCGAGGCATAAGGGTGATATTTGATCATATTGTGAATCACAACCAGCAGGATCGCGTCCTGGGGAGATAGAAGCTATTTTAGGGTGTAATCTATTGGTGTGAACGCGAGAACACTCTGTTTTAAAAGAGCTTTTCCTTTTACGTAAAAGGAATAGGTAAAATTGTTCAGTAACTAGCTAATTGAGGTAATTATAGCGCGCGTTACTTTGCATAGTTACACTATGCAGTAGAGTAGTGCATCTGGGGAGGAATTTTTCTATCTTCACCGCATACCATCACTAAAAATAGTGTGCTTAAGTTAGACGGCGATGTGTTAACGTAAAGATTCGCACTATCTTCTGCTATTATTTCGCGTCAAGTCTATGTTGGCGCTAAAAACAGGCTAAAATTCGATCCTTAATTCATTCATTTATAATAGAAAAAGGCTGGTCTTAACGTGGCTCAATTTGTTTATAGCATGCACCGTGTCGGCAAAGTCGTCCCGCCCAAGCGTCATATCCTGAAAAATATCTCTTTAAGTTTTTTCCCAGGCGCCAAAATTGGTGTATTAGGATTGAATGGTGCAGGTAAATCAACGCTGTTGCGTATTATGGCAGGTATAGATAAGGATATCGAAGGGGAAGCTCGTCCTACACCTGGGCTTAAAATTGGCTACTTAGCACAGGAACCGCAGCTTAATCCTGAACATACTGTGCGCGAGGCGGTTGAAGTTGCGGTGGCGGATCTCATCCATGCACTTAAACGCTTAGAAGAGGTGTATGCGCTCTATGCAGAACCTGAAGCCGATTTCAAAAAACTGGCGGTTGAACAGGCGCGGCTGGAGGAAATTATCCAAGCGCATGATGGGCATAATCTCAACACACAGTTGGAGCGCGCGGCAGATGCGTTACGTTTGCCCGATTGGCAAGCCAGCATTGGGAACCTTTCCGGCGGGGAGCGGCGACGGGTGGCATTATGTTGTTTACTACTCGAAAAGCCAGATATGCTGTTGTTAGATGAACCCACTAACCACCTTGATGCTGAATCAGTTGCCTGGCTAGAACGGTTTTTACACGAATTTGAAGGGACTGTCGTAGCGATTACCCACGATCGCTACTTTCTTGACAATGTGGCAGACTGGATCCTTGAGCTCGACCGCGGTGAGGGAATCCCGTGGGAAGGTAATTACTCATCCTGGTTAGCTCAGAAAGAGCAGCGCTTAGCGCAAGAGGCCTCTGCTGAAGCTGCGCGGCGCAAATCCATTGCAAAAGAGCTGGAGTGGGTGCGTCAAGGTACTAAAGGGCGTCAGTCAAAAAGCAAGGCGCGCCTGAATCGCTTTGAAGAGTTAAATAGTATTGAATATCAGAGGCGTAATGAGACAAATGAGCTCTTTATTCCACCCGGTCCGCGACTAGGTGATAAGGTGCTCGAAATAACGCATCTGAGTAAGTCGTATGGTGAAAAATTACTGATTGATGATCTTTCGCTCTCTGTTCCCAAAGGGGCAATTGTGGGCATTATTGGTGCCAATGGTGCGGGGAAATCGACGCTGTTCCGCATGATCAGCGGCCGGGAGCAGCCTGATAGGGGGCAGATTACATTAGGGGAAACCGTGACCCTGGCTGCCGTAGATCAGTTTCGCGATGCGATAAACAACCAACATACGGTTTGGGAAGAGATATCTCATGGACAAGATATTATTCGTGTTGGGAACTTCGAAATGCCAAGTCGCGCCTATGTTAGTCGATTTAACTTGAAAGGCACCGATCAAGGTAAACGGGTTGGTGATCTTTCTGGTGGCGAGCGCTGCCGTCTCCATCTTGCGAAGTTGCTTCAGGTCGGCGGAAATTTGTTGTTACTCGATGAACCAACCAATGATTTGGATGTTGAGACATTGCGTGCGTTCGAAAATGCATTATTAGAATTTCCTGGAAGTGTAATGGTTATTTCACACGACCGCTGGTTTCTCGATCGTATTGCTACGCATATTGTAGATTACCAAGATGAAGGGAAAATCACTTTCTTCGAGGGCAACTTCACGGAGTATGAGCTGTTCAAGAAACAGACGCTGGGTACTGAGGCGGTGGAACCAAAACGGATGAAATATAAACGTATAAACAAGTAAGCAGCGCGGCGAAATCTCGCCTTAGAAAGGTATGTAATACGTCAGCGTGGGGATAATGACTTGACCAATTCAATCGGTTGAGTCGATCAACCGTGTTGACTGTTATGCTGCTAACGTTAGCACGCAGATGAGACAATGTGACATAATCGATGTATGTTGCTAGTCATGCCACACTATCCATGTGGTGAAATATGCAGCAAGTAGCCCATTACTTCTTAAGTACGACGCAATTTAATTATATTCTATAAGAAAAAAGTTACTGCATCTGTTATCTAGCAGCCATCCTCCAGCGCTTACTTTCTGTTAAGCACACATCCTGCAAACAGTGAAGGATGTGCGCTTGCTCGTCTTCATTACGCAACCTAGAATAAAAACTAGGTCAGGACACCTGAGCATTGCTTGAACGTTAAAAAGTAGACGAACAGAGGGTAATGGCCTTGAGAGATCTGTTTTGTCACGCGGTTATCTACTAACAGCGACATTCAGGTGAATTTAAAGTAAAGTGCCTTTTATCCTCGTGCAGGGGGTGCATTTTGCACTATCCAACATGGTAAGCCGTTCGAGACAAAAAGAAATATCACCTGCGATGAAAATATAAGCGTTAGGCGCTGATGGAAAAAGCTTAACAGTTGAGTGTATTAGCGATTGTTGGCCGTGGCTTAAAGAATGACTTTGTTCGTTATAAGTATGCACTGCATCCTTAACACAGCATAGTGATCATGGTATTAGATTTGAAGTAATGGGTAGCTCATTAAGCATAGCCTATTATCTATGCTTCGCCGAAACCGCGACTGATTGATTATAGAGGCACTTATTCACGGAGAGATAAGCCAGCGAGAGTTAAAAACCCGCCTAGGTGCTGGTATTGCGACAATCACCCGTGGTTCAAACAGCTTGAAAGAGATTTCATCCGCGTTAAAACAGTGGTTAAAAATGCAGTTACTCTTATCGACGCTAGTCTGAGGGTTTTTCATACATCCGATGCCTATGTGTAGTTAAGTTAGTTTGTCAAAATGTAAGCATAAGTAAACCGTTGAAGAGATCCGTGCCAATTTGTGGTGCATGGATTGTTAGCATCAGACGAGATCATACCTATGCTCGTGTGAACATGCGGTCTATCGTCAAGGCAGACATAGACCATCCAAGCTGATTTAACTACTTTGTTCTAAAAGACAATACCGTTAAATGCGCCTATTCTAAGCAATCTACAGTAGCAAATCGTGAATAAAATACGTTCTGTTTATGGGCTACCTCCGTAAGTATACCGCTGACAACGAACGTACTGCAGTATAGACTACCGGAATAACGCTGACATTTCGTCGTCTAACTTGTATTTAGGAATGCACAGTTGAAGTAACTATTTCACTTAGTCGCCGTTTCCAAATTTTAACCAATAGCAAATTAACTTATCTCAACACGGTAGCTAGGTCATTGACGATAACAAATGAAAAGTAAATTATCAGATTCAATAATAGGGAATGTAACGTATTAGAGGATCTTATTTGCTTGCGTGTGTCTGACAAAATAGTTACTGGATACCAGTAAATTTTTAGTTTATTACCTTAAGGTAATAATTGTGCCAATTATACAGCAAGCTGCAAGGTAAATTTATCCCGGTTTATTAGTGTAGAAGCGCAGTATTGCCATTGGTTAATTATTCTGGATTAATTGCTCTGCCCGTCATCAAACCTCAGTAAAAAGGGGGCTTTTTTGACTCCATTTTTAAACTGATGTCGCTGCCGCAGCTTCATCTGGCAGTAGATAGCCCGACACATGAAATTATCTGTGCCGATTTATCGCTAAGCGGTACGACTGATGCTCAGGCTATACCAGCTCTGATAAACTAGACCCACCGGAAAATCAGGGAAGCCTCAGCTGACGGCCCTTATTACTGCAAAGGATATAAATGGTAAACCAATGCAGAACCGAATTATCTCAATCGATTTAGGCGATAATGACATATCCTATTCACCCCAATTTGTTATGACTGGTGCAAGGGGAGAGGCCGAGATTAGATTAAAATCCACAAAGGCCGGCAATCTATTGGTAACGGCCAAATCGGGCGATCTAGTAGATACGATCACCGTGCGTTTGAGCGCTGATGCAAGAACAGCGGCTCTTGATGAAGCAAGTTTCACCTTGCCTTCCCGAGCTGCAGTAGGTGCGGTTGAAACATTTTCTTTACAGGTGAAGGGCGCTTTCGGTAACTCAGTGCCTAACATTACTGTTAATCTCTCTGCTACAAATGGTACTGAACTGAGCGAGACTTCAGTCGAAATAGATGTTCATGGTACGCTAACGGCAATATTATCGGTAAAACTTACGGCAATGCTGAGGTGACAGCCAGTGTAAATATATCTTTGGTGAAGCGTGACATGATTTTTATGCAGATAATTGGATTTAAAAAAAATAAAATCTCAATATCTTTTTCCTGCCAAGTTTGAGTTTGGCGTTCAACAGGGTTTTCTTACCACTGCATTTAAAGGAGGTCGGTTCACCATCTAAGTAAATAAAGATCAAATCAAGGTGGGCGATTTTACCTGGTCTAGCTCAGAAACAGGTGTAAAAATATCTAATGACGGCAGAGCAGAACATATTAAATTACACCTTTAAACTAAAGGTATGGACTGATTACACAAACCCTTCGGACCACTTAGTGCAGTACAGTAAGGCTAAAAACCTGCGAGTCGATAAATGCGCGTTTACCTGATGTGCAGGAGTTGACTATGGGTAAAAAAGTTCGTGGCGTAGGTGCCCTTTGTGCAGAATGGGGCGCACTCGACGTGATATTTGCAGTGTATCGGTCTTCAGACCCTAAAATTATCGTTGAAGTACACAACGGATCGACTGTAGAGGCTGGTGAAATGTTTAGTGGTTTCGCGTCTTTCTTACGTGTGGAATAGTTAATGTTTATATGCAACGGCATTACACAGTTACAGATTAATACTATAAGTAATGTGGGGACAGCACAAAAAACAGCAAGTGTAAAATGGTAAGGTGCTGTTTCCTTGCCTTCACACAGTCAGCGGATGCAAGCAGCCTTCTGCAACTAGCATCATCATCTATCTGGTGTTTATAGATTACTTTACCACTGAACAGCAACATAAAATCACCAGGCTTGGCACAGAATACTCACCGAGATAAGCGTGTCCCTAGTTTCTAGAAATTAGAAACGCTTGGTTATGCCTTCGCCTTTGATATCTGCAAGTAAAAAACGCCGGTTGACTACCGTACCAATCAGTCATTTTTTCGGCCATTTAGCACAGCAGTAAAACAAGTCAGCTGGCCGCGACGCTGCAACTTTTTTTTCTCTTTGCTCTTGATGCACTTCGAACCGACCCCATTATAAGGAGCATTGAGCGTCGCGGGCAAACGAAAGATAGCTACTTTTTATGGTAAGTACATATTTATATACTATTGTAGGGTGACCTGGCGACTTGATTGCAAAATAGTTTTAGCGGGAGATGTTTAGATGGGTAAAATTATTGGTATTGACCTAGGTACAACAAATTCGTGTATCGCAATCATGGATGGTACAAAAGCGCGCGTTTTGGAAAATGCCGAAGGCGACCGCACTACACCTTCTATTATTGCCTACACACAAGATGGTGAGATTCTGGTAGGCCAGCCTGCTAAACGTCAGGCCGTGACTAACCCGAAGAATACACTGTTTGCTATCAAGCGACTGATTGGTCGTCGCTACCAAGATGAAGAGGTGCAGCGTGATATCAAAATCATGCCCTATGCGATTGTTGAAGCGGACAACGGCGACGCTTGGTTATCGGTTAAAGAGCAAAAATTGGCCCCACCGCAGATCTCTGCAGAAGTGTTGAAAAAAATGAAGAAAACGGCTGAAGATTACCTTGGTGAAACGGTCACTGAAGCGGTAATCACCGTACCGGCTTACTTCAATGATGCCCAGCGTCAGGCAACCAAAGATGCCGGCCGTATTGCAGGGTTAGAGGTAAAACGTATCATTAATGAGCCAACTGCTGCGGCACTAGCTTACGGCCTGGATAAAGGCAAGGGTAATCACACTATTGCGGTATATGATCTGGGGGGCGGCACCTTTGATATCTCAATTATTGAAATTGATGATGTTGACGGGGAGAAAAGCTTTGAAGTGCTTGCTACCAATGGTGACACACATCTCGGTGGTGAGGATTTTGATAATCGGTTGATAAATTACCTCGTGGCTGAATTTAAAAAGGATCAAGGTATTGATCTGCATAATGACCCACTCGCGATGCAGCGGCTTAAAGAAGCAGCTGAAAAAGCGAAAATTGAACTCTCTTCTGCGCAGCAAACGGAAGTTAACTTGCCCTATATCACTGCGGATGCAGCCGGGCCCAAGCACTTTAACGTTAAACTCACCCGAGCCAAATTGGAATCATTGGTTGAAGATCTGGTCGTGCGTTCGATTGAACCATTAAAAGTAGCACTGCAAGATGCGGGTCTATCCATTACGGATATCAACGATGTCATTTTAGTTGGTGGTCAGACACGGATGCCGTTAGTGCAGGCGAAAGTCGCAGAATTTTTTGGTAAGGAGCCGCGCAAAGATGTCAATCCGGATGAGGCTGTCGCCGTAGGTGCCGCCGTGCAAGGTGGTGTATTGTCTGGCGATGTAAAAGATCTTTTGCTGCTCGACGTCACGCCGCTGTCCCTCGGCATTGAGACGATGGGTGGCGTCATGACACCGCTTATCAATAAAAACACCACCATTCCAACGCGTCACAGTCAGGTGTTTTCAACCGCAGAAGATAATCAATCCGCTGTGACCATCCATGTACTGCAGGGTGAACGTAAGCGGTCAAGTGACAACAAATCGTTAGGCCAATTTAATCTCGATGGTATTCAACCTGCGCTCCGCGGTATGCCACAGATTGAGGTCACTTTTGATATCGATGCAGACGGTATTTTACATGTTTCAGCCAAAGATAAAAACAGCGGCAGAGAGCAGAAAATTACCATTAAAGCCTCATCAGGCCTCTCTGAAGAAGAGGTTAACAAAATGGTACGCGATGCAGAAGCTAACGCCGAGTCCGATCGCAAATTTGAAGCCTTAGTCCAGGCACGTAATCAAGGTGATCAGTTGGTACACAGTACACGGAAACAGCTGGCAGAATTTGGCGATAAACTGGATGGTGCGGATAAAGGCGCCATAAAATCTGCGGTGGATGAGTTGGAGAAAGCCCTCAAGGGAGAAGATCAAGCGGCTATTGAGAGTAAAACTCAAGCGTTGATACAGGTATCGGGCAAACTAATGGAAGCCCTTCAACAGCAAGCGTCAGCAGCGGGCGCAGGTAGCGCCGAGACGGCGCAATCCGAGCGAACCGATGGTGATGCGGTGGATGCGGAGTATGAAGAAGTAAAAGACAGTAATAAATAAAATTGTCCACTGTCGGGGACAAATTAGTTATAGCGATAGCGTTGTAACTTACAAGGGTGCAGAGGATAACTCGGCGCCCTTGCGATTGTATTAAGGGCATCCCAGATGGCAAAAAATGACTATTATGAGACACTCGGTGTTTCTCGATCTGCTGACGAACGCGAGATCAAAAAAGCGTATAAAAAATTGGCAATGAAGTTTCATCCCGACCGCAATCCAGGTGATGCGGGTGCCGAAGCGAAATTTAAAGAGGTCAAAGAGGCTTACGAAATTCTTTCCGACGCACAGAAACGTGCCGCCTACGATCAGCATGGTCATGCTGCATTTGAGCAAGCGGGGATGGGCGGTGGCGGGGCTGACTTCTCTGACATTTTCAGTGATGTCTTTGGCGATATTTTCGGTGGTCGTCGCCAACAACGTGCCAGTCGAGGCGCAGATCTGTGTTACAACATGGAGCTCACACTAGAAGAAGCCGTACGTGGCACAACGAAGGAGATCCGCGTGCCTTCACTACAGGCATGTGATACCTGTCATAGTTCGGGCGTTAAACCTGGTACACAAGCACAAACTTGTTCCACCTGCCACGGTGTCGGTCAGGTGCAGATGCGGCAGGGCTTTTTCAGTGTGCAACAAACCTGTCCTACTTGTCATGGCCGCGGAAAAATTATTCCCCATCCTTGTCAGGCTTGTCGTGGCCAGGGGCGGGTTGAGAAAGCGAAGACGCTGTCGGTCAAGATCCCCACCGGGGTCAATGAGGGTGATCGTATTCGCTTGAGTGGCGAAGGTGAAGCTGGCGAGCGCGGGGCACCTGCAGGCGATCTCTACGTACAGATCTCAATTAAAAAACACCCTATCTTTGAGCGACATGAAAACAATCTGTATTGTGAAGTGCCGATTAATTTCTCAATGGCGGCCCTTGGCGGGGAAATTGAAGTGCCTACCCTAGATGGACGAATAAAATTAAAAATTCCAGCCGAAACCCAAACTGGCAAGCTCTTTCGCTTACGGGGTAAAGGCGTCAAACCGGTACGCAGCAGTGCTGTCGGTGATCTTTTGTGTCGGGTGCTTGTTGAAACACCTGTGCAGCTCAACGAGCAACAAAAAAGTTTGCTGCGCGAGTTAGGCGAAAGTCTTGCGGGGAGTAGCGGGCAGAAAAACAGTCCAAGGGCCAAAAATTTTTTTGATGGTGTGAAAAGGTTTTTCGATGATTTAACGCGTTAGCATGCTCAAGTTAGGCTTGTACTAAGAATAACGAGAGAATGGCAAACCGCAATCTCTTCTCTTCACTATTGCCTGGGTACCTATTGATAGTTGTTGCTTAGGTATGCTAGCTAACTTAAAGGGCTGATGGAAAGTCGAACCGATGACGAAAAAGAATAAACTTAGAGTCTTGTTCAAAAGTTTTGTGGAGAGTGATGCAAGTAACGGATTAGTCCTGATTATCGCCGCGATGACCGCCATCTTGCTAGCAAATAACAGTATGACTACTGTCGGCTATCATGCGCTCTTAGCGGAGCCAGTACAGATTCGCTTTAGTGATTTTAGCCTGAGTAAAAACCTGCAGCTATGGATTAATGATGCGCTAATGGCGCTCTTTTTTTTACTGATCGGCCTAGAGGTTAAACATGAGTTGATAGACGGAGAACTGGCCCATTGGCGTCAGGTGATTCTTCCCTTGGTAGCGGCCTTAGGTGGTATGGTGGTCCCTGCGCTCATTTTCTATTCACTTAACTACGACGATGCGATCGTCCGTAACGGCTGGGCTATACCTGTCGCGACCGATATCGCTTTTGCATTGGGCGTATTGGCGCTGTTGGGCAGTAGGATTCCGCCCCCGCTGAAAGTATTTCTGATGGCGCTTGCGATTATTGACGATCTAGGTGCGATTATAATTATCGCACTTTTTTACACGCATCAATTATCCTTGCTCTCGCTTGGCGTTGCTGCTGGGGCGATTGTCTTGCTTGCACTATTAAATATTTTGCAGGTACGCAATTTAGCGATCTACTTATTGGTTGGTGTTGTGTTATGGGCAGCGGTATTGAAATCGGGCGTTCATGCCACGCTCGCGGGCCTAGTGGTGGGTTTTTTTGTGCCGTTGGCAAAGCAGCACAACTACTCACCTGCAGAGCACCTGGCACACGGCTTAATGCCTTGGGTCAACTGGCTGATTTTACCGTTATTTGCTTTCGCTAATGCGGGTCTGGATCTGGCGGTACTTAGCTTCGCGGATATGATCTCGGCGGAACCACTCGGTATCGCGCTCGGGTTGGTCTGTGGCAAGCCATTAGGTATTGGTCTGTTTTGTTGGATGGCGCTAAAGTGTCGACTGTGTGCACTGCCGGAGGGCGTGTGCTTTTCCGGAATTTGCAGTATTGGCGTGTTATGTGGTATCGGTTTTACCATGTCGATCTTTATCAGCACGCTGGCTTTCGATAACCAACATGTACAGCTTAATACACTCTCTCGATTAGGTATTTTGAGCGGTTCATTGATCTCAGCTGTGGTGGGTTTTTTATTATTGAAGACGAAATTTAAGTAAATAGACTAAAAAAGCAAAAAACCGACTTTATCGTCGGTTTTAAGCAGTGTAACGAAGGTTAAACCATATTTTTAATTTGCGCTGCCAAATTCGATTTATGGCGCGCTGCTTTATTTTTATGGATCAACCCGTTTGTTGCCTGACGATCAACAATTGGCTGCATCACATTAAATGCCCCCTGCGCCGCTTCTTTATCTCCGGCCGCAATTGCTGCATAAACTTTCTTAATAAACGTGCGCATCATTGAGCGCCGACTAACATTATGTTTACGACGCTTTTCAGAGGTTAAAACGCGCTTCTTAGCTGACTTAATATTAGCCAAGGTAAAGACTCCCAATATATACTTTTAAAGACAAAACAGAGGCGGCGAACTATGCCAAGAAGACCTTGTATTGTCACTTTGTATAACAAAGCACCATATACTTTAGTTCCTTATTGCATAAATAACGTTGGAGAAGTTTATCAGTTTTTGCAATATGAATATAGCATTCAGAAGAAAAATCCTGTTGCGTAAATGATTATTGCATAAATTTGCTTTCCTCGGGCATAAGATAGGCACGAGGTGGTTAAACAAAATCACTATACGCGCTATAATACACCAATTTTGTTAACCTGAGTCGGTTATGACGTTAATCCTAAATCGTTATCCTGTTTGTCATTGGCCCCAGGGTTGCGTCCTTACTATTGGCAATTTCGATGGTGTTCATCGCGGCCATCGAGCGTTATTAAGCCATTTAAGTCGCGCGCGCGTAGATTACGGATTACCTGTTGTCGCCATGATTTTCGAACCGCAGCCCAATGAAAGGTTTACGCTGGACAGCGCGCCTGCTCGCCTCACCACGCTACGCGAAAAAGTAAAGTATTTAACGGGCGCCGGTGTAGATCACGTGGTATGTCTCCGCTTTGATCATAGGTTGGCGGAGCTTGATGCAACAAAATTCATTGAGCGCCTTTTAATTGCGCAGCTTAACGTTAAATTATTAGCCGTTGGCGATGATTTTCGCTTTGGTGCTGGGCGCGCGGGAGACTATGCATTATTGCAAGCGGCGAGTAAAGTCCATAATTTCTCGTTGTTACGCACAGAGACCTATTGTGAAAATGGCCAGCGGATCAGTAGCACGGCAATTCGTAATGCGCTTGCGGCTGGAAATTTAGCACTGGCTGAATCACTGCTTGGTCGACCTTACAGTATGTCAGGTCGAGTGATCCATGGGCATAAAATAGGGCGCACACTGGGCTTTCCGACGGCCAATTTCCTTCGGCGTAGGCGGTTGCCTGTACAGGGGGTATATACGGTTGAAGTGACTGGTAGAGCGGGAGGATGCTGGCCAGGGGTAGCGAACATTGGTGTTCGGCCAACCCTGGGCGGGACCCGTCAACAAGTAGAAGTGCATCTACTTGAGTGTAATATCGATCTCTATCGACACGCAATTGAGGTAATATTGCTTAAAAAAATTCGCCGGGAGCAACGCTTCGCTTCACTCGCTGCATTAAAGCAGCAAATCGCTGACGACGTAAACGTAGCAAGGGCATTTTTTGCTTCGACATTGCAATGCAACAGTCCAACAGGAAATAAACAATTGAATGAGTGATTATAAATCGACTTTGAACTTACCCGCTGCGACCGGGTTTCCAATGCGCGGTGATTTAGCAAAACGCGAACCGGAGATGTTACAGCGCTGGTATGACGATGGGTTATATCAGGCGATCCGCGCCGCCAAACAGGGTAAACCACTTTTTATTCTGCACGATGGCCCGCCTTATGCAAATGGTCATATCCATATTGGTCATGCGGTGAATAAAATCTTGAAAGATATTGTTGTGAAGTCAAAGGGATTGGCGGGCTTTGATGCACCTTATGTCCCTGGCTGGGACTGTCATGGATTGCCGATTGAGCACAAAGTGGAGCAGCTATTGAGTAAAACCGGGGATAACATCGGTGCTGCAGAATTTCTCGTCGCCTGTCGCCAATATGCCAGTGAGCAAATTGAAGGGCAAAAAAATGATTTTATCCGCTTGGGCGTGTTAGGCACTTGGAATCAACCCTACCTGACAATGAATTATGCCACTGAAGCCAATATTATTCGTGCACTCAGCGAGGTTGTGCGCAACGGCCACCTTTATCGAGGCTCTCGACCCGTCTACTGGTGTTTAGAGTGCCGTTCTGCTTTAGCCGAAGCAGAGGTGGAATATCAAGACAAAATATCACCTGCCATTGATGTCATCTTTGACGCTGTTGATGCAGCCGCGGTCGCCAAAAAATTTGCCATTAGTGGCCTGACTGATCCTATCGCACTGCTCATCTGGACGACAACACCCTGGACATTACCTGCAAACTGCGCCAATACCGTACATCCAGATTACCGCTATCAACTCGTGGCTATCCCGGGTCATAATCTCATTATAGCGAAAGCGTTAGTTGAAAGCGCGATGGCTCGGGCGGGCATTGCTCGCTGGCAAATATTGGGTGAGTGCGCTGGATCCGCTCTGGCGCAACTCGCCTTCAAGCACCCATTTATGCCACGCACTGCGCCGACCCTGCTTGGGGAACAAGTCACACTTGAAGCAGGTACGGGGATTGTACACACTGCGCCCGCGCATGGTGCTGATGACTATGTCCTGTGTCAAAAGCAGGGAATTGACCTGATCAACGTGGTGGCAGCGGATGGCACATTTTTATTGGGCACGTGGCCAACGCTAGATGGCATCAACGTTTTTAGCGCTAACCCGTTGGTGCTGCAGATACTTAACACCCAGCACGCGTTACTACATGCGGAAACAGTCCGGCACAGTTATCCCCACTGTTGGCGCCACAAAACTCCTATTATCTTTCGTACCACCTCGCAGTGGTTCATCAATATGGATCAACAAGGATTACGCACGCGTGCCTTAAAGGAAATTGCGCGTGTCGATTGGATACCTGCTTGGGGCCAATCACGCATTGAATCGATGGTAGCTAACCGTCCTGATTGGTGCATCTCCCGACAGCGTATTTGTGGCGTACCGATGTCGCTTTTAGTACATAAAACGACAGGTGAGATCCATCCGGCATCACCGCAGATCATGCAAAAAGTCGCTGCACAGGTGGAGCAGCGTGGTATCCAAGCATGGTGGGATCTGGATCTGCATGATTTAATTGAAGAGGTTGATCAGTATGAGAAAGTCACTGATACTCTGGATGTGTGGTTTGATTCTGGCTCGACCAGTGAAACTGTGGTGGCACAACGGCCTGAGTATCAAGGGCAGGCAGCGGACCTCTATCTAGAAGGGTCAGATCAGCACCGTGGCTGGTTTATGTCCTCGTTGATGATAGCGACGGCCATCCATGGTAAAGCACCCTACCGCCAGGTATTGACCCATGGTTTTATCGTAGATGGACAAGGGCGCAAAATGTCCAAATCCATTGGTAATACTGTCAGCCCGCAACAGGTCATTAATAACTTAGGTGCTGATATCTTCCGGCTGTGGGTGGCTTCTACAGATTACTCTGGGGAGATGGCGGTATCGGATGAAATTCTGCAACGTGCTGCGGACAGTTATCGCCGTATTCGAAATACAGCCCGTTTTTTATTGGCAAATCTGGCTGGGTTTGATCCGCAGCGCGATGCGGTGCCTGCAGATAAGATGGTGGTGCTAGATCGCTGGGCTGTCGGGCGGGCATTGGCGGCACAAGAGATGATCACCATTAGCTACCAACAATATGATTTTCATCAAGTCATTCGCCGCCTAATGCATTTTTGTTCTGTAGAGATGGGTTCATTCTATCTTGATATCATAAAAGATCGCCAATACACAGCCAAAGCTGACAGCATGGCACGTCGTAGTTGTCAAACGGCGCTGATGCACATCGTTGAAGCACTGGTACGTTGGATTGCGCCGATTCTCTCTTTCACTGCCGATGAAATTTGGCGCCATTTACCTGGTAACCGTGGGCATTACGTCTTTTGTGAAGAGTGGTATCATGGGTTATATGGCCTACAAGCGCACGAACCGATGAATGATCACTATTGGGCGGTATTACTCAACGTGCGTGCGGAGGTCAATAAACTCATCGAACAAGCACGGGCGGAAAAAAAGATTGGTAGTTCATTAGAGACCGCTGTAACGCTCTATGCGCACCCCGCTCTCGCAGAACAACTTAATGCATTAGGTGATGAGCTACGCTTTATTCTGCTTACTTCGGCGGCCACGATCGCTGCGTATACGCAGGCAGAGGCTGATGCGTACATCTGTGATACGGTAGCGGGCTTAAAAATTACGTTGCAAAAAGCGTCAGGGGAGAAGTGTGCGCGCTGTTGGCACTATACTGAAACGGTAGCCATCGATCCTGCCTATCCTGATCTATGTGCACGCTGTATAACGAATGTCATGGGTGCAGGTGAAAAGAGGAAATTTGCTTAATGAAATGGTCGCTAATATCGAGTGGTTTAGTTTGGCTCTGGTTATCCCTAGTTATCATCGCCCTCGACTTTACCAGTAAACTATGGGTAATAAACCACATGGTACTAGGGGAAACACGCCCGATTATGCCATTCGTCAATCTGCATTACGCTCATAATTATGGTGCAGCTTTCAGTTTGCTTGCGGACACAGGGGGTTGGCAGCGTTGGTTTTTTGCGGGAATTGCGTTGGGCGTTGTGGCTGCGCTACTGATTTTCATGGGGCGTAATCCAGCAAAGAATATCAATAATATTGCCAGTGCGTTAGTCATTGGTGGCGCTTTGGGCAACCTTTACGATCGTACCTATCATGGTTGGGTAGTAGACTTCATAGATTACTACTTAGGTGATTGGCACTTCGCCACGTTTAACATTGCTGACAGCGCTATCTGTATTGGCGCTGTGTTGATGTTGCTCGATGGGTTGATTAACCCAGCCAGCAGAAAACACAGTGAGCACGTGTAACCCTATGCTCAACATAGTAACGGCAACAAGCGACGTGATAGGACATACCCGTATTGCAACCGAGGATGGCGCGGAGGTTTCCTCACTGATTAGGCTGACCGAAGGCGAGACAACCACCGACTACTTCCTGGTAGTCGCGATGTATGGTCAACCCAATCCCGATCTGATCCAGCACTTTCACCGACACGCCTTTTCTTCTATCGATGCCATTGAGTGTGTAACGATTGTTGTTTGTAGCACAAAACAGGGGATTGAATTACCTCGTGTGATCCGTGGTATTGAGGGCGATTCGGTCACAGTAGATTTCAATCACCCGCTGACTTACTATAAAATTCAAGTCACGATTCAACTGATAAAAATCAATGCATAAGTGAGAGTGACAGATGCGAATAGTGCGGGCCAATCCGTGTGGCTTTTGTGCGGGGGTCGATAGAGCAATCAGCATTGTTGAGCGCGTGTTAGCGATGTATGGTGCACCCATCTATGTTCGCCACGAAGTAGTGCATAACCGTTATGTAATTGAGCAGTTGCGTCAGCGCGGCGCTATCTTCATTGAGCATCTTAACGAGGTGCCTGATGGCGCAATCCTTATCTTCTCTGCGCACGGGGTCTCTCAAGCGGTACGTGCTGAGGCGCATCAGCGCCAGCTCACCATGCTCTTTGACGCGACTTGCCCTTTAGTGACTAAAGTGCATATGAAGGTGGCACGTGCGAGTAGAAAGGGGATTGAAGCCATTCTTATCGGCCACGCCGGTCACCCGGAAGTGGCAGGCACTATGGGCCAATATAGTAATCCACAAGGGGGAATCTATCTTGTGGAATGTGTAGAGGATGTGGCTAAACTGCAAGTCAAGCGGGAAGAGCACCTCTGTTTTATGACACAAACCACGTTATCAATCGACGACACGGTTGAGATCATTGCTGCATTGCGCCAACGTTATCCAGCCATTATTGGCCCGCACAAGGATGATATTTGCTATGCGACGACGAATCGGCAGGAAGCGGTGCGTGCACTGGCACAACAAGCAGACGTTGTGTTAGTGGTTGGATCGAAAAATTCTTCTAACTCCAATCGATTGGCGGAGCTGGCACGGCGATCTGGCTGTCGAGCGTGGCTGATTGACTCGGCGGCTGATATCCAAGCCGCGTGGCTAATCGGTGCGGCGAGTGTCGGTGTCACTGCGGGGGCTTCGGCACCAGACATTCTTGTGCAGGAGGTGGTGCTCAGGTTACAAGCCTTAGGGGGACAGACCGTGGAAACACTGGCCGGCCGTGAAGAAAACATCACTTTTGAAGTGCCTAAAGTGTTGCGCGTGGCAGTCCAGCACGTTGAGTAAATAGAAATGTGTTGCCCGTTGAACAAGTTACCTGTGTGGACGTTTTTTTCTATCAACATGTTGCGACACTAATATTTCTTTCCTGCAATATTAGCGGACAGGATCAGCCGGGCTTGCGCATCTCGTACTACAACATACATGATGCCGTTTAGGCACAGATACTGGCTAACCGTGATGTGCAAAAGTGCCACAGTGGACGACATGCTGGTGTTAAGCGTCGTATTGGCGCTGTGCTCCTGTGCTTAGACCGCCATCGCTAAAACTGCTTATTACTGTACCTGGCAAATAGGTGTAACGATGTCAAACTGAACGTTGACAACAGGCGTGCTAACATGGTGCGATAGCACTGAACACTATCCGACCAGAAAGGAGAGACCGATGTGTGATATTCGCCTTGCCATTGCGGGTGTGAACGGCAGAATGGGACAACAATTAATTGCTGCTGTGCAGGCAACGCCAGGGGTGAAACTGGGTGCAGCCTTGGTACGCAAGGGGAGCACACTGGTCAATTGCGATAGCGGCGAACTAATTGGCATCGGGCGTTCAGGTATTCACTTAACCGATGATATCAGTGCGGTGGTTCACGATTTCGATCTCTTGATCGATTTCACTCGTCCGCCAGCATCGCTCGACTACCTGGCAGTGTGTCGTCAATACGCTAAGCCAGTCGTCATCGGTACCACCGGTTTTGCTGAAGCAGAGCAGCAGCAGATCCAAGCAGCTGCCGAAACGATTGGCATCGTGTTTTCTGCTAATTACAGTATGGGTGTTAATCTGCTTCTTACCCTGCTTGCCAAAACGGCGCGGGTAATTGGTCAGGATGCAGATATTGAAATCTTGGAAGCACATCATCGTAGTAAAGTGGATGCGCCCTCAGGGACGGCACTAGCGATGGGAGAGGCGATAGCGGGGGAATTTAACTGGAAATTAAGTGAATGCGCAATCTTCAGTCGTGTCGGTCACACTGAAGTTAGGCCCACACATGCGATAGGTTTTGCGACACTGCGCGCGGGAGATATTGCGGGTGAACACACCGCGATTTTCGCCAGTGAAGGTGAGCGCATTGAACTAACCCATAAGGCAACAAGTCGGGCGCCCTTTGCGGCGGGGGCGATTCGTGCTGCCAAGTGGCTGATACAGCAAAAAAGTGGGCTATATACAATGAAAGAGGTGTTAGCGCTAAAATAGCGTGCATCGCCAATTTAATATTAAAAGCGTGCTAATACTGTTATTCATATATGCCACTTTTAATACTTAAAAACACTCCCCCTCAACGACTATAAAAAAATCTTATTAACCTTTACCTACATTATTCTCGTCTCTACTGCGAATAAGGTAAAAAAAGCCAACCTCCACGCCGGTCGATTCTAGCAATTTTATTGAGAAAATACAAATAGAATAAAAAATAATTAGATCTGTTTGTAAAAACTAATAACTATTTTCATTATACTACTTTTACCTGTGCGTAGTTTTCAACTATGTAATAGTCATTAATAGGAAGGGCGATGTAAGTATACGTTATCTTAAATTTTAAAGTTGTTTTACAACCTCCCCCCTAATTTAATAGAATAACGCAGTGGAGGTTCTTCTACTACCGATCTTAGCTTATCTTGCAAAACCCACATTAGGCGTTCTATCAGGGCAATAGAAGCAAATTATAGGGTTTGACTGCCGTGTATGTCGCTCACTGCTCTAACAACACTCACCCAGGCCCCCTGAATCGAGATAGCTTAGGTTTTTATGTATAAAAATCGGTAAAATAGGCCGATGCTCCCTTCCATAGGCAAATTTATTTCGCATGCTGCTATCATGTAAGTAACCTGCTTGCTTCACCTCCCTTTAACCATCTTATTAGTAAGGAAAAAACATGCTTAGCATGATCGCTGCATTGGCGGCTAATCGAGTGATTGGTCGCGCTGACAAGCTACCTTGGCATCTCCCTGCCGATTTGGACTGGTTCAAAAAACAAACATTGCATAAACCGGTTATCATGGGACGTCAAACCTTCGCGACCCTTAACCGCCCATTACCTAATAGAATGAATATTGTGATAAGCCGTTCAGCGGTAACCCACCCGGGTGTTATTTGGGCCGTGTCACCTAGCCAGGCGTTCCGTGAGGCCGGCAATGCGGCAGAAATTATGGTCATTGGTGGCGGACAACTCTACTGCCAACTGCTCCCCTTAGCGACCCGCCTTTACTTGACCCATATTGAAGCGGAGATTGCTGGCGATATCTATTTTCCTTACTACGAACCTGCAAAGTGGCACTCACTGTATCGTGAGGACCACGCCGCAGACGATAAGCATGCTTATACGTTTCGCTTTGAGGTGTTGCAGCGGATTGAATAGCTGGAAGATACGTAAAGTGCGCATGTCATCACGCAAGGTGATTTTTTGTACTGCCCCAGTTATGGCTAGTACCTTATTTTAGGATGAATCATCATCTACGGATGTATCCAGTAAAACTTCACCAACCTGTCTTGGTCATTCCTATTTTGGCGATTTAAAGAAAGAGAAAAACTGACTTAGGTGAAAACAGCCTCTTGGCATAGGCATGAACAGTCTTATACCGGAGAATCACTCTATCACGTTTTGTACGACGCACAATAAGCCGGTGACCAAAATAGCGATGGAAGCGCGCGTAGATAGCATCCGTAAGTAAAATACCCTCTCTGGCTACTTTTTCTTCAAGTGCCTTCAGTCGCCTCATCAGCACGGTGCTTCACCCAGATGCTGATAATGTTACAGGCTTTTGATACGTTACCGCGTTCTTTGCCTAGATTCAGCAGGCACGCTTTGTGTTTAATGATGGGACCGTTAGTATGAATCATTAAAGCTACCTCCTGTTTTGTATTAAGCACCAGTTCGACAGAAACAGTTGTCGCTTTTTAATCGCATGAAGGATAACACAGTTCAACGACTCAATAGCCTGAGTTGTATAAATCACTTTTCTTATCTCAGATGGATAAACAAAAAACGTATTCAAATGATCCTAATTGGATAACCCGCTACGGCTAATTTGTGGATAACGACTATCCCAGGTATCACTGAATTTCTCCAGCCCCTGCAAACGCAGCCTCCTCCGTTGCCGCCTAGTACACAGCTTTCAAATCACCGGTTACCGCCTTGTCATCCTTCCATGAAACAAGGAAAACGGATTTGTTGATAACATGGCCATCATGACGCACGCTAACGACAATACAATCAAGATAGACAATGGAATATAACGGCCGCCAGCAGTCTGCCCTGCCATTCTATAACCTGCTCTTTTACCGCATCAGTCACTTTAGATATGAGCGTAGAAGAAACTTGCGATTTTTGGCTAACTCGGTAGACAGCACCTGCAATTGTTTCTCGTTCGTAATTTAACCTATTTGAATGTCAAATTGAACATAACAAAATTACACAATCTCATGTATAAGGCTCAGAGTAAAAAGCGCATTTGACGTTAGCTGTCCGCGTGCCACACTCGACAATTCTATCCGGCTAGGCTTGCTACATCGAATACCTGACTGCAACGCTACTTTCTACTGTTTACGCTAATACTCTCATCAACTGCTGTACCCGCCTGTTTAATGACCGCGCAGAAGTTGCAGCATATCTTCCCCTTTTTCCGCGCCTCAAGATCGCTGTTTTCCTCAGCCTCATCCAGCGACATACCTAGCTTACGCATGAAACCTTCAATTTGCTTCAATGTGCTTTCCAGCCAGGTAAGCTCTTTTGCTGTCAGTACTTCGTCTGCTCCTTGCTTATCCAGTAATGCATGCAGCTGTCGGTGATTTTCCAACGCGATTAACGCTTGGTGTAATTGACGGTCTGTCTATTGCTATTGCTGATGCTGATTGCCGCTGAGTGAGCAAGGTTACTGGTTTTTTACTCCCAATCCGTGGATTGCTCAGTGCTTCAGCTTGCACTGTTTTTTTAGCTGAAGTCGTATCAACCTGAGTTCGGCTACCTGGCGGGCTGTCACACCGTTTTTTTTTTTGCTGTTTACGAAACCATGACTGCTGATTACGCTTATCACTTTTTGTTCTTCGATGCGTCGAGCTGGCTTTAACACGCGCCCCAGACGTGGTTGATTTCATTGGTAAAACCCATTAAATGTATTTGAAAGTAGCCTAAAAAATTTAACAGAAAGTAAACTCCGTGAAAAGCTAACTCTTTAATACATTGCGCCGCGATGTAACTTAACAAGTCGTTAAGCGCTTCTGCACGATTACGGTATACTCAGCTTAAAACCTCTTTTCATGGAGTCTATCGTGCCCAGCTGGAATTACCATCTCACCCGCTTCAAAATTAGCGCATCAAATATGCGTCATCTGCCCGCTGATGAAGGGATTGAAATCGCTTTTGCTGGGCGCTCTAATGCAGGCAAATCCAGCGCACTGAATACCCTCACCCAGCAAAAAAACCTCGCACGGACGAGCAAAACACCTGGACGTACACAATTGATCAATTTATTTGAAGTCACGCCCGGATATCGGTTAGTTGACCTGCCTGGCTACGGCTACGCTCAGGTACCAGAAGCAATTAAACGCCAATGGCAGCATGCGTTAGCAGAGTATCTACAAATGCGCAAGGCATTGAAAGGCATCGTCGTGTTAATGGATATTCGCTACCCCTTGAAAGATCTCGATCATCAGATGCTGTGCTGGGCGGTGCAGCGCCAAATCCCGGTGCTTGTCTTACTGACCAAAGCAGATAAATTACCCTTTGTCGCCTGCAAACAACAGGTTGTGAAAGTGCGTGAAGCAACCTGCACACTCATGGGCGATATTCAGATTACTGCCTTTTCATCAGTAAAACGCGTAGGATTAGAGATATTGAGTGACCAATTAAATGCCTGGTTTAGCAATGAAACGTCCACGGATAGGCACAAATAAAATAAGCAAAGTAGTAGCAGTTGAGGCAGCGAAGCGTTATCCAGCGCGTCCACTGTCCCTCTGCCTGCATTTTGTCATCAACTCTGTTATTTCTGTGGCTGTAACAAGCAAGTTACTCGCCAGCAGCATAAAGTGGAACAGTATATTCAGCGACTTTTGCATGAGATAGCGCCGTAAGCACCGCTATTTCGTGAGCGTAATGTCACACAGATCCATTGGGTGGTGGCACGCCGACGTTTCTCAGTAACCAGAAAATTAAATTTTTAATCAATACGTTGCAGAACGTATTTAAAGTAAGTACTGATGCAGAAATGTCTATTGAAATCGATCCGCGTAATCTTGATATGCAACGACTTAATTTCCTCCGTGATGTGGGCTTTAATCGGTTAAGTATGGGTATTCAAGATTTTAATAAACAGGTACAGCATCAGACCAATACCATGCGCGTTACCACGCCGTTGCGAATCCGCATCGAAGCGGTAGTAATGATCTCTGGAAAAAGAAAGTAAGTTATCATCGGCACTCAGTGGCTGAAACAACTATGTTCCGGTTCAAAACACTCATGGGCGATCATCTAAGTCTGCGTGACTATGATGCGCAGGTAGGTGAGGCAATGGCGATGGTCAACGCGCTTAACAAAATGACACAGTTAGGAATCCCTAACAGTATCCGGATCGCATAACAATCAATCTACTTAGAGAGCCAGTAGTCACAAGTTCTGATTTATTCAACAAAGCCCTTATTACGCGATCACGCGATTAGATAGAGCGGGTAAGGCGGAAACTCGCGGTCAATTAACGGATTTTTCTGGCGTGTTAATTGCAGTGAAATCAACACAGCAAATTCAGGTTGCGGATGGCGCAGTGGATAATTTTACCATGACCTATGTTAATGATTATGGTGGCAGCCCAAGGTTGAGATACCCTTGTTAAGGCGACGCATATCGTGCCTGACCCATGGAGCAATAGACAAGATGAAGCGAACATCTCAGCATCATGGTAAGCAGAGCAAGTGCACCATGCATTTGGTTTGGTGTACCGTCTAAATGGTGACGGAGTGCCACTTCACTGACAGGTTGGCAAGCGGGGTTACAAAAACGGCATAAGTAGTTCATATCACCGCGTCGTACCTGGGGCAGAGGTATTCACTTCTTGTTATTCAGTTTGTTAGTACTGCTGACAACGCAGGCCTACATCGAAGGTGGAGCTTATCCTCTAGGTGCAGCCAAGCAATACGATACCGATCTGGCGCAGTTTGATTTGGTTCACATCCCTGGATCCACGGTGACGAAGTCGTGGGAGCTAGATCAAGTTTACACCACACGTGAATACTGTTATTCACCCATCACTGGGCCGCGGTGCTATTATGCTACATCATCCATGCTGCCTTCTGTCACTGCCGCCAATATGGGGCAATATTACCGTTTAAACGGTTACATTGATGTCAAAGTCGAAGTTTGGATTACGTGCTACAAAGCAATTTACGTTAACATGTTAAATATGATGAATGCGTCAAATGAATTCGAGGAGACCTGCACGCCACCTTACACTCACTTTGTCGAAACGCAAAGTGGTGCAATTGGGCGGCTCACGTTTAAAGTAGTCAAACCGATGTTAAGTGGCATCGATCTTACTGGCGTAGAGTTAGTGAAAATACTTGGTCGTAGAGGGGGACTATCCTCTGTATTGCCAACTGATCCCATTACCACTATCTCTATTCGCAGCGGTATTATTATTCCGGATAAGTGCACAATTAATGAGGGTGCGCCCATTATGGTTGAATTTAACGAAATCGCGAACACCAGTGCAAAACTCAATGGGGAAAATTATCAGAAAAAGGTGCCGATTCGGGTTAAATGTGAGGGAGGTAGCTTTGAAAACGGCAGGGTAAATATCAATTTTGCTATTAAGCCAGCAGGATCGGGGCTGGCGCGCTTTAATGCAGACTATTTGGGTACGCAGTAAAGCAGCGTAGATTGTAGCAACCTGGCTATTGTGCTTAGAAACGAGAATAACCATGTCGTCGTCCAGAATAAGTTTTATCCGTTAGCAAATTTTACAAAAAACAGTGGTACCTAGAATTTGACTGCTGCCCCGATTTGCTACTCCAGGCAGTACAATTCCCGAAGGTGAATTTGACGCGTCGGTGACAATCGTGGCTGAATTTCAATAAAACGCAGGAAAAGCGACATGGCAACGGTACGGTAGATTATGCTGCTATTAGCAGTCCTGTTATTATTCAGTCCGATGTGTTCTTTAGCGAAGGAGATCGACAACTTAGAAGGGGGTAATATGCGTTTTCATGGCACTGTCATTGCCTCTTCTTGTAGCATCGTGCCAGGCGACTAACATATTCCATTAAATTTCAATGATATTTCTGTTACAGATATCTATAAAACGGGTAAAAGCCAGTTAGTACCCTTCTCTATTCGGTTAGAATAGAGCCATCGCACGGTGTTTAGTAATGCGGTTTTCATGTTTAATGGAATAGAGAACAATCAATTACCCGATCATGTGGCCGGCGATGCAGGGTCTTCCTCCATGGCAAACGGAATTGGTTTTTTAGATAGCAACAGAAGTCAAGTGAAACTAAATCAATCGATGCATCCCGCTAGCGATTGCCACGAAGCGCATTAAACTTAGGCTATGTAAGGCCACCGTCAACTATATCATTAATTATCAGTAAGTTATGTACATACCCCATGGTAAGCCTGTTACTGTTACATTGAGCAGGTCGAAATGATTAAGCTAATATCACTGCACATTGCACCAGTCTGACACCGTTACCGACCGTAAACTCGAATCTCAATACGCTGACGTAAGAGAGGTCGAGAAGGGGAGTTAAGACCGACAAAGTGCTTAAGCGCTAATCTGTTTTCTACGCTGTTTTTTCACTTGTACTCTCTTCTAAAGGCGGGGGGACTACTCTTTAGTGTGAGCAGTAATCCCTCGCGGCGTAAACTTGCCGCCTCTTCTGGCAGATGTAAGTGGTCACACACATCCGCTAGCCAGGCAAAATCGTAGGCGTCAGGCTGTTTTGCTAACGCTGCTCTAAAACAGGTTGCAGCGCCTTGCCACTCGCCACGCCGCATCAGTAACTGGCCCAATGTGCTGTTCAGTAGCGCTGTTGGCCCCCATTGCTTTATCTGCTGCTGGAGCGCTTTTTCTAACTTTTCAGAGGCGCTAGTTAAAATACGTGGTATTAGAATAATCAGTTTCGGATTGTTATGTTTCTTCAATGCCTCCAGCAGGATCTTTTGCGCGGCATCATGGTCACTACAAGCAATCAAATGCTCAATAATAGCAACTTGTAACGTCAAATCTCGGCGATACTTGCGCTCTAAGCTGTACCAGCAGCGAATTAATCCTTCACCACCCTCGTCATCCATAATCTGTTGCATCAAACCAAGCCAGGCTTGTTGTTGTAATGTTTCTAACGCGGTTTTATTCCCAGATTCCGTTTTTATCCTGCGTGGTAAAATATCCAGCAGTGCTCGCCAGGCGCCAGTACGGCAGTAGACTTGTTCTGCCATGCGTAGCAGTTGCGGGTGATAGGGTACAATTCTTAATAATTTGTCTATGCTACGGCGCGCGGCATGATTTTCATTGCGCTCTAGCATCAGACGCACACGCATTATTTCAACCGGAAATTGGTGGTCACCAGCCAGCTCTGCTGCCCGTGCAATATGTTGATTGGCGCGTGCGGTATCGCCACGCTGTTGTGCTGCTTCAGCGGCAAGAAGATAGTTAGCTAGCGGGTTTTCTGCTAAATCCGCACTGCGGGAAAACAGCTTTTCTACTTGAAAATAATCACCCTCAGCAAGTTTCATCAGAGCCGACTGTGTATAGCACTGTGCGCGATAACGTCAGCGCTCAGAGAGCCAGCGTCGAGTACGATGACTTGTTTGCAATACGTTGCGTAAAACCCACTCCAACATTAATACCATGCATAGACTTAGCAGTAGCATGATGACTAATGCGGTCACACTGGTTTCTATATTCTAGTCGGCCGTTTGGATCAGGACATAACCTTGATGGCCTGCGATCATCGGGCCTAAAACAACGCCCGCAATCAATATGAGAAAAAAGATAAGTGATTTTAACATGATCAGCCTCCCTCGCTATCTGCTTCTAATGAAGGTAGGGCGAACAGATTACGCACGCGTGTCTGCATCAGTTTATCCAATAAAGGCGAACTTTTAAGGCTCTCAGGTAGATCAAGCGTGGTCGTTTGTTGGCTTAATGCTTCAAGCTGTGCCAAAAATGTTTTGGTTGCCGGATTATATGCATCATAAACAGCGCGGATCCAAGTGGAAACCGCCTCTAACGATTGCAAATAAATTTCGTTTTGGTGCCTGGGAATCGCTTGTGCCGCAATCAATAGACGCGAACGGATATTTTTACGCAGGTAGGTCTCTTGATCTGCTGCGAGGAAAGGAACCGAGTTCGTGCTGTCACGCCGCTTGATTGAAATAAAGCTTTCTATAAAACGATGCCAGTTTTTGTTTAGATTGTTTCGCCATTCACGCAGGGAGGATGAAATGCTGTTTTTTTGGCCCTCCATCGGAGAGTCTTCGACATATTTGTTGGCTAAAGGTAGATTATCGATATCATTTGTTAGCTGATACAGATTAAGAATCATACGATCATAATCGACCTGGTTAATGGCGGCCAGCTCGCCGAGATCCTCGGTGATTGCGCGGCGCATCTCAACCAAACTTGGATCATCCGTTTCTGCTAGTACCTGGTCAGCGCTCTTGAGCAGCACGGCAGCAGTAACAGGATCCTCCTCACTCCACAACTTCCGCCCAGCTAGCTTAATTAAATAATCTGCCTGCGCGATCGACCAGGTTTGGATGTTGTTATTAGAGATGGTATTCAATTTAACGTGTAAAGTTTCCATCTGCTGCTGTGTGGCAGTTTGCAGGCGCTGTGCCTCTGTTAAAAAACACCGCTTAAGGTAGCAATCGTGGCAGACATTTTCCCCTGCTCATCGTGACTCCGCTGATACAGCCGGTTCAGTTTCGTGCCGAGCTGTTGTAGAGTTTGCGTCTGGTTATTAATTTTCTGATGGACATAAAAAAAGTAGCTAGCGACTAAACTGACCAGTAGGCTGAGGGAAACGACATAACTTTTTTTCCAAACGCGAGGCTGAGTTTTATCATTAAGTGTGTCTTTTGGTTGCGTATGATTGGGCTCTGTTAGAGATCCCGCTTTTTGATCCGTCATGGTAGCTTATCTTATTTTTAGATTAAGAATTGAGCAATGCGTACAGTAAGGTATCATTATCTGCGCCCTGAGTTATGATAATCTTTCGCCAGCCCAACGTCGTTGCCAATATGGCAAGACGTTTGCTAACAACGACCAACCGACAGCATAATAACCAGGCTTGACGATCGGCTGGCGAAAACAGCGTAAAAAGATGTTTAAGTATCTCCCCACTGGTAACCACAATGGTATCAATATGACGGTGAAGCCACACAGTTGTCTGCTTAGCTTGGTCAGGTTGCAGGTACTGACGTTGGTAACACTGATAACATAGCACCTCTGCTCCCCGTGCCATTAACGTCTTTGCTAATAACTGCCGTCCACTATCCCCAGAGAGTATTAATGCTCGCTTGCATACTATCGTATGCAACGATGCCATTTGTATCAATCCCTCGCTTGTCGCCTCCGCGTAAGGATAGAGCACATCTTGACCGCAGGCATGTCGTAGCGCTTGGGCTGTGCTGTAACCTATTGCATAATACGCTGTTTGTGCAGGCCATGAGATAAAATTTTCTGTCAAAGCGGCATGTGCAAAGCGAACTGCTTGTTGTGATAGGACGAAAATAAGATCGCTTGCTGATAATGTAGCAAATTTTTTACTTAATACTGTTAAATCCTTTCCAGGATTAAATTTTAAGAGCGGTAAGCTCCAGGCCTTCAAGTGGTGGTGTCGAAGCCGTGCAACCAATTCACTTGCTGCTGGTTCAGGACGTGTAATTAAAATCGCCACAATAACTGACCTGTGCTCGCTAAGTAGATAAATTATCAAGAATGGCACGCGCTCCTTTTGCCAGTAAAGTCTGTGCGAGTGCTATGCCAATGGTTTCTGCTTCATGCCTTGGTCCACACTGCTCGCCACGCACGATATGATTTCCATCCGCTGAACCAACTAAACCGCGTAACCGTAAGCACTCTCCCTCAATTTGCGCAAATGCACCAATCGGGATTTGGCATCCCCCCTGAAAATAGCGATTCATTGCACGCTCTGCGTTAATACATAGCATACTATCAGCATGATTCAGGGATTGTAACTGGTTAAAAAGTGTTATATCGTCAAGTCGGTACTCAATGCCAATCGCCCCCTGGCCAGCAGCTGGAAGTAAGCTATCTGGAGAAAAAAATTCGCAGATCCTCTCCTGCAGATTGAGGCGTTTTAGTCCTGTAGCCGCCAGAATGATAGCATCGTAATCGTCTGCATCCAGTTTTGCCAAGCGGGTTGCCAGATTTCCCCGTAAGAAGCGTATATGCAGATCTGGGCGGTGGGCATAAATCTGACATTGACGCCGCAAGCTTGAGGTGCCAATGATAGCGCCGTGGGGAAGATGCTGCAAAGAGGCGAATCGATTGGAGACGAACGCATCGCGGGGATCTTCACGTTGACAAATCGCCGCCAGGCCAAGACCCGTAGGGAAGTCGACGGGAATGTCTTTCATGGAGTGCACTGCCAAATTGGCACGTCCTGAAAGCAATGCTTTTTCGAGTTCTTTAATAAAAAGCCCTTTTCCTCCAATTTTTGTCAATGCCATGTTGATGATTTTATCACCTTCGGTGACGATAGGAACAAGTTGGATCGGCGCATGTGGTTTTATAAGCTGCAATTGTTGTTGAACGTATCTGGCCTGCCACATTGCCAATGGACTATTACGCGTGGCTATCTTAATCGTTTTTTCTGCCATGATGTCACTGTAAGAAACGGACGTGACAGCCAGTTTATCACTAACACAATAATGTGGTTAGTTCAGTGATGCATATGTCGTTCTCTTACATGAAATAAGCGCCTTCATTTATTATTTCTTACTCAGTGCATTTATCTTGCTCTATCTCAAGACAAATGCATTCTGTATGATACTAACATGCCGTCAAGATGTTGTGCCTGTCGCGCTTATGTCATTAAATGTGAAAAGAGTTAGGAATTGATATTACAAATTTATCAATAGGTTTATATTTTGTCGTCTAACAAATCGGGTAATTTTTTTGCGCCTCTAATTACGCATCGATCGCGCCCTGGCAGCAACTAAGCCAGCATTTAGGCGCGTTTTTGACCTGTTACCCGCACTTTTACATTACCATCATTCCTGGTTACTTGAATAAGCTTATCCCGCATGGCATAAGCTTTTATACACCGAGCGACACACAACTGGCGTTGCTCAATGTGTTGGTTGGCACCAAGGAACCCTTAACGGAAACAGCAATGACAGATGCACGGCCCATTATTGGTATTTACTCAATGGGTAGTACGTCATCGATTGGACAGAACTGTACTTCCGATTTAGACATCTGAGTTTGCCATCAATCCTGGTTTGATCAAGCCAAATGTGACGATTTGCAGCAAAAGTGTTTACTGTTGCAAAAATGGTGCGCCACGCTGCAAGTTGATGTCAGCTTTTTTTAAATTGAAGATCGTTTTCGTTTGAACAAAAGTGGCAAATTAAGCCAGGAGGATTGCGGTTCCACCCAACACCTTTTGCTGTTAGAAGAGTTTTATCGCACGGCGGTAAAATTGGCAGGTGGGCGAATTTTGTAGAATCGGTGCCCAGCGATCAGGAGTTGCACTACGATGACTACGTGATGTCTCTATATGCGCAATGAGGTATTAGCACCTAACGAGTGGTTTGATCTCGGTGGTTTAGGTACGCTTTCTGCCGCAGAGTATTACGGCGCTGGTCTACGGCAGATCTATAAAAGTATCGATTCACCTTATAAAGCAGTATTAAAAATGCTTTTGCTAGAAGCCTACAGCTGGGAATACCCAAATACGCAACTCATTGCGGTGACGAATAAAGCGTGCGTGCATCAGGGGGAAATTGTCTGCTTTGGTCTTGAACCTTACTGTACGATGCCGGAGCGTGTTATTCACTACTTGCTTCAAGTTGGTGACAGAGCGCAGCTTGATTTTATACGGTGCTGCTTTTATTTGAAAGTGTGTGAGCAACTGACTGCGAAAGAGGGGCCGCATCACCCCTCTTGGCGGATCGAACGGGTGCGTGAAGCAAATAACAAAATTCTCAGTGCGATGATGCAGAGTATCGGAACTTGATCCGTTTCGCACGTAAAAATAATTTAAATCTCGGTGCCAGCTCACAGGATATCGGCATTCTTACCCGCAAACTCTACGCATCCTTCAAGGCACCGCCTGGCAAAGTCACTCTAATCAATCCGCAGATATCGCGCGATTTGGCGGAGACTGATCTCACTTTCATTTACGTCGATGAGGATAAGGCAAACCGCATGGACGACTATGCGATTGTCAGTCATCAGCCGATAGAGTATAGCCGTTACTTAAATAAGCTAGTGATATGGGCGGGGCTCATCGGTCTGTTGATGGATAAAACGACCTTACACCCTCGCGGGAATAGCAACTGTGATCTCGCACGATGACAGCAGCTAATCTCCGAATGTATTGAGTTACGTCTATCCAGTAGCCGACAATCAGCGGAACACTTCAAAGCCATCCGCGTCTCTGGCCAAACCTGGAGGATATTTTTTGAGCCGTTGAGTGGGGCGGTGTTAAAGTTAGAAAACGCCATATGGTGGTATTGCCAACAATAAACTGCACAGCCTATATGTGAGGTTACAATTGGGTTGCTCTAAACTGCCCACTATTGTAAATGACTATGCTAGCGCAGGTATCATCCGATTCTTTTTTTAAAATTGCCAATATGATCAATGTGTTAATATTTACATCCTGGATGAAGCTAATCGTGTGGAAATTTATCATCATTGCGGTGGAACAAGATTTAGTGTCTGATGTGAGTCGTTTTTATCCTTCTTTCACAGTGATATTTCCTATATATCCAGCTTTGCTAATTTTAACTTAGCCGCAATTTTATCAGATTGTGCACGTTGAAGGCGGTTGTCAAATTATTCCGTTTACCAGCTGACCAGCTGCATATCTCTACGCGACAATGTCGATCGGTGTAATGTCCAGGATTATTATCCGCCCCATCATCCCCATCATCTAATATAACATAAATAGTATTATTCACTACAAGCAACCGATGCTCTCCTAGCACGTCCGTGCGATTCAATACCAGATATTGGTTTTTCTACCTCTAATAACGTAGGCTGTGATATTCTTAAAACAGATGTGATTGCTTTCATTGAGCTTACCGCAGTGATAAGTAACGCAGTGTGTTCTAGAAAGAATGATATTCACAATGAAACGTATTTTATTAGCATCTCTGATAGCAATAATGGTAACTAGCGCGGTAGGATGTGGACTAAAAGGTCCTCTCTCTTTCCCAAAAAAGCAAAAACCGCCACAATCCAACGTAAATACTGCTGTAACTGACATTAAATCAGGTGAAACAACATTATTACCCTGAATAAAACAGCCCTAGCGGAGCATCCATCATGCAGTTTTCAAAAATGCACAGTTTAGGTAATGACTTCATGATTGTGGATGGCGTGACGCAAAATGTGTTTTTTTCGGCAGATATTGTGTGTCGATTAGCAGATCGTCATTACGGTGTAGGTTTCGAACAGTTATTGGTGGTTGAACCCCCTTACGATCCCGATCTCGACTTTCATTACCGTATCTATAATGCGGATGGCAGCGAGGTAGCGCAATGTGGTAACGGAGCACGCTGTTTTGCTAAATTTGTTCGCATGAAAAGATTGACCAGTAAAAAAGAGATCCGTATTAGCACGCAAAATGGTTGTACGATCCTCACGATAAAGGAGGATGAAAGAATACGTATCAATATGGGTGAACCCAATTTCGAACCGCATCAAATCCCTTTTAACGCAATGAAAAGAGAGATTTTTTACTTACAGCGCATCCTCAGTCAAACGGTAATGTTCAGTGCTGTTTCTATAGGAAACCCTCACTGTGTCATTACGGTAGAAAGTGTAGCAAATGCCCCCGTGACCCAGTTAGGCCCGACGCTGGAGCAGCATAAACGTTTTCCCCAACGTGTAAATGTCGGATTTATGGAAGTGATTAACCCTCAGCATATTCTCTTGCGTGTTTGGGAGCGCGGTACGGGAGAAACGTTAGCCTGTGGTAGCGGCGCCTGTGCTGCAGTCGCCTGTGGTATTGAGCAAGGTGTATTGGACGCGCAAGTACAAGTAGATCTCCCGGGAGGATCATTACATATCTTTTGGCAAGGCGCAGGTAATCCACTCTATATGACAGGTTCAGCAGTGCATGTTTACGATGGAAATATTCGTCTATGAAGCAAGTTGAAGAGCAAGATGGCAATACGCGTTTACTGAATGACATGGCTGTGAGTGAATGGTTGCGTCAACATCCAGATTTTTTTATTCGTAATCCTAGCCAGGTTCAGCAGATGGTAGTGCCACATCCTGTGCGTGGCAGCATCTCTTTAGTCGAGTGGTAAATGTCACGCGCTATCGTCAGCAAATTAAGCAACTCAGAGAAGAGATCACGCTTTTATTACAGCAAGGCGTGGCCAATCATCGACTATTCGAGGCATTGATTATGGTGCAAAAACAGTTGGCGACTGCGCCGAGTTTGGCAGAAACGCTGCATCGATTAAGTAAATGGGCCAAGCGTATCGATTTAATGGGAGCGACAATTCGTCTCTTTAGTGATCGTTGGCGTATTGGGCCGCCTTCAGATTTTGCACATCTAGCCATTACGCCGACACAGTTTGAATCATTACAAGCACGTTATTTTCGTGAAGAGTTACAGTATCTTGGCAAACTCAATCGGCCAGAGTTGCATCTGCTGCTACCGGATACAACGGCAATTGGTTCAATTACGATGTCACTGTTAGGTGAACAAGGCGATTTAGGCGTACTGATCTTTAGCAGCAGTGATAGCACGCATTTCCAGCCCGATTCCGGCACATTGGTGTTGTGCCACTTGGCAAATATCATTCCCGATTTTTTAGCGAAATGGATTGAGCGGATGTGAAAACATTGTCTCCACTGCAACAGGAGATCGATCTATTTGTGCAGAGCCTTGCAGTAGAACGCGGTTGCAGTCCGCACACATGTCAAAATTATCTAAGGCACTTAACTAAAGTGCGGAAGATGGCAGTCAAGTTATCTGTTGCAACTTGGTGCCAGTTACAACCAGCGCATGTGCAGGTCTTCGCGCTTCAGAGCCGCAAGCAGGGATTACATTCCAATAGCATCGCGCTGCGGTTATCGGCTTTGCGCACGTTTCTACATTGGCAAATTCAGCGCGGTATCATGCAAGTCAACCCCGCCAAACAGATCAGTGCACCGCGCGCCCCGTGCCATCTACCGAAAAATTTGGATGTTGATACGGTAGAGCAATTACTGGATATCAATGGCAGTGATCCGTTAGCTATTCGCGATCGTGCTATGTTGGAACTCGTTTACGGTGCGGGTCTCCGCTTAGCCGAGTTGGTGAATCTTAATTGCCAGCATATTGAACACGATACGGGCGAAGTGTGGGTAATGGGTAAAGGCCGCAAGGAGCGTCGTTTACCCATTGGGCAAATGGCCTATCATTGGTTGCAACAATGGCTATCGCTACGCGAGACCTTTGCACCTAAAGACAATGCACTATTTATCTCCAATTTAGGGAAACGCATTTCGCCACGTAATGTACAAAAACGGTTTGCACAGTGGGGCATTAGGCAGCGTGTACCCAGCCATATTCATCCACATCGCTTGCGTCATTCGTTTGCTACCCACTTACTTGAATCCAGCGGTGATTTGCGTGGTGTACAGGAATTATTGGGCCATCGCCGCCTCTCTACAACACAAATCTATACGCACTTGGATTTTCAACATCTCGCTGCGGTTTATGATGCGGCGCACCCACGTGCAAAACGGGAAAAAAGCTGATGCAGTTCCATCGTCCCTTGACAACGGTAAAGGCACTGACTTTCGATCTAGACGATACATTGTATGATAATCGTCAGGTGATAAAAAAAACTCTGGCAGAGACACACGCCGCGCTGCAGCAAGCGCATCCCGCGCTAGCAGATTATAGTTACCAGGCGTATGAAGCTGTTTCTGTGGCAATACGTGCGCAGTATCCGGAACTCTACCATGATCCCACCGCGTGGCGTCTCCATGTGCTACAACAGATCTTGCTCGGTGTGGGGATGTCGCCAGCGCAGGCTGAACAGTGTGCTGATGATATTATGCTGGTATTCCAATATTGGCGAAATCAAATTACCATTACTAATGAAACGCATGCGGTTCTGGCCGCGTTGGCGGAAAAACTGCCGCTAGCAGTGATCACGAATGGTAACGCTCAGCCAGCACGGTTTAATCTGCACAGTTACTTCCAATTTATTCTGCACGCCGGTCTCGATGGTAGGGCGAAACCTTGGCAGGATATGTATCATCAAGCGACACAGCGTTTAGGGGTCGCCCCGGAAAATATTTTACATGTCGGTGACGATCTGCTGACAGATGTTGCTGGCAGTTTACGTTACGGCATGCAGGCGTGCTGGATCAATCCCTATGGCGCAACATTAGCGCTAAACATGGAGCAGAATAGCTATCCCCATGTAGAAATAACACAGCTATCATCGTTGCTGGGTGTGCTATAATAACTGTTTTTATACACAGTACTTGATGATTAACCCACAGCGGAAATGCGATGTGATGGATGTTTCAGCGTTAACTGGTGAATTAAATGATAAACAACGCGCCGCTGTCACAGCACCGCGTGGCAATATGTTGGTGTTAGCTGGCGCAGGCAGTGGCAAGACACGCGTTTTGGTACACCGTATTGCCTGGTTATTGAAAGTAGAAGCGTGCGCGCCCTGGTCGATTATAGCCGTTACGTTCACTAACAAAGCCGCGACAGAGATGCGTCATCGTATTGAAAATTTACTTGGTGATCAACTGCGTGGCATGTGGATTGGCACATTTCACGGGCTTGCACATCGCTTATTACGTGCTCACTATCTTGATGTAGGACTACCGCAGGATTTCCAAATTCTAGATAGCGAAGATCAATTGCGGCTACTAAAAAGAGTATTAAAAGCGTTAAATCTGGATGAAAAACAGTGGGTACCGCGTCAAGCGATGTGGTACATCAATGATAAAAAAGATCAGGGTTTACGCCCTAAGCATATTGAAACGTATCACAATCCAGTAGAGCAGACATGGTTGCGTCTCTATCAGGCCTATCAACAGGCGTGTGATCGCGCTGGATTAGTGGATTTCGCTGAACTATTACTTCGTGCACACGAATTACTATTAAACAATGCCGCCATTCTCGCGTTCTATCGCGAACGCTTCACCAATATCTTAGTTGATGAATTCCAGGACACCAACAGCATTCAATATGCGTGGATTCGACTACTGGCCGGTGAGAGTGGCAACGTGATGATTGTGGGTGATGATGACCAATCTATCTATGGCTGGCGTGGCGCACAGGCGGGTAATATTCAACTTTTTTTAAGTGATTTTCCGGACGCTAGCACCATCCGTCTTGAGCAAAATTACCGCTCGACCAACACCATCCTCAAAGCGGCTAACGCACTGATTGCGAATAATGCTAACCGGCTGGGCAAAAATTTGTGGACAGCTAGCGATGATGGTGCCGCCATTGCAATTTATAGTGCTTTTAATGAATTAGATGAGGCCCGCTTTGTGACTAGCCGCATCGCGCAGTGGCGTGATAGTGGCCAGGCACTAAAAGCATGCGCCATCCTTTATCGAAGCAATGCCCAATCGCGCGTGCTTGAAGAGACGCTATTACGGTGCAATTTACCTTACCGAATTTATGGTGGTATGCGGTTCTTTGAGCGTCAGGAGGTCAAAGATGCGCTGGCCTATTTACGCTTAATGGCCAATGGCAATGATGACACGGCTTTTGAACGCGTAGTAAATACGCCAGCTCGTGGTATTGGTGGACGGACGCTGGACGTCGTGCGGCAGACGGCCCGCGAACGGCAAAGCACGTTATGGAGCGCCAGTGACGCGTTACTGCGTGAAGGGATCTTTGTCGGGCGCGCCGCAGCGGCATTACAACGCTTCATGGAGTTGATTGCTACGTTAAAACGCGAAACAGCCGACCTGATGCTACATGAGCAAACGGATCGTGTCATCAGCGATTCGGGTTTACGTATGATGTATCAGCAGGAGGGTGGCGAGAAGGGGCAAGGGCGCCTGGACAACCTAGCAGAGCTCGTGACGGCAACACGCCAATTTAGCTATCAGGATGACGAGAGTGATTTGCTACCGTTACAGGCGTTTTTATCCCATGCAGCGTTAGAATCGGGAGAAAATCAGGTGGATAGGTGGCAGGATGCAGTCCAGTTGATGACGCTGCATGCGGCCAAAGGGCTGGAGTTTCGTCAAGTGTTTATCGTGGGTATGGAAGAGGGGGTGTTTCCTAGTCAAATGTCACTGGATGAGGTGGGACGATTAGAGGAGGAGCGCCGCCTTGCTTATGTGGGTATTACCCGTGCCAGGCAGGCGTTGACGTTAACCTGGGCTGAATCACGCCGCTTATATGGCAAAGAGGTGTGCCATCGTCCATCACGCTTTATTCAGGAGTTGCCGGAAGCGTGTATTGAAGAGGTGAGGCTACGGGCAACAGTCAGTCGACCGATGGCGGCCAAGCGTCCAGCATCTTCACTGACAGGTTGTAAGTTTACACTTGGCGATCGCGTACGCCACGCTAAGTTTGGCCAAGGTAGAGTAATAAATATTGAAGGCAGCGGTGATCATTGTCGAGTACAGGTCGCCTTTGAAGGGCAAGGCGTGAAGTGGCTAGTGCTGTCCTATGCGCGACTAGAAAAAGTATAGCCTGTCCGCCTTGCTTGACGCTCTTTTTGACTCGGCGTAACATGAGCCAACTTACAAATCTGCGCAATAACGCGTGTCAGGATATCCGCGCAACATTGGGGTTTTTGTTCAACGTGATATTCTCTTAGAGATTGCCATTCCGCTGATACGTTGATTCGATTAGCGTCTTGCCATTGCCAGAGCGCCGCTGATCACCTGTCTAATTTTGACTATGTATTATCGATTATGGTATATAGCGATAGTTTGCCAGCGCCAAATGCAGAGGGTTTGCTATGTTAAATGCATTTAAATTAGAACAAAAGCGTCTTGCCCGTTTGGATACGGATGAGGGGCAAGGCCGATTGACTGAAGCAGTCTGGCTAGATTTGATGGAACCGGAAACCGATGAGCGTGAACGTCTGAGCCAGGAATTAAACCAAAGCTTGGCTACGCGTCCAGAGCTAGAGGATATCGAGGCATCAGCACGTTTTTTTGAAGATGAAGATGGCTTACATGTTCATTCACTGTTTTTTTACCAAGATACAGAAGATCATGCAGGCAATGCGACGGTGGCTTTTACCATTCGCGATGGGCGCCTTTACACGCTACGCGAACGGGAACTACCTGCCTTTCGTCTTTATCGTATGCGGGCGCGTAGTCAAACGCTGATTGATGGTAATGCCTATGAGATATTGTTAGATCTGTTTGAAACAAAAATTGAGCAAGTGGCTGACGAGATTGAAAGCATTTACAGTGAACTAGAAAAACTAAGTTTGATAATCATGGAAGGTAAACAGGGTGAAGAGTATGATCAGGCTTTATCTCGGTTGGCGGGACTTGAGGACATTGGTTGGAAGGCCCGTCTTTGTCTGATGGATACCCAACGTGCGCTCAGTTTTTTAATGCGCAAGGCACGACTGCCAGTAGAGCAACTAGAACAGGCACGTGAAGTGCTACACGATATTGAGTCTCTGTTACCGCACAACGAATTGCTATTTCAGAAAGTCAATTTTTTGATGCAGGCGGCAATGGGGTTTGTCAATATTGAACAAAACCGCATCATCAAAATATTTTCTGTTGTTTCCGTTGTTTTTTTACCGCCCACCTTAGTTGCCTCAAGCTACGGCATGAACTTCGTATTTATGCCGGAGCTGAAATGGATTTTTGGCTACCCGGCGGCTATCTGCCTAATGGTGACTGCGGGCTTGGCGCCTTACCTCTATTTTAAACGGAGAAAGTGGCTGTAAATAACGTAGGTTTAACGTCGTGGTAGCGCAGTGTTACTACGGCTGTTGCTAGCCAGCAGCTTAATGCACATTAGGAAATTGGATGCATCTCGGCTATTTCGTTGTTGGAACACACTGATTAGCTATTGGCTTTTCTATTGGCTGCTGTAAGTATTTATTGATCAGGGATAATCACACATTTTTCGATGCCGGATCATCAAAATGCAATGCACATTTCAGAACAAACCTGTTTGTAAGCGCTGTTTTTTTACGGGTAATGGTGGCAATTTACAGAAGGGAAATGGGAGGAGCAGATATTGATGTTTTTTATTTGGTGCATTAAGCTCAATTTAACTTGTTTTCGTAAATCAGAATAAATCGCTGCGCTGAGAAGAAAAACAGGCTGCTTGCACGCGCTACTTGTCGGCAAATCCCGGATAAATGCGCTTAACTGGTAAGACCTGCCAGAAATGAGAGAGGATTTTTATCCGGGTCGGGATTCGCTGGTTTTCTGTATAGTGAGAGAGAGTGTGGGGTAGGTAGCTTGCGTTTGCTTTAAATTTAACATGCAGAAAGCGCCGTTACCGCATCGGTGAGGGTGGAGGAGGGCGCTGTGGGCGTGGTCCCCCGTTTTGTAACGTGCATAAAAAGTAAAATACTTTCCCGCCAGAGTAACAAGTGTTTTAATACACTGAGTTTTTTGGTGCAGATTATCAGTAAAGAAAGTAATTTTGTATTATCTCAGAGTTAAGCTGACGGATACGGGTTATTTATACAAGTGTTTGTGAGATGACATCTAGTTCAGATTTTTTTCTGTCCAGCCCCGTTTACCATCAAGTAACGTTGCCATTCGCGTCCGCCCGCAGCACATTTTTCCCTGATGAGTTCGTTCATTATTGTAATACCACAACAGTTGTCCAGATCCGTGTGTAGGTTTTGCCGACCTCCATATAACTTCTTGCGGAACAGTGCATCAAGCAGCGCGGATGCGTCCTAACCGCGCTTTGGTGACGTCGTAACATAATTTATGTGTGTCTTTTAGGAGACAAATAATCGACACCACACCTGCCGCCCCATCGCGGCTGTCATCAGTCTCAACTCATCGACACAGTGAGCGAGGCACTCAGCCATCTTTTTCAGTTGGCGCTCATCACGGAGCTCTGTCTGATAGATTAATAACAGGCTCTGTGCCCGCTCCGAAAATTGTCGGCTGGTGACTTGTTCACCAAAATAGTGGTATGCTGCATCAGGGATCCTGATGCACTTCATCAAAAATGAATACTTCCCCTTTAAGTACCAATTGGGCGAACCCACGTTCGTGCACAATCTGATCCGCAAGGAATAGATGGTGGTTAATAATAACAATATTAGCTTCTATAGCTTATTTACGGGGCTTTAACAACATAACAATCTTTAAAAGTTGCTGGTTATGTTCGATGACTTCTGCGACCGCCGCCGCCATCTGTTGCTAGGCGTGTGGCGGACTAAAGCTTGCTATTGCTTTAGCAAGTGCACCGTCTGCCTGAAAATCATCAAGCATGCCTCCCACACGTTTTATCGTTCACTTTCGCTAGGCCCTGTTTGCTGCCAATAGTAATTGTAAATCGCCGTCAGCATACTCGAATAGCCCATATTTAGCGATAAGTTTTACATAATCTATGTGTTAGCTCGCGTTAGGCTACCTAACCGATGTGCGCTATTGCGCAAATACCCACCATTGACACGCTAGTGGAAGCTTTCCGCATGGTAACCGTAGATTATTGCCGTAGTTGCCGTTAGAATGTCTCCTATTAAATTGCTTTCGCCTACCGACGGTAACTATGTTAGATATTTTACCCCTGACCTATTCTACGGATGCGCTCACTAACTACTTCAGTAAACTTGCGCACCTGCCTTGGGCGATTTTGCTCTCGTCAGGTCAAGCGACACAAGGTCGTTTTGATATTATGGTGGCAGATCCTTGCGCTACTCTCATCACCCAAGGCAGAAAAACCACGATTTATAAAAATGGACAACAAACGATTTCGGCACACGATCCGTTGACATTGTTGCAGCACACTCTAGCCCACTTCAATTTTTCGGCTAGGATTGACGACAATTTACCTTTTCAGGGGGGTGCACTCGGTCTGTTTGGTTATGATCTGGGACGATGCTGGGAAGTACTTCCTACAATCGCGCAGCAAGATTTAGTGACACCCGACATGGCAATAGGTATCTATCATTGGGCACTCATTGCGGATCACCATCTACATAGACTAACGTTGGTGAGCCAATTTTCTTGCCAGGCAGTGTATCAATGGCTAACAAAGCTCATGCCACCGCCCACAAGCGCACCTTTTGCCCTCCATTCTGACTGGCAATCCTCCACGCCGTATAAGCAGTATCAACAACAGTTTGCTACTATTCAGGCATTAATCCATGCAGGAGATTGCTATCAAGTTAATTTAGCGCAACGTTTTCAGGCCAACTATGCTGGAGATGAATGGCAAGCATTTTGCTTGTTAAATAAACAAAATCGTGCCGCCTTTAGCGCCTTTATTCGTCTGGAAAACAGTGTAATTTTAAGCCTGTCACCCGAGCGATTTCTCTTGCTTGATCAGCACGAAATTGAATCGCGACCGATTAAGGGTACCCGTCCCCGTCTGCAAGAGGTGTCAGCAGATGCGTTACAAGCCGAACAGCTGTCTGCTTCTACAAAGGATCGCGCAGAAAATTTAATGATCGTCGATCTCATGCGTAATGACATTGGACGCGTCGCTATACCAGGGAGTGTTTTTGTCAGCAAGCTTTTTAGTGTGGAGGCCTTGCCAGCAGTTTATCATCTAGTCAGTACGATTAAAGCACGCCTTAAACCCGATCTCACCGCTTGCGATCTATTGCGTGCGTGTTTCCCCGGCGGATCCATTACCGGCGCACCTAAGATTCGCGCTATGCAGATTATCGACCAGCTAGAGCCTTTTCGTAGAAACGCCTGGTGTGGCAGCATCGGCTATATTAGTGCCTGTGGGCGGATGGACAGTAACATTGCTATCCGTACACTCATCGCCGAAAAACAGACACTCTTTTGTGCCGCTGGCGGGGGTATTGTCGCTGATAGTGATGTTGAAAGTGAATACCAAGAGACTTACGACAAGTTAAAATGCATTTTACCCGTGCTCTCTGCTAAATGAACGATGGAAAAATCGTCATGAAATCATTTAGTGATGGTTATACACGTAAAAGTGGACAATTCACCTCTGTTCACTGTTGGACATTGCGCTCTTCAACCGCATTCGCTGCATTTTCCCTATAAATCTGTTAATTGGTACTAGGTTCTCCTGTTATGGTAGATACAATATTGCTTAATATATCGTCCTCTATTCTTATTTTTAGCTTATCGGTTTATGTAATGTTTTAGAAACATCCTTATATTTATTTCTGGTGACGAATTTTCTGTTAAGTCGTGTGCGTTCGACCGTATTTCTCCCTTTAACACGTGAAAACTAAGAACAAATTAACTTATTGATATTAGTGGAACGATTGTCATAGTAAATCAAGCATAATATTCAATGCATATTGAATGCTAGGCTGATGCAGTTCTACTGATAATGCTTGGCTTTTTACTGACATGAATACAATTTGACTCTCATGGGGCTTTGTTGAATGAATCAGAACTTGTGACTACTGGTCTTCTAAGTAGATTGATTGTTATGCGATCCGGATACTGTTAGGGATTCCTAACTGTGTCATTTTGTTAAGCGCGTTGACCATCGCCATTGCCTCACCTACCTGCGCATCATAGTCACACAGACTTAGATGATCGCCCATGAGTGTTTTGAACCGGAACACAGTGGTTTCAGCCACTGGAAGAATCAGCGGTCTTATCTTCTTTCTCAGCAGGGCATCATGACAGTAGCGGGTATTGTATTTATCAGAGCTGGTATAGCCTGAGCATCAGTCGTACCGTTTAACGATAAATCGGCACAGATAATTTCATGTGTCGGGCTATCTACTGCCACAGAGGTGATAGCCATGTCTGACCGACCACGCCGCCCAGGCGGTCCAGGGAGCAATTGCCGAGGCATCCAGTCATATGGTCAGAGATCCGCGCTGCTTGAGAGCGTTGTTATACGTGGACCAGTGGGTTATTTTAAACTTCTGCGTTGCCATAGGGTCCTCATGTTGAAATGACGCGAGCAAACCATCACCCAAAAGTTCAATCTATTTAACAAAGCCACAAAATTGATTAACATAAGATTAGCATTTTTATTGGCATAAAAATATTGCATTTGACAATCTAATGCAGGTTAATAACAATTTCGTATTGCCATGCTGGCATATTCAGCATTACAGATTACTCTGCGCCATGCAAGAGAATATGATCAAAGAAAAAGGGTTATGATGCAATACTTCTATCAATTATCTAAAACAACTGCGGCCTGGTTAGCCTTGGCTTGCTCGGCACTCATTTTAATTGTGCTAGCGTTGTGGTTTCAGCATGTTGATGGCCATCAGCCTTGTAAAATGTGTATTTACGAACGTTGTGCAGTTTTAGTCATTATGCTGGCGGGGCTGATAGGATCATTGGCACCACAATCCATCTTACGGTTTTTTGCCCTGTTTTTTTGGCTAGTCGGTTCATTATTTGGTCTAGGATTGACCTTGAAGCAGACCTATAGCACACTTACTCCCCCAATCTTTGCTACCTGTAGTCTTGTGTTCCCCTTTCCCTCCTGGCTACCGTTAGATACTTGGCTACCTTCTGTGTTCTCTGTGACCAGCTTATGTAGTAACAAACAGTGGTACTTCTTACAGCTAAGTATGCCTCAGTGGTTAGCCATTATCTTCGCTGTCTATTTATCGGTTGCGCTTGTAGTGACAGCGTCACAATTTTTACGGTGGCGACAGCGAAACCGTGTCAGTAATTAACGGCACTACAGAGATAATATGGACTTCCCAATCCGTCACTTCGTGCTTGTGTACAGCGATAAATTTTACTGAAATACCCCATGCGTACATTGCCTTTTTTGAACTAGTGAGCAGTGGATCCCATTCAGGGAGCGGTCTATTCTCCGCTAACAAACGATATGCACAAGTTTGCGGCAGCTAAGCAAAATCGGTAATTTTTTCACGGGTGAGTTGAATACACCTAGGCTCATATTTAAATTGACGCACATAATGACGGCATCGACGTGTTTTTATGTTTAATTGATTCCGGTGATATTGGTGTAATAAATTTCATCACTATCTGCATCTTGCAGCTTGTTTAAACAGCAACGACCACAACCATCACATAGTGTTTCCTACTCACTCTCATCCATTTGCTGCAATGATTTCGTTTGCCAAAAAGCCGCATCTTTCATGTTTTCTTCGAAAAATAGTAAGTCAATTAATCTAGGCGAGATAGATAGCACCTGGCATGCTCATAAAAGCCGGGTTGCCGTTTGATAACAAACTAAACCAAGCACCAACGTGCCGCACGATTGCAAACCGCCCACACCTTGTGGTGTGCCCGTTAGCATGATATTACAAGAAAAGATTGTAAAAAAATAAGTTATCCATGAAATTAACGGCAGAATTAGGTAGATCATCTTACTACTCGATTCATGTTGCCATATCTCTCCACTAACAGCGAGTATCAATATCGTATTTTGCGGCACGCCAATAAAATCCTCTTGTGCAATAAAACCGGATACTGGACAAGCGTTATCAAACCCTTTTGCTCTTTCCCAAGGTAAGCCAGCCCGCTTCAAACGTCATTTGCCTGCTTCAGCATTGTGCCAATTAAAACAGCTAATTCCACTTTGTGATGAACACTATCCTGTGTCGATGGAAATGCAACTGACTGATTAAAATGATAAAGTAATTTTAGGTTTAATAAAGAATATGGGCTCGTCGCTCTGTTGACTGCTTATTTCCACAATATGATCTAGATAATTGCTACTCAGTCTACACACACAACTTTGGCTACTGAATAGTTTAGAGGTTCCCCTTGCCAATTATCATGATAGTACATATTACCTTTCCCGATCCCATTGGCTTTAATGGTGTTATTTAATGCTGAGTATAAAGGATGCACTGACATAAATCGCCAACGCTATATCTCATGCTACCACAATAGGTTTTTGTATTATTCACTTAACCACGTTTTGCTAATCACTTTTAACTAAACAACCGCTACCACTAGGATATATTAGTACCGCACCATGTTGTATATGACGGGATTTAAGCAGAGTTAACCTCTGACATTAATTAGCAAATAGTGTAATAAAGGAGATGAGGACGCATTTAAATTCTTTTCTTAGCTTAATTATTCGCGTAACAATAGTGAATGTATCGATAGTAAATAAAATAGTATACGCTTTTATTCTTCAATCACACAGAAGGGTATAAACATAAAATCACGATGACTAACGTTAGTTTACTCTTATCCAGTAAGAGTACTTAAAAAATTAAGCCGTACTGATTTATAGTACGCTATTCATTATGTATTTGTTTTTCAAAATTTAATCTATTGTTGGCAATGATACCATCTACTGTATAGGGGCTTTGTTAAATAGATTGAACTTTTGGGTGATGGTTTGCTCGCGTCATTTCAACATGAGGACCCTATGGCAACGCAGAAGTTTAAAATAACCCACTGGTCCACGTATAACAACGCTCTCAAGCAGCGCGGATCTCTGACCATATGACTGGATGCCTCGGCAATTGCTCCCTGGACCGCCTGGGCGGCGTGGTCGGTCAGACATGGCTATCACCTCTGTGGCAGTAGATAGCCCGACACATGAAATTATCTGTGCCGATTTATCGTTAAACGGTACGACTGATGCTCAGGCTATACCAGCTCTGATAAATACAATACCCGCTACTGTCATGATGCCCTGCTGAGAAAGAAGATAAGACCGCTGATTCTTCCAGTGGCTGAAACCACTGTGTTCCGGTTCAAAACACTCATGGGCGATCATCTAAGTCTGTGTGACTATGATGCGCAGGTAGGTGAGGCAATGGCGATGGTCAACGCGCTTAACAAAATGACACAGTTAGGAATCCCTAACAGTATCCGGATCGCATAACAATCAATCTACTTAGAAGACCAGTAGTCACAAGTTCTGATTTATTCAACAAAGCCTCTTTAACGTTAAGTCTGCGGGATACGCAATGAACAAATCGTTAAATTATCAATTCATTTTTAGTGACATTTCGTCATTAAATATCATATCAATCGAATAATAATAATTTTTATGCTTAACTGCAAATAGTCCTAAATCGTATTGTATTAGTGCCTAAACACAATTTACCGGACCATTAACGTTTTGTTTAGTTAACTCACCTATTTATGGATCAAATATTAGGCGCTAGTATATGAAGATGCATATTACCATTTTCCCTATTAGATGTTGAATGGAACGATCAAAAAAAATATTTGGTTTCTTTTACTATAAACCTATAAGACCTTTTCTAGTCAATCGAGTGCCTGATGGAAATATTCTTTGACCCGACAGTTTGGGTCGGTCTGGTAACACTGGTCGTTTTAGAGATTGTACTCGGTATTGATAACTTGGTATTTATCGCCATTTTGTCCGATAAGTTACCGGCCAAGTTGCAAGATAGGGCACGTGTCGTTGGCTTGTCACTCGCCCTGTTGATGCGCTTGGGATTATTGTCACTCATCTCATGGCTGGCAACGTTAACAAAACCGTTATTTACGCTGTTTACCTTTACTTTCTCTGGTCGTGACCTCATGCTGTTGATGGGGGGCATTTTTTTGCTCTTTAAAGCCACAGTAGAACTGCATGAACGATTGGATAATGCTCACTTAGCAGCGCGCAGTAATAGAAATAATGTTACCTTTACCGCTGTAATCACCCAGATTGTGGTGTTGGATGCCATTTTTTCACTTGACGCAATCATTACTGCTGTTGGTATTGTGAATCATTTGCCCGTCATGATGCTGGCGGTGATCATCGCGATGATGATCATGCTATTAGCTTCTAGATTACTTACTCAATTTATCAATGCACACCCAACAGTCGTTGTACTGTGTCTCAGTTTTTTGTTGATGATCGGACTCAGCCTTATAGCTGAGGGATTGGGTTTTGCTATTCCGAAAACCTACTTATATGCAGCTATTGGCTTCTCTATCCTTATTGAATCTTTTAATCAAATTGCACGGAGTAATTTTATTCGTCATCAGGCACGGCGCCCGATGCGCGAACGTACGGCAGAAGCTATTCTGCGTTTAATGGGTGAACGCCGAAATACGCTCTCATCCACCAGTAATTTTGAGCAGGTAGTAATAGATACTACGCCGCGTGAGGCCTTCAATGATGAGGAGCGTTTCATGATGAGCGGTGTATTAACGCTTGCTTCCCGCTCGTTACGCAGCATCATGACGCCACGTAGCGAAGTCTCATGGGTGGATGCAACAGCTTCTCTTGGGAACATTCGGCGGCAACTGTTAGATACGCCACATAGTCTTTTCCCGGTTTGTCGCGGTGAATTGGATGAATTGATTGGTGTTGTACGGGCGAAAGAGCTGTTAGTTGCACTTGATCATGGTGTAGATATTGAGATATTTGCCGCGGCTACGCCACCCTATGTTGTGCCAGAAACGTTGCAGCCGTTAAATTTACTCACTGTATTACGCCAGATAAAAGGGGGCTTTGTTATCGTTAGTAACGAATTTGGTGTCGTGCAAGGCATCATTACACCACTGGATATTCTTGAGGCGATTGCAGGTGAGTTTCCTGATGAGGATGAAACTCCAGATGTGATAGCAGACGATCAAGGTTGGTTAGTGAAAGGGGGAACAGATCTGCACTCTTTGCAACAGATGTTAGACATTCACACGCTGGTAAGGCCGGGCGAAAATTATGCGTCGTTGGCCGGGTTGTTAATTGCCAAGCGAGGCAAGCTACCTACGCCAGGTGAAAGGCTTTCAATTCCGCCGTTGAGTTTCACTATTTTGGAAGTGACTGATTACCGTATTGACCTGGTCAGCATTGTCAAAGAGTCAACACAGGATGAAGAGGCGACGATGTAACGGCGAATATAAGTGCTGTTTTTGCCCACCATACAGGGGGCAAAAACCTTATCAATCACATAACACTTTTAATGCAAGGCCACCCTGTGAGGTTTCGCGGTATTTTGCATTCATATCTTTACTTATTTCGTACATAGTTTCGATGACTCTGTCAAGAGATACACAGGGCGCGCTAGTACGGCGCAGTGCCATCCGAGCAGAATTTAATCGCTACAGGGAACTTGAACTTGTCCCGCAACCGCATCACATGTCAAACCTAAATTTTGCTCCATACCGATCTCAGCAGCGATATAGACCTGTTCGGGGCTTCCGCCCAACAATTCGGCCACACCTACCTCACCTTGACAACCTACCTCAGCGTAAGAAATCGTGGGCTTCATCCTATAGAGAGAGCCAATAGTGCTTTCGATCAAGAAGTAGGGTATTAATATTGGGATATCAACAGGTTCGACAAAGTCGATTATAGTAAGCCAAGACGGCTGGAATAATGCCGCATGCGCCATTCGTGGGGGCGGTCACTACGCGCCCACCTGCGACATTCTCTTCGTTGACTGCCAATGCATACATATTCACCCAATCAATGGCATTCATTGGATCCGTAGAATATTTATTCGTGGCTGTCAGCAGCCGATGCAGGGCTGCAGCACGCCGAGGCACACGCAGCGGGCCAGGTAGTACTCCTTCAGCGTGTAAACCCTGGTCGATACAGTCATTCATCACCTGCCAAATACGCTGCAAATAATGGACGATCTACTCATGGCTATGCAGTGCTAACTCATTTTTCAAGGCAAGCCAGAGAGTGATAGCCAGGTGACGTGGCAGTGTATTAAAAGATCTGCAGCAGAGCGGTCAGAATAAGGGACTTGAGGAAGATCTAATAATGGCCGATCAAAATTCTCCTCATCTCAACATGAGGACCCTATGGCAACGCAGAAGTTTAAAATAACCCACTGGTCCACGTATAACAACGCTCTCAAGCAGCGCGGATCTCTGACCATATGACTGGATGCCTCGGCAATTGCTCCCTGGACCGCCTGGGCGGCGTGGTCGGTCAGACATGGCTATCACCTCTGTGGCAGTAGATAGCCCGACACATGAAATTATCTGTGCCGATTTATCGTTAAACGGTACGACTGACGCTCAGGCTATACCAGCTCTGATAAATACAATACCCGCTACTGTCATGATGCCCTGCTGAGAAAGAAGATAAGACCGCTGATTCTTCCAGTGGCTGAAACCACTGTGTTCCGGTTCAAAACACTCATGGGCGATCATCTAAGTCTGTGTGACTATGATGCGCAGGTAGGTGAGGCAATGGCGATGGTCAACGCGCTTAACAAAATGACACAGTTAGGAATCCCTAACAGTATCCGGATCGCATAACAATCAATCTACTTAGAGGGCCCGTAGTCACAAGTTCTGAGTTATTCAACAAAGCCCAACAACGGATGATTCTTGATCCACCTATGCTATATCAATGATTAATGAGTGCCCCATGCTGAGGCGTAATGTCACTGTTTTTAAAATTAATCATGTACGATTGGGACAATAGGCAGAACATTAAGCATACCAATTAAATTGTAAGATCAACACGACATGGTGTTGAAAGCAATTTCATTAACGGCTCAAATTAAAGCACGATAGGAATATTAGAAGAGAGATTAAATGCGTGAGTGCACACAATAGTAGAAGTTCAGTTAGCTGTAGCAAATTAACCAAAAAAATGAAATATAGGCTATGATTTTGGTAAAAATGGTCAATATTATCTTTACTTTTCATGTAGATTATCAGGCTTGATTTAAGCAACTCCCGCACCCATACTCACGGGAGTAGCCATTTATGGCGTATTTAATGGTTAATCTTTTCGTGTCACACTTTCACTATTGCTGAATATTAGTCACAGGATTGAATCTAAAAGATGGCAAAAATGACGATCGACTTTAAAGGGGGTAATTTTACACTCTCTGTGATCTATCTCTATAATACCGAATCTAAGGTGTTACACAACGCATTGATGGAAAAAATCAACCAGGCTCCCGAATTTTTAAAGCATGCCCCGGTTGTGGTCAATATAAGTGCGCTATCTGATCCTGACTGGCAGCGGATAGAAGAGATCATCGTGCATACCGGGCTACGTATTATCGGTGTGAGTGGTGTAAAAGATCCTAAATTAAAACAGCTTATTACATTACGTGGGTTACCCATCCTTTCAGAAGGTAGCCCGCCGCGCTCAGCTGCAGTGAAAGACAGAAGTAAAACTATTGCAAAATCGCGTATTGTGACCTCTCCTGTTCGCTCTGGCCAACAAATCTACGCACGCCACGGTGATTTAATCGTGGTAAATAATGTAAGTGTGGGGGCTGAATTAATTGCAGATGGCAATATCCACGTTTATGGTTCACTGCGCGGTCGTGCACTTGCAGGCGCTAGCGGTGATGATACTTGTCAGATATTCTGCTCTAATCTAGCTGCAGAACTACTTTCTATCGCAGGGAAATATTGGATGACGGAGCAGATTCCTGCGGCTTTAATGGGTAAATCTGCTCATTTACGTTTTGTGGATGGTGAATTCGTCATTCATATACTTTAATTTTGCTCCTTTCAGGGAGATTTACTCTATGTCCCGCATTATTGTTGTTACATCCGGCAAGGGGGGCGTTGGTAAGACCACATCCAGCGCAGCCATCGCCACTGGACTTGCACAAAAAGGTCACAAAAGTGTCGTGATTGATTTCGACATTGGATTACGCAATCTTGATTTAATCATGGGCTGTGAGCGCCGGGTGGTCTATGATTTTATTAATGTTATTCAAAGTGATGCCACACTGAACCAAGCACTTATCCGTGACAAACGTACCGAAAATTTATTTGTTTTACCTGCATCGCAAACACGCGATAAAGAGGCATTAACCCGTAAGGGCGTTGAAAACGTACTTAATTCACTCGACGCTATGGCATTTGAATTTATTATTTGTGATTCACCTGCAGGAATAGAAACTGGCGCTTTAATGGCGCTCTATTTTGCTGACGAAGCAATTATCACTACCAACCCTGAAATCTCCTCTGTACGTGATTCTGATCGTATTTTGGGCATTATCGCCTCAAAATCGCAACGGGCAGAATCGGCACAAGAGCCGATTAAAGAACATCTGTTACTCACTCGCTACAATCCACTGCGCGTTAACCGTGGTGATATGTTAAGTATGGAAGATGTCCTGGAGATCTTGTGCATTCCTCTTATTGGTGTTATTCCAGAGGATCAATCTGTACTGCGTGCCTCCAATCAGGGTGAACCCGTAATCCACGATACCGCCTCCAACGCAGGTCAAGCTTATGCAGATACGGTCGCGCGTTTGCTTGGCGAACAGCGTCCCTTCCGTTTTATTGAGGAAGAGAAAAAAGGCTTTCTCAAACGTCTGTTTGGGGGATAACCACTTATGGCACTTCTTGATTTCTTTCTGTCACGTAAAAAAAATACTGCCAATATTGCCAGAGAGCGATTACAAATTATCGTTGCAGAACGTCGGCGTTACGCAAATCAACCTCACTATTTACCGCAGCTAAAACGTGACATTTTGGAAGTGATTTGTCGTTATGTGAAGATCGATGCCAACATGGTCAAAGTGCAATTCGAGCAACGTGAGGATGATATCTCCATCCTCGAGTTGAATGTTACGTTGCCGGAAAAAGAGGAACATTAGTGTTTTTTTTTTCATCACTACTCTGGTGTAACGCGTTGACAATCTTCGTCTGCATAAGCTGACCACGCCAGCCGTCCAGTAGCTCGGGAAGCGTGACAGTGGGTGATAATTGCCAATAATAATTGAGTAACTGATTAATTTGCCGCCGCGAGGCCAGTAGCTCGGTGCTTAAACCAGATTGCTCACTGACCTGCTTAACAATTGCCTTGACTGCATGATACATGGCTTGGTAATCGACATGGCTTGTTAGATTAGCTGGGGGAAGCATGAGCTGTGCTTCCGTTAACGCCGCTACCTCTGTCATTATCGCGATGATCTGCTCACCATAAACACGAATTTCGCGGCCATTTAACCCTGCTTTGAGCAGTTGCTCCATTGTATCCGGCAACTGCCGCGACAGATTCAATATGTGCTCCTCGCGGAGCACGAAGTTGATAGCGATATTCTGTGTACGCGCAATCGTTATACGCCATGTTGCTAAACGCGTTAGCGCAGCAAATTGACGCTCATTCAGTTGTCCATGTAGCGTAATATCACGCCACGCTTCTGTAACAGGCAATCTGACTGAGCGCCTTGTACACAGTAACAGACACTCACTATGTGCTGCGGAAAGCACATTCGCCGCCTCACATCGAGCGACAAGTTCATGTGCAATCGGCAGGAGATAAGCGACATCTGCTGCCGCATAACGGCACTGTTTTTCGGTAAGCGGTCGGGCTAGCCAATTGGTGCGCACTTCGGATTTATCCAACGTTATTTGCATATAGTAATTCACCATAGCAGCAAAACCCCACGACAACGGGTGGCCGAGAAACGCCGCCAAAATTTGTGTATCTATGGTTGGATTAGGTAAAACCGAAAATTGATGTAAAAAAAGTTCGAGATCCTCTCCCCCTGCATGTAAAAATTTTACCACCGAACCATCGCTCAGCAGCGCAATAAATGGCTGCCAATGCGTGATGGTCAGTGGATCGATGAGTATCACTTGCTGACCATCAAAGAGTTGAATCAATCCCACTTGCGGGTAATAGGTGCGGGTGCGTACAAATTCCGTATCTAATGCTAATGCCTTTTTATTTCGCACATATCGACAAACTTCTTCCAGCTGTGTATCTGTTGTAATCAATTGATAATTCACTGCTTACGCCCGTTTTCACTTTAATAAATTTCCCCTAGCTCCATATTAGGGAACTAAGATTGTTTGCTTCTTGATCGGGCCAGCATTGAAGTAACCACACGGCGCTCGTCCCCAATAGCCTTCGCGATGAGGTCCGTTACCATACCATAGCCAGGGCACAACCGGTTGCGGCGGTGCAATGATTTGTTTGCTGATCTGCCAGCGTTGCACCCCACGTACACTGATCACCAAATAAAGATATTTTATTTTACCTATCTGACCCTGCTGAGTGCCTTTTATGTTGCCGACCACAGTAACGTAGCGGCCGTGAAAATCATCGGGTTCTACAGACCCAGGCAAATCAGCATAAATACGGCTTGTTGAGAAATGTTGGGCGGGCCCCCCTCATCAAGTGGATGTGCCACAATCTCCAATCGGGTTACCCCTTGATGATTTGCTAACATTGACCACACGTCCACCAAAACGCGCTTCTTGACCGACAAACAAGCGCTGGCTGCGTCATCACGCGAGCCAGATCTTGCTGCGGTGCTGGTGAAATGCTCTTTATTGATTGCATCGGGAATTGTCACACAGCCTGTTAACAGAAAAGCAATCACTGCCAACATCCTTGTGTAATACTGGACTAATGTCTGTATATTATCTCCCCACTCCACGGATAGCATTGAAACCGCAAATAAAAATAGCCAACGTTTAAGTTCTGCCTTGGGGCTTTTGGGCGATATCGTTACGTAAATAGCTTACTGTTACTTGCTCTGCCGTCGTCACTCTACCCTCTTCGACGGCGCGAGTAGCAAATGGCAGTATGTCCAGCGCATGCGGCAGCAGAGGAGTTATTGTCGCTGTTAACGTCAGCGCGTGACCAGCGTAGAGCTGGGGATAAGCTTGCCAACCAGAGCCTGCTATCGTCCACTCACCTGTCAAACGCTGCATCCGCGCACAAGCTTGTACAGGTAATAAAACATGCTCTCCATCCAGCACTTGCCAGCCATCATTGACGTCATAACAATACTCCGCCCAGTATACTTCGCCCATTCTGGCATCCACCGCAACCAGTACCTGCCGCGCGTTTATCATGCGTCCGGCACCTTGCGCTAGCATCGCCAACGTCGATATACCAACGATGGGTAGCATAGCACCATACGCTAGCCCTTGAGCAACACTCGTTGCAACGCGCACGCCAGTAAAACTGCCCGGCCCACAACCAAACGCCAGCACATCCAGTTGTTGTAATTTAAGGTTAGCTATATTTAGTACTTCGTCAATTAACGGTAGAATACGCTGTGCATGCTTTTGCTGAGCCATTTCGGTACGTTCAAATGTGCGACCAGCGGATAAAAGCGCTACTGAGCACGCTTCCGTAGCGGTATCCAGTGCTAAGATTTGCCAAAACATGATCTCTCCGTTCAAAAGCGTTTTGAATAAGGCAAGATTAGCATAGCATCGTTAGTCATTTGCAAATAAAAGGATCAATACCTTGACAGTTACAAGCGACCATTCTTGATTTAAAGGTTCATCTGGAGTAGCAAAAGGCAGTCTATGAATAATGACTAAAGACAAAATATCACCGCGCATATCGACACCATCCCAAAAACTACTCGTGGCAACCAGTACCGCGTCACCGGCTTAAACAAAGGACTTCATCAACGCTTTTTGACTCCACTTTCCCTGCACAAGGACTGGAAAAGCGATGCGTTGCTGTAGCTGTTCAGCTAACTCGTGGATCATTTGATGAGAGGCACAGAGAAAAAAAACAGCGCCCATGGTTAGCTTCTACTAATGGCTACATCAGCTGCGCTAGATCACGACTTTGCTGTGGCGATATGGGTGGCAAGAAGCGCGGTACATAAAGTAGTGCCTGATGCGCATAATTAAACGGACTATCAAGTATCAATTGTTCCGCCGTCGCAAGCCCCATGTGTTCAGAAAAATGTACCAAGGTTTGATTCACGGAGAGTGTTGCCGAAGCAAAAATCCAACTCGCACCATACTGACGGTAAATAGCATCGAATTGCTCTGCGACAGCGAGGGGGAGTCAGAGCTAAAATGACATGTGCCAGTTTTTGTATAGGTGTTGAATCCTTATACAAAACTGAACGTGGGGTTGTTGACTATGCGGTTGAATGCCGTGTACAGGGTCATCAGCGGACCAGTAATGAAGTGCGTGTTTATCTCTGTCAGTGGAGTGCGCTCCATCTGGCAGCGGCATGACCTGGAGAACTGCCGTAAGCGACTGAAGGCACTTGAAGAAAAAGTAGCCAGAGAGGGTATTTTACTTACGGATGCTATCTACGCGCGCTTCCATAAAACTATTTTGCAGGAATTTTATCAGCTCATGTTCCGCAAGAAGTTATATGGAGGTCGGCAAAACCTACACACGGATCTGGACAACTGTTGTGGTATTACAATAATGAACGAACTCATCAGGGAAAAATGTGCTGCGGGCGGACGCGAATGGCAACGTTACTTGATGGTAAACGGGGCTGGACAGAAAAAAATCTGAACTAGATGTCATCTCACAAACACTTGTATAAATAACCCGTATCCGTCAGCTTAACTCTGAGATAATACAAATAAACGAATTATATGTTGTTAGGCGTGTAGGCAATACACTAATACATTGTTGCTAAGTCAGCAGCGATATTTTTTGTCTCTTCCAAATAGATATCACTCTCTTTGTAATCTTTAGGCAACTGTTCCAGGCTGGTAAGGCTTTTTTTGCCTTCAGCCTGATAGCGCGCATTGATCAATTTTAAATGTAAATCCGCCTCGTCTCGATTCTCCTTTTCACGTTTTGCATAATTAAGTGACACGCACTTGTTCGCTTTGAATAACCTATTTTTCTTCTCAATATATTGATTAATATATGCTAACTCGCGATTGTGCACACTGCGTGCCACATGTTGCGCAGTGAGTTGAGACACCCAGCGATAGATGTCATCCTGTTTCTCAAAACAGACCGCGCTGATGCTATCCCATGGCAACGCATTATCTTCATATTTTTCGCCGGTTTCTGTTATCTCTTTGGCCGAGGGAAGTAATAAATGCGGCGTAACCCCTTTGCGCTGGGTACTATCCCCATTTATACGATAAAATTTTTGAATTGTATATTTTAGTGACCCCAGCATCGGCCAATTTGGACGTAACATATAGTCATAAATCCGGTTTAACGTTCTATATTGCTGCACTGTACCTTTACCAAAAGTCGGCTCGCCCACAATGAGTGCTCGACCATAATCCTGCATCGCGGCGGCAAAGATCTCAGAGGCTGAGGCGCTGAAGCGATTGACTAACACCACAAGTGGACCTGAATAGTAAGTTTTATCGTCATTATCTTTATCAACACGAATTTGACCTTTATTATCAATTGCTTGTATAACCGGTCCGGAGGGGATGAACAATCCCGAGAGCGCGACCGCTTCGGTCAGTGCGCCGCCGCTATTATTACGGAGATCAATGATCACACTACTTACTTGTTGCTTTTGCATCTTCTGCAGCTGAAGCTTGACATCATTACTTAAACCAACATAAAAACTCGGAATGGTCAATACGCCAATCTTCTGCTTACCCACACATGATACATGCATTTTCACTGCGCGATCTTCTAAATGGATCTTCTCTCGTGTTAAGGTAACTACATGCGCCTTTGTAGTCTTATTTGCCTGCAAAATTTCTAGCTTGACCTTACTGCCTTTTGGTCCTTTTATTTTGGCCATAATGTCGTCTAGGCGCCAACCCACAACATCTTCAATAGGTTTACCTTGTTCAGCCACCCCAATAATGCGATCACCCACTTTAAGTAATTTGCTTTTAGCTGCAGGCCCACCTGGTGTCATCGCATTAACAATCGTATATTCATCCACCAGTTGCAAAACCGCGCCAATACCCTCGAAGGATAAACTGATTTCACTATTGAATTGTTCTGTAATGCGCGGAGAGAGATAATTGGTGTGTGGATCTATTTCGTGCGCAAAGGCATTCATTGCGAGCTGGAATACATCTTCGCTATTATTCTGTGTTAAACGGCGGATGGCGGATTGATAACGGCGGCTCAATACGTCGCGAATGGTTTTATCATCTTTACCCGTCAGTTTGAGGTTGAGTTCATCTAACTTGACACGTGTGTCCCATAACGCGTTGAGCCCAGCCGTACTGGTTGAAAAGGGTACCTTGCTCCGATCGATCTTAATGGTATCGTCACCAGTAAAATTCATCGGACGGGCTAACACCTCAAGGGCGTAACGATAACGTTCGAAACGTCGCTTTTGAGCTAAGTTAAATAGATCATAAAAAAAATTTAATTTACCACTACGTAATGCATCCCCAAGCTTCGTTTTATAGGCTGCAAATTGCGCGATATCGCTTTGTAGGAGTACACTGTGGTTGTAGTCAAGCATATTAAGATAGCGGGCAAATATCTTCTCAGAGAAAGCACTGTTTAAATCAAATCGCCGATAGAGTGAGCGTGTGAAGCGTGCTGTTACGCGATCACTTACTATTGCGTGCTGTGGCTCTTGGTGTAAAAGTGGAATTTCATCCTCACGATATGACGTTTTAAACGCGTTAGCCTGACTCGCACAGAGTAATCCAGCGGCTATTAACCCCTTGTAAGGCGCTTTCATAGGCGGAACAATTCTCGTAGTTAACTTAATAAATGTTCAGCACAAACAATCACTGCCATACCCGACATGAGTTGCACACGGATACCATCTTTGGAGATCTGTTGTATTGTCGCATCCATAACATCCCCACCCGCCTTCACTTTAACTTGCCGGCCAAACTTCAGGTCAGAGATAGCCACTGGCATTTGTGTTTTTTGCCATACATTATGATTTGTGGTTACTGGTGCGCTCTTTTTATGCGGTGAGGCCTTTTTACTGTGCCGTGGCTTCTTATACCGCCGCCACACGCGACGGGGGGAGCGTTGTCTCTTTTTGCTCTATGCTAGCAGGCTGCTCATTCACCACAGCCTGTTTTGCCGCACGTAACTTCGCATGCGCTCTAACTCGCGCTTTTGATTCCTGCAATTGTTTCTGTGCGAACTCAACATGTTTCGCTTCTAGCACACCACATAGGTTGCCATCAAGATCGCCGCGATGCACTACCAGTTTGATGATGTAGAGATAACGCCAACTTAATATATCTTGAAAAATGCCTATTTTGAGCAGTTTTGCTTCTCCCTCAAGCGTAAAACATTGGGGGAAACGTGCTGCTAAAAAAGCAACGATCTCTTTACTGCTATTCAACTTAATTAGCGTTGTGCTTAATTGCAAATTAATTTACTCTCTTCCGCTAACGCCCAGATCAAGATAATGCAATTTTGCGCCCTATGGCGTATGATTAAATCAAATTCCGTTCATCTTTATTTAAGTATATCTACCTGCGTCTTAACAGACTAATACTTGTTACACCGCAATATTAACATGATGTGTGGAGGCAGTTATAAAATAACCCGTTTTGCGCCACGTAGTGTGCTTCGTGCACAATTTCCATTGTGCATTGTCGTCGTGGAGAGATTCTTCTCAAAATTCTCACTGCTAATGTATATCAACGTCAACCCCTTTTTAAGGCATAATTTACGTTACACTCAGCTGCCCGCATCAGTTGTATTTTTGGCCGTTATACGATATAATAGGAAAATAGCGAAAAAAAATAGAAAATGGGATGCCAAACATATCAAACTTGTTCAGTTTAAGGCCACATGGCTCACGGCAACGGCGTTGGTAATGTGACTGGAGAAGGCGTAGGTGCTATGGCTGACCCGGAGACAAAGCACTATTGTCGATGTCCACAATGCAACATACTTCTTATCCTACCTGAAAAGAAAATGCGTCAATCAGCATACTGCCCGCGCTGTGATGCTGTATTGATTGAAGGGCATCCACTCTCTTTCACTCAGGTAACGCTATTAGCGTTTTCAGCACTTCTACTGATGCCCTTTGCTTACGTACAACCCCTGCTCGTCATTAATATGTTGGGTATGCGAATTAACGCTAATATCTTGAGATATATAATAAAAATCGCTAAGCAAGGCAACATGATTTCGGCTACGGCCGAGTCGCCTACCTTGTATTAGCATTTATCAGCTTGCTCGTCTTAATAAAACTTAATCTGCCCCATTTGTGGCAAAAATTCTATCCAATGGCTGGGCCTACTTCGCCCTTACCCAGATTATTCGTCTGTCTACATTGTAATTTCACGGCACAACCCACTGTTAAGGATTGCTGTCCGCGCTGTCTAGAAGCACGCAAACCAGTACAACGAGGTAGCCTATAAAAGTGTTGGGCAGCACTCATAGCATCACTTTTTTTATTATTCCTACCAACCTGATACCTATCTCGATTATATATGTAAATGGTGTCGCGCGTCAGGATACGCTCTTTTCTGACATCCTATCACTGGCCGGGGATAACATTGTCGTGGCAATCATCGTTTTTGTTGCCAAAATCCTCGTACCTTTTTGTAAGATCGGCATAATTATCCGGTTCTTGAGTAGTATCCATTGGCACAGCCGTAAGTGGGTAAAAAAACGTCTTTATCTGTTGTGACTAGTGAATTGGATTGGACGCTGGTCAATGCTCGATCTGTTTGTTATTTCATTAACTATGTCCTTAATCGACCACGATCAATTACTGGCATTTACTATGGGGCCAGCAGCGGCATTCTATTTTGACGCCACGGTCATCCTCACGATTCTTGCTGTTGAGTGGCTTGACAGCCGTTTACTCTGGGATACACATACAACCGCAAACACCGAACAACGCTGAACACGCACGCATGAAAAAACGTGTGTATTTGTCTCCTTTCTGGCTACTGACTGTCTTGGCACTCCCCATTGCAGCTTGGTTACTCTGGACTAACTATCAACAGCGAGGCACAATCATTACCATCGATTTTCGTACTACAGATGGTATTGTTCCAGGCCGCACGCCTATTCGTTATCAGGGGATTGAGGTTGGCACAGTAAAGGGAGTTAAATTTGCAAGATAACTGCCAAAAGATTCAAATCAAAGCCAGTATAAAGCAGGACATGGTGGCCGCACTGCGCAAGGGGAGACACAATTTTAGTTGGTCCACACCACAGGCGTCCCTTGCTGGCGTCTCTTGTTTGGATGCTTTGGTAGGAGAACTATATCGGTATGATACCCGGTAGGGGCAAACTGCGGACATAATTGGTCGCGCAAGATAGTCAACCCAACTACCGCGTTAACACGGGTGAATTGCTAATCCACCTCACTGCACCGGATTTGGGTTCTCTCAATATTGGTTCACAGCTCTATTACTGCAAGATCCACGTCGGCAAGATTTACGATTATGCGATTAATAGCAACAGTAGCGGTCTCATCATCAACGTATTAATTGAACGGCGCTTTGCTAATTTAGTAAAAAACGAGCCGCTTCTGGAACATATCTGGTTTGAACGTCAACGTGAGTTTGACCGGCGCGTCACTGAAAGTGGAAAGTTGATCGTCTTCGGTCAATGGTGGCATTGCTTTTGATTCGCCAAACCAGGCGCCAGTAGCCGATTGTGACGAAAAGTTTAAACTGTATGCTGTATGCCGTTTTTAGCACATAGCCAGCGTAGCAAGGTAATGCAGCTTGATCTGTCTGATCGCAGTAATCTTAAAGTCAATCAAACTGCACTTATCTATGAAGGGTTAGAGGTGGGCACATTGACCAAACTGGATGTATCCACAAGCGGAAAAGTCTCTGGCGAGCTCACCATCGATCCTTCAGTGATAGATCTAATGCACAGCAACACACGTATTGAGATGCGCAGCCCGAAAATCTCCCTTAAAGATGCGAAATTGAGCCGCTTACTTACCGGTAATAGGTTTGAGCTTATTCCTGGTGAAGGTACAGTGCAAGATCGCTGTACGTATATTATCTCAGAGTTGAGCTGACGGATACGGGTTATTTATACAAGTGTTTGTGAGATGACATCTAGTTCAGATTTTTTTCTGTCCAGCCCCGTTTACCATCAAGTAACGTTGCCATTCGCGTCCGCCCGCAGCACATTTTTCCCTGATGAGTTCGTTCATTATTGTAATACCACAACAGTTGTCCAGATCCGTGTGTAGGTTTTGCCGACCTCCATATAACTTCTTGCGGAACATGAGCTGATAAAATTCCTGCAAAATAGTTTTATGGAAGCGCGCGTAGATAGCATCCGTAAGTAAAATACCCTCTCTGGCTACTTTTTCTTCAAGTGCCTTCAGTCGCCTCATCAGCACGGTGCTTCACCCAGATGCTGATAATGTTACAGGCTTTTGATACGTTACCGCGTTCTTTGCCTAGATTCAGCAGGCACGCTTTGTGTTTAATGATGGGACCGTTAGTATGAATCATTAAAGCTACCTCCTGTTTTGTATTAAGCACCAGTTCGACAGAAACAGTTGTCGCTTTTTAATCGCATGAAGGATAACACAGTTCAACGACTCAATAGCCTGAGTTGTATAAATCACTTTTCTTATCTCAGATGGATAAACAAAAAACGTATTCAAATGATCCTAATTGGATAACCCGCTACGGCTAATTTGTGGATAACGACTATCCCAGGTATCACTGAATTTCTCCAGCCCCTGCAAACGCAGCCTCCTCCGTTGCCGCCTAGTACACAGCTTTCAAATCACCGGTTACCGCCTTGTCATCCTTCCATGAAACAAGGAAAACGGATTTGTTGATAACATGGCCATCATGACGCACGCTAACGACAATACAATCAAGATAGACAATGGAATATAACGGCCGCCAGCAGTCTGCCCTGCCATTCTATAACCTGCTCTTTTACCGCATCAGTCACTTTAGATATGAGCGTAGAAGAAACTTGCGATTTTTGGCTAACTCGGTAGACAGCACCTGCAATTGTTTCTCGTTCGTAATTTAACCTATTTGAATGTCAAATTGAACATAACAAAATTACACAATCTCATGTATAAGGCTCAGAGTAAAAAGCATAGCTATCACAATTAGCACAGTTAAATGCAAGAAAAACTATGGTAGATGACAACATAAAAGCCCTAAAACAAAAATAAAACGGCCATAATGTCGCATAGATGGATGTTAATCAAGATTAACCACTGCTACTCAGTGGTGGTTTTTTTAGGTGAATCTACCGTACGCTGTTATTGCGCCTTACTAACATCCATCCGACTAGCACACGCTATTTAACAGCGCGTGTTGTTCGCTCAAACGAGACTCTGTCAAGGTCAGTTTATTAAGTCGCTGACGCTCCTTTGCCACAACCTCCGCAGGTGCGCGGGCAACAAAAGCGTCGTTTGCTAGCTTTGCTTGCAACTTCGCAATATCAACAGTGATTTTTTCTAGAGAAGTCGCTAATCGGGCAAGCGCCGCCTGTTTATCAAGCAGCCCCGCTAATGGAACCAGCAGTTCTGCCCCTTCAATGGACACTGACATCGCCGGCAGGCAACTTTCCCCTGCCTGCAACACGGTAATAGAGGCCAATTTAGCCAAGCGAATTAGTAGATCTTGATTTGTTTCAATACGCTGTTTTGCCATCGACGTGGCATTGCGCACCACTAAATCGAGGGGTTTGCCTAGCGCAATGCCCATTTCAGCACGTAGCTGACGGATGGCAACAATCGCTTGTTTTATCCACTCAATCTCTGTCACAGCGCCAGCATGCTGCTGCTCAGGATCATCCACCGGGAATGGCTGGAGCATGATGGTCTCTGCATCAATGCCCTTTAGCGGTTTCACCTGTTGCCAAATGGTTTCCGTGATGAATGGCATCACTGGATGCATCAAGCGCAGAAGTGCTTCCAGTACCGTTACCAATGTATAACGTGTGCCACGCTGGGCTTCTGCACTGCCTGCTTGCAGCGGCAGCTTCGTAAGTTCTAAATACCAATCACAAAATTGATGCCAGGTAAACTCATAGAGCAATGTAGCGAGCTGGTCGAAACGGTAATTGGCTAATGCCACATGACAGGCGTTAACAAGACGATCAAACACTGTGACAATCCAGTCATCCGCCGTCGAGAATATGCGCGGTTGCTGCGCATCCTGACCGCAATCTTCCCCCTGGGTATTCATCAACACATAGCGACTGGCATTCCACAGTTTATTACAGAAGTTGCGATATCCTTCCAGCCGTTGCATATCCCAGTTAATGTCGCGCCCAGTGGAGGCGAGAACGGTTAAGGTGAAACGTAACGCATCGGTGCCATATGGTTGAATACCTTTCGGAAACTGCTTTTCTGTCCATCGGCGAATTTTTTCTGCCAACTGCGGCTGCATCATATTGCCCACCCGTTTTTCTATTAATGCCGGCAGGCTGATGCCATCCACCATATCCAGAGGATCAATCACATTCCCTTTAGATTTTGACATTTTTTGCCCCTCTTTATCACGGATCAAACCGGTCATATACACCGTGTGAAAGGGCACTTGGGGCTGTCCATTCTTCTCCTTAATGACGTGCATGGTGAGCATAATCATGCGGGCAACCCAGAAAAAGATAATATCAAAGCCGCTCACCAATACATTGGTGGGGTGAAAGGTGCGTAGTTCAACAGTGTCTTCCGGCCATCCCAGGGTAGAAAAGGTCCACAAAGCGGAAGAGAACCAAGTATCTAGCACATCATCATCCTGGCGGAGAACCACGGTGGCATCCAATCCATGCTCGCGGCGCACCGCCTCTTCGCTGCGGCCTACCCAGACATTGCCCGCCTCATCGTACCAAGCAGGAATACGGTGTCCCCACCATAATTGGCGCGAAATACACCAATCTTGGATATCATGCATCCACGCATAGTACATATTTTCATACTGTTTGGGCACAAAGCGAATATCGCTTTTTTCCACGGCATCGATGGCAACTTTTGCCAATGGGCCGGTGCGTACATACCACTGATCTGTCAGCATCGGTTCAATGATGACGTGACTTCTATCACCATAAGGTAACGTTAACACGTGTGCCTGCACGTCGGCCAGAGCGCCCTGTGCTTCCAGCGTGGCGACAATCATCTTCCGCGCGTCGAAGCGATCTAGGCCCTGTAGTGCGGCGGGGAGATCGTTGGCACAACAGTCGCTGATCTCGCCGCGACTATCGTAAACTTCCGCCTGAGGGCGGATTGCCCCCTGGCGAGTTAACACGGCGATCATCGGCAATTGATGACGTTGACCGACGCTGTAATCGTTAAAATCATGTGCGGGGCTGATCTTCACACAACCTGTGCCCTTCTCCATATCCGCATGTTCATCGGCGATGATGGGAATAACACGATTCACTAATGGCACGATCACAGAATGGCCAATCAGTGCTTGATAGCGTGGATCGTTGGGGTTAACCGCAACTGCGGTGTCACCCAACAGGGTTTCAGGACGCGTGGTGGCGATCAGCAAAAATGGGTCGCCTTGAGCGGTAGTGGCACCCGCAGCTAATGCATAGCGGATATACCACATTGATCCTTGGCGCTCATGGTTTTCTACTTCAATATCCGCGATGGCGGTCTGCAACTGAGGATCCCAGTTAACCAGACGTTTGCCCCGATAAAGTAAATTTTCCTGGTATAAACGAACAAACATTTCTTTGACGGCATTAGATAGTCCCTCATCCATGGTAAAGCGCACACGTTGCCAATCTACGGAAGTGCCTAAGCGTCGCATTTGTTGCGTGATAGTGTTACCTGAGGCCGCTTTCCACTGCCAAATTTTATCAATAAAGGCCTCGCGTCCATATGCTGAGCGTGTCTTTCCCTCTTCGGCGAGAAGTTTACGCTCCACTACCATTTGTGTCGCAATGCCGGCATGATCGGTACCCACTTGCCACAAGGTGTTATGACCCAGCATCCGATGATAGCGGATCAAAATGTCCATTAATGTCTGCTGAAACGCGTGCCCCATGTGCAAACTGCCCGTCACATTGGGCGGGGGGATCATAATGGTATAGCTCGGCTTGCTGCTGTCGCCATGGGGAGCAAAATAGCCGTTTTTTTCCCAAAATTGGTATATTGCTGGCTCAATAAGGTGTGGCTGATAAGATTTTTCCATTGGCTCACTCTGGTTGCACGTTAGGCGGTGTCGCCGTGGATAGATGAAAACCAATGCGACGGTACGCTTTGTAGCGTTCCCGCGCCCGCAATTTAAGTGCAGCATCGTAAGGAACAAAATCAATGAGTTCACAAAATGTCGTGGCAAAATTAGGGAAATCGCTGCGCAAATTAATCAGCAAGTCGCGCGGCGCATTGCTGCGGCGCTCGGGCCAGGCTAACTCGACAGGAGCGCCCTGTTGTGGTCCCTCACCCGCCAGATTATGCGGCACAAAGCGTTGCGCTGGGTATTGCCACAACGTTTCGTCTAAGCGCAGTGCCTGTACTTCATCAGCGCAAGCGATTAAAATGCGTTTTGCACGCCATTGTTGTGCCGCTAAATAACAGGCGAGTTGCTCTTGCGCATCTTGATCGCCGTGTTGATCATTGCTTGCTAGCAGATAAAACAGCGCAGCAGGGTGCTGGCGAGTCTCTGATTGCCTTGTGTCATGCATAAGGTAATTCTATCCTGGTTATGAAGGAGACGTTATTGGCTAACCCTGCTTACTCCTGACCAATTGAGCAGAAATTGTGCCAGGGCAGGAACAGGGCGCCCAGTGGCCCCCTTATGTTTGCCCGATTGCCAAGCCGTGCCAGCAATATCTAGGTGCGCCCAATGATATTTGTGGGCAAAGCGTGAGAGAAAACAGCCAGCCGTGATAGCGCCGCCAGCACGGCCACCAATGTTAGCGATGTCGGCAAATGGCGAATTCAATTGCTCTTGATAGGCTTCGCTCATGGGTAAACGCCAGATGCGATCGCTCGCCTGTTCCGACGCGGCGACCAAGTCGTATGCCAGTGCATTGTGGTTGGCAATCAAGCCGCTAATATGGTGACCAAGAGCGATGACGCACGCACCGGTCAGCGTTGCCACATCTATCACTGCCTCAGGTGTAAATCGCTCAACATAGGTCAAGACATCACACAGGACGAGTCTTCCTTCAGCATCGGTATTAAGTACTTCGACACGCTGACCAGACAGTGTGGTAATAATGTCACCTGGACGCATTGCGCCGCCATCGAGCATATTTTCACACCCGGCGAGTACGCCGATCACATTCACAGGGAGATTAAGTTCAGCGACCACCTGCATCACACCGTAGACTGCGGCAGCGCCACACATATCATACTTCATCTCATCCATCGCTTCGGCAGGTTTAAGCGAGATGCCACCCGCATCGAAAGTTAATCCTTTGCCAATTAGAACCAGCGTTCCCGCATCGTGATTACCTTGATAGTGAATCACCGACATCAGCGACGCATTTTTTGAACCTGCACCCACGGCAAGGTACGCCTGCATCCCTAATGCGTGCATTTGCTGTTCATCGACAATGTCCACTCTGATGCACTCCGGAAAGCGTGCAGCCAGTTCGCGTGCTTTCGTTGCCAAATAGGTGGCGTTACATACATTGGGTGGGGTGTTCGCGAGATCTTTAGTGGCTTTAACACCAGCAGCAATCGCCATGGCATGTTTTATGGCGCGCTCGCCTTCAGCCAGTTCGCGACGGCTTGCGATATTCAGCACCAACTTACGTAATGTTCGTCGCGTATCCTCTTTACTGGTTTTGTATTCGTGGAATTTGTACAGTGCCGTATTGATCGCTTCTATGGTTTGCCGCACTTTCCAGTAGATACTACGCCCCTTTACATGCAATTCGGTAAGAAAACAGATCGCTTCGGCGGAGCCTGTATTAGCCAGTGCTTTGAGGGTTTTTTGCACAATAGTTTTATAGTGATGCTCATCCAGTTCCTGCTCTTTACCGCAGCCAACTAGTAAAACTCGCTCTGCTAACACGCCAGGAACACGATGCAGAAGCAGTGTTTTACCCAGCTTCCCTTCAAGCTCTCCGTGGCGCAGCAGGGCACTAATATAACCCTCACTGACTTTATCCAGCTTGGTTGCAGAAGGAGAGAGGCGCCGGGTTTCAAAAACGCCGACAATAATGCAATCACTACGCTGTTTTTCTGAGCTACTACTTTTTACATTAAACTCCATTTACACTCCTGAATTTTAAAGACATCCGCATTTGGCATGGTTAGAATAGGGTAACATCGTCTCTCTTTGTGCGTAACTTATCAATCATAGCCAACGCTTGCGTAGATTAGGCGATGAGCTAGATGGCGGCGATGCTACCAATGAAATTGGCATATCAGTAAACTCCGATTAGGGAATGTACAAGATATTTATCGAGTCTATTTCAGTGAACTTATCGATTTTTATGCAAAAAAACAAGTTCTAACAGGCGGTCGAAGCGTGATTATTACCCGATATCTTGTCAGAGAAACAGTAAAGAGCCAACTGGCGATTTTATTCATTTTGCTCATGATCTTTTTCTGCCAAAAATTAATCCGGATTCTCGGCGCTACCGTGCATGGCGATCTTCCTGCTAATCTGGTGTTAACGCTCCTGGGTTTGGGTGTTTCGCAGATGATACAGCTCATTTTGCCTTTAAGTTTGTTCCTCTCTATTTTGCTGGCATTTGGTCGGTTATATATGGAAAGTGAAGTCACTGCCATGTTTGCTTGTGGCATGTCGCGTGCTACCTTGTTGCAAGCGGCAGCCCTATTGATGTTGCTGACGGCACTGGTTGCGGCAATCAATGTCATCTGGCTAACCCCTTGGTCAGCGCGCTATCAGGATCAAGTCGTTCAAAATGCGCGGGAGAATCCTGGCGCAGCCGCATTGGCGGCGGGTAAATTCCAGCCCTCTCCCGATGGTAATCTGGTGCTGTTCATTGAGCATGCCAGCGGAAATAACTTTAATAATATCTTCATTGCGCAACTGCGGGCCAAAGGTAACACCAGTCCTTCAGTATTGCTGGCCGACCAGGGCACGATACAGCAACAGGCCAACGGGGCGCAGATGATCACCCTGGATCAAGGCACACGCTTTGAAGCCACCGAGATGTTACGCAATTTTCGCATCACTGACTTTACGCAATATAAAACCATTATCGGTTTCAGAGAAGCCGCTACCGACCCCAATGATGCGGCCAAAGCTGATTTTCATCGGCTCTATCAAAATCGCGCCAATCCCGCCTTTAGAGCAGAATTACATTGGCGGCTCACCTTGATTTTCTCAGTATTTGTGATGGGATTCATGGTGGTTCCACTCAGTGCCACAGATGCACGCCAGCGACGCATGGCGACCATGTTGCCGTCAGTATTGCTCTACCTAATTTTCTTTCTGTTGCAAAGTTCATTAAAAGCCAACGGTGAACGTGGCAAATTGGATCCTGCTGTAGCGATATGGTTGCTGAATCTCAGTTATAGCCTACTGGCCATCGGGCTCAATATGTGGGGCAGTGTCCCTATCCGGCGCTTGCGCCGTTGGTGTCGCATCAGGAGTCCGTTATGATGTTTGGTGTGATCGACTGCTATATTGGAAAAACCATACTTAACAATATCTTAACTACACTATTTACGCTGATATCGCTCTCCGGAATCATCAAGTTTGTTGATCAATTACGTAGAACCGGGCAGGGGGATTATGGCGTCATTGATGCAGGCTATTTTACGCTGCTTAACATCCCTGAAGATATCGATATCTTTTTGCCCTTAGCGGTACTGTTGGGCGCGTTACTGGGGTTAGGGGTATTGGCGAAGCGCAGTGAGTTAATTGCTCTGCAGGCGGCAAGTTTCACCCGTTTACAAATCGCCATGGTAGTCATGAAAACCGCATTACCGCTGGTGATTATCACCATGCTGGTGACGGAATATTTGGCACCAAATAGCAGTCAGATGGCACACAACTACCGGGCGCAGCAGATATTGGGTGGCTCGTTGGTTTCCACCAAAGATGGGTTATGGGCTAAGGATGGTCGTCAGTTTATTTTCATCGAACGATTAAACAGCGAGGATCACCTTGAGGGGGTGACGATTTACACCTTAAATGCAAAACGTCGCTTAGCGCGCGTGCGTTATGCTGCCTCTGCTCACTGGGACAAAATGGCTGGCTTATGGCGCTTATCGCAGACAGAAGAGTCAGATCTAGCCAGCGAAAACCAGATTAGCGGCAGCCAGCATTTAGTTGGTGAGTGGAAAACCGCGCTGACACCAGACAAACTCAAGGTGGTCTCACTCGATCCAGAAGCGATGTCGATCCGCGAATTAGTGACCTATAGTCGCTACTTAAAACAGAGTGGACAGGTTGCAAGTAGTTACTTACTCAATATGTGGAGCAAGCTGTTTAAACCGCTCTCAGTGGCAGTGATGTTGCTTATGGCGCTCTCGTGTATTTTTGGGCCACTGCGTAGTGTATCGATGGGGGTAAGGTTAATTGCGGGGATCAGTCTTGGTTTCGTTTTTTACGCGCTAGATAAAATTTTTGGTCCGCTGAGTTTAGTGTATGGGGTATCGCCTATCTTAGGTGCACTACTGCCTTCGCTGTTATTTCTGATCATCAGTTTGCTGTTGCTGGCAAAGTTGCACTAACGGTGTGTGTATGTGGCCCGCAGCCGTCAGGAGGTTACCGACGAGCGTGTTGTGGCGCCCATCGCTTGTAGCACAGATCCCCATTTCACTAAATTATAGCGATTAAGCGGAAATAAAAAATGCGTAACTACAGCCCAACGGCCAGTGAGGGGAAATCGTCTGAATCGTCGTTCTGTTTCGCGCGCGGCAACATATCTCTTGTGTGTCTCAATCCGGTTCATATCAACGTTTACGCCCACCTTGCAAGCTGCTAATCAAGCTACGTATGGCCTAGTTGACGATTTGGCACAAGATCTTTTGTGTTGGCCGCCCCATGGCCCTGTGCGGCTAAATAACCAGGATTTGAGTGCCCCTGACAAACCCGCATCCACCTCTGCCTGGTGTAGCTCTGTCCTGAACGTCTTGTTTGGTAGGGGTTTGTAAGCGGGTATAGGCGGATTCGCATACTTGAAATTGATCATATTTACCGACAAAAGGCGATTTTACTAATAGTACATAGCGCTCATCATCATTAATGGCACACATACGCGATGTTGGGGCAATGGCCATCTCACGCTGGACCAGCGTGGAGGCGCCGTGCTGATCCAAAAAAGAGACAAGCGCTTCGCCAATGTGTTGTAATCGCGCCTGGAGTTTCTTTGTGTCGATGCCTGGCTGTGAGATCCCCTTTTACATTGGACATAAAAAGCGGAATACCGATAATGGAGAGTGACTCGGCCAACCTTTGTAAGGTAACCGTTTTGCCGCTACCCGTGGCCCCGGTGATCGGGCCATATCGTGTTGCCATTTCAGGCAGGAGTACACTCTCACTCTTTTCTGTTTGAGCAATGACCAGCTGTGTTGTCATAAGTTGTCCGAATGTAGTCATCATCTCTTTCAGCATAGCAAGTTATTCACTTTTTTAATTTTGTGCTTCAAAAAGCGCGATCGTTTTAATGTTAATAACACGTCTTTGCACGCTAAACTTGAAACTTAGCGCAGAAAAGCACAATCTATTTGCATGATAGCCCCAACCCAATGAGGTGCGCACATCGATAATGTGCGTTGCCCCCTAGAAAAATAGGCAAAAAGATTTTCAGATTTATTATATACTTAGAAGGAGTGAACAGTAGGCACATCAAGCGTGGCAGCACATTGCCAGACGCTAGACAATAGTCAGCGGCAAAGAAGGAGTGAACCAACGACAATGCGGGTGGCAATAACTGTTGCTATGTGCGGTAGAGTGATTTCAGATAAGGAAAGATAATGAGTATGATGGTGACTGATGATGGCATCGCGATCTACTATAAAAATTATGGGTACATACAAGCCGGTAATTTTTAGCCATGGTTCACCGTTCAGTGCGGATATGTAAGACAATCAGCTCAACTTCTTAGCAGAAAGGGGTCAGCGGGCGATAGCATATGATCGCCCTGGGTTCGGTCGCTCCGACAAGTCTTGGGAGGGTTACAACTACGATATCTTCGCCGACGACATTAAATCGTTAATTAATCACTTGCAGCTTGCTGAGGTCACGTTAGTTCGTTGTTCCATGGAGGGGTGGAGATATTATCCGGTTTATCACCCGCCACAGCGATGCGAAAGTGTGTGCAATGGTATTATTGTTAAGCTCAATCATCGCGCAGTTAAGCAAACGTGATGGTTGCACCGGGGGTGTTGATGCCACGCTATTTGAGGCAATGAAACTGGATCTGCGCCACAATTATCCGCATTTTATCACAGAGTATCTCTCGTTATTACTTGGCGATATACTTACTGAAGTTGAGTGTGATGCGTTAAAGCAGCAGTTGTTCATCTTCACTATGCAGGCTTCCCTGCGAGAGGCATCGGCCCGTATTGATGTCATCTCACAGGCGGAGTTTTATGCAGAAATTGCCAATATTCTGCCGCCCACCTTACTTATTCATGGTGAGCAGTGTGACATTGTGCCGATGGGCCCAACCAGTTTAGTGGCGGCAAAACGGTTTCCCAATGCGCCGTTTATGGGTTATACTGATGCGAAAAATAGCTTATTTGCCACGCATCACGCACATTTAAATCAAGATTTGCTCACGTTTTTAGAAGGATTATCACATTATTAATACTTGCGCCGTAGCATATATTAAGTCAGGGCAGGGATAAATGACGTGTATGGGCGAAGATTATGGGCCAATAACATGTTTCCCCTGATGCTACTCAGCATCGGCGAGTCACGTGTGCATGCGGATTTGTGAAGGCTGCTTTTTTGCACATTCGCCCCCAGTTAGGGAAAATCCGCTTGCGCCGGTGATTCTGGTCGGTATAATCAGAAGCTGTTTTACCTGCACGCTCGAGCCGAAGTGGCGAAATCGGTAGACGCAGTTGATTCAAAATCAACCGTAGCAAATACATGCCGGTTCGATTCCGGCCTTCGGCACCATCGGAACGTCAATAGACGTCAACCGATGTCTTTTTTTCTGAAACCCGTGCCACACAAGGCTTTCCACGATTTCCCTTTCAACAAAACTCAATCTGAGTCAACCCACATCAAGTCGCCTGTAAGTATAGGACCGAGTATATATGCTGGTTCTATAATGGTTATATACTCACAGTGGAACATGGAAGGAGAACCTTTACGGCTCTGACAGATATTTAAAGTACGTTCTGCAAAACTGCAGGAAAAGGAGTTCACGCTTGTCGATGGGGATAGCATGTTTTTGCTGATTTACCCTAACGGCTCAAAATACTGGCGCTTATGCTTTCACGGTAAGCAGCACCTGGTAGCGTTTGGCGTTTATCCTAAGACATCCTTAGCAGATGCTCGCCAAAAGAGGGAAGAGGCAAGGAAGCTTGTAGTTGCCGGTATCGTTCCATGTGAGTATAAGCGCGCTGAGAAAGAAGAACAGACGAAAGAGGTTTTATTACATTCGAATCTGTTGCCAGAGAGTGCCATGCCGCAAATAAGAAATGGTCAGAGGATCACAGTCGACGGGTGCCGAAGAGCCTGGGAGCCTGTACACGATTCTGTGTAACGCCATTTCTAAAGGTGAGCATGCAAACGTTCACCAAATTCGATAATAAAACGACTCATCGCCAAGCACCAGTTCGACAGAAACAGTTGTCGCTTTTTAATCGCATGAGGGATAACACAGTTCAACGACTCAATAGCCTTTCTCACCACGAAACGTTGTCGCTTTAAGTGTGTTGTATCGTCGATAATTCAGATTTCACTGAAAAAGGCAACTGTCGGATTGAGTTCTAACGACATACGAAAATATAACCTATGCATGCGCTGCCACTTAAATTAAGCCTCGTTTATCACCAATGCCTGGTACATAATGCACTTACTGTATCACGGTCGACGCAGAGCAACTAAACTTCTTTCTCTTTACAATGATTGACTTTCAAGTCATATTATAGTGGGCAACATACACAATAATACAGTGAATTTAATCAATCTGTATGTCTTAGGAAGTATCTTGTTTAGGTTAGGTAGATTGATTATTGCTGCTTCTTATGATGGGTGAATTCCTAGTATAGCAGTCGCATGGCTAGGGATTAGTCATCTGATTCTCGCAAGGATGGCAACATTCTCTCTATCGAAAGAAAGCAATGTGATGTCAATGGACAAATGGGATGTTAACTCGTTTCAGGTAGTAAGCATGTTATCACTCTACACCCCTATTTTAACAGCAAGATTAATTCCGTATAGCGACTGGTGTTAATATAAAGTAACACGCTGGAGAAGAAGCAATTAAGAGGTTAAATGTATGCTAGAGACATATAAGCAGTCATTAGATAGCCAAAAAAGATGATTATCTAGAGTTAATTGTACAGCTTATTGAAGAATTGGGGGAAGCACGCCAAGTTGATATCACGGCAAGGCTTGGTGTATCGCAACCGAGTGTTGCAAAAATGCTAAAGCGATTATGTCATACTGGTCTGATTGAGCAAATTCCTTACCAGGGTGTTAATCTAACGCCAACAGGCAAACAGCTAGCCGACAAAAGCCGCGCACGTCATCAGATTGTTGAACAATTTTTACTTGCACTGGGAATAAGCCCTGAACTAGCACGACGTGATGTGGAAGGACTAGAGGATCACGTCAGTGAGGAAACCCTGCTCGCTCCTATGTTCCGGTTCAAAACACTCATGGGCGATCATCTAAGTCTGTGTGACTATGATGCGCAGGTAGGTGAGGCAATGGCGATGGTCAACGCGCTTAACAAAATGACACAGTTAGGAATCCCTAACAGTATCCGGATCGCATAACAATCAATCTACTTAGAAGGCCAGTAGTCACAAGTGCTGATTTATTCAACAAAGCCCCTACTATGCCAAATAAATAGCCGATGCTGACAGTGAGGAGATCCTCTCCGTTGCTTCCAAAACCGGATGAGATCTTATCATCAGCCACGTGTGGCAGTAGAGAACGTTGGTGGGAAGCAGGCGTTAACTGGAAAAAGTGGACATAGAAATGGCAATCAGGCAGCATTGTGGGCGATTGATTGCCAACGCGATTATTCATTATCTCGCAATGGCTTGGAGGCATATTTTACTGAACAGGCATGACACCATGTAAAGAAGCAAGGCACTGCTTTGCACGCATGTGTTGGCTATTGACCTAAAATTGGCATACCACAAAAATTTGGGTGATGCTTGATGCAGAACTGGAATAATTATCCATCAGGCCAAAGCCTATTTACAGCAAGCGCGACAAGATCGCATTTAATGCGACTGGCGTTGTATTTGCTATACATCAATGCGTAAAACATCGGCATCCGGTGATAAGTAAACCTTCCCTACCTACCAGATCCCGTTGTCAGAAAGCGCTGATTTCGCACATTTTTTAGTAAGTCAATGCGGTTTCAGCTTATTATCTACCAGATAACCAACTTTGTCTGAAACCCAAGTGAAACAGGAGAAGATCATGTCTAAACCGCAGATTGGCGTTGTGGGAATGGCTGTCATGGGGCGTAATTTGGCGCTTAATATTGAACGCAATGGCTACCGTGTTGCCATTTTTAACCGTTCATACGATAAAACAGAGGAGGTTATTGCTGCACATCCTGGAAAAAATTTAGTGCCATTCTCTACGTTGCCAGAGTTTGTTGCATCATTGGAGACGCCACACCGGATTCTGTTGATGGTGAAAGCGGGTGCAGCCACAGACGACACTATCACATCACTGCTGCCGCATCTGGAGAAAGGGGATGTTTTGATCGATGGCGGCAATACCTTCTACCAGGATACGATCCGACGGAGTCGTGCCTTAGCTGAACAGGGGATCAATTTCATTGGCACCGGCGTTTCCGGTGGTGAAGAGGGTGCGTTAAACGGCCCTTCGATTATGCCGGGGGGACAAAAAAACGCTTATGCATTGGTCGCCCCCATTTTTGAAAAGATTGCTGCCCATGTCGGTGATGCGGCTTGTGTCACCTGGATTGGGCCCGATGGGGCAGGTCACTATGTGAAGATGGTACACAATGGAATTGAATATGGCGATATGCAGCTGATTGCCGAAACTTACTCACTACTGAAAAATGGCCTTGGTATGAACAATGCGCTGCTGGCGCACACCTTTGCACAGTGGAATCGTGGTGAGTTAAGCAGCTATTTAATTGAAATCACTGAACATATCTTCAATAAAAAAGAGGTGAACGGCGATTATTTAGTGGATAAGATCCTGGATGAGGCGGCGAATAAAGGAACAGGTAAATGGACCAGCGAAAGCGCTTTGGACCTGGGTGAGCCATTAACACTGATTACGGAATCCGTTTTTGCCCGCTATCTTTCTGCCTTAGGCAGCGAGCGGCAAGTCGCAGCCGAGAAGCTGTCTGCGCCAAACGCTGCCCCATTTAGCGGCGATGTAAACGCGATGGTAGAGAAAATTCGTTGTGCGCTCTATTTGGGTAAAGTTATCTCTTACGCGCAGGGATTCGCCCAATTACGTGCTGCGGCAGAAAAATATCAGTGGCCATTAGATTTCGGTGCTATTGCCCGTATTTTTAGGGCAGGTTGCATTATCCGCGCGAAATTTTTGAAAAAAATCACAGAAGCTTATGCGCGAGATAACGCGGTTACCAATTTATTACTCGATCCATACTTTAGCGACATTGCGTGTCGCTATCAGCAAGCGTTACGTGACGTGGTGGTGTTTGCCATAGCGCAGGGGATTCCGGTACCCGCCTTTATGGCTGCTATTGGTTACTACGATAGTTATCGCGCCAAGCGTCTACCCGCGAATCTGATACAGGCACAGCGGGACTATTTTGGTGCGCACACCTATAAGCGAGTTGATAAAACCGGCACATTTCACACGCTATGGTTGGAAGATGTACCGCAAAATTAGCCCTGTCAGCACAGCGATCTAGCCGTACTGCTGAATAGCTTGTTGTTGCCCACGTGCTTAATATAGGCTATTGGCAGATGTATCACTGGGCTTGGTGCTTAACCAACGTGTTAGCGCTGCTTGGTTTGTTATATCCATGTTGATCTCCGTAGTAGCCACGTTGCAATGAGTTTTTTAGTGTGCTGTTAGCGCATTGCAACGCAAACCACTTATGTTCTGTTGCTTGATATGTCCGGGATTTGTTGCACATAGCGGCCATCGGCACCACCTGCGGTGTAGAAGCTCATCCTCCTGAATAACCCACGGTAGCTTGCCGCCTTAATCTAAGCACGCCGCATACCAACGATAGTCTATTTTTATAGACACAACACCTGTGGCGATAACATAAGTAACCATAATAGTTGCAGGTAGTGGCAGCCTCGCTTCTGCGCTCATGGACTGAAGAGCGCAAGCTACTCAATCCTACAGGGTGTGCACGTGAGTCGCCGTACGGTATGCGGCACCAGGTAGGACAAAAGCGTGAATGTGATTGGTTAGCCGCAGTCTGCTAAGCTATATACAAGAAGATAAATCTCTATGTTAATACTGGACAGCCTAGGAAGCTATCTAGCGGTTTTATGGTTCTTAGATGAAATGCAAAGGTGTTCTTATCGCGTCCACGGTGGTGGTTTTCTCGTGTACGTGTCCAGTGGGTTTGAACCCTTCAATCGACCTTAAAGGAGGAGACATGCAGGCATGCAGTGTGATAACACTGCCGCTGGCTGATCCCGTTATCGCGTGTCAGTTGGATGGTAACGGCGGTGCACAACCGATAAATCGCGTTAATATGAGTGATGCACCTACTTGGTTATGTTTAGACTCTCGTTTGCCGCAGAGTCAACAGTGGCTAAAATCTGCGTCATTGTTTGCTGATTCGGCACGCGAAGTGCTCATCGGTGAGAGTTTGCGCCCACGCGTATCTCGCTTAGCAAATGGCTTTTTGCTGGTGTACGCAGCATGGGCATGCATCATATCCATGCTCCCGAGCGTTTAACGGCAATACGGGTACTCTACAACGTTCACTAGATTATCTCCACAAGTCAGCACCCCATTCAGGCGCTTGAGGAAGTTAACGGGCCCCTGCGACGAGGAAAAGGGCTTGTCAGTGTTGCCGATTGGCTAGTCGCTATCAGTGATCGCTTAACAGAACATGTCGTTGCTAGAATTGTAACGTCCATCATCCCATTGTCTACCTTGATTGGGTAGAGGATCGCGCGGCGTAGACGCGAGCAGAGTGAGCAAGTCGTTCAACCACAGGTTGGTCGGTGAATTGTACTTTCCACCAATGTAGCAGAAACGTTGCTGACGGTGCCAGGCATCACCTATGTCATCGATAGCGTGCTAGCGCGCATCAGCCGTTTTAATTATCGTACACGCGTACAATGTTTACCGATCAAAGCGATTGCGGCGTTATATTGCGAACTATTTATTCGTCACGCCCTGTTAAATGGTGAATGACAAACGCAACATGCCTTTGTTAAGCACAATCAACAAGTGTGTTGTCAGATTGAGACATTGGAAGATCAATCGCGCCGTTGCGATATTCTCGTGGATGAACAGGTATTGTATGATTTTTACGATCAGCGGATTACTCAACTTGTTGTTTAAGTTAGCTATTTTTGTTGTTGGTAACAGAAAATGGAACGTAGTGATTCACAACGGCTTAATTTCAGTGAAGCGCTACCCATAAATCTAGCATCTCAGCCAGTGGCTGCTGAAGACTTCCCGGAATATTGGCAACAGTGGAATGTTAAACTGCGTTTACACTATCAATTTGAACCTGGTCAGGAGGATGATGGTGTAACAGTTATTATTCCGTTGCCGTTACTGCCGCATCTAGCTGCGGCTACCTTTGTTTGGTAGGTGCCAGGCCTACGTCATGCGCTGGTGGTGGCGCTTATCAAATCGCCGTCAAAAACGTTACGACGTCACCTTGTGCCTACCACTGCTTTTTCTACCGCGTTAATAGTGCCACGCCATTTAGCATGCCCCTCCTATCGCCAAAAGGAAAGTGTTCGCGCTGTTGGCACATACGCTTAAAGATGCACTACAGCACACGCTATCTAATACGGAGACCACTTCAATTGAGCAGCGCGGACTAACGACCTGGTGTTTTGACGCGGTGCACCAACACGATGTGCTCAAACGTGACGGCTATGACATTAAGTGGCCGGCGCTGGTCGACGAGAAAACCAGTGTAGCCATTCGTTTACTGGAGTCCGGTTGAACAGCAGCGTGCAATATGGCGTGGCATACGTCGCTTACTGCTGTTAACACTTCTTTTGCCAAGCAAATATCTGCAGCAAACACTGACAACCTTGGCCAAGTTGGAGCTTTGTTACGCGGCGTTTGGCACGGTTACTGAATTGCTGGCAGATTGTATCTGCTGTGCGGTGGATAAGCTACATAAACTGCCTGATGTAACCGTGGTAGCCACTGAAATAATGCCGTACAGAGACGAATGAGCGTATGGATCAGGCGTTGATCGGGAAGATGACAAATATCTTGGCTATTTTCTTTCTGCTGTGATCTGATTAAGCGTGATCTCTGTACATTGGAAGGGTGAATTCACCTGCATTACGGGTAATGTATTGGCAAGGCGCACAAACCGGCTGTCACCTAATTTTTTCGTCAATAGTGTTCCCAACGATCAGTGCAGCCGCGCAATAACTGTTGTGGCAGCGGTCTGGGTTGTAACGGTAAGATACCAGTAACAATACTTTTGTGCTGGCCGGGTTGAAAGGGGGAGGCAATATAATCCATTAATAATCCGGTAGAGATAAAGCCCAGGTGCATCGCTAACTGTTTCGAATAGCTTTGGCTGGTCACCATTTTTATCGTTAGCAGAGACAGAGAGGCTTCGTGCGCGATGTGTTGTAGATGCTTACTCAGTTGGATTGGAATCCCTTTGCCACGATCGTGTGGATCTACTACACATATGGCTAGTTCCGCACAGGTGCCATTACCCGCATGCCGCCATAGTGTGGCATGGCCAACAATGCAGTTGTTGCAGATGGCTAATACGCGGCGCCAGTTACTGATATTATTGTGATACCGGATCATATCCGGTAAGTAGATGTAGGGATAAACGTAGTTATCGCTATATACTGCATAAAATAACGCGCTGATGTTAACGGCTTTAAGCAAAATACTCTACTGCGCCACCTATTGTGCAGTGCTACCTGCTTTGGCAGTGAGAGAGAGTCACTTAGCTCAGTCACAGCAACAATCATGTGCTGACGCTTATTGAATAAGACGTTGTGCTCAATTGTCTTTAATTAAGCTAAATTTTTCTGGCTGAATGTAGATTCTATCTACCCCGCAGGTAAGGCTTTGCGTTCCTTCTATATTCTCCTCTTCAATTTGCATGCGTTAATTTGTCGATATAGCGATTGCCAAGTCAACTGACCACAAGATGGTTGATATCATTCACGTTAAAGTAACTATGGAAAGCCGCAGTAGAGGTAAATTCACCTTTGGCTTCCGACATTGCCTGCCCAGCGTAAAATGCACTGATAAACTGAAGTTGTGCGGCCAAATCGCTTTTGGTGTTGCGTTGTTTTTTAATAAAAAACCTAATACTACGCGACCACCAGGGCTAGTAGAGGGGAACGTCACCCCACGTATCGTGCCATAGCGCTTAAACATGGCCTGTTCGCTCAGTCAGATAATCTGCTCAGCGCTTTTCGGCTGCCAAGAAAGCAGTTGGACGTCTTGCAATGCAATCACGGCACGCACTTCAGGATGATCAACGACCACAATATCTACTGTTAGGCGACTAAGCAGTGGCGAAGAGAAAAGTTTTTCATGTACCATCGAATTTCTACTATTTTACCAGCTAGGTAAGACCAGAAGGCGGCGCACATACCGCCATAGTTAAGCAAAAAGCGCGCCAGCTATTTGGCGATGAGGGCAATGAGATCCAACACTTTGCACGAGTAACCTGTCTCGTTGTCGTACCATAAAACGAGTTTCACAAAGCGATCGTTAAGGGCGATACCGGCTTTTGCGTCAAAGACTGAAGTGAGCTGTTCGCCGTTGAAATCTGTTGAAACAACATCCTCATCAGTATACCCCAGCACACCCTTCATCGATCCCTCCGCTTCTGCTTTAATTACGGCACAAATTTCTTTATAGGTAGCGGGCTTACTTAAACGGACAGTTAAGTCTACGACAGACACGTTAGGGGTAGGCACACGGAACGACATTCCCGTTAATTTACCATCAAGTTCAGGAAGCACTTTACCGACTGCTTTAGTTGCACCTGTTGAAAAGGGAATGATGTTTTGTGATGCACCGCGTCCACCACGCCAATCTTTGTGTGATGGGCCATCTACTGTTTTTTGGGTGGCGGTAGTAGCGTGCACAGTCGTCATTAATCCTTCAACAATGCCGAATTTATCATTAATGACTTTTGCTACTGGTGCCAAGCAGTTAGTGGTACATGAGGCATTAGAGACAATATCTTGTCCCGCGTATTTATCAAAGTTAGCGCCGCGGACAAACATCGGCGTGTCGTCTTTAGCGGGTCCAGTCATGACCGCTTTTTTGGCTCCCGCCTGCAGGTGCTTGCGTGCTGTTTCATCAGTGAGAAAGAGGCCAGTTGCCTCAGCGACAACCTCCACGCCAACCTCATTCCACTTCAGCTTGGCAGGATCTCTCTCTGCAGTAACACGAATTCGGCGACCATTAACCACTAATTCGCCCTGTTTTACTTCAATATGACCATCAAAGCGACCATGCGTCGAATCGTACTTCAACATATAAGCAATATATTCGGCATCTAATAAATCGTTGATAGCAACAATTTCAATATCCGAACGTTGTAAGGCAGAACGAAAAACAACACGGCCGATGCGGCCAAATCCATTAATACCTACTTTTATTGTCATAACTCTCACCAGCAAAAAGTAAACGAATGAATGATTGAGCTTAAAATTACAAATTCTTGATTAAGCGTCAAGCAGAATCACGGTTAAGGTTATGTAAAATCAATCTTACATAGCTAAATTTACGGTAGTAGTGGGTGTGTAAGTCACAGGTCAACGCTGACGGCACAGTAAGAATAATGAAAACGGCTGTTGACAAGCGAATCAACATGATCACTAGGCACACGGTGCGTTTGTAACAAATTTTGTCGACATACTGAACTAAAGTAGTGGGCTAAAAAAGTAAAATAGGCGCTCAATGACACGTTGCCAAATGGCGCGCTTCGCCCACTTGTTCGCATCCAAACGTGTTGAGTGAGCAATGTACTTACTCTGTATTTGAAACAGATCATGCGCAAAATCTGCATCATCTACAACCAGTGTGATTTCAAAATTCAGCCAAAGACTGCGTATATCCAGATTTACTGTGCCGATCAAACTTAACTGCCCATCCACTAGCACACTCTTGCTGTGCAGTAAGCCACCATTAAAGAGATATATGTTGACACCCGCGTCTAACATTTCAGTAAAAAACGCGCGACTTGCCCAGCCAACGAAGAGTGAATCGTTCCGTCTGGGAATGATAATCGTCACATCCACCCCACGCAATGCGGCAAGATTAATCGCATTCAACAGATCCTCACTGGGGACAAAGTAGGGCGTAGTCATTACGAGTTGCTGGCGTGCGGAGTAGATTGCTGTTAACAGCGCATGATGGATGGCATCTTCAGTAAAACCAGGACCGGAAGCGATGATTTGTACGTTGTGCTCTCTCTCCTGCTTGCCAGTGACAAGCATATCATCAGGGCAGGGAGGCAAAATGCGGTTCCCTGTCTCCATTTCCCAATCGCTAGCATATACTATGCCGATTACGCTACTTACAGGCCCCTCCATGCGCGCCATCAAATCTACCCATTGACCGACGCCGGCTTTGCGTTTAAAGAAGCGGGAATCGACCATGTTCATACTACCGGTGTAGGCAATATGGTTATCAATTAATATGACTTTACGATGTTGGCGCAAATCCATGCGGCGCAGAAATACGCGTAGCAAACTCACTTTTAATGCCTCAAGCACTTCTATGCCCGCATCACGCATCGCCTTAGGCCAGTGACTACGAAAAAACCTTGCGCTGCCAGCCGAATCCAACATGAGGCGACAGTGGACACCTCGTCGGGCTGCCGCAATGAAAGCCCTAGCAACATCTTCGACCAGAGCGCCAGGCTCCCAAATATAAAATACCATCTCAATATTGTGCTGTGCGGCGTCAATATCCTGAATCAGTTTACGCAACACCCCTTGGCTGTCCGGAATTAACTGCAGGCGATTACCTTTAACGCCATGAAAACCTTGTCGACATGCACAAAGATCTAAGAGGGCACTTGCCACTTTTGAATGTCGGTAAGCGAAAATCTTTTTAGATCGTTCGAATTGATTTAACCAAGCTACCGCAACAGGCCATATTAATTTCGCTCGTTCAGCACGCTGTCGACCAAGATGCAGCTCAGCTAAGGAGAAATAGACGATAATTCCAACTAAAGGTAGGATATAGATGATTAATAACCATGCTATGGTTGAGGCAACAGCACGTCGCTTCATTAAGATACGTATTGTCACGCCGGCAATTAGCAACCAATAGCCTAATAGCAATAACCAATTGAACAGCGAGTAAAATGTTGATGAATTGAACATTTCCATTGCATCCAGATGAGCAGGACAACCACAATAACGCAGTGTCTGAGCTCTTGATTTTGTTATGATGTATTTGCGTGACACTGCCTTTAATGCATACATAAAAAACGCTATTTTACCTGTCAAGACGTGCTGCTAGCGCTACCCCTGAACGTGTTTTATAATTTACTGTAATTTATTTTTTTTCTAATTAATGCCACTCTCTTTAACACCCTTGATGAAGGTTTGGCGAGATAACTGGCGAAACATCAGCATGTCAGACTGCTCCGCAAGCGGTTTATCATCGTCTACCACGGGATAGATATCCATATTACTCACAATCTTGCGGGTAGGGTAATTCAGCAGGGAGAATAACGCTCATGAGCCTAACCGCATGAGATCGTTAGCTTTGTACAAAGGACATCAGTCCGGCGCTTCATTCTCGTTTCTTGCCACATATTGCATGTACGGCAAGCACCGTTGCCAATTGCTATAGTGACCCTCTATTCTCTTCGGCATGGATCATAAATACTGTTTGTATACCCTCTTGCACTTTAAAAGCCTAGATGAGTGTAAACGAATGAGCAATTTAAAGTCATTTAATCGTATTATTTACCTTAATGCTGCATCAGGTGGATGAGAGTGAGCAGGGCAATGTTGCAACTGATTGTTATTTACATTTAGAATGTCTATTTGCGCTACTTGAGTGTTATTTAGATGTTATGGTCCAATTATCGAACGATGGTAAACATCCTCGTCGCCTTTGTTATTGCTTTCGCTTTACATGTAGGTGTGATTCTGGCTGTTCTACATGTTTCAAAACAACGAAATGTATATTCATTTCAATTTATGCCGCTGCTCTTTTTAAGCCTGTCTATCCCTGAAAATATACCACAATCCGTAGAAAAACTAGCAATGCCGCCGCTACCGCGCCCCACTGAATTTCACGCGGAACAGCCGATTAAATCGCATTTACCCGCGTCAACTCGCGTGAAAAAAACGGTCAATACCGAGGTCTCACAGAGAACATCTCCATACTCTCGACACAAAGCGGCTAACGTCGCGACGCAACGTACTTCAGCGGCCACAACAGCAGCCTCACAGCCGCCGGCAACACAGCCGATACGGGACAATAGTGAAGCCGTAAAAGGGTTACAACTATTAAAGCAAGTGAAACCTATTTATCCGGCGAGGGCGTGCGCGCTTGGGATAGAAGGCTGGGTTAAAGTTGTATTTGACGTTGATAATGACGGTAGAATTAAGAATATCGTGTTTTTGCAGGCGACACCTCCAAATGTCTTTGAGCATGATACTAAGGTTGCACTTAGAAAATGGCGCTATTCGACGGGTCAATCGCGGCAAAATTTGGAACTAACAATTTATTTTAATTTGCAAAAAGGTAGCATCATTAAGTAGAGGTTGAGTCAACACTCCGCACCTTCTCTCCTGCTACTACGCTGTGCTTATCTCATCATAGGCGGCGCGGCGAGTGGCGTCAGATAAGAAACACTGTGCTAAACAAATAAAAAGTGTGTGTTCTGTAACTCAATGTATCCGATAAGATAAGCTTTGTTTCTCTGTAGTAAAAGAGGGGGGCTTTGTTAAATAGATTGAACATTTGGGTGATGGTTTGCTCCGGTCATTTCAACATGAGGACCCTATGGCAACGCAGAAGTTTAAAATAACCCACTGGTCCACGTATAACAACGCTCTCAAGCAGCACGGATCTCTGACCATATGACTGGATGCCTCGGCAATTGCTCCCTGGACCGCCTGGGCGGCGTGGTCGGTCAGACATGGCTATCACCTCTGTGGCAGTAGATAGCCCGACACATGAAATTATCTGTGCCGATTTATCGTTAAACGGTACGACTGACGCTCAGGCTATACCAGCTCTGATAAACTAGACCCACCGGAAAATCCGGGTGGCCTCGGCTGACGGCGCTTTCCTCTGCCTCATGACACAGTTAGGAATGCCTAACAGCATCCGGATCGCATAACAATCAATCTACTTAGAGGGCCAGTAGTCACAAGTTCTGATTTATTCAACAAAGCCAAATTTTCATAGTAACCTTGTTCTGGAAAGTAGCTAAAAGCTTATTAAAAAGGAGAAGGAGATAGTATGGTTACCACCCTTGCAAGGGAATTAGCGCGTTTAGTACGTGTATGGAAGATTCTAATTGATTAAAAACTCAAACCATTAGAAATGAGGCAAAAACACTGGATAATACTTTACAATATCAGTCAATTGCTCCTGGAACAAGCAAAGATCCAGCTTGCAAAAGCGATTGGAATTGAGCAGCCATCGCTGGTGCGTACTTTAGATCAATTGGAAGAAAAGCAACTTATTACACATGCTGCTTGTTCCAGTGATCGCCGAGCGAAACTCATCAAATTGACAGATTATGCAGAATCGATTATCAAGCAAGTAGACCACATCAGAAACGCGACTAGAGATGAAATTCTGGAAGGCATCAGGAAACTGAGAAGACTTATCACACGCCTTGAGGAGAACATTACTGAACTAGACAAAAAAAGTAAAATTTTAATTATGACAGCAAAAAACCGACAGTGATGTCGGTTTTTTTATCAGGAAAATTAGCGAGGAGAGACAGTGACTTGACTTTCGTTTGACGCGATAACAACACGTTGTCCCGGCGTAAATTTACTGATGTCCTGTTTTTGCACTACCATGATGGTATTACCGTCGTCTTTACGAATCTCCATTTCAACGCCATTCGCCTTATTAAAAACTTTCTCAACACCCTGACCAGCTAAACCACCAAGTATGGCGCTGCCAGCAGTGGTAAGTTTGCGTCCAGAACCTCCGCCGATTGTATTGCCTAAAAAACCACCTACCACCGCTCCACCAATTACACCAAGGGTATTATTCTTGTCGCCCGACTGGATTTTTACTGGTCTGATAGCAATTAATGTACCATAAGAAACGCGTTGTACTTGTTTAGCATCGTTAGCTCGATAAACGTCACCAGAGAGCGTATCAGAATTAACACATCCCATCAATGTCATTCCAACCAGTAGTACGGCGGTAAAACGTTTATTCATATATAAAGCTCCTTTCTAAATAAAAAGTTTTATTATCATCAGAGGATGATAGTTAATCATGCGTTATTTTTGTAGTAAATCAAACCTAGTCTTTTTCGTTTTGCGTTAAAATTTAGAGCTTTGTTCAAGCTATCCTAACAAATTGTGAGAATTAAGGTAACTATTTCAGGTGTGGTCTATTTCGCCAATGTCGCATTAAAGAAAAAAGTAGCGCGGATTATATCTGATCCGCAGGTATATGGAAAACGACTTTACTCTGTACACCATATCACGTTGTATTGGCACCAGAAAAATAGACAATAGCACATAATACAGGCTCAAGGGAACTTATCCGCTAGGCAAGACGATGTTAAATATCGTGTTAATATTTAAGGTGAGGAAAAGAGATGAATAAAAAGACCGGTATAGCACCGATAGCAGATATCCAGCGCGAATATAGCAAAGGTCAATTACGCCGCCGTGATTTACCCAAAGAACCAATGACACTGTTTAGCACTTGGTTACAGCAGGCGGGTGAAGCGCAGTTAATCGATCCTACTGCAATGTGCGTAGCCACAGTGGATGCAACGGGCCAACCTTATCAACGTATTGTTTTGCTAAAAGAGTACAACGATGAAGAGCTGATCTTTTATACCAATCTGGGTAGCAGAAAGGCGCAACATTTGGCACACAATGCGAAAATATCGCTTTATTTCCCTTGGTATGCATTGGACCGGCAGGTGATGTTTCTGGGTGAGGCCGAAAAAGTGCCAGTGATGAAAGCGTTAACCTACTTTGCAACACGCCCGCGCGATAGCAAGCTTAGTGCTTGGGCATCACGCCAATCTTCTCATATCTCGGCACGCGGGATGCTAGAAGCAAAATTTCTGGAAATGAAACAGAAATTTAAGCAAGGTGAAATACCACTCCCCAATTTCTGGCGCGGATATGCAGTAAAATTCCATACGGTTGAATTTTGGAAAGGGGGTGAAAAGCGGTTGCATGATCGCTTTCTCTATCAGCGCAGTGGTGATAGTTGGAACATTGATCGCTTAGCGCCGTAATAATGAAGGTGGTTTACTGCTGCGCTCGCGTAAGCGACCACCGTTTTTGACTTAAGAGGGGTTACACTGTCCTAAAGTAGGTTTTATGATTGATGCCCTTGCTGTTAATTAGCTAAGTATATTGTTACTGGTGAGCAAACTTCTTCAGCCATACGCCGAAGGGTATCGTTGTTCAGCGTCTTAAACGTAAATTTTTTACAAACCCTGTTTAACAGCATGGAGTGACAATGGCTGGTAGGAATTTAATCGAGGAATTAAAACAGAGAGGAATTATTGCCCAGCTTACTGACGAACAGGGGCTGATTGACCGATTGGAACAGGGTCCGATTGCGCTCTATTGCGGTTTTGATCCTACCGCAGATAGCTTACATCTCGGCCACTTAGTCCCCTTACTTTGCTTGCGTCGTTTTCAAGAACAGGGTCATCAACCTGTTGCCTTGGTTGGTGGCGCTACAGGACTCATTGGTGATCCCAGTTTTAAAGCAACTGAGAGGAAATTAAATACGACGCAAACGGTAGTGGAATGGGCCGATAAAATTCGCAGTCAACTTGAACCATTTCTCTGCTTTACTGGTAATAATCCAGCAATCATCGCCAATAATTACACCTGGTTTGCCGAGATGAATGTGCTCGATTTTTTACGCGAGGTCGGAAAACACTTTTCAGTTAATCAAATGATCAATCGAGACGCAGTTAAGCAGCGCCTGCAGCGGGAAGATCAGGGGATCTCCTATACTGAGTTCTCCTATAACTTGCTCCAAGGTTATGATTTTGCTTATCTAAACCAGCGCTATCGCGTGGAACTTCAGCTGGGTGGTTCTGATCAGTGGGGAAATATTGTCTCGGGGATAGATTTAACGCGACGAATACAGCAAACGACTACCTGGGGGCTAACCGTTCCACTAATTACGAAATCTGATGGGACTAAATTTGGAAAAACTGAAACTGGCACCATTTGGCTAGATCCACAAAAAACGACGCCGTACAAATTTTATCAATTCTGGATGAATACAGCGGACGAAGATGTCTATCGTTTTCTACAATTTTTTACTTTTATCCCCTTGGAGACGATTGCAGAGATACGCCAGCAGGACTCCATAAGTGGTCAGCCACCACGCGCGCAGCAGATATTAGCGGAGGAGGTAACGCGCCTAGTACACGGTGAAGCGGGAGCAGAGGCAGCAAAACGAATCACTCAAAGTTTGTTTTCTAGCAGTCTTGATAGCATGCAAGAGAGTGACTTTGTGCAACTTGCACAAGATGGCGTGCCAAATATTACGCTGACAACAGCATGTGATTTACAGCAAGCCCTCGTCGAGGCAAAACTTTCGCCGTCGCGTGGTCAAGCAAAGACATTAATCAGCGCGAACGCGATTACTATCAACGGCATTCGACAGAGCAATACTGATTATACTTTTACACTGCAAGATAGGTTATATGGACGTTATACACTCTTACGGCGAGGTAAAAAGCATTACTGCCTATTGCGTTGGTCGTAGTTACTGTAGTCAGTAAAAAATAGAGATGAGATTTTGTTTAGATCAGCGGTTGAGAACCTATAGATTAGATTGTGTAATTTTGTTATGTTCAATTTGACATTCAAATAGGTTAAATTACGAACGAGAAACAATTGCAGGTGCTGTCTACCGAGTTAGCCAAAAATCGCAAGTTTCTTCTACGCTCATATCTAAAGTGACTGATGCGGTAAAAGAGCAGGTTATAGAATGGCAGGGCAGACTGCTGGCGGCCGTTATATTCCATTGTCTATCTTGATTGTATTGTCGTTAGCGTGCGTCATGATGGCCATGTTATCAACAAATCCGTTTTCCTTGTTTCATGGAAGGATGACAAGGCGGTAACCGGTGATTTGAAAGCTGTGTACTAGGCGGCAACGGAGGAGGCTGCGTTTGCAGGGGCTGGAGAAATTCAGTGATACCTGGGATAGTCGTTATCCACAAATTAGCCGTAGCGGGTTATCCAATTAGGATCATTTGAATACGTTTTTTGTTTATCCATCTGAGATAAGAAAAGTGATTTATACAACTCAGGCTATTGAGTCGTTGAACTGCCTTATCCCTCATGCGATTAAAAAGCGACAACTGTTTCTGTCGAACTGGTGCTTACACAGAAGCCTGTACAGGGTCTTAACGGCAGGCCTTTAACCGGACTTGCCCAAGTGCCAAAGGCTGGGGCCTTTGGCAGGTGTTGTGACTGCTATCCCGTTTTTTCCTCAAGAAGATTTAATCCCCCGTTTAACCACCGCACTGTTTGCCGACGAGAATAACCAAATTGCTTATGCTACTGCGGGACAGGCTATACATCCCGTAATTTTCCTCTGGAAACCAGCCAGTAATGAACAATTACCTGCTCATATAGCGACTCAACAGTTAAGCCATGAAGTCATGGATAGCTCCGCATCAACACTGTGCCGTCGTCTTTGACGATGCGCATGCTTTTTTCAATATCAACCATCTTGACACGCTGGCCTGTTTACATAAAGAAACCTAATTTATACTGGATTATCATCACGCTACACGCATTACTCCATCGGCTCACACCAAAGAATCCGTTACAAACACGCCCTTTGCTATCGGCGATTGGCTGTTATCTCGCTAAGGACATGATAATCAACGTTGACACCCCTCAGTTTAGTAATAGCGCAATGGATGGCGACGCAATAGCGGATTTGTAGCGTAAGCATTGGCGAGTCATCAATCGTGTTTCTGCTGGGCAAAATGCTGCTCCTCCTACATTACAACCAGGGGAAGCGGTACGGATTTTACTGGTGCGCCGTTGCCTAAGAGCTGTACTGCGGTGATGATTATGCAGGAGCAAGTGATATTGGCGGGTAGCACCATTAGCGCAATGGCGCGCATTCAAGCCGGCCAACATATTCGACAGCAAGCAGAGGAGCTGCAGAAAGGGGGCGTTTTTCTCAAAACTGGACAGCACTTATCACTACCGCGATTAGCTCTTATTGCTAGCCAATGGTACACCAGTTTTCCGATGTTAACCTCATTAACGATCACGATTTTCTCAACTGGCAATGAGCTGATAAACCCACCCCTGCCGCTAGCAGACGGTAAAATTTATGACGCGAACCGTTATTTGTTGCTAAGTTGGTTAACGCAATTAGTTTATCGGGTCGTTGACGGCGGCATCTTGCCCGATAATCAGGCATAAAATAGAATATGTCTTGCAACGGGCGGCCAACGCATCGCAGCTTATCTTAAGCTCTGGGGGCGTCTCCGTGGGTGAAGAAGATCACGTCAGAGCGGCTATCGATCGGCTAGGTACTCTTGCGCGATAGAAATCGGTTATTAAGCCGGGAAAACGGTTCGCCCGGGGGAAAATTGGCAACCCGGCACTTTTTATGCTGCCAGGTAATCCAGTCGCCACCTTGTTGACGTTTCATCGATTATTGCTGCCGACATCAAGGGTGTTGGCTGGCGCATCAATAGCCGCTGATGTCCCACGCCATCATGGCTAAATCCACTTTCATCACCCATCATGGCCAATCTCGCAGAGAGTTCTTGCGGATTAAACTCACCACCAGTGCAGCAACCTGCGAGGCGGGGTACGACTTGCCTAACCAAGGTTCGCTATGCTGGCGACCTGTGCAGAGGCTAATACGCTGGCTGAATGCCCGCCGAAAAAATTAATTCAAGTTGGCGATTTGCTGACGCTCTATCCTTTACAGAAGAAGGAATAAACCATGCAACCACTGAAAATTGCCTTAGTCACTGTTAGTGATAGAGCGAGCCAAGGCATATATGCAGATGATGGGCTGCCTAGTTTACAGCACTTGATCCTCGATGAGCCCCCGTCATGATTGAAGCCACGCTAAAACAACTTGTCGACGAAGATCACTGCTGTCTCGTTCTTACAACGGGGGGAACGGGACCCTATCCACGTGATGTGACGCGTGATGCAATGCTGGCGATTGCGGATAAAGTATTTACCCGGTTTGGGCGAGCAGATGCGCCAAGTCAGTCTGCATTTCGTGCCGACAGCGCTTTTATCCAGGCATGTAGGTGTCGTCTCAACCTACCCGGTAGGCCGAATACAATTAAGGAGACGCTAGAGGGGGTAAAGAGTATACAAGCTGAAACGTTGGTTGGCGCCAGGTGTATTTGCTGCCGTGCCTTTATGTGTGAATGCCATTGGTGGACCGTTTATAGAGACGGATCCCACTGTTATTCACGCTTTCCGTCTGCCATCCAGTTAAAGCGGACTCATGTTATCAGTAATGACGATAAGCAATTGCCGTTGCACTTGTGGCAGTACAGCGCGATACACCATAGCCTCTTTCAAATTCAACTGCCCATTCGCCCTGAGTGAGGAGAGTCCGTAGCCAGGAGAATAAAATGTCGTGGTGGGTGAATTCATGCATGCCTTCTTGCACAGGCGAGGGCGCCAGACGCACCAATGGGCCTTAGTAAAAATATTATGTATTGGCACAGGCGATTTTGTCAGCGTTGACTGGCAACGTAGTTCGGTGTCATTCTGAGATAGAGCGCCGTGCGGTTGAACCGTTGCACATGGCGAATGAGCACTTTTTGAATACCCATAAACTCTACATCACCAATTTCAACACCGAGATCACCACGCGCCACCATGACCATATCCGAGGCAAAGATAATATCGTCCATGGCTGCTTGACTGGCGATACTCTCTGCAATCCTCGTCATTGCGAGGAAAAGAAACCACTAAATAATCCGCGCCAATTTTGGCGGCGGTAAGAATATCCTGCTTATCCTTTGCGTTTAAAGCCGCAGAAGAAAGGCCACCACCCAATTTATGGATACCTTTATTATTAGAGATAATCGACCGCCTATCATCACCTCTGTAACAATTTGCGTCGCGGTAACATGCTGTACCTGCAATTAGATGCGACCATCATCCAGCAGCAAAATATCGCTGTGTTGCACATCCGCAGGGAGTTTTTTATAGTCGAGACTCACCTGGCTATGATCACCTGCATTGTTTGCTAGTGTCGTGTCTAAGATAAATCTGTCGCCTACACGTAGAGTGATTGCCGCGGCACGAAAGGAGGCAATTTTGATTTTAGGACCCTCTAAATCGCCTAAAATAACCACATGCCGATTTAATTTATGCGCGATGGTGCGCACCGCCAGCGTACGTGCTAGATGATCTTCGGCAGAGCCGCATGAAAAATTGAGGCAAACAACATTTTCTCCCGCATTGATGAGTTGTTCAAGAATATCGTCGGGGTCAGTAGCCGGGCCGAGTCTGGTAACGATTTTTGTTCTTATGAAGCGGCAAGGTTTAAATATGGCTGCCTCGCGTGAGACCAGGAGATTATTCATCTTGTTGCCTTTTTGTTTGTGCTATGTACCCTAGCCGATCCAGGGTGCTGACCTATTTATACTGCATCATCGCAAAGTCGCTCCTGCCGTAAGTTGCCTGATGGCGTTTTGCTAACCATAGATAAAAGTGGAGTGTCTTGTATTGCTATATCAGATAATGTCTGACTTGCTTAATTTTCTTTATTACGCGATAAATTCAGACAATTCAGTAGCGTCAGACTGCTTGTCACCAGCGTGCGTTGCCGTGGTTGGGGTTATTACGACAGGATAAGATGCCTAATCAGGTGCTAAAAAGAGGGAGTGAATGGAAAGGGTAGCAGCAAATACACGGTTAATTGCAAATGCCTCTTTGCGCATGCGCTCATTAAACCTTTAGCATTGACAATTGAGGAACAAGCCAATATTAAGCAAAATGTTAATTATAGCAATCAAGGTTAAATAAACCCAGATATTGGTGGTGAGAGCGCAACTTGCGGAGAGGCGGCATCTAAAGTCGCCGGATGATCCCAGTAGCCGAACAGGGAGCATCTAAAAGTATACGAAAAGAGGTAACGGCCAAATAGAGTGCTAAAGGGTGTCACCGCACAGGGTGTCGAGGTTCACGGTGCTTTCAAGCAATGATATAACGTATTTGCCACTTTTTATCTCATGTGTCTGCACTGGCATTAGTTGCCACTGTGGCTGCTAATCTGCTTGGCAAGTGACAGATTATGTGCGCTAATCAGTGCGGCGACGGTACTGCTTGACGTAACCTAAAATAGAGGGTCGTGGATCGCATACTGTTTTAAGTGTTAGCTGGTTTCATAGTGACCTGGGAAAACGTAAAATAATCTGCCAGCGAAAGATTTCAATATGTTACGATAGCACCAAAGCGCGTTAGAGGAGAATACGATGGCTGACACCCAATTAACCCAAACTTGCGATTTTGTTATTTTTGGTACTAAGGGTGATCTTGCACGGCGCAAGTTATTACCTGCGTTGTATCAATTAGAAAAGGCGGCACAAATCAGTGCTGGAACAAGGATCATCGGTGTTGGGCGGGCGGATTGGGATACTGCCGCTTATGTGGATTTTGTCCAAACATCGTTACAGACGTTTATGAGCGCCCAGGTCGATCAAGCTGTTTGGGATGGCTTACGTCAGCGTTTGATCTTCTGTAATTTAGATGTTAACGATACTAAAAAATTTTCCCGCCTACAAAAGTTACTGCAACAAAAAGAGCATGTTTCGATTTACTATTTCGCCATGCCACCCAGTACATTCAGTGCGATTTGTGAGGGACTGGGACAGGCAAAATTGAATCATAAACCGGCGCGAGTGGTGATGGAGAAACCCTTAGGAACTTCGTTGGCGACATCGCAAGAGATTAACGATCGAGTGGGTGAGTATTTTTCTGAAAATCAAGTGTTTCGCATTGATCACTACTTAGGTAAAGAGACAGTACTCAATCTTATGGCACTGCGCTTTGCCAATGCCATTTTTGCCAACAATTGGGACAACCGCACGATTGATCATGTGCAAATTACGGTCGCGGAAGAGGTCGGTATTGAAGGACGCTGGGGCTATTTCGATACCGTCGGGCAGATGCGCGATATGATCCAGAGTCACCTCCTGCAGATCATGTCAATCATCGCCATGTCACCGCCGGCAAAACTGACCGCAGATGAAATCCATGATGAAAAAGTAAAAATTTTACGTGCACTTCGGCCCATTAACTTAAGCAATGTGCGCGAAAAAACAGTGCGTGGTCAATATACTGCTGGTTTAGTGCAAGGTAAAAAAAGCCCCGGCTATCTGGAAGAGGATGGAGCAGATCCAAACAGTACCACCGAAACGTTCGTAGCGATTCGTGCTGATATCGATAATTGGCGCTGGTCGGGCGTGCCTTTCTATTTACGTACGGGGAAACGGATGCCAGTGAAATGCTCGGAAGTGGTGATTTATTTTAAACAGCCTGCGATGAACCTATTCAAAAGTTCGCATGCTGCGCTGCCGCCCAACAAATTGACAATTCGTTTACAATCTGATGAAGGGGTAGATATTGAAATCATGAATAAAGTGCCGGGCCTCGACCATAAACATCACTTACAGACGACCAAGCTGGATCTCAGTTATTGCGAAACGTTTAATCAGTCGCCCCTGGCCGATGCGTATGAGCGTTTACTATTGGAGGCGATGCGTGGCATTCAGGTACTGTTTGTTCGCCGCGATGAGGTTGAAGCAGCGTGGGGCTGGGTTGACTCAATTGTCGAAGCCTGGGAGGCGGATGGCGATGCGCCTAAACCGTATCAAGCTGGCAATTGGGGTCCAGTGACATCTATTACGATGATAACGCGCGATGGGCGCGCTTGGAATGAAATAGAGTAGCGCGCAGGCTGGTTGTTCTCGATATGTCTCATTTTTTATGCGGTTGGTAGGGTAAATTGGTTAGCTGCGACGACAGTTGACGAAAATGGGCCAGGCGTTGTAAAAACCAGTTCCGTAGCTGTTCTGGTTGTGCTTGTGCTGCATTTTCAGCGGCAACTGGTATGTTATAGCGCTCTTTGTAGGCCACCGCAGCAGCACTAAGCGCGACATGCATTTTATCTCTCTCGAATTGCGATGCTGTGGCGAGATTATATGACATTATTACTCCGGTAAAGAATGGCACCATGGAGAAGGCTGATAACCATCTGGTCTACACGACAGTGGCGTGGTGCGACATGAAAAATACAGTAATTACCACCTGCTGTGCTGTGTGCACAATAATAGCAGACGATCACCCCAATTTCACTCATGCTGATCGTCCGAAGTTGCAACGGAGGCGTTAACCTCCGCCTTGCTGGTGGATGATCCCATTATCCCAGGTAAAGAAACAATAATAACATGTCCCTTACTTTTACATAACTGTCTGTTTTATTTAGACTACTTAAGGATAGTCCCATGCTAAAAAAAATTGTGACCACAATTATACTTATAATCTTTTGTGGCAATCTTACCGCCACAGAAATTATTACCTTAAGCCGCTTTCAAGTTGGTAAAGATAAATGGGCATTTAAACGCGAAGAAATTATGTTGAGTTGTGATAAAGCGGGCGCGCTATTTGCTATTAACCCGAATACATTAATGCAATACCCCTTAAATAATAAAGCCGTGCAGCGCATGCAGCGTGGAGAAGTCAAAGCACAACCCATTCGTGTTATTCAATTAGATTATTGTAATAATCCCAGTAAAAAAATGGATTTAACCTATTTTATCGATCGCGCTCAGCAGCTTTGCGATAAATGAGTTATCAAATATCATCGCGCACGATTTACTTAGTAAGTATTAACGATTAAATGCTAAGTTATTTAGTTATGTTATCGTAAAAAAATAGGGGTGTTCTAGGCTTAATTGAATGCAATCATCTTCTAACAATTGTTTTTTTAGCGCAAGGCTCTTCGAGGAGCCATTTCCCTGAACCGAATGCAGGAATAGTATTCGGTTTTTTTATATTACGTTATGATTAGTTTTAACGTAGTTAACAAAGCCCATTTTTGTATGCGATTTCGGCATCGTTCAAATCAGATCCGTCATATTAAATTCAGCAGCGGTTGCCAGCCGAAATTCTGACAGACGACAACCCTATAATAGTAATAGCTGATGTAGCAGCTGATTCGAGGTAAAAATATTCGTATATTCTAGTGCTAACCACATTTTCGCTAGTTCAGGATACGTAAGTACTCTAGTGCCGATCGCCGCTGTATCAGAAGAACACGTGCTTTTTTCTCATTCGCTCTTTCCTGGGCCGCACCGAAGCGGCCAGGGGGATATATGCTAGTGGAGTATCGGCAAACTGCCTGTACATCGTGTTGTACACAACCGATTTGTACAGTGTTTGTATATTAGGTTTGAGGCCAGAGACATATTTGTCCCACCACTGATTTAAGCACTCTTGTAGCGTCATTTCGCCACTTACTTTAACGAAATAAGTATGCCGTTAGCGGTGTAGTGCGCGCATGTCACTCACCGTAAATCTAGCCCCTCTTAACGTGGCAGAGGGATAATGGCCAAAATAGTAAGGCGGACGGGCTTAACCTGCCAGCGATAACAATATTGGAAGGTAATATGGCCCGCTGGGGTGATGCGCGCACTTGGTCCTGCGTCATCCGTAATTTCTGCCTTACCTGAATAGGGTCTGTTGAGGATACTACGCAGCTTTGTATCACTAAGTGCCATTATATACCCTGTACCCAAAAGGGTGGGGTGTTATATATGCAATATGTACACATTAGCAATTGAACGAAATAATTTTTGATTAAAGCATTGTGTTTTACTAAAAATTTACACTACTATTGGATAGTGGAGCATACAAGCTCCATCGAGTAAAAGCGAAGTCCTCTTAGTTAAACGGATATAACAAGCCCCTCCTAAGGGCTAGTTGTAGGTTCAATTCCTGCAGAGGACGCTAATTATTCGGTACATGGATCAACAGCGCTCTGAGCAGTAATAGATCCACTTGCATATACTTCGATAAATTTCCACCATTACCGAACTTTTCCTTTATCAACCCCATTTCAATGTGGGTAAAGAGGCAATTAGCTCACTGTGTGTTTCCTGCACTCGCAATAAAATCACATTACGTCCCATTTGTCTGGACAGTAAAAATCGTTTTCAATCATCAAAATGATGATAGCCTAACCTCACCATGCTACCGACTCTACTTGTCAACCGTCTCAGACACATAAATACGGATAACACCAACAATATCGATATTTGAATAAATCAGCATATAATGACATCGGACTGTGTTATTTAAGTTTTGTGAAACTCATTAAATCTACTATCAATAAAGCCTGCTGGATATTCTGTGCGCTGCCAGCTTCCTATTATTAGAATTTCCTGTTATTAACCAGAGTATAGTTGTAGAAAATAGATTTTAACTACGCTAATAGCTTAAAATTTTGACTTTTTTTAGAATTATTTCTAACCACGAGAAAAAAAACTGCCAAATTGAATTAAATTGTCCTAATCATGTTTCTCGTACTTTATCCATGCCAATCTCTTAAATGTCACGAAAAAACTATTTTAATTACTTGCAAAAACAAGACGTTTATTCATTCATCTCTTCTCATTTTTCACACGATTGAGCGGTGTACGCGTAATGTGGCTTTGTTGAATAACTCAGAACTTGTGATTACTGGCTCTCTAAATAGATTGATTGTTATGCGATCCGGATACTGTTAGGGATTCCTAACTGTGTCATTTTGTTAAGCGCGTTGACCATCGCCATTGCCTCACCTACCTGCGCATCATAGTCACACAGACTTAGATGATCGCCCATGAGTGTTTTGAACCGGAACACAGTGGTTTCAGCCACTGGAAGAATCAGCGGTCTTATCTTCTTTCTCAGCAGGGCATCATGACAGTAGCGGGTATTGTATTTATCAGAGCTGGTATAGCCTGAGCATCAGTCGTACCGTTTAACGATAAATCGGCACAGATAATTTCATGTGTCGGGCTATCTACTGCCACAGAGGTGATAGCCATGTCTGACCGACCACGCCGCCCAGGCGGTCCAGGGAGCAATTGCCGAGGCATCCAGTCATATGGTCAGAGATCCGCGCTGCTTGAGAGCGTTGTTATACGTGGACCAGTGGGTTATTTTAAACTTCTGCGTTGCCATAGGGTCCTCATGTTGAAATGACCGGAGCAAACTATCACCCAAATGTTCAATCTATTCAACAAAGCCGCGCAGAGAAGAAAAATATTACCACATGACCCACAACTGAAGTGCGTTGTTTTCTCGGTCACATAGGCAAAGAAATGGTAATTTACCTATTATTTCTTATAATAGAACACTTCAACGCGCGATGGGTAACATGCTAAGTTAAATTTTTTATTAACAAACGGCACCTGTGTAAATAAATGCAAAATAGGTGACACGTCCCTACAGACCAGCACTTATACTACTGATTGTCTCTTCACCCACGGCATAACGACAAATTGGAGAACTGGAATGAAACCACTGAAAGCCGGTGATTTTGCACCGCAATTTAGTTTGCTTGATCAAGATGGCGAACAGGTAAATTTAGTCGACTTCCAGGGACAGCGTGTCTTGGTCTACTTTTACCCAAAAGCCATGACGCCAGGTTGTACCACGCAAGCTTGTGGCTTACGCGATAATATGGATGAGCTTAAAAAAGCAGGTGTAGAAGTTTTAGGTATTAGTACCGACAGCACAGAGAAACTTAAACGTTTTGAAGAGAAAGAGCTGTTAAATTTCACTCTCCTATCTGATGGAGATCATCAAGTATGTCAAAAATTTGGCGTATGGGGAAAGAAAACGTTTCTGGGTAAAACCTGCGATGGTGTGCAGCGTATTAGTTTCCTCATTAACAAAGAGGGTAAGATTGAGAAAGTGTTTGACAATTTTAAAACCGCCATCCACCAAGATATCGTTCTCAGGTATCTTAGAAATAATTAAATGTTGCTACCTGCGCCCATAACTGATTAGCATGTTGCCATGAGCCAAAACGAGCACGCTAAAAACATGAATTAATGCAAGAGGAATGTTTTTATTACACCAGCGTGGTGATATTGATGATCATTGCTATGTCTGCTCAAGGGAGTATTCCATGTTCAAACGGTTTAATTTGATTGTCTCAATAATCGCCGTGACAATGGCAACGTTTCCGCTTGCAGCTAGTACCATACAAGTTAACGGTACCTTACCTGACATAGGGACGGTAGCAGGGGCAGGGAGGCAACGCTTGCTCTCTCTGAGGAATTACAGTTAGGTGACTTCTACATGCGCCCACTCCGTGCGAATGCACCATTAATTTATGATCCCTTGCTAACGCGTTATTTAAATCAGTTGGGTCAACGCTTAATTTCACACGCCTAAGCGCCACAAACCGCCCTTCGTTTTTCATTGATACAAAACAGTGAACTCAATGCTTTCGCCCTCTTTGGCGGTAACATTATATTGCATACTGGGCTGTTTTACTACGTCGACTCGGAAGGACAACTCGCCTCAGTGATGACGCACGAAATTTCTCATGTAACGCAACGACATCTCGCGTATGCAATGGAGGCACAAAAACAAAATTTAAAATTCACTTGGTTAGGCGCCTTAAGTTCAGCGCTACTTGCCATGGTTCATCCCCAAGGGGGCATGGCAGCGCTGGCAGGTACGCTAGCAGGCTCACAGCAAGAGCATATTGAGTTTTATCCAAGCCAACGAGCAAGAAGTAGATCAACTTAGATTACAGTTACTACAGCGAGCGGGGTTTGATCCCAGAGCGCTTCCAGATTTTTTGCAAAAGCTGGCAGAGATCAGTCGTTATGCCTCAAAGCCACCAGAAATCCTCCTCACTCACCCATTGCCTAACAGTCGTTTAGCGGATGCGCGCAACCGGACAAAGTGGTCGGCAGCAATCGCTAATCCCCCATCGCAGGATTTTTACCTAGCAAGTGATGCCCTCCGACTGGACGAAGATTTATTCGCGCGCTGGTAACAAGGAAGCAGCGATGAGTGATTAGCTGCACATTATGCTAATGGCATTCGGCTACTGCAAGCAAAGCAGTTTGACAGTGCTAAAGCGCTTCTGCTTCCTTTACTCAAACAATACCCTGCTAACCCTTGGTTACTCGACGTTATGACTGACATCGACATCGGACTTAATCAATCCAAGCAATCCGCTTGGCTAATGCGCTGATAGAAGCAAAACAAGCAAGTACGGCGATCAGCATTCTGCATCGCTATACTTGGGCAAACCCAGATGACCCCAATGGCTGGGAGTTGCTCGCTAATGCCTGCGCTATGCAGGGATTGCTTGATGCAGCGCTAGGCGCACGCGCAGAACAACTTGCCTTAACGGGTAAATTCCAACAAGCAATCATCCTATTAAGTTCAGCCAGTGCGCGTGGGCCCACAGGCAGCACAGCGCAGGCACGCTATGATGCGCGAATTGATCAGATGAATAAGCTGCAAGAGCAATTCACTCGTTTGAAAAAAAATGGAGGATAGAAGGCTAAGCCAGATAAAATCATCGTCCGCTCCCGGTTTATCGTCACATCACAAGCGCATACTGAGTCCAGCTAGGCTCCTATAAATGGAGTATTTCTTTGACAAAGGGAATCGTAAGTTTCCGTCTGGCACGGATGGAAGCGTGATCAAGTTTGTCTAACGTGGCAAAGAGGATACGCATTTCCCGACTTAAGCGCTTTAACAAAAAACGCCCAACATCCTCCGGTAATTCAAATCCCCTTAAGTGAGCCCGTAATTGCATGGAACTCAGTTTATCTTCATCTGGCAAAGGATGAAGCCGGTAGGTTTGTCCCCAATTAAGGCGCGAAGCGAGATCGGCAAGCTTAATTGTGAGCTGTCTTGGCGGTCTATCTCCGGTGATAAATAGGCGTGTTTTACCCTCTTCCATAATGCGATTATACAAGTTGAACAACGCGATCTCCCACGCATCCTCACCTGCTATCTCTTCAATATTGTCGATGCAGAGCAGCGCCAATTGTTCCATTCCTTCCAATACCTCAGGCACAAACCAGTGACGTTTGCGTAGTGGCACATAGCCGACAGGTCTCCCTTGAAGAGATAGGGCGGCGCAAGCAGCATGTAGAAGGTGACTGCGACCTCCACCGCGCCGTGACCAAATATAAATATAGCTACCCCGTGGTTGTAGCAAGGCACTTTGCATTTCCGTAAGTAGTGGACCATTCTCTCCGGGCCAAAAACTAGCAAAAGTTTCATCGTCCGGCAGAAAGAGTGGTAGCAAGAGTTGTACTGGATTGGTCAATGTGACTCCGTTGCAGACACTGCACCGTGGAAGCATTTAGGAAAATGATTTATTCGCTGGTTTGCTGCCAAAATCGTCCCAGTAATAAAATTATGTTGCGTATGTGTGATCTGATTATTTTTACTGCCGATAGGAGAATATATCATGCCGAACATTTTTTCCTGATTATATGCATCACGGCCAATACTCCAGCGAGTATGCGCGTTAAACTGCATAATTTAAACCCATCGGCGCGACGTTACTTCAACTTTACCTATAGCATACTTTCCCATTTAAAGGAGAAAGATCCATCATCCGTTACATCATCGTATCAACACGTACCAAACAGTTTATCTCCCGCATCACCTAGGCCAGGAATGATAAAGCCATTTTCATCAAGCCCATCGTCCACAGCGGCAACATATAACTCAACTTCGGGATGCGACTGCTCTAAAGCAACAATGCCTTCAGTCGCGGCCACTAAAACCAGTATTTTTATAGCGATGCACCCCGATTTTTTCAAGAGATCAATGGTCGCTATCATTGAGCCGCCCGTTGCCAACATGGGATCGACTACCAGTGCCATTCGCTCCTCAATCCTTGAGGCCAACTTATGAAAATAAGGGACAGGTTTTAAAGTTTTTTCATCACGATAAATACCAACAACACTGATGCGTGCACTCGGAAGATGCTCAAGCACCCCTTCCAACATACCCAATCCTGCACGTAAAATGGGCACTACCGTGATTTTTTTTCCTTTGATTTGATCTACATCTACTGGCCCACTCCAACCCATAATTTTAGTTGATTCAGTTTCCAAATTAGCCGTTGCTTCGTAAGTGAGTAAGCTACCTACCTCCGCCGCAAGTTCACGAAACCGTTTAGTACAAATAGCATGTTCCCGCATAAGACCTAATTTATGCCTTATTAAGGGATGTCCAGCTACTATTATCTTCATCTTAATTCTCCTCCCATTCTATTGCGCCACCAATGTCACAAATTATAGCGTTAATCATTCTAAGATTAACGCTATAATGAAGTCGTTGCCCGCAAATTGAATCCACCCGTAGTTAAATCAATTGAGCAAAACAGCTTAACTTATAAAAACGCATCGACAGATTCAGTAATTAGTCTAAAAATTGGCAATCTTATTGGTAGATTATGTTTACGAAACGGCTATCCCTGGTAAGGGATGCGAAAAATTATTTAGTTAATTCTCGCCTCTTCTAAACTAGAACGGTTATTACAACTCGGTACTGCATCTATACTTGACGTCACCTGATAGTAAATTTATTGAAGTGAATTTTACTTGGTGGCATTTTTAGCATGCGTATTTCTCAATGTATGAGAACTCTTCACTACTAATCTATATCCCCATTATAAACCGCATTAGAGTTGATCATAACTTAAATAATTTAACGAGTGTTCTAGTCGATTCGTTCTACGAACGGCAAGAGTAAAAATGTCTGCACATGCATAGCCTAATTTTATAACGTGTTCTATGTATAAGAAATTTTACTATACTCATTACAGATGGAAAATCACTCATATCATGAACAGCGTTTCCGCTACTTTATACTCGTCGTTCGATAAAATGATGCTATTTTCCTAACAGCATTCGTTATATTGATAATTGATACGTAGGTCGAATAGGTGCAAACTATTATTCTAAACTTAGAATGATATCTCTTTATTTTAGTGAACGCGCTCGTTCATATTAAATAGATATTCAACCTTCATGCGTTCCGGCCCAGGTATAATGATGATTAAAGTGTATCACTCAAATCAACTCGATGTGCTCAAAGAGCTGCTTGCTGAATTAATGTTAAAGCCGCCGCTTGCTGATCCGCTTACTGAAGAGATTGTTCTTGTTCAGAGTGCTGGTATGGCGCAGTGGTTGCAATTGGCATTGGCTGAACGTTTTAATATTGCTACATGTATTCGTTTTCCGCTACCTGCGACCTTTATCTGGCAGATGTTTGTCATGGTGATTGCCGATACACCCGAACATAGCGCGTTTAGTCAGTCATCTATATGCTGGCGCTTAATGGATCTATTACCGCGTATCGTTCATGAACCGATTTTTCATGCACTTAATCAATATATTGCTTGCGATGATAAGCAGCGCAAGCTTTTTCAGCTCTGCCAGCGTATTGCGATACTGTTCGATCAATATCTTATCTATCGGGTTGATTGGATAACATGCTGGGAGGCGGGTGGCTTACATGTGGAGACAGATGAGACAGAGCGTTGGCAGGCGGAGCTCTGGCGCAGGCTCGTCGCACATATGCATGCTTGCGGTCAGCAGGATGAGCATCGTGCCAGTCTGTATGCAAAATTTATCTCTGTACTTGAAGAGGAGCGCTTCGACCCCGCAGTTTTGCCAACGCGCATTTTTATCTTCGGCATCTCTGCTTTACCGCCTATTTACCTGCAAGTATTGCAAGCTTTGGGTAAACGTATCGACATTCACCTGCTGTATCCTAATCCTTGTCAATACTATTGGGGCGATATTGTCGATTACGCATTCTTAACACGTTTAACCACTCAACAGCGTCATGTGCATGCTACCGGGGGGAACCGAGCCTATTTCCGCCAGCCAGCGCAAGCCTTAGCACTATTTAACACAGTTGGTGAACAGCAGTTAACGAATCCGCTGCTGGCTTCATGGGGAAAATTGGGTAGAGACAATCTCTTTTTATTTGCCCACATGGAACTGTTAAATCACGATATCGATGCTTTCGTGGATATCGTCGGGGAGAAGGCATTATCCTGTTTACAACGCGACATTCTTTACTTAGAAGATCATGCGAAAGTTGGCGTGATTGCTCAACGTGATACTCATGCTACGGCTGCACGCCAGTTAGATCCTGATGACAGCTCAATCGTAATAAACGTGTGTCACAGTGCGGTGCGCGAAGTAGAGGTTTTGCACGACCACTTATTAGCCCTTTTTGCCAATGATCCTGACTTACGCTGTCGTGACATCATTGTCATGGTGGCTGACATTGATACTTATGCGCCGTTTATTCAGGCGGTCTTTTCCAGTGTGCCGCCTGCGCGCCGCTTACCTTTCACTATTGCTGACAGACACACCAGCCAGACACATCCCGCAATCAAGGCCTTTTTTCATTTACTCAGTTTGACAGAAATCCGTCTCACTGCGAGTGAGGTGTTGGCACTGCTGGATGTGCCAGTCATTGCGGCACGCTTTTCCATTGAACAGCCGGAATTGCAACTATTGCGTCGCTGGGTAGAGGAGTCCGGTGTACGTTGGGGGCTTGATGACAAAGATAGCCATTCACTGGGGTTACCTGTGACCGGCCAACACACCTGGCAATTCGGTTTACAACGCATGCTATTGGGTTATGCGATGGAAAGTGATAGCGGGATATGGCACAACATGTTCCCTTATGATGACGTAGCAGGTTCAAGGGCTGAGTTAGTAGGAAAACTAGCGTCATTCTTAACTTGTCTGGGTGTTTGGCGCGACCGCTTGGCCAAGCCACACACGCTTGTCGATTGGGCTCCCCAATGTGGCATGCTTATCTCTTCCTTCTTTGATGTCGAAACCGATGGTGAAGCGCAGGCAGCGCTGATGCTCGTGCGTGAACAGTGGCAGAAAATCATGGATGAAGGTATGGCGTCGGGCTACGTGGCACCCGTGTCCATTTTACTGCTACGCGATGATATACGCAGTCGATTGAGTCAACAACGCACCAGTGAGCGCTTTCTTACTGGGCAAATTAATTTCTGTACCTTGATTCCAATGCGTTCTATTCCTTTTTCCATTGTCTGTTTATTAGGGATGAATGAAGGGGTTTATCCACGTCTGAGTCAACCTGGAAGCTTTGATCTTATTCAACGCTATCCGTGCCGAGGCGATCGCAGTAGCCGAGACGATGAGCGGTATTTGTTTCTGGAAGCGTTGCTTTCAGCGCAACAGCAGTTCTATCTGAGTTATGTTGGACGCGCTATCCAGGATAATACACCACGCTATCCTTCTATCGTGGTCAGTGAATTAATCGATTACATATCACAGAGCTTCAGGTTGCCAGGCGGAGAGGGCCTGCCGCCAACCGAACGCATACAACAGGTCATCGACCATCTGTTGCGGCAGCAAAGTCGTATGCCCTTTGCACCAGAGAATTTTATTCCCGGGGCGAAGTCGCAAAGCTTCGCCAGTGAGTGGTTGCCAGCGGCTATGGGTGAGGGTACTGCCCAGCCTCAGTTTATCCAGCCGCTAACACCCTATCAGACTACGGAGGTGAGTGTCGAGCAGTTACTTCACTTTTGGCGGAACCCAGTGCGCGTCTGGTTTACACAGCGCCTTAATACCCATTTCTCTTGGCAAGCCCACGCCCTGCCGGAGGAGGAACCTTTTAATTTAACGGGTTTAGAGCGCTACCAGTTTGATACGTCCCTGCTCGATTCGCTGGTAACGGGTGCATCGGTAGAATCACTGTTTGCTGAACAGCGTGCGGCGGGTAGGTTGCCTTATGGTGCGTTTGGTACGCTTTTTTGGCAGCATCGACTTGAAGAACTGCGTATGATTGCCGACCAGGTGATAGCACGGCATGCGCCGACCTGTAGCATGGAAGTCGAATTGGATGTAAATAGAGTGCGTCTGTATGGCTGGTTGAAAAAAGTCCAATCAACACGGTTATTGCGTTGGCGTGCTGCCCAACTCTCGATACAAGATGGATTAATGCTATGGATAGAAAACGTCATATGGTCAGCCTGCTGTGGTAAAGGTGATAGCGTTATGTTTGGCTGTCAACAAAGCCGATGGCGTTTTAAGAGCTTACCCAGAGATAGCGCAGTGGCGATACTGGCTTTGCTAATTGCCGGCTATCAACAAGGGTTAACGCAACCCCTCATGCTATTGAATAAAAGTGGCGGTGCCTGGATCAACGGTTGTTACGATCGGCAAAAGGCAGCGCTTAACTGGGAGCAGGCCGTTCAATTGCGCGCGCGCAGCGCATTACGTAAAGCCTGGCAAGGTGATGATTACATCGTTGGCGAAGGGCGATCTCCCTGGTTAAATCGTCTATATCGGGATTTGGATGAGCAGCAAATGAATGAAATATGTCGATGCGCAGAGCGCTGGTATCTCCCCGTGTTACAAGCGCATGACCATGACAAATTTCATAATTGTATAAGATGACCTCTCCAACTACTTAACTGCGTGTTGTATAAAATGCTGTGGGTTGATGCCACGGGATTTTAATTAGTGTGCTAATAAGGAATAGCAATGCGTAACTATTTAATCGGATTTACCGCGCTTATATTGCTTTTGGTGCCGTTATCTGTGTCGGGTAATCAGGAAAATAACTGGCAACTGATGAACCCATTCGCAAGAGTGACACTGATCCACGCCAGTATCTAGCAATTAAACGGGCCAACCAAATGACGGTGTTAATTTTTTCAGATAACAACGCGGTAAAATCTTTAGCTGCGTTAGTATTACCGATCGGTACGCTAGACGATCCGAAACAGCAGCAGGGATTGGCCCACTACACCGAACACATGATATTTCTCGGCTCAAAAAAGTATCCTGAGCTCAACAATCTGGACCAATTTTTGCGTAAAAATGGCGGCGACTATAATGCAAGTACCAGTTGTACCGGTACTTACTGGTTTATGGAGGTGGAAAACAGTGCGTTAGAACCTGCCATAGATCGACTTGCCGATGCGGTCGCCATGCCACTATTTACCCCTGCTGATGCTGATCGTGAGCGTTATACTGTCAATGCTGAACTTACCAGAGCGAGAAGCAATGAGGGTTTTCGTATGAGACAGGTGACCGATGAGACCACCAACCCGGTCCATCTAGTTGCGGGTTTCGCAGGAGGAAATCTGGAAACATTAAGCGATAAACCGGACAGCACGTTGCAGGATGAGCTCATTAAATTTCACTATAAATACTATTCAGCCAACTTAATGAAAGGGGTGATCTATGGTAATCGTCCATTTAATGAGCTGGCAGCTATTGCCGCGAAAACATTTCGACGCATTCCCGACCGTCAAGCAAACCGTACCATCTATCGATAAACCTTTGCTCACTCCTGCACAAAAAGGGGTCATGATTCATTATGTACGAGAAGAACCGCTTAATTTATTGAAAATTGAATTTATGCTTAACGATAATACGAATAAATTCGCTAACAAAACAGACATGCTCATTGGCTACTTAATACGCACACGTACGCAAGGGAGATTAGCAGATTGGTTACAATCGCAAGGGTTAATTGAGTTGATAAATAAGGGACCATGTAGCATTGTCCTAACGCTGACAGAGAAGGGACTAGCGCAACGTGATAAAGTGGTTGCAGCCGTGTTGAGCTACCTTGATCTCCTGCGCCAGCAGCCGATTGACCAGCGCTATTTTGATGAGCTTGCGGGCATACTCAACATCAATTTTCGCTATCCTGCCATTAACCACGACAGGATCTATTTGGCGAACTTGGCAGAAAATATGCTACTATTCCCCATCAAGCATATTCAAGATGGTGGGGTATTTGCCAATAAATATGATCCACAAGCAGTTAAAGACCGGTTAAAACAGATGACAGTGCATACTGGACTTAAATTGGCCGCCAAAATTGAAGAGGCGCAGCGCTTTAGCCACGATTTCGAGCGTAAGAATCACCAATTTGATACCCAACAAAAAGTGATTCACTGAATGCAGCCACTGAATGCACTGCACCTGGCAGATTTCTTCCATCCCTCTGTCGTTAAGCAGGATAGATTAATGTTGATATCGCAACTATCAGGTAATGAGCAAAAATCACAGCAATATGCAAAACAACCTGAGTGGAAAAAGTGGACGAACATTGAAGCGTTGCAACGTTCGTTTCCAACACAGCGTGATCACCCGTCACGGTGAGCGTGGTTCAAGCGCTTGATCCCATTACATTGCCGCTGTGGGGTGACAGATTAATTGAAGCGTCAGCAGGTACTGGTAAGACATTTACCTTGAGCCTGCTTTACTTGCGCTTCTTGCTCGGATTGGATAGTGGCACTAACGCATTACGTCCATTATCTGTTAATGAGATTCTAGTTGTCACCTTTACCGAAGCGGCTACCGCTGAGTTGCGCTGTCGAATAAGACAGATGATCCAGGCGTTACGTCAGGCTTGCATGACTGGAGAGAGTCAGGATAGGTTGCTGCAACACTTGCTTGCGCGCATAGTGGATCGCCAAATAGCGATAGCCCAGTTGTTAGCGGCAGAACGTCAACTTGATGAAGCAGCAATCTATACGATTCATGGTTTTTGCCAGCGGATGTTAAGCCTGGCCGCATTCGAATCTGCATTGCCATTTGCACAACAGATCATCGAAGATGAGAGCAAACTACTCTACCAGGTGGTTAGCGACTTTTGGCGTCGCCATTTTTATCCCTTGCCGCTGGAGATAACACAGCTTATCGTCGCCCGCTGGCGCCATCCGCAGCAGCTGATGCGGGAACTCTTGCCGATGTTAAAAGGCGATCCACCGCAGTTGCAACCAACATTAAATGCGAATGAAACACTGGTGACGCGCCATTGTGACAATGTGCAGCGTATTGATGCCATGAAACAAGCTTGGCGCCAAGCCGTGGCACAGATTGCTGCCATTATCACGTGCTCAGGTGTCAACAAAACGAGCTACAGCAAAAAAAACCTGCCCGTGTGGTTACAGAGCGTCACACTGTGGGCTAATAGTGCAACGCGAGATTATGCTATACCGACCAACCTCTACCGCTTCAGCCAGCGACAGCTACAGGAAAAAAGCCCGCAAGGAGAGGTGCCGCAACATGCGTTTTTCCAACAGATTGACCACTTTCTTGCTCAGCCACTGACGTTAGATGATTTAGTTATTACGCACGCATTAAAGCACGTACGCAAGGCGCTGCAGCATGAAAAAGAGCAGCGGTCGTTAATGGGGTTTGATGATTTACTCAGCAAGCTGGATTGTACGCTGGCGAGCAGTCATAACGCCGTGCTGGCGACAACCATTCGCCAGCGTTTTCCGGCAGCAATGATCGATGAATTTCAAGATACTGATCCGCAGCAGTATCGGATCTTCCGTGCCATTTATCCATTAGGTTCAACGCACGCACTGATATTGATCGGCGATCCTAAGCAGGCGATTTATGCTTTTCGTGGTGCCGATATTTTCACTTATCTTCAGGCTAAAAACGAGATTCACTCTCGCTACACTCTGCGTGTCAATTGGCGTTCCTCTTCCGCGATGGTTGGGAGCATTAACTCGCTTTTTTCCCATCATCCTGCACCATTTATCTTTGCCGATATTCCCTTCATGCCTGTGGCTGCTGCTGAGTGTAATCAGTCGCTGCGCTTCATACTACAGGAACGGGTTGAACCCGCCATGCGCTTCTGGTTACAGCCGGGCAAAAGTGTCAGTCAAGAGGCCTATTTACATTACATGGCTAATCAGTGCGCTGCGGAGATTAGTCGCTGGCTATTGGCTGCTCAGCATGGACAAGCGTATCTGCATCAGAGGGGTAATCAAGCGCGCCCATTACAAGCAGCAGATATTGCCGTTCTTGTGCGGCAGCGTAGGGAAGCTAAGGCGGTGCGTGCCGCCCTTAATCAGCATGCTATTCCCTCTGTTTATCTGTCGGAGCGCGATAGTGTTTACAACACTCCGGAAGCAACAGAGCTATTAGGGTTATTACAAGCCATTTTAGCGCCCGAACAGGAGCGATTAATGCGCGCTGCTTTAGCGAGTACACTATTCGGTGTCGATGCAGCCACCCTAGAGCGCTTGAGCAATGATTTTGTGCTCTGGGAGAGGCAAGTAGATATGTTTACCCGTTGGCAAACATGCTGGCGGCAAAAAGGGGTGTTCGCCATGCTGCGCGAGCTCATGGTACAACAGCGCCTCCCAGAATCACTCCTTGCCTCTGTGGAGGGGGAGCGGCGTTTAACCGACTTAATGCACTTGGGTGAATTGCTGCAACAAGCATCGACCGAATTAGATAGTCCTGAAGCACTTGTGCGTTATCTGGCACAAAAAATCGCGGCGCCTGACAATAGCTTGGCTGATCAGCAATTGCGTTTAGAGAGTGATCGTCATGTGGTACAGATTATCACCATACATAGAGCCAAAGGGCTAGAATATCCCGTGGTCTGGCTGCCGTTTGCTGTCTCGTTCCGTGAACAGCAAACAGGCGTATATCACGACCGACAGACACTGCAGCGTACTGTAGATCTGCTTCACAGTGAAGAGAGTGTCCAGCGGGCCGAGCAGGAGCGCTTGGCCGAAGATCTGCGCCTCATTTATGTGGCATTAACGCGTGCTGTTTATCACTGTAGCTTAGGCATTGCTTCCGTGGTACAGGGCAAGCGTAAAAAATGCGGGCCGAGTGAGGTACATAAAAGTGCTATTGGCTGGTTATTACTGCAGGGACAGGCACAGACGGCGGATGAACTTCACCAAACTCTATTAGCCTATTGCAATGCTGACAGCGTATTACAAACCTCCCCCTTACCGCAGACGACGTTAAGGCCACCAGCAACAGCGCGTTTACCGTTAGCCAGTCGTACGCTGCCGCGCAGTGTGGTTGATGATTGGCGGGTGACGAGTTTTTCCAGTTTACAGCGCAGTGAACAGGCGCCATTGACCGCACCATCAGTGGCATTCACAGCGCAGACGGAAGCAGAAGCAACGCCAGTAGCAGCACAAACGCTCTCTCGGCATACGTTTGCCCGTGGCCCCGCAGCGGGCACGTTTTTACATAGCCTACTTGAGCAGCGCGATCTCCGCCAGGTTGCGGATCGTGCATTACTTGAACAACAACTGCAACGCGGCGCCATAGATACTGTTTGGCTAGATGTGCTGCAGCAGTGGATGACCGATGTGATCACTGTGCCGCTGGATAACGATTCGCTCAGTTTGTCAGCATTGCAGCCAGGCACGTTGCAAGCAGAGCTTGCCTTCATGCTACCAATGCAAACCACATTAACTGCAAGCAAGCTGGATGCATTACTGGGTCAACACGATCCCCTCTCCGCGCGTGCGCAACCACTTCACTTCCAGCAAGTCAAGGGCATGCTGAAGGGATTTATCGATTTGGTATTTCGTTGCCAGGGAAAATATTACCTTCTGGATTACAAATCTAACTGGCTCGGTCCCAGTGATGCACATTATACTGACGAGGCGCTGCAACAGGCGATCATTGCCCACCGTTACGACGTACAATACTATTTTTACTCGCTAGCCCTGCATCGTCATCTCCAACTTAGGCTACAAGATTACCACTATCAACGCCACTTTGGCGGTATCTACTATCTATTTATGCGTGGGATAAATCTCAGCAGACCTACCAATGGAATATTTTATTGCCGTCCAACCTATGCGTTAATGCTAGCGCTGGATCGTCTGTTCCGTACAGGGGCGGGGGTCCAAGATGGATGAGTTGCAAAGGCTCTTTGTTCAGGCGCTTGAACAGCGTTTATTGCGCCCGCTGGATGTCGCATTTGCTAGGCTGGTGGCAAAAAAACCGGCACAACAACTTATTGCTGCCTGGGTGAGCGCGGAGAGTTGGGTTGGGCACAGTTGTCTAGCACTTGCTGCGCTACGTTGTGAACGGCTATTTTCTGGCCGTGCAGCCGCATTGGCAGCCGCATTTTGGCAGCAGGCGGAGATGTCGCGCCCTCTTGAAGAGTTACTGGCCGACTGGCCAGCCTTAGGCGAGGGTGAACAACCTACCCCCTTGGTGTTGCAAAACTGCCATCTTTATCTACATCGTTTTTGGCGGGATGAGGGCAGGGTAGCCCATTTCTTTGCTCAGGCCCAAGCTACAATGATGAGCGATCCGCAACGGCTGCGGGCGATCCTAGATGCGCTGTTTGGTATAGAACGTGAGAACTGGCAGAAAGTGGCCGCCGCTGTGGCGTTAACCCGTCGCGTTACAGTGATCTCAGGTGGTCCAGGTACGGGCAAGACAACAACGGTAGCACGCATTTTGGCAGCATTCATCAAGTTGCAAGGGCAGGCGCCACGCATTCAGCTTGCAGCACCGACGGGCAAAGCAGCAGCAAGATTGACGCAAGCGTTGAGTCGAGTACTACCCCAGCTTGCACTGGATGCGCAGCAACGCGCCTGTTTTCCTTTAGAGGCTGTAACGCTACATCGCTTGTTGGGTGCCCAGTTGGAAACGCAGTGCTTACGTTACCATGCCGATAATCTGCTAAATCTTGATATTTTAGTGGTTGATGAAGCTTCAATGGTGGATCTTACCATGATGGCCAAGCTGATTGCCGCTTTACCAGCACAAGCGAGGGTGATTTTTCTTGGTGATCATGAACAACTGGCGTCGGTCGAAGTGGGTGCCGTATTAGGCGATCTCTGTCGTGATATGCCGGGAAAGTGGCGTGCCGAACGCGCTGCTGAGTTAAGCGCGTTAACCGGGTGTGAGTTATCGGGAACGCTGAAAGCGCACGCTGATGCGCGTTGGTACGACAGTGTCTGTTTGCTACGCCGCAGCTGGCGCTTTCACGCTACATCAGGGATAGGTCGCTTAGCACAATGTGTCAATCGTGGGGAGTGTGACGATGCGATGTTAGCGCTGTTAACCCAGTTTGCCGATGTGACTTTTTACGATTGTCATGATAATCATCATTACCAAGCAATGATAAATCGCTTAGTTCTCTCCTATAAAGCGTGGCTGACAAATGTGACGCTACAGAGCGAACCGCGCATATTATTGACAGAATTAAATCGTTTTCAGGTACTCTGTGCCGTGCGTGACGGTCCGTTCGGTGTGGTCGGCATTAATCGCTGCGTAGAGCAGCGACTCTTGGCGTGTGGGTTAATTAAATTTGTTGACCACGCGAGCACTTGGTATTGCGGCAGGCCAGTTATGATTGCGCGTAACGATGATGTACTTGAGCTGATGAATGGGGATGTTGGTATCACGCTAACCGATAACAACGGCGCGTTGCGGGTCTGGTTTCAGTTGCCTGATGGTCGTTGTATTCATGTGCCTCCGAGCCGTTTACCACCACATGAAACCGCATGGGCAATGACTGTACACAAAGCACAGGGATCAGAATTTGATCATGTAGCCTTTGTATTACCTGACAACGTACTGCCGGTATTGCGTCGAGAATTAGTCTATACCGCGATTACTCGTGCACGGCAGAAGCTAAGTTTATATACGTCGTTGACGGTTTTTTGTCAGGCTATCAAGACACGTACCGAACGGAGCAGCGGCTTAATGGCGCGTCTAACCGCGTTACTGGAGCGTAAGTTTAATCATGGATAGTTGACTTTAGACAAGTTGGTCAGTAATTGCTTTTACTGATCGTGCAGGTAACGTAAGTTTGGAAGCGGTAATCTGCATGTGTAGCCTGACTGAAGGGGTGCGGGCTTGCCCCATCCATCGTTCGTGGTTAGCCATGTTATCTGGCTAATGAAAAACAGATGGCAATACAGTGCGGTACACAAGGTGGGAGTGCAGAAAAAACGGCAAGGTTTATTGTATCGCTTGGTAAGCACGCAGCGCGGTGGAAAGGACCCTGTACGGGATTCTGTATCACTGAATTTCTCCAGCCCCTGCAAACGCAGCCTCCTCCGTTGCCGCCTAGTACACAGCTTTCAAATCACCGGTCCGCTGGATTTTGGTCTGCGGATAGACCGTGTCTATCGCATCAGGAAAGCCTTTTAGCCCCTCAACACAGGCGATAAGGATATCCTGTAACCCACGGTTTTTCAGTCCGGCTAGCAAATCGGTTTCTTCTACCTTATATCGGTAATGCGTCGATTTCGTAGTCCAGTATCGCAATATCGTGACGATGCTCGCTGATGCTAAATGCAGGAACAGCCTATTACGCCAGCACCTCGCACTCAGCATAAAAGCTGTTACAAGTAGTTGAGTAGAGATTTAAGTAGCCGCCGCTTATTAGGTTGCGCTGCATGCAGGGTAAACAGATTTTCTAGCTGTTTCCACCAGGCTGATACACGCTCCTGTGTCAACTTATCACGACGATGCTGAAGCCAGCGTTGCTGCTCAGCGTCGTCTAAAGTAAGGGCGTAATTGCGTGCGCGATAGCGAAAGAGTAACTCTGCAAGACGTTTATCATTAAAGGTAATAGAGAGTGCAGGTAAATTCTCCGGCTTAGCTTGATGAACTATTGCCATTGTTGCCCGATCTGCGGCACCAAAAAAACCCTGATAAAGTTGGTTATCCACATCATCGTGCGTGGCGAATAGCGGGCTATGGGCGTAGATTTCCACTGCATTACTGCGCAAACGCGGATTTTTGTGCACTAACTTGAGATTCCTGGCACAGCGGGCTAGATCAATGTTAAGGCGCGCAGTGTTGCCGCGGGCGCTAACACAGGGCACTTATTGATATGCACGAGATGGACTAACGGTTGTCTGGCGCTCATATTAGCCAGCGAAATCAGTGCCTGCTTACTTCGGTGTTGTAACAAAAAATGTAGCAATCGCGGCTGCTTTTCCTGAATCAATTTGACGATAGCAATCGGTAGCATAGACATCCGCCTGTGCGTCGTGTGCGTGCTGATGTGCAATGCCATTTGCTGCGGTTAATGCCTCGAGCTTAAAGTTGGGCAGATCTTCGCTATTCTGCGGCCAAATAATCCCCTCTGGCCGCAACGCCTGGCAGGCACGAACGACATCAAGTAGATCCCAGCGTGAATTTCCCTGTTGCTAACACCACGCGTAAGGATCATAAAAATTGCGGTAGAATAGCTGGCGGGTAAATTCGTTATCAAAACGCACATTATTATACCCAACCACACAGGTGCCAGGATGCGAAAACAGACCATGGATACGCGCCGCAAAATCCGCTTCACGGAGACCGCGCTGCATGGCCAATTGCGGTGTAATGCCAGTAATAAGTACCGCTTCAGGGTGGGGTAGATAGTCATCGGCAGGACGGTAATAAAACATCTCTGGCGCGGCGAGTACATTAAAATTGGTATCGGTACGCACACAGGCAAACTGCGCGGCTCTGTCGCGCATTGGATCAGCGCTAAACGTTTCATAATCATAAAAAACGAAGGTAGGTTGGTTTTGCACACAACACACGTTACCCTTAGCCTCGTTAGCATCAACCCCACGCCATTGTTAACTACTCATGACGCGTACCTACGACTATTCGCAGGATCACGCAGTCATTGATACTTATCAGCGCGGGATTTGCCAGTACAGTTAAAGTAACTATTTGACTTAGAATAACATTTTTAGTTAAGGACAAAAAAACGCTTCCTACCTGGTTGGATGCTGTCTATTGATAATATATGCGGTTACCGCACAAGCAGTGCAGCATAAATTTAACATAATATACATTATGCGAACCTAGATGTCAGGAAAGCTGGAAAGCTCGCGGTGAACAGCGCGCTGCGTTAAGGTCATTTGATTCATACTAACGGTCCCATCATTAAACACAAAGCGTGCCTGCTGAATCTAGGCAAAGAACGCGGTAACGTATCAAAAGCCTGTCAAATTATGGGTGTGTCACGTGACACATTTTATCGTTATCAGCATCTGGGTGAAGCACCGTGCTGATGAGGCGACTGAAGGCACTTGAAGAAAAAGTAGCCAGAGAGGGTATTTTACTTACGGATGCTCAAATTGCAGCCTTCGAGAAGACGGCGCATGATGACGACGTAAGTGGTGAAATCGAGACGGCGCACCCGGGTTATCTGGGTTCGCAGGACACCTTCTACGTTGGCAATCTGAAAGGTGTGTGCTGTATCTATCAGCAGACGTTCGTAGATACCTACTCGAAAGTGGCGCACTGCAAGCTATACAGGGGTGTTTTTTTATCCTCTGGCTACGAAAGAGGAGTAACGTTACTTTAAATCATTAAATAAATGGTGCTATGTTCCCCGCTCCTGCGCGAATAATCAGCGGGTTCTCTGTGGTCAAATCAATAATGGTAGTGGGTTGCTGCCCTAATGAACCACCATGAATAATAAGATCTACTTGATTACCTAGCTTAAGTGCAATGTCGTTAGGATTGGATTCGGTAAAATCGTTGCCAGGTAGGATTAACGATGTTGACATGAGTGGCTCGTTTAAGCACGCTAACAGTGCTAAAGCAATCTGATTAGAAGGAACACGTAATCCAATGGTTTTGCGTTTTTCGTTCATCAAACGGCGCGGCACCTCCTTTGTTGCCTTGAGAATAAAGGTATAATTTCCTGGCGTATTGTTTTTTATTAATCTAAATGCATGATTATCTACTTGCGCATAGACCGCAAGCTCAGAAAGATCGCGACACATCAAGGTAACGCGGTGATCTTTATTAAATTGGCGAATACGGCAAATGCGCTCCATTCCACTCTTATCCTCTAATTTACAACCTAGTGCGTAGCCTGAATCAGTGGGGTAGACAAGAACATTACCTCGATTAAAGTGGGTGAGCGCCTGCTCAATTAAACGTGGTTGTGGATTATGTGGATGAATTTCAAAAAACTGATACATAAAAAACCCTTGCATACCTAAGTTGTTAGCCAGTTTCGTTAGTAAATCCTGTTCAATAATACGCTTTAATACGGATTTAACCATCGACAAAACAGATATTATGCATAAGAAAATTACGCAGCTTCCACAAGAGGTTACTTATGCCTACCATGATAGCTGCTGTAAAATTTGCTTCCCCGCCATCAATTCCCAACAAAATGAAGATAGTTGGTTACAGTCGCTTTCTGTATTTGATGTTTTACGTTGGTTAACGAATTAGTCCAACCTGTTGGTTCCGCCACCATACAACTTTTTGAAAAACAATGATAATTACCTCCAAAAAATGAAGGCGGCCACCTCAATATCAGCCTGATAAATAGCACTTATCGCTAAGTAAGGTTATTATTAGCGGGTATCCGGTTATTCATGGTACATGTACAATAGCGCTTGTTTAATCAAATGCTATTTTTACTGAGAGGAAGACATAGTGATTACAGCGGATTCCCTATACCGTGACACATACAATTTTCTGCGCAATAAATATCTTGATATCATACGCATAACGCTTACCGTCTCTCTCTGTACTGTGTTGATGGATCTTCTGTTCGTACCTGATATCGAGCCTCTGGCGCAATGGATGCAAAATAGCCTTGCTGCGCCACCGGATAAGATGCTGGCCGAATTGAAAGCAATGATGCTCAGGCATGATCACTTATTGATCCGCGTGGTGTTAGCCTATACTGCGGTCAACATCTGCGGTAACGCTTTACTCGTAAGCGCAATGGTCTCTTTTTTGACTGGCTCATCCGCTGGAGAAAAAATGGGCACTGTCAGTATATTTAAAGGCGCTTTTCCACAGTTGCCTAGGTTGATTATGCAGTTCTTTTTAATGATGTTTTGCGTACAGATCGGTTTGTCGTTTCTCATTGTGCCGGGAATAATGATGATAATCTATTTTGCGCTTGTTCCAGTCATGCTGGCAATGGGTGAGCACACGATTCTTACGTCACTAAAACAGAGTATTGCTGTAACGAAAAAAAGCGTGATGTTAATTACCTCTGTCATGTTACTGTGGTTCGTTAGCAAAATGATGTTAAGTTTGCTTGTCGCAGCAAATAACTTCTTTTTTCCACAATGGAATAGATATTTTTATATGACGTTGGCAAATCTAGCCTCAGCAATTTTAATTATTTGTCTCTATCGCTGCTGCATGTTAGCTACGACAACACCTCAACGTGTTCATCGACTTTGATAAACTCAGCTTGACAACGGAAATACAATGAAACAACTTCTGGATTTTCTTCCACTATTGCTGTTTTTCGTTTTTTACAAACTACATGACATCTATTGGGCATCTGGTGTACTCATTGCCGCAACCGCTTTTGTCCTTATCCTTCAGTGGGTAATGTGGCATCGAGTCGAAAAAATGGCACTCTTAACCTTTTTCCTCGTGGCCTTCTTGGGTGGCCTAACTATTGCATTGCGCAATGATCAGTTTATCAAATGGAAGGTCAGCCTCGTCTACTGGCTATTTGCATTAAGTTTTTTGGGCAGCACATTTTGGTCAAAAAAGCCGTTATTACAGCATATGTTGGGTAAAGAGCTAGTGCTTCCAGAATCGATATGGAAACAATTAACCGTTGCATGGATCCTGTTTTTTACACTATGTGGTACAGCTAATCTTTACGTGGCTTTCCATTTTTCACAAGCCGCCTGGGTCAATTTTAAATTCTTTGGCTTAACAGGCGCGATGCTATTATTTATCTTAGGTTGCGGTATTTATATTAGACGCTATCTTACGCTTAATAAAGAATAAATTAAGTGTGCAGACGCTACTTGCACCAAACTATCAATTAACTTACAGTGTAAGTCTGGAATAACTGCCCTTTTCTTAACGTTATTTATGACGATTATATCGGTAAGCGTACCCATAAATCGGTGCGCTTCTCTCATGCTTCTTCTGGCTTAGCTGGAGGTAAAGTTACGCGAGAGGCAGGGCCCAGTAAAAGGTCAAGAAACGATAAAAATGCTTGGTTTCCCCGGAATAATGATGACTGCATCTAATCAGTATAATAGTTTACATAAACGCTTTCGGGGATTTTATCCCGTAGTAATCGATGTTGAAACGTCTGGATTCGATGCACGAACGAATGCACTGCTTGAGATTGCAGTCATGACATTAATTATGGATGAGTCCGGTTGGCTAAAGTGTGACCGCGTTCTGCATTTCAACCTCTCCCCCTTTGCGGGCGCAATTCTCGACGCAGGAGCATTGGCCTTCAATGGCATTGATCCCAACGATCCACTACGGGAATCCGTGAGCGAGGCGCAGGCGCTGAAACAAATTTTCCAGCTTGTCAGTAAGGGCATGCGCGCACAGCAGTGCCATCGTGCGGTGGTGGTAGCACATAACGCCAGTTTTGATCACGGCTTTCTATTCGCTGCCGCTAAACGCACTGGATTAAAACGCAATCCCTTTCATTCCTTTGTCACTTTCGATACCACCACTTTGAGTGGTTTAGTGCTGGGTCAAACGGTACTCGCTAGAGCGTGCAAAGCAGCTGGTATACCTTTTAATCGCGATCAAGCACACTCCGCTTTATACGACACGATACAAACTGCAACCTTGTTTTGCGAATTAGTGAATAACTGGAAACGATTAGGTGGTTGGCCACCCACTATCCGTGACAATGTCACGGAAGAATCTGAAAACAATTGAGTAAATTAATTGAAATGGCGTAAAATAGTAAGCAATTCACTTACCTTACTGCAGCGATCCTTCTGCAGCCTAGAAGGATAAGTGACACGAACATGTCACTTACCTGGTAGTTGGTTACGCTTGTGGGTTGTTTTTTTCGGCTGCTTTGATTAACGTGGCGAGTTCCCCCTGCTGAAACATTTCAACCATAATATCGCAGCCACCGACTAGCTCACCATTGACCCAAAGCTGTGGGAAGGTTGGCCAATTGGCATACTTGGGTAGTTCAGCACGGATATCAGGGCGTTGTAAAATATCCACATAGGCAAAGCGTTCCCCGCAAGCAGATAACACCTGTACAGCCTGTGAGGAAAAGCCACAGGCTGGAAGCTTTGGCGACCCTTTCATGTATAAAAGAATTGGGTTGTCAGCGATCTGTTGCTTTATTTTTTCAATAACACTCATTTTTATATTCCCGGTATTTTATGGAGAGCGATTGTAGCTAGCGAATGCTGTTACTGAAATGGTCTTTTTTTCGTGATCTGTCATTTTTATCAGAAAAATGCCATTATCGCTATATTTTAAATCCAAAGTCACATAGTATAAAATATATTCGGTTAAAACAATTGTCTATAATTCCCTATTAGGCGTTCACAAATTGCACAGCACACACGACAAGCTTACTGGATTGCTATTTTCATCTCGCCTTTTATCATGCTGGTCCTGTGGAATGCAGACTATCTTATCCATATTAAACCCAACGTCGATCCACAAATGGCAGAGATTGCATTACGCTATCTGCGCGCGCTGACGTGGGGTGTGCCTGGTTATCTCTGTTTCCGTGAGTGATTGGCGCTGGCACTAACAATGATGCTTAGTTGGATCGAGCATACGTTCGACGGTTTCAACAATAGCTTGCGTATGTGCATCTACCTCTATATTGACTCGCTGCCCAATTTTTTTTTGGCCGAGCGTTGTTCTTTGTCGTGTTTCTGGAATAAGGCAAACGCAAAATTTCTCTTTGGCTACTTCTCCCACGGTCAAACTAATACCATTTATACCCACATAGCCTTTATGGAAGAGGTATTTGATAGAATCGGCCTCTTTTAATTTAAACCACATTGTGCGCTGCTGTTCAGATTGAACAATACGGCATATCTCCGCAGTGGTCATGATATGGCCAGACATGACGTGGCCACCAATTTCATCACCAAATTTCACAGAACGCTCAATATTGATCCAATCGCCCGGTCTAAGTTCGCCCAAATTTGTAACACGTAACGTCTCGTCGATGACATCAAAACTCACCAGACCACCCCGAATTTTGGTGACCGTCAAGCAGCAGCCATCGTGCGCGACAGATGCCCCTATCGTTAAATTCACGAGCAACTCGGTAGGCATCTTGATAGTATGCGTTTGAAAGGCAGTATATTTTTCTACGGTAATTAATTGCGCAACGTCCTGGATAATTCCGGTAAACATCGTTCCAGACTCCGCTATGGTTTTTTTTACTATATTAACATAGTTACATGATCAGGTTGCCGAAATAGGTATAATTCTACACAAAATTATTTTCATTTAGTTGCGAGTCACTATTGGCTTAGTAGATCAAGAAAGGTAGACTGGCCAAAGTAATGCTTAAAATTTAGAATAGATTCCTCACTTTCAATTAGGGTGCAAACGTGCAAAAGTATACCGCAGAAGCGCGACAACTGCTTGTTGTAGCCATTCCAGTTATCTTTGCGCAGATAGCACAAACCGCGATGGGCATCGTCGATACGTTAATGTCTGGAAAAGTCAGCAAGACTGATCTCGCTGCCGTGGCTCTGGGGACATCTATTTGGTTGCCTGCTATTTTATTTGGACATGGGCTCCTATTGGCTTTAACACCGACCATCGCCCAACTTAATGGCGCGGATAAGCGTTCACAAATTGCACAGCACACACGACAAGCTTACTGGATTGCTATTTTCATCTCGCCTTTTATCATGCTGGTCCTGTGGAATGCAGACTATCTTATCCATATTAAACCCAACGTCGATCCACAAATGGCAGAGATTGCATTACGCTATCTGCGCGCGCTGACGTGGGGTGTGCCTGGTTATCTCTGTTTCCAAGTAGTACGTGATTTCTGTGAGGGACTCTCTAAGACCAAACCTAGCATGTACATTTCGTTTCTCGGCCTGGGGCTCAATATTCCACTCAATTACATCTTTATTAATGGCCACCTCGGCATGCCTGCGCTCGGCGGTGCTGGCTGCGGTGTTGCGACGTCCGCTTGCTTTTGGTTCATGTTTATCACTATGAAGTTTTGGTCAGGTCGAGCCGCATCCTTTCGGGATATTAGGCTTACCAGTTACTTCTCGCCACCCAAATTTGCCATCATGTATCGGCTATTTATCCTGGGATTGCCTGTCGCCTTGGCGCTCTTTTTTGAAGTGACACTGTTTGCAGTCGTTGCACTTTTAGTCGCACCTTTAGGCGTGGTCAGCGTGGCTGGGCACCAAATTGCACTTAATTTCAGCTCGCTCATGTTCGTCTTCCCTATGTCAGTAGCTGTGGCTGTAACAATCCGCATCGGTAATTGGCTAGGTGAGCGTAACACGAAAATGGCGCAGATTTCTGCTTGGACTGCGCAGAGTATCGGCGTGTTAATAGTGCTTATTTCTTCTACCGTTACCATTATCTTACGTCATAAGATTGCCAGACTTTACAATACTGATCTTGACGTGGTGGCATTAGCAGGCAGTCTCATGCTGCTTGCCAGCATCTATCAAGTCAGTGATTCAATCCAAATGATCGGCGGCGGCGTTCTACGCGGATATAAAGACACGCGCCCAATTTTTTTTATCACCCTGATCGCATACTGGATTGTCGGCTTACCCGTCGGCTACCTACTGGCACTCACACCGTGGTTTGTCGCCCCAATGGGACCGGCAGGCTTCTGGTACGGTATTATCGCTGGATTAACGTGTGCGGCTATCATGATGGTTTGGCGAACATGGTATATACAGTGTCAACCCGAAGCCCTCATATTGAGGAGAGCGGCAAAATAAAATTCAACCCGCTGTATGTTGAGGCAATCACTGGGTAAAATGCATAAAAGTACGATTTTTCCTTGCCAGCGTTAGCGCTTATCGCTAATATGCGTCTCTTCTACAAGAAGAGACAGTTAGTGCGTCCGTAGCTCAGTTGGTTAGAGCATCACCTTGACATGGTGGGTGTCGGTGGTTCGAGTCCACTCGGACGCACCAAGTTGTCTGTCAGTTTCTTTTGGTTCAATTCGTTGCTTGTCATTTTCTACGTAATGCGGCTTTGAGTGGGCTCTACTGCTTATCTAAATAAAAAACTCGCTCTATCGATCAACATCGCTTGCATAGGCCGGTCAATCTGTCATAGGCCTAACTGTATGAACAACGGGTTCCTATTTTTTCATAAGGAGGGCTACCGCCTTAACAGGGAGCGGTTTTCCACATTAATGGGAAATGTTATCTTCACGCCGTACGCTATACGAAAAAGCATACTCACTCTCGCGTTGCGCTCAGTAGAGGTACTGGCGATAGGATAGCTGTAGCGACATCACGACAGGCAACGTTGCACGACGATCGCAGCCGGGCGTAATCGGCACTGCCCCATGACCTCCCCACTGACATAAACGACTTGCCTAGATGACTCAAGATGAAATGGCCATTCGGTCTGCTTTAATGCATCGCGACAGCGCTTAACTGCCCTTAACAACTATGTTCTGGTTAACAAGATGACGCAGTTAGGAATGCCGAACAGTATCCGGATCGCATAACAATCAATCTACTTAGAGGGCTAGTAGTCACAAGTTCTGATTTATTCAACAAAGCCTACTGTTGACAAAAAGTCCGCACCGTACGTCATTTAATTCCGCTATTTTAATGTGTCATGAAATAACCTTCTGGCGTGTCAAGAGCATCTCAGTGAGATGAGTGACAGGAAATAATAATTCAATTCAAAAGTAATAAACTGATATAATACATGTTATACAACTATAGAATCTGGTATGTTAAAAAAAACCGCATAGCTTAAAGTGTGACTCACTATTTTATCGATTTAATGTTTTATTAATTGCATGGAAAAGAATATTAATTTGTACATTTTTATGCTGTCATTTTAACATAAGCAAGGAAGTGGATTAAAATTAAATTACACTATATATCAATTAAATTAACTTTTGCACCATTTTATTCGCTATGTGAGCAAGAGGTACTTTCTATGTACATTATATACGTTTTCTATAGCAGACAAACAAGATAACTATCGGTAGCATTTATTTTTATGTTTAATAACATCAACACGCATAATGTCACTCCCTTAGAGTTAAAATTCCTATGATTAGTTGCATGGTATTAATAAATACGCTAAATATCATTAAAAGCGATTTTTTATTTACTCAAAGAACAACATAATCTATATTAATGGATGACTTACTATAGCATTGTACTTTCATCAGTCTAAAGATTTAAAATTAGTAAATGAAATATTAATTACATTAATTAGACTATTTTCTATTCCAGATAATTCTTATTATTTACCTCCGTTCACTCTATGCAGAGTGAAGATTTGTAATGTTCAAACGTTCAATTATTTCCAACATTACGCAAGTTATCTTCGGATTTACGCTGCTATTTTTACTTTCAAGCGGCATTGAATTATTGACATTATTTAGTAAATAACATATAATGCAGAATTATTAAAAATTTCAAGTTCATTACAAAAACAAATATATCAGTTATCTTAAGACCCAATCAGAAATTTGTCTAAGCGACAATACCATCTTTACCTTGATAAACTAAATGAACTAGAAAAACATCAAGTCAACCGCATTTGGATTAGCAAAAAATACGTAAATTTAATCAGGAGCTATTGAATGCTTGGCTACTAATACAACACACCGTCATGAGAAACGATATTCAATATCGTCAGCAACAAATAACCAAAAATCTAGATTATATCGATCAATTTGTTGCAGGTATCCAACGTTATGCTGCTATTAAAATACGGCTGGTCATTTTTTTTAAAATTATTGGTTTATTCGCCGCCATATTATTAACAATTTGGATTTTACGATTAATACGACGTGACGTGGTTAATTCCTTAAACGTGCTAGTCACTGCCAGTCGACATATAAAAAACGGTAATTTTACTTTTCCTGCATTAGAAACCCATTGTGAAAACGAACTGGGTGAACTTTCAATGTCATTTAATTCCATAATGTATTTGAACAAATTTTAGTGTTACTCAGAGAGCAAGAGCAGTTTAGTGTCATTGCCATTGAAATGGAAAATTGCGAGGAGTTGATTCAGGTAAAGCCATCGAATGGGGGGCCTTTACCCTTGCATCAAGGCAAGTTGATTCACGGCGTCCTACGCTGGCAAGCAGCACATAACTCTTACAACATTACCTGAATGCAGAGCGTTGCCAACATGTTAGGCAGAGCCGTCGTCACCTATCACAGCCAAAAACAGTACCAACAAATGCTGCTGATTGAAGAACGCGCCACGATAGCAAGAGAATTACACGATTTGCTCGCCCAAGCACTGTCGTTTATGCGCATTCAACTTACCCTACTGAAATTGAAAACAACGGAAGTCGATAATGCACGTGGTAATATTTTTGCTATGGTTGATGCGGAGGAAAAGGTGAACAAGTTCATAGTGAAGTCGTCACAGAGCAAGCTGGCTAATCGTGAGCTAAACGATGATCCTTTCCACTTATTAACGCACCGAGAAAAAAATGTGTTACAAGAGGTCGCTCGAGGTTTATCTAAAAAAGAGATCGCATCGGCACTGCATATTTCTGAAGAGACAGTGAAGGTAAATATCCGTAATTTATTACGTAAATTGAATTTACGCCCGCGTGTAATGGTGTTACTCCGTGCTGTGGTAGGCTTTTCTCTGTTGTGACAAAGTTTACCGCACGAGGTGTCACATTGGTGGCGCTATCTGAACCACTGGTATGAATAAAGACCCTTTGTTCTATCTTTGAACACACCATAAACGTGACTTCAATATTTTGGTAAAATACGTTAATATTCATCGTAGAATAGCTAAGTTGTAGTATGGTCAATTAATGCATGAAAAAGTTTGATTTGCATTAGCTTTATCTCTCTCTTTTATTAAGTAATAAATAGGGTTACCGCCATCACATCATTATATATTCTCTTTGGTATTAGCCGCTGTGACAGCGTCGCAAAAGCGCGGCTTTGGTTAGACAGCGCTGGCATAAATTATCGGCTGCATGATTATCGGCAAGACGGCGTGGATATGGTGCTGTTGCATTCTCTGGTCGAGAAACTTGGCTTTCAACCGCTCATTAATCGACGTGGCACCACCTGGCGTAAACTTCCTGTCGACGAACAAAACACGGTCGTCGATACCAAAAGCGCTTGTCAACTTATGTGTCGTTATCCCGGACTAATTAAACGCCCCCTGCTCCGTGCGCCCGATGGTGAACTGTTGCTTGGCTTTACCCCCTACCAATATCAATATTTTTTTCATAGAAAAAATTAGAATGGATTGTCCCATCATCGCACTGGCAAGTGCACTCATCGATCGTCCTTCGCTAAGCCCAAATGACGCCGGCTGTCAACCCCTACTCATTGCGCGCCTGCGTGCCGCTGGTTTTTGTGTTGAAAATATGGATTGTGCTGATACCAGTAATTTTTGGGCTTGGCACGGTAGCGGGGAAACCCTCGCCTTTGCCGGCCATACGGATGTTGTCACTGCCGGTGATAAAGCAAAATGGCGTTTCCCGCCATTCGCTGCCACGCTATATGATGGCCTACTGTTTGGTCGCGGAGCGGCAGATATGAAGGGGTCGCTGGCTGCTATGATCGTGGCGGCTGAGCGCTTTGTCAGTCAATTTCCACAACATGCGGGGAGATTGGCTTTTCTTATTACTTCTGATGAGGAGGCCAGCGCAGCGAATGGTACACGTACGGTGGTTCAGCGGTTGCACACTCGCAAAGAACGCCTTGATTACTGTTTAGTAGGCGAACCCTCGAGTAATCACATGTTAGGCGATGTAATTAAAATTGGTCGCCGTGGTTCAGTCACTGCAAAATTGACGCTACTTGGCACACAAGGGCATGTCGCCTATCCACAGCTCGCTGATAACGCTATACATCGTGCCCTGCCCGCACTTCTGCAGTTAGCCAATACGCTTTGGGATCAAGGCAATGCTGCATTTCCGCCCACCACGATGCAACTCCTTAATGTACAAGCGGGTGATGGAAGCAGTAATGTTATTCCTGGCGAGATGAAGGTTGAATTTAATTTTCGCTATAGCCCCGAATTGAATGAACAAACAATTCGCCAACGGGTAAAGACCCTACTAGATAGTCATGCACTACACTATCATCTTGAGTGGCACCTCTCCGGACAACCCTTTCTTACTCCGGGCGGGAAGCTAGTCGATGCAGTGGTTGAAACAGTCCGTCAAGTTAAGCAAATTGCGCCCAAACTATTGACCACGGGTGGTACCTCCGATGGGCGTTTTATCGCCACGCTTGGTGGGCAAGTGGTCGAGTTAGGTCCAGTGAATGCCACTATCCATAAAATTGATGAGTGTGTTAACGTTGCCGAGCTACAGCAATTGAGTGGTATGTATCAGCGTGTGATGGAATATCTTCTCATTGGCCAACGAATGCCAAGATCCATCATGCGGCGCAAATCTAGGGGTGATGTGCTGTAGTGTGCTGAAGCAAGAAGCATTGCATTGCGCATGGCGCTTATCCTGCGCAGATTTACCGCGGCAGCGTGGTGCTGTTACGATAGCAATATCGCTGACCATGGTTAATAGATGCTGCAAAATACGTTGTGTTGCCCACATGCCTGACAGTGCGAGAGTGGCCAGTCGGGCAGCTGCGTTGCATGCACTGGCTCGCTTTGACGAAACAGCAGGATCAAAGGATCTTGCAGGAGTAAATTATGATGTTTTTTAGCAGAAGAGAGCAATCGATCTGGCATGGTGTTGGCTAACCAAAGCCAATTACCACTAACCGCGTATTGCCATGCTTATGCTTGCCGTACATTTTTCTGCTGCATCTCTGCGGTGAGAGTGCAGCGCCTACTCGTGTAAATGGCCGAACGTGTTGCACTGTGCTGGATCACCGCCATCGAAACCACGTTTAAACCAGTAGTAACGCTGATCTGACGTATCATGCGTAAAACTGTCAGGCATTACCATTCCCTGTGTTTCTGTGTTTGTTTTTGTAGACAATCATCCCCCATCGCACGTGCAGCATTGAGTGCCTCTCTTAGTTCGCCCGGTTCAATCTACTGTTGCCGTTACATCTCATGCCCACACATACCAGTAAAGCAGTCGGCTTGTAGCTCCATCTCGACCGAAATCTGATTGACAGCAGTACGATGCAGTACGATTCAGCGCGCTACCCTCTTTCCGATGCACTTTCGCTTCAATATTCAACAAACTTTGCACGTGCTGGCCTGCCTCGTGCGCAATAACATAAGCTTGGGCAAATTCACCACCGCCACCATAGCGCTTTTTCGTTGCATCATAAAAAAGTGAGATCTAAAGAGATCGTTTCCAGCGCATTACTGCCCCTCTTAACGTTGCTGAAGTAACCTATTCATTTTAATTGCTAACCCTATAATCACCAGCGGTAGCAAGTGATAATGTGATAAGGAGGTCTGATCCTCGCCAAAAAGTATGGCGCAATCATGGTTAACCAAAAAGAAGAGTTGAATGACATGTTCACGCACGCGGAATTTTGCCCTTGAGTAAGCATGCAATAGCACCCGTAACGATAAGACTATGTTGCTTTGCATCGGCATCATGGCGGTAGCCTGTTATTTCCCGCTGCCCTTGAATTAACACAACAAGCAATAGCGGAACGTGCTATGATACTTACTCAAAGAACAGGTTAGTAACGCGATTGAATACAGTGACACCACAACGCCATTACAGCCTTCTCTCTGCATTCGAGCAATCTGACGCAACGCGTAAACTGCAATTAGTGATGACGCTACGCTACGTTATAGACCAATATTCAATGCCACGCTTTTTATGTCGATCAGTGGAGGCCTCTACATGCAATGCTGCACTAGATAAGCGTTCAAACAAAAAACATCTGGTGTTATAACTTGATTATGTTCGTCGCTGAATTGAGGTTGGGTGCGATTGTTTAAATTCACTACCCGGGTGTACTGTCCGTTTGGCAACAGACAGGGTTATCTCCGTTGAGAGATAATTAGCGTTTTGCCTGGTCCACTTTTGTCAACCCGCATGCCCACTTGCATTAACGCTGTGGATAACCGCTGCCAAATCACATTCTGTTTTTCCCTTACGACAATAATAGGTAACCCCATATCATCGCTCTCTACCTGCAGCATAACCACAGCTGGACGCGCTTTTTCCACGTGCGCTTCAGCCGCCGATTTTGTCAACGCACTAGCGATTTTATTCATTATTTGGGTGTTGTAACGCCGAATTTGTTCGGCATCCTGCACTGGCTGCGGCGCCTGCCGTAACTCAAGAAGTTTGACCGTCAGTGTCTGCTGACACATATTCTGTTTTAGCAAGATCTGGTAGCGAGCGCGATACACTTGTGCTTCATCGCCACCCGGCCCCGCAACCCAATTTGTTGTGACCTGCGTCACCGCATTATCGCGTTGTGCAATCGTGATATGCTCAGGCATCATATCGCTTCAACTTGCTGTATTAATGCTGGACGCTGCTGGTTAAATATTAAGGTGTTGGTGCTGTTATCCCGCGCAATACGCGTCCCGTCAGCAGATAAGAGCAGTGGTGCGATGGTGGGCGTAATATCTATAATGGCTTACCTACTGCACCTCAACGGTGAACCTGATTAATCTCGGTAACTACCGTTTCAATTGGCAAACTGAGTCCAGTTGGTGTTTTGAGCTCTTGCGATGCGCTAGATTGCAGATAACTTTCACCATCCTATATCTCACGTGTGTAACGCTGATTGTTCGGGGAACTAACCAATGCCGCAATCGTTAGGACACATAAGATACGCCGATGAAAACGTCTGTGTCCATTAAACCTCTGTGTCATGTCATGTTCCTAATTATTATTTTAGGCCTGCCGATTGCAATGCGTCTATGACGGCCATATGTTTCGGTGTGGCAAGTGGTGTCATCGGGAGGCGCAATGTCCCGTCTGAAATTAATCCCAATACCTGTGCCGCCCATTTTACTGGGATAGGATTTGCCTCACAAAATAATTGCTGATGCAACGGCATGAGTAATTGATTTCTCTGCTGAGCCAGCGTGAAATCAGCCTGTCGGGCTAATGCGCACATATCCACCATTTGTCGTGCGGCAACGTTAGCCGTTACCGAAATGACACCGTGGCCACCCAACTTCATAAAATCAAGCGCAGTAGCGTCGTCACCGCTTATTAAAGCAAAATCCCCTTTGACTAATTGTTGGATCTGGCTAACACGTGATAGATTTCCCGTGGCTTCTTTAATACCGATAATGGTATCGATCTCCGCCAGGCGCGCCACGGTCTGTGGAAGCAGATCACATCCGGTGCGCGACGGAACATTGTATAAAATTTGTGGCAAGTGTGTACTTTCTGCAATCGCTTTGTAATGCAGATACAACCCCTCCTGTGTAGGGCGGTTATAATAGGGAGTAACCGATAAACAGCCTACTACACCCAAACGTTCGACGCATTGCGTGAGTGCAATGGCTTCACGTGTACAGTTAGCGCCCGTGCCAGCAATGACGGGAATACGCCCTGCAGCATACTCAACGGTAAGCTTGACCACGTCGATATGCTCATCCAAATTAAACGTGGCTGACTCACCAGTTGTACCTACTGACACTATCGCTGATGTGCCGCTGGCGATATGGTAATTAACCAGTTTACGTAAACTCGCCATACAAACCTTACCATCGCTTTGCATTGGGGTAATAAGCGCAACTATGCTTCCCGATAACATAACTTTCTCTCCAAGCTATCTCACTTACGCGTTGATTGTGCCAACAGGTTGCCAGCGATGGGTAAAACAGATTTACTGGGTTTTGGTATCCCGCCATCCGTTTGTCTTATTCACATTAAACATACGTCGGCAGGCGAGAACTTATCTAAGCACCATCATAAAAGCACTTTCTCTTCATCATAACGTAAATAACATAGCAACAGACTTATCTGATGTATAAGGTAATCATGTCAGTAGCATAAATTTACTATCCTTATGTAGTGACATAAATTCTATAGTAACCTCAATGTCGGCAATAACGTACCACGTTGCACATTGCCTTTACGCGCAGAGAAGCTTTGTTGAATAACTCAGAACTTGTGACTACTGGCCCTCTAAGTAGATCGATTGTTATGCGATCCGGATGCTGTTAGGCATTCCTATTCGCATTGGCTGGCAAGTGCCATAAATTACTTTATGCGCTGTTTTCTCTTCACGTGCGCGCACCCAAAAAAGAAAATCACTGAGTAACCAGCCTATCGCCATTTTGCCGAGCTTGCGCCGCTTAGGATAGCGCCAATCTTGCTCTGAGACGCGTGATATTGCTGTAATTTCTCACCGCTCTGGCTCACTCACTATCTGGTCGTGTGTTAGAGGCTACAATCGGTAAGCAATTGTTGCCTTTGTGTTTCAGTCGGTTCGATAAATTGTTTTGTGGTAAGTTTACCTATAAAAAACCGACATTGAAGTCGATTAGATAAGTGAGTTGCCCAATTGGGTGTTTGTATTTAAGCAGCTTGTATGCCTACCTGCTTACGCGTTGGTTTATTCTTCAAATCCGTTTAGATAATCTACTAATAATGTGCGCTTTGCGCTGTCCGTCACCGTTATTAACACCATTGCTAGCCTTATCGCTTCCTGATTTAGGCGATGATTATGTGGTGCTGGTGAACACATATACGCTTATCCTTCCACCACATTACCCTGCATGCCGTTACTGTTTTTAAATGTAACCATAATCACAATAACAGCGTGAAATTAATTGGTCAAATTTGGCGCGAGGATAGCCGATACTGTGCTAGCCCTCTGCGCGGCGCGCCGGGTTCTGGGAGAGATTCAATCACTGTTAATTGCAAGTGGAGTGATACCGCTATTTGATATTTACGGGATAAATCATATATAAATTTGACACCTCAGAAGAGGCTGTACTAGCAGAAAGCCCCGATTTTTCTTCCAATAGCTATTTTTCGATGGATGCGTCAGCAGATAATCTAGAACATCCCTCAACTAGCGATGTAGGCGCACATAACATATTTGTTAGAACGTCACATTTGCCGTGCACGAATCGCCGTGAGTCATCCAGTATTCAAGGAATACGTTACGTGGGCTAGCACACTGCCTACAGATGGAGCGACATTGGCCGAGTTAGTGGGGGCAATCCCTCTGAGTCCGCGCAGGATAAATTTAACCTGTTCAATTCATTACTGCAATTTTTTAGTTTGTGACTGAACACATTACTGCAGTCAAGCAAGCTGGAGAAAGAAAATGTAAGGTGAATAAGGTTATTCAGGAAACGCGATGTCAGACCCACAAATCCGGTTCGGAAATGGATAGCGTCGCGCTAGAGAAGCAATTATATGCTACATCGGAACAAGATTCACCAGAGCAAACTATGTTTCATCTCTTGATTAAGGCGCTGTCTGCAGAGACAAACCTTAGCTGGCAGCTTGTGGAGAACACCTCGAATCAGTTATTATGCTATGATGAAAGAATCCGCAGGTATGTGAAGAAACAGCTACCGTTTAAGTTACTCACAAGTGCAAAAAATACGGACCAGGATTTTGTGGATGGGACAACGCATGCTATCAAGGGGATAGCAGAGCTTTTCACAGAGCCTGAGGAAAACGCTGGGATGATAAGCAGTTGAATCCGTCTATTTTCAAAAAAAGTGCACCAATTGAAAAAGCCCTCAATAAACTACAAAGGGAGGCAATCTTGGATGAATTATAAGGGAATGATGATTGCAATCTTCAGCTTACCAACAGTTTATTTACTCTCTTTCAGTGTTTGGAACCGATTCACTACTATCTGCAGAAGGTTAAACGGCGATTACTCTCTTAAGAAAAAGACAATAAATTATGTCTGCTGTAGCCTAAGATGTCTTTTCTGGAAAATCTACCAGAAAAATGTAACCGACACTTTGTGGGCGAAGGTACTCAGATTTTGTCCAAGGAAAAAAATAAGGCTTATAAAATTCCATCACAGATCAATCGCGTTGTTTTTTCACATCCTATCCCGAAGTTCGCAGAAGTCGTTGAGCAGGCAGCCTTATTAAAATACAGCTAGTGAAGCATCGGATAAATTCGCTACCGGAACAGGCCGCTATGCTCGTAAATGCAGTAACGCTATAGCATGAAATCGATAAGTATCGTAAGGACATGCCCACTAAAAACCGCTTTCAGCCAACGTCAGTACGTTACCGCTAATTTAAAAAAAAGTTAGCAGAGGAAGAGAGTAGAGCGAAGGAAGAGAAGGAGGAAAATATAGCAAGGTTAAAGGAATGGTTATCGCCTCTAAAGCGGTCAGTGCAGTTTCGCCAAGATACAGATGACTTATTTAGACCGTATCAAGGGGGGGAATACACGGGAGAAGGTGGACGGGTACAACAAAGCATTTTGTGACGGATTATATAAGAAAGCAGACAAATTAAGTCCGTTGGACTCCCTAGGCATTTAACACGATTTGCAGCCATCTCCATACGCATCTTAGCCTTAGTTAGGTTATTTCACACTACACCTTTGTAATAAGGCCAAGAGAATACTTGTTTCTTGTTAGGAACAATCACGTCTTTCTAGAAAAAATAAGTCAACATACGTCACTTATGATCATTAATCCGATAATGATGTTATATTCAGTGTTCCGCGCACATTTTTAGATTACTTACTGAGATTACTCAATTTTTAAAGTTAACATTTATTGCTAATGTCGTCCGTATTTGCTTTACTGTAGTGAATTATGCACCCCAACTATTACTCGATTGAAGCGCTATCTTAAATTTAATAGGTTAAAATGGTTTATTTGGTTACTGGCGTAGCGGGGTTTATTGGTTTTCATGTTACACAACGCCTGCTAAAAATGGGGCACATCTTCTTCAACAGTTGCAATGTAAATCACTTTAGTCTCGCTAAAGTCAACCTAAATACCCCACCCTCCGCGTGTCTGGTATAGTGTCTCGTCAAATTGCGTGCTATGGCCACTTGAACGCATGAAATTTCTCCGCATTGTCAAAAGCAAAATATTATACGTGCTATTGTATTTACTGCCTATCGGCAACTGGGGTAACTTACGCCACTTTCTTTTATGGTAAGGGGAACAGACTGTCGTTGTTTCATTAATTTAGTCAGTAGGTTAACAAAATGATTCGCAGCATGACTGCCTATACACAATACGAATTTAGTGAAAAATGGGGTAAAGCGACGTGGGAAATACGCTCAGTTAATCAACGTTATCTGGAAACTTACACTAAATTACCAGAACAACTGCGTAGCCTGGAACCGCTGATTCATGAGCGGATCCGCCATGCGCTTTCTCCTGGTAAAGTAGAGTGCACATTGCGTTTCGAAGCAGTGTTGAATAACCATGAAGATCCCTTCACGTTCAATGAATCGTTAGCACGCCAATTACTCCACACCGCCAGATGGGTGCTCTCGAAACAGGGGGGTGGATCGGTTAATCTGTTTGATTTGATGAAGTGGCCAGGTGTCATAGAAGCGAAGGAGCTGGATGTTGATAGCGCCAGCGCGACACTTTTAACCGCGCTAGATCACACGTTAAATGCGTTCATCAGTACACGCGAAAGAGAGGGAAAAGCACTAAAAGCCCTCATTGAGCAACGTTTAGATGCAGTCAATGTCGAAATTACCAACATACATAAGTATATGCCGCAGGTATTGCAGTGGCAGCGCGAAAAGTTATTAAATAGATTAGCAGAAGCCGAGATGCCTTTAGATCTTGATCGGTTAGAGAAAGAGCTGCTACTTATAGCACAACGCATTGATGTTGAAGAAGAACTTAATCGCTTGGAGATCCATGTGGTAGAAACGCGCGCTATTTTAGCAAGCAAAGGCGCTGTTGGCAGAAAACTCGATTTTATGATGCAGGAGTGCAACCGCGAGGCAAATACTCTGGCCGCCAAATCTATTCATCACGCGATCACCGCCTCAGCCCTTGAGCTCAAGGTGTTAATTGAACAGATGCGCGAGCAGATTCAGAACATTGAGTAAAATAGCAGGTAAATTCGCCAAATCTCACAACATCTCAACCACACCAACAACCCCGTATAATAACAGTTTTTTTGTTGCTATAGAATCCCACACGATCTCAATATAGCGTACGTTTACCTTGTAAATAGTTGTGTATGTGACCAGATTATGACACGCATAGTTATGTACTTAGTAAGAATTTCATTGAGGATGCGTTATGGCGAAACTAACGGATATCCAGATCAAAGCATGGCTCTGTGTAATGATTTAATGGTAATGGCTTGTATGTATGTTTTCCTAAAAACTACACCATCCTGTTCTGACGTTTTCGCTATTGGCTCGTTGGGAAATAGATCGCCATGATGGTATCTAGGTTGGACTTTCACTCGCTAAGCGTGAGAAATGGCTAAAGCGCTTTCCGTTCATGTTGGCATACAGCACAAGATGTGCAGCAGTGCCAGGCCCAATTCTGTCATCCCGATTTTGTCATCGTCCGCGTCACTGGTGCACACTGACAAGTACGAGAAAAAATATTTGAGTATCAAGGTCAATTTCGTTTAGCTAACCAATTGCGTTAGGAAGGTGGGATTAGCACACAGTGATGGCTAACGCGTTATTGTGATAGGTTTGCCGCAAATTTGGGCACGCCGTTTGTCGGGCCAATTTGCCTGTGCGGGCAAATCCCGCTATAATTGCTTGCTTCTGTGTTTACTGAGGCAAGAAAGTTATCTGTCCGCCGCCGTTGGGTCGGCTGTGGCGGATCTATTTAGAGAGATTTATCATGACGACAATCCATGCACAAGTGCGTAAAGAGCAGGGTAAGGGTGCGAGCCGCCGCCTGCGTATTGCTGATAAATTCCCTGCTATCATCTATGGTGGCGATGCGGAAGCCATCTCAATTGAGTTGGATCACAATACGGTAATGCATCTACAAGAAAAAGCCGAGTTTTATAGTGAGCCACTGACCATTGTCATCGATGGCCAGGAAACTAAGGTAAAAGTACAAGCAATTCAACGCCATCCCCACAAACTAAAGTTGCTGCACATTGACTTTTTACGTAGCTAAACCGTAAACCCAGCGAAATAAGCTGGGTTCATCCTTTTTTATTCTTCAGTTACTTGCTCTTTCGCTTAAGCAAAGAGCCATCCACTGCTTGTTGCGGTTTAAGCTGTTTTTGCACAACATTGTGCCAGTAGTAACGCAGATAGTCGACGGCCTGTGCCGCTTGTGGTACGTGCAAATAACCCTCTCTGAAGAGTATCTCACCATCCACTTCGGCTAAGGTTGCATTCAGTGTCAATTGCCGATGCAATTCAGTCACACCACCACCTACTACCCAGTCTGGCTCAGTGCGAGAGTGCTGTCCTACCTTGTAGAGAGCAATGCCGATATAAAGTTTCGTGTTAGTTGATCTTACCACGTCTGCCCACCAGTTCACCAAGGTCGCGTAACTTGCAATCTGCCGCGCCACAGGCCAGTAAAGTTGTGGTGCAATGTAATCCAACCACCCCTTCTTAACCCACTGATAAGTATCAGTATAAGCCATATCGTAGGCCGGGATCCCACTTTGAGTTGCGGACCCACGCATATCATCACGGCGGTTTCGCCATACTCCCGAAGGGCTAATGCCAAACTGCGCACTTGGCCTAATATGGCGTATCGTCGCGGAGATTTGTTTAATTAATAGTTGCGTATTATTTCTACGCCAGCTTGCTTTATCAACGAAGCCCGCACCATACTCTAGCCACGTGGTATCATCATTCAGCTTTGATCGCGGTGATTCCTGGTAAAAATAGTCATCAAATTGCACGCCATCAACCGCATAATTGGTCACCAATTCCGTGACGATGGTGTTGATCCAATTACGCGCCCCGGGGATGCCGGGATCTAATACTAAGCGCTCGTCTGCAGTACGAATCCATTCCCTATGTAGTAGATAAACACTGGCTGGCGATTGGTTTGCCGTGCGCTGAAGCGTTGCTAACGTACCAGCGTCAAGTGACGTTGTAACTCTGTAAGGATTTAACCATGCATGTAGTTTCAACCCACGCTGGTGCGCCTGCGCAAGAATAAACGCCAGCGGATCATAACCCGGATCTTTGCCGATCGTCCCGGTTAAAACGCTCGACCAAGGCAAAATTTTAGAACGATAAAGCGCTGTTGCATCGGGTTTTACCTGGAAGAATAGCGTATTGATACCAATAGCGACTAAGTTATCTAGCTTGGCAATGAGCTCGCTTTTTTGACTTTCAATACGTGCCGCATTCGAGTTGAGCAACCACGACGCGCGCGAAGGCCAATCAAGATTCATTACCGTGGCTAGCCAAACGCCGCGCATTGGTTGGGTTTCTACTGGTGATGACGGCAGTGTGACGCGCTTTTCACCCAGTGGTAGCGCCACTGCTGGCGTTTTAGCTTGTCTATGGGAACAGGCGCTAAGAGAGTAAAAGCAGAACAGAATAAGAAGAAGCTGCCGCATCAAGTTACCTAATCACTTATTGTTCTATTACTGACACGACACCACGGTATTTCTCCAGTAGCGCCTTTGCTATCGCATCGGTTTCTGCGTCCGCCCTACCACTAATATCAGCTGGACGAAAATGCATTTGGAATGCAGCAATAATTTTTTCGCTTGCTTCATCCCATTGTCCCGTAAGCGGCATATCGTCGTAACCATATTTCTTTAACGTTTGTTGGAGATGTAAGAGTGAGGTTTCCGCATAATTCGGCCGCCCTGCTAAATATTTTTGCACTGTAGCTTTTTCCGGCCAGGCACCAATACCGAGCTGCGCCAGCTTTTTCCAGGGAAATAACTTGCCTGGATCTTGTTTGCGTAGCGGTGCAACATCGCTATGGCCGAGCACATTTTCTGCTGGGATCTGGTAACGTCCAATAATATCAAGAGAAAGTTTCGCCAGTGTTGCTATCTGTTCGGCAGAGTAAGGGTACAGGGTATTATCTGCCTCTTGCAGATATCCCAGATTGACAATTTCAATGCCTATTGACGTATCATTCAGGCTTTTTCGTCCACTCCAAGCACTGACACCCGCATGCCAAGCCCGGGCTTTTTCCTCAACCAATTGGAGAACAACGGGTTTACTGCGCCGCCACAAGGGATGTTGCTGTATTAAGTAGTGCGCGCTGACATCCTGCTGCGTGAGCACCTCTAAGGAATGAGCATCATCCAGTGCAGTATAATGGAAAATAAGAAATTTTATGCGATGATCTTGTCCCTTGGCGCGATAGCTTTGGATGACATAATCTAGCGTTTTGTTGGGGTTGATTGGCTTCGGCGGCGTTTTACACGCCGTTACAGCAAGCATAAAAGCAATAAATAGCGTAAACCTCGTGAGTAAAGCAGCTGGCCTGGACATATAAGATTGCATCTTAATCGACATATTGAATAATCTAACTTATTGTAAGTATTATATGACCTTACACAGATCGGTTTTGCCAAACCCTCAGAATCACATAAAATGCTCACTCCACACCCCATTCACATTGTACCGCTGCAATTCTAGGGTAATCAGATGCCGATTTACTCGCATTGTCAATGTAACTCCTTGCTAATCATAGTTGATGTCATTGTCTTTAAGCTATCTTCGTATTTAAGTTATCTGTGCCCTGGCACCTAGCATGCTCAGCTAATTCAAACAACCATAGACGCGTAAAACTACAGGGGATGAAGCTTGCGCCACACTCTCCGTCTGTCAGCACCATGCTGACAGACTTTCCATTCGCCTTCGCCAAAGACCTTCAGTCCTGTGCCGTCAATGATCAGATGTGAGATCGAGATTTCACCACGGGTTGGTTTTTATGCTGATTTTAAGTGAGTCATCTGGGCATCTTAGCGGCAGCGCCATCAGTTTAAAAATGGAGTCGGGAAAGCCCTTAGGGAAAGGCCACACACGCGCTTTATCATCAGAACAGGAGTGATAGCCATGTCTGACCGACCACGCCGCCCAGGCGGTCCAGGGAGCAATTGCCGAGGCATCCAGTCATATGGTCAGAGATCCGCGCTGCTTGAGAGCGTTGTTATACGTGGACCAGTGGGTTATTTTAAACTTCTGCGTTGCCATAGGGTCCTCATGTTGAAATGACCGGAGCAAACCATCACCCAAATGTTCAATCTATTTAACAAAGCCCCATTTCATCCAAAGAATTGTAATTTTGGTATGTGATTGTGTTTAGCATAGCAAAATAGAATGACGATAATAATCGTTGGTACATATTTAAATACCGTGAATAATGCCGAAACTATAATTAATAATGCACGAGTAGCAAAGCGCATTTTTAAAATGCGCACTGTCTACTAGAATGTAATATCTCCTATTTATTGTTATTTAATTCTGCTTCTGACATGTTAGATTGGGCGATAGAATCACGCACAAAACGGGGAACCACTTCACTTGCTAATCCATAGCAATATTCGTCGAATTGATCACTCATCTGGCTTGACGCCAAATTTAATTCTAAAGCCTGTGCGTCATGTTGTTTCGCTTGGGAAACAAAGCCTGCAGCAGGATAAATCTGACCTGATGTAGCAATAGCAATAAAAAGATTGGCCTCGGCAATGGCCTCTGAAATTGTCTTCATTTCTAGCGGCATTTCACCAAACCAGACGATGTGCGGACGAAGTAGTACAGGCCGCTGGCAACAGCGGCAACGATCTTCTAAAGAGAGATCACTTAGCCAGGTAATCGGTTGGCCACTGGCAATACAATGCGCTTTAAGCAGCTCACCGTGCACATGCATGCATTGATTACCCGCTCGCTCATGTAAATTATCGATATTTTATGTCACCAATAAAAATCGGTCTTACAATAACTGCTCCAATTCAGCCAGTGCATAAATCCCCTCGCATCACGAAAAGTTTGAATACCAAACTCTGCAGACACCCCCGCCCCCGTTAGTACGACAACCCGTGGCAGATGTTTGGCAGAACACGATGTTGTATCACTGCACCGCTCAAACTGAAACTGATTAAATCGTTCGTGCACACTACGGCGATTTTTCTTGTAGTTGCTAGCCCTAATGCGACAGTGCAAAAGATACATTTTCAACTCCTAAGTAAGATCCAACGCTAAAAATCGGCTTCATTATTACGTTGGTTTAACACGTCTTACGCTGTGAGGACGACTATTGCCCATTTAAAATGCGTGCTGGTTCAAGGCGACTGGCTCGTTTTGCTGGATACCAACTCGCCAACAAGCTAAGCAACAATGTTATCGACAATACTATAAAAACATTACTCCAATGCAGCTCAGACGGCAGAAAATCAATAAAATAGATATCCGCTGATAAAAATGGGTGACCGATAAGTCGCTCTATCGCCTGCATGATTTGGGTGAGATTGAGTGCCAATACGACACCGATTACCGTACCAATAGAACTCCCCAGTAACCCCGCCATGAGGCCATAGCAGATAAATACATTACGAACAAGCTGATGGTTAGCCCCCAATGTGTATAAAATAGCAATATCACCACGTTTGTCTTTTACCGCCACCACCAGTGTAGAGACAATGTTGAAACAGGCCACACCAATCACTAATAGCATTGCTAAGTACATAATGGCACGTATTGTCTGGATATCACGATACATGTAACCCCAACTGTTATTCCAGTTGCGCAAGCGCACATCCATTTGCAGCGCTTCACCTGCCTGACGCGTAAGTACAGGGGCTTGGAAAGGATCTTGCATTTGCATCGCAATGCCCGTCACCGCCTGGCCATAATTGAGATAGCGCTGTGCATCCGTGAGCGGTATGAGTGCTAATGCATAATCCAACATGCCGTGCAGTTGCAGGACACCAATTAATTGTAAACGGAGGCGCTTGGGTTGTGCAGGTTGTTCACTGCGTCTATCGTCGGGAATGGTGAGTGTCAGCCAATCATTTTGTTTTACCCCTAGCACTTTTGCTATACCTGCACCAAGAATGATCTGTTGCTGATTGGGTGAGAAGCGTTGCCATGCGTGTGCGGTGACAAAACGAGGTAGCGCGCTTACATTGGGTTCCATGGCCACATCAACGGCGCGGATCTGTACTGCCTGTAGTTTATTGGCACGCTCAACCAGCCCGGTAAATGTGATGTAGGGTGCCGCATGGATCCCTGGCAACGCATGAACAACGCTAAGTGCTTGTCGCCAAGCCAGAAACGGGGGCGCTATCGGTTCAATCTCTCCATGAGGAACCACCCCTAAGATCCGGTTATTTAGCTCTCGCTCAAAGCCATTCATGGTACTTAAGCCGATGATCAGGACAATAACACCCAAGGCAATGCTGAATGCTGAGACACTAGAAATGAGTGAAACAAACCCAGTTTTTTGTCTGGTACAGCTAAATCGCTGCGCGAGCACGAGTGCGAGTGGACATCTCATAACACGCCACCCTCCGCCAATATCAGCTCTTCCAACTTACCATCCTGCATGCGCAATTGCCGCTGCATGCGCCTAGCAAGTCCCGTATCGTGCGTTACAACCAAAAAAGCAGTTTTATGTTGTCTATTGAATTGAAAAAGTAGATCAAAGATCACGTCAGCGGTACGAGAATCCAGATTACCCGTCGGTTCATCCGCCATGACGAGGCACGGATGATTAATCAATGCCCTCGCAATAGCAACACGCTGCCGTTCGCCGCCAGAGAGTTCAGCAGGGCGATGTAACAAACGTTTTTCTAATCCGACAGCCGCCAACATTTGGCGCGCACTTTCGCGGACTTCTCGCAGTGGCCGATTTGCGATTAATAGCGGCATCGCCACGTTTTCCAGTGCATTAAAATCGGGCAGTAAATGGTGAAACTGGTAAATGAAACCCAACTCTCGGTTGCGTAATTCCGCCTTAGCCCGTGCAGATAGTCGATTTAGCGATTGATTATTGAAGCACACTTCGCCGCTATCGGGATGGTCCAATCCACCGAGAAGATGCAACAAAGTACTTTTCCCTGAACCCGAGCTGCCGACAATAGCAACCGTTTCACCCGCCGAAAGAGAAAATGAGACGTCACGTAATACCGTCGCAGTAATGTTGCCTTCGCAATAGCGTTTGGAGATATTGCAACAGCGTAATAGAAGTGAATCACTCATGGCGCAACACCTCTGTCGGTTGAATTGCTGCCGCTCGCCATGCCGGATAGAGGGTAGCCATTAATGCAATCAACATCGTTATGGCAATAATTATAGTCACTTGCCAATAGTTAATCATCACGGGCAGCTCAGCTCCCTCCAAAACAATCCCTAATAGCGGGATTAACGCATTAAGTTGGGTTGCTACTATTACCCCTAGCAACGCACCTAGTAGTCCACCAACCATACCAGCCATCGCTCCCTGTACTACAAACAGCGCGATAATCTGCCGTCGTGTTAATCCCTGGGTAAGAAATATGGCCACTTCCCCCTGCTTTTCCATGACTTGTAATCCCAGTGAAGCAAGGATATTAAACGCGGCGACGGTGACAATTAACCCTAACAGTAACCCCATCATGGTTTTTTCCATATGTACAGCTTGAAATAGATCGCCTTTCTTTTCGCGCCAATCTTTAATCAATAGTGGTGCTGGTAGTGGCTGCTGCGTCAGTTGTGCTATCTTCAGTGGGTGTGTTAGCCACAAACGCCAGCCGGTGATATTGCCAGGCGAATAGTGCATAAGGCGGGAGGCATCCTGCTGATTAACCAGCACCTGATAGGTATCGACATCACTGTGGGCCGCAAAAAATCCAACTACGGTAAAGAGCCGCTCAGCTGGCACACTGCCCATCGGGGTAAGACGGGTGACGGAAGGCACAATTAAACGTACCTTATCACCTACATTGACCTCTAGCTGCTTAGCAAGGGGCGTGCCTAGAATAATGTGATAACGCTGGGCTTGCAGCAGGGCTGCGTTCCCCTGTTGCAGCCAATTAAACAGCGGCTCCGCCTCGTCAGGGTTGACACCCAACATTACCCCCACCGTGATGCTGTGGCCACTCTGTAACACCACATCAGCCGTCGTAATGGACGCAATGTGCTCGATCCCGCGCAGTGCGATACGGCTAGCTGGATAACGTTGTGGGTCGAGGCTGCCCTGCTGCGTGGTGACAACCGCTTGCGGGATGAGGGCCAAAGTATTTTTCTGTAATTGTTGTTCAAATCCATTCATGACTGATAAAACAATCACTAATGCCATCACACCTAATAGAATACCTATTGTGGACAACCAGCCAATGAAACGACTAAAACGGTCGGTAGCCGTGCCACGCAGAAAGCGTAAACCGATAAATAACACAACAGGTCGATACATGTATCCATCCAGGTTTCGGTAATAAATACCAGAAATAATATTGAAGAGTGCTTATTAAGATGGAAACCTACTCATGATTTGCATCCGCTAATAAATAGCGGCTAAACACGATCTCTCTCATTTATGCAGAGAGTGTATACTAGCGTTAACTAACTACAAATAGGTTGTTATCATTTTGCTTTTAATTAAATTTTGCTATAGTCTGCCACCGAATTGTGTGTAACTACACCTTAGTAGGTGATCATTTACGCATGAGTGTCATATACCCGATGGTAATTAACCCGTAAGCTTTGTTATTTATGTCTCAACTATCACGCTACCCCCTACCCACTCGCGCTGGTCAACGCTATCATCTCGGTCAATTAATTGGCTCTGCTTTTGCGGTTGAGTGTGCTGATATTATCGCTCGTCATAACGGCCTGGTGGTGATTATTGCCCCAGATATGGAGAGCGCTCTGAAGTTAGAGATGGAAATTCGCCAGTTCACTACAACGACACTGACGATACTAGCGGATTGGGAGACTCTACCCTACGACAATTTTTCGCCACATCACGACATTATCTCTGCGCGTTTAGCCACACTCTATCGTCTACCTAAATTGGTCTCCGGCGCACTTATCGTCCCAGCAAATACGCTGCTTCAGCGCGTTTGCCCTGCGGCCTTTCTCAGTAGCTATGCTTTAGTCATGCAGCGGGGCGATCACTGTCAGCACGACCAGCTACGTGCCGATTTAGATCGCGCAGGCTATCGCCATGTTGAGCAGGTGATGGAGCATGGTGAATACACCTCACGCGGTGCACTCTTAGATCTGTTTCCTATGGGTAGTAGCCAGCCCTACCGGCTGGAGTTTTTTGATGATGATATCGATACGCTACGCACCTTTGACATCGATAGTCAGCGCTCACTGAGTCAAGTCGATCACATAAATTTGCTGCCTGCGCACGAATTTCCTACGGATAAAAACGCCATTGAGCTGTTTCGTAGCCAATGGCGTGAGCAATTTGCGGTGCGACGGGAAGCAGAGCATATCTATCAACAGGTGAGCAAAGGGGTGCTACCAACGGGCATTGAGTATTGGCAACCTCTCTTTTTCAACGAACCCTTAGCCGATCTGTTTGGCTATTTACCAGCAAACAGTATGATCATTGAGGTGGGCGATATCCACCAAAGTGTGGCCCATTTTTGGCAAGATATTCAACAGCGCTTTGAGAATCATCGCGTTAATCCAATGCGCCCACTACTGCCGCCTGCACAACTGTGGCTCGCACCAGAGCAGTATGGTGCCAAAGTAAAAAACTGGCCACGCATCAGCATGCGTGCACACTGCGTTGATGATGTAGGCGGCGTCAATCTCAATTATTTGCCACTACCCGATTTGTCAATTCACGCGCAAAAAAAAACTCCATTAGATAAGCTAGCGCAGTTTTTACAACAGTACGCCATGCCTATCGTCTTTTCCGTTGAGAGCGAAGGGCGCCGCGAAGTTTTACAGACACTCCTAGCACCGCTGCAACTGCAACTAAAAGTGATTACGCAGTTGACCACACTGCCCGTCGGACATTATCTGTTGCTCGGTGGCAGTGAACAGGGTTTTGTCGATGCACAGCGCCAATGGGCCCTTATTTGCGAAGGGGATCTCCTGGGCAAACGCGTTAGTAACCGCCGCAGCGATAGCCGTTGCTCGGTCAACCCTGATCTGCTCATTCGTAATATGGCCGAACTGTGTGCCGGTCAACCCGTCGTCCATCTTGAGCATGGTGTGGGACGTTATGCGGGGCTAACCACACTTGAGGTAGGCGGCATTTCGGCAGAATATTTGATACTGCTCTATGCTAATGAAGCTAAACTCTATGTTCCTGTCTCCTCGTTGGGATTGATTAGCCGCTATGTCGGCGGCGCTGACGAAAACGCACCGTTGCATAAATTGGGCAGCGATGCCTGGTTACACGCCAAACAGAAAGCCATAGAAAAGGTGCGTGACGTGGCGGCAGAATTGCTCGATATTTATGCGCAGCGCGCAGCCAAAACAGGGTTCGCGTTTAAACAAGATCCAGCGCAATACCAACTTTTTTGTCAACAATTTCCTTTTGACACCACGGCTGACCAAGGGCAGGCAATTGATGCCGTGTTAAGTGATATGTGCGGCACGCTGACAATGGATCGGCTTGTGTGCGGCGACGTGGGGTTTGGTAAAACAGAAGTGGCCATGCGGGCAGCATTTTTGGCCGCCATTAACAATAAGCAGGTAGCTGTTTTAGTCCCCACTACCCTGCTAGCCCAACAGCACTACGATAATTTTATTGACCGTTTTGCTCACTGGCCTATTCGTATTGATATGCTCTCACGCTTCCGTAGCAGCACGGAACAGAAAACCATTTTAGGCCAGATAGCTGAAGGGAAAATTGATATTTTGATCGGCACACATAAATTATTAATGAGTGATATCCGCTGGTCTGATTTGGGGCTATTGATCGTGGATGAAGAGCACCGCTTTGGGGTGCGCCATAAGGAACGGATTAAAGCAATGCATGCTAATGTCGATATCCTCACTCTGACCGCCACGCCGATCCCACGTACATTGAATATGGCAATTAGTGGTATGCGTGATCTCTCCATTATCGCAACACCACCTGCCAGACGCCTCGCTGTTAAAACCTTTGTGCGTGAATATGATAGTGTGGTCGTACGTGAAGCCCTCTTGCGCGAAATTTTACGCGGTGGGCAAGTCTATTATCTGTTTAACGATGTTGCAAGCATTGAGCGGGCGGCACAGCGCCTAGCCGAGTTAGTGCCAGAAGCACGTATTGGCATTGGACATGGTCAAATGCGCGAACGTGTATTGGAACGGGTGATGCATGACTTTCATCATCAACGCTTCAATGTATTGGTATGCACTAGCATCATTGAAACAGGCATCGATATTGCCACTACCAACACCATTATTATTGAGCGTGCCGACCGTTTCGGTTTAGCACAACTACATCAATTACGCGGTAGAGTTGGACGTTCACACCATCAGGCATACGCCTGGCTGCTCACGCCGCCAGTGAAAGCAATGACTACCGATGCAATCAAGCGGCTGGAAGCTGTCTCCATGCTGGAGGAGTTAGGCGCAGGATTTGCGTTGGCAACGCACGATTTAGAGATCCGCGGGGCGGGTGAAATTTTAGGTGACGAGCAGAGTGGCCAGATCGCAGCTGTCGGTTATACGCTCTATACCGAACTGTTAGAGCAGGCAGTAGAAGCACTCAAAGCCGGACACGAACCGTCGTTAACTGATCTTGCCAGTCACCAAGTAGAGATTGATTTGCATCTGCCAGCACTGTTACCAGAAGATTACGTTGCGAATGTTAATACCCGTCTATCGTTTTATAAGCGCATCGCCAGCGCAAAACAGCAGGACGAGCTGGATGACATAAAATCTGAGCTGATAGATAGATTTGGCACACTACCAGAGGCAGCGCACCATTTGCTGACACTCACCGCGCTCCGTTTGGGCATTGATCAGTTAGGCATACAGCGCATTGAGGCGAATGAAAAAGGCGCGATGATTGAATTTAATCCAGTAAATCAAATAAATGCCGATTGGTTAATTCATTTGTTGCAGATACAACCCGATCGATGGCAATTACATGGTCCGTTACGACTAAAATATCTGCAGCCTCTACCTGATGCCAGTGCGCGTATGGCCTTGGCTAGCACGTTTGTTGAACAACTGTTGTTATCTATCCCGTCATCAGGAACGAACATTGGCAATTAAGCTCATCTGCTGCAACGTGCAATGGATAACAGCAGCAACGCCGGCTCTTGTGCCTACCATTGCGTATTATTGTATTCATACTGCCAGTAAACTGCATGTCGTCAGCGGCATGCAGGCAATCCTGTGCTACATTTAGCGGTATCTTCGCGGCTATCCCATGCCAATACAATGTGGAGCTTTGTCAACAGGTTGCTTTCAATAATAGACGTCAACCCCTATTCATTAGCGTTATACCAGGCTTCACGTTCGGCAGACAGCAGGTGTGGTCCTTGGATCTGTTCAGCGCGCAACTGATACCAGCATTCCTGTAATAAATTCAGCAATGGCTGCCACCGGTAAACCTGGCGGTGCAGCAGTTTGAAGTCCATGTTATTCTTGTCTGCGTACAGCGCGATCCAGCATGCAGCGTGCTGCCAGGCATGTGCACACAACGCAGTCAATTCTAACGCCACATCACCATCCGCGGCATATTCCCAGTCACCCCGCCGCAATAACCGCAGCCACTGGCTATGTCGATGCTGGCAGCACTGCTAATAGCGCAGCAACAGAGGCGTGAGTAAGAGGCGATAGCCTGTGGCTGGCCGGTGATGCAGGCGCGATAGCAGCAGTATCACGATGCTGTAACCAGGTAGCGGGAGGCAACTGCTCGCCCCCGCTGTCCAAGGAATGAGCAAACCATCTTGATACAGCGCAATAGAGCGAGCAGCTAAGCCAGCGCAAACCATTGTACGCATGACGCAATATTCACGCTGATGATGGATAAACGGTATTATTGCCGTTGGTATCGCTTTGAAGACCTTTTTTTTTGCCTGTAGTTTGTACAAAAGATAGCTCTGTCCAGTCAACCCAGTCAGAGGCTGACACACCCCTGATGCGTTATGTGCTGTTACTCTTTCAGGCGCCACAAAAAACAAGTCATTAGCGCGACTGAATTTGATTTTGCCCAGACCAGATAATTTCAGCACTGCTCACAAGCATTAATTGCATTTTTAATTGCGCCGCTTGTACGTTACCATGTATTTCACTAAACAGGAGGTATTGTATATGCAAATAACGTGCCAGACCGATCACTTTACTCAACGAGATTAGGCTGTCATCAGCAGATAGTCCCATTGCCTGGCGCGCCTGTTCCGCTTGCAGCGATGTGATCAAGGTAAAATGGGGGATATGCTTCATGGCTTGATAAATGGCCAATGTCCCTTTTTCACTTTGCATCTCTCCATTCGTACTGTTTTTGATCCGTTCGACGAGTACAACACTATTATCCCGTTCAGGAACGGCCTGTGCCAGAGCATCTAACAGCGGTTGTAATGTGGCATGCCAATCAATAAGCTGCAGTTTGGGTAAGTCAGGCAATGGTTGATAAGGCGCTAGCGGTTCGGGCTGGGGCTGCTGCTCACGCGCATTTTGCACTGTTTCAATTGAGGCGGGTCTCTGCTTTCGCTCAGCACATCCTGTTGCCAGTGCGATAATGAGTAAAACAGCTACCCATCTTAAATTAATAGACATACCAAACTCCTTATTGATAAGGATAAAGACGCACCTGTTTCACCGCCAAGCTAGCCACCTGCACGACAATCTTAGTCCGACTGTGCCCAGCTAAAGTGATTGTGCTGGCTGAGGTGAGAGGTAATGCATCTAATCCTTCATTATTGTAGAAGAAAAAGTGATAGCACAATGTGACTAGGTTGTGTTGGTGATTGACGAGTTCAACACAAGCCATTACACCCGCCGATGTTCTGTTTAAGCTTATCGTACCTGGAGTCATGATGGCTACTGCAGCCTGCGAGGCAGATCCACAGCAGAATAGAGGCAGCGCGAGGTGACATAATCACGTCTCTGGTGAGATGTTAATTGGCTAACATTGGCCCAAGCGGGCGTCCACCTAACAAGTGAAGGTGCAGATGATATATCTCCTGACCACCATGTTGATTGCAATTTACGATCAAACGGTAACCCTTTTCAGCAATACCTAACTGCTTGGCAAGTTTGGCTGCCACCGACATCATCCGTCCGAGCATCGCTTCGTGCTCAGGTTGGATATGATTACTGTTGGGAATCAGCAAGTTAGGTACAATCAATAGATGTGTAGGTGCCTGCGGAGCGATGTCGCGGAAAGCAGTCACTAACTCGTCCTGATAGAGAATATCTGCGGGGATTTCACGTCGGATAATTTTACTAAACAGTGTTTCTTCAGTCATTGGTGCATCCTAATGTGAACAATGTGGCACGGCGAAAATGGTACTATTGGGCTGCAATATGCCGTATGACAAAAAGCTTGCGACTTTTTGTCCACGCTTTTGTCGCGTTATGAGGAAATGGGCACGCTCTTTTCTTGACTGTGGCAAGCGAAGGCGGCACATCTGCTCCCTCCACAGATTGGTCGGCTACATTACACCTTATACGCTGGCACCAAATTGTGAGTAGCAGCTTAAATGGCAAATTTTTACGCTCATGCCGATAATAAAGCCAATATGTTGTACTAGCGGATTAGGTCGGGCTGCGTTAATTATCTCCGCTTTATAAACTCACCATCTCAAGCACATTGTGCTAAATTGTGTCCCACAACAGATAAGTGCAAAGGACCCAGTACAGGCGTGCCACTTTCCTGACGTCTTTTTAGCACATGACATGCATTGCAACACATGAGAATAGGCAGGCAACAACAGCATGTCGGCCACCACAAACGGGAACACAGAATTATAGATGCAAAACTACCTCAAATGTACGGGTTATTTATACAAGTGTTTGTGAGATGACATCTAGTTCAGATTTTTTTCTGTCCAGCCCCGTTTACCATCAAGTAACGTTGCCATTCGCGTCCGCCCGCAGCACATTTTTCCCTGATGAGTTCGTTCATTATTGTAATACCACAACAGTTGTCCAGATCCGTGTGTAGGTTTTGCCGACCTCCATATAACTTCTTGCGGAACATGAGCTGATAAAATTCCTGCAAAATAGTTTTATGGAAGCGCGCGTAGATAGCATCCGTAAGTAAAATACCCTCTCTGGCTACTTTTTCTTCAAGTGCCTTCAGTCGCCTCATCAGCACGGTGCTTCACCCAGATGCTGATAATGTTACAGGCTTTTGATACGTTACCGCGTTCTTTGCCTAGATTCAGCAGGCACGCTTTGTGTTTAATGATGGGACCGTTAGTATGAATCATTAAAGCTACCTCCTGTTTTGTATAAGGATTCAACACCTATATAAAAACTGGTAACTCTCAACCTTTCAAGATCCAGTGTTAGATCAAGTCGTGACGAAGACACATCACACACTATGACAGTAAGGTGGGGGATGCGCCCCGCTGAATATGTCGCTACGGTTTTAATTTTTTGATTTCAATTTTCCGTGGTATCATTCCTTCAGGAATAACACGCTGCAGATCAATGCTCAATAGACCATGTTCCAAGTTAGCATCGTGCACCACAATATGGTCAGCGAGTTGAAATTTCCGCTCGAAGTTGCGCTCAGCAATACCTTGATAAAGGTATTTACGTTCTGATTGCTCTTCTGGGTGCGCCCCTCGCACAATTAATACATTGTCATGCGCGGTAATGTCTAATTCGCTTTGCGCAAAGCCAGCAACAGCGATAGTGATGCGGTATTTGTTTTCATCAATCTGCTCGACGTTATAAGGAGGATAGCCGCCGTTTGATTGTTTCTGATTGGATTCAAGCAAATTAATTAGTCGATCAAAGCCAATGGATGAACGATATAGTGGTGAAAGATCAAAAGTACGCATAAGAAACTCCTGAATATCAGCAAGTAAGTAAATTCCACTCTCCGCAATGGACGAGTGCCTGACAAAAAAACATCCGCAAGCGCGATGCTTTTTTATTCTGCTGTGGATATAGGGGTAATGACTCAACATTCAAGCAGAATAAACAGAGTTTTTTTCTCTTAAAATGTAATATTCTACACCGAGAGATTAGGTTAATTTCATCTTTTCATCTCTGTGCAAGATGAGGAGTGAACGATGGGTGTAACTCCTGCTTATCCAGCAACAGGATGTAGGAAATGCGTGATGCGTGAACATAAATTACGAATGAAAATCTTTTAGTAGTGATCGTGCCAGCATTCTTTGTTGTCGGCTGTTCCAGCGTCATAATGCATACTGGGGGAAGTGATAATTACTATTCAGGTACTCGCGCAGATATGTCACTGCTGACTAGCAGTGAAAACCATTTTTTGATGCGAACGAGTGCATTAGTCGACCTTCCTTTCTCTGCAACACGGGATACCCTTTTGTTACCGTGGGATTTTTTCTGTGTTCGTCAGGATCAGGAACAACTCTATCTCTAACCAACGATACAATCGCCCGTGATCACTGCATTACACACTGGGGTGTTGCCGGCCTGCAAAGTAATGTGGCTGTTTTGCCACATAGGGCATAGCCGACGATTTAACGTTAGCCACTGAACGCATTATAGCGCCAGCTGTTCAATCGCATAAGCGACACCCTCTTCTTCGTTAGTTTTCGTCACGAATTGTGCCATATTTTTTAATTGAGAAATCGCATTGCCCATGGCAACACCGCAACCCGCACATTGCAGCATGGCGATATCATTCTCTTCATCGCCAATCGCCATACTCTGTTCCTGAGGGATATTCAGACGCTCAGCGACACGCTGCAATGCAGTGCCCTTACTTACCCGTTTATCCAGAATTTCCAAAAAGTTAGGCGTGCTTTTTATTATCGTATATTGGCCATACAGCTGTGCAGGTAGCTGATCAATCGCAGCATTAAGTATCGACTGTTCATCAATCATCATCAGCTTGGGGAAGCGTATCTTTTTATCCATCTCTTCTACCGCACAGTAATGTAACGGGATGTCGGTTAAGCTGGATTCGCGGACGCTAAATCGACTGATATCTTTATTGGCTGTGTACAGATTTTGTTTGCTGAATGCATGGAAGTGCACATCCAGCTTGCGTGATAGCGCCTCAATATGGCAATAATCTTCATTACCTAACGTTATTTCAGCAATATATTCACCATCCACAGTACGATGAATCAATGCACCATTGTTTGAGATACAGAATTGGCCTTCGTGACGTAAATCAAGTTGGTTTAGGGCATACCGCATGCCGATAAACGGTCGCCCGGTCGCTAGAACAATCGCGATATCTTTCTCTAGTGCACGCGCGATAACTTGTTTCGTTGCTGTTGAAATCATTTTTTGGTTATTAAGAAGCGTACCATCCAAGTCAATTGCTATAAGTTTGATGCTCATGGTGATTTCTTACCTATGTGTTTATTGTCTTGGTACGAGTGCGATTTCGTATGCGTTAACCTCCGCCGCTACAGCGAGGCGTATAGCTTCACAGACGAAAAGCGAGGAAGTAGCACTGATATGGTATGTACAAGCTATCTATACATCCAGGTTAGCCACTTTCAGTGCATTCTCCTCAATGAATGCGCGCCGTAGTTCAACCGCATCCCCCATGAGGGTAGTAAAAAGTTGGTCAGCATCGATAGCATCCTTGATAGTAACGCGTAACATCCGTCGGCTGTCGGGATCCATAGTAGTCTCCCATAGCTGGTCGGGATTCATTTCTCCCAATCCTTTGTAGCGCTGCACGTAGAGCCCACGCCGGGATTCTTTAATTAACCAATCTATCGCCTGAGCAAAGTTCTCTACAGGTTGCGAGCGATCCCCACGTTCGACATAGGCATCTTTTCCAATTAACCCGCGCAATTTTTCACCTAGTGCATTAATTTTACGATACTCGCTGCCCAAGAAGAATTCACTCTCCAGTGTATAATCTCTGTCTACACCATGTGTGCGGATACGTAAAACAGGTTCAAAGAGATTGTCGCTGTTTTTATCTATCCTTGCTCGATAGAGACTTTCCTGAGTCTCTTGCGCCTCAAGTTTAACGACTAAATCATTAAGCCAAGTTGCGACAGGATCGTATTGGCTCAAATCACTCAGTTTGGGGTGATAAATCAAGGCATTGAGCAGCGATACAGGAAAGCGCCGCTCCATACGGTTGATCATTTTGCGCATTACAAGATAGTCAGCGGCAAGCTTCTCTAACGATGCACCACGTAACGCTGGGGCGTGGCTGTTGGTATGTAGCGCTGCACCGTCAAGAGCGATTGCAATCTGGTATCGATCCATCGCTTCGTCATCCTTGAGATACTGCTCTTGTTTACCTTTTTTCACTTTATAGAGAGGGGGTTGCGCGATGTAGATATGACCACGTTCAATAATTTCTGGCATTTGGCGGTAGAAAAAGGTGAGCAGTAATGTGCGAATATGCGAACCATCGACGTCGGCATCCGTCATGATAATAATACTGTGGTAGCGAAGCTTATCTGGATTGTATTCGTCACGCCCAATGCCACAACCTAACGCGGTGATGAGTGTCGCCACCTCTTGAGAAGCCAGCATTTTATCAAAGCGTGCCTTTTCTACATTGAGGATTTTACCTTTTAATGGCAGAATCGCCTGGTTTCTTCTGTTGCGTCCTTGCTTGGCTGATCCACCTGCCGAATCCCCTTCCACCAAATAAATTTCGGAGAGTGCCGGATCGCGCTCCTGACAATCTGCCAATTTGCCAGGTAGGCCAGTCAGATCCAATGCGCCTTTACGCCGGGTCATTTCTCGTGCTCGCCTTGCTGCTTCTCGGGCACGTGCAGCATCAATAATTTTGTTAACAATGGTTTTTGCATCCGCCGGATTCTCTAGCAGATAGCCAACCAAGCGGTCATTTATTTGCGATTCAACTACCGCTTTTACTTCTGAAGAGACCAATTTGTCTTTTGTCTGTGAGGAGAATTTAGGATCAGGCACCTTCACTGAAACCACTGCAATCAAGCCTTCGCGCGCGTCGTCGCCCGTGGTATTGATTTTTGCCTTTTTACTGTAACCCTCTTTTTCCATAAAATTGTTCAGTGTGCGCGTCAAGGCTGCACGAAAGCCTGCCAAGTGCGTCCCGCCATCACGCTGCGGAATGTTGTTGGTAAAGCAATAGATGTTCTCCTGAAAGCCGCCGTTCCACTGTAGCGCAACTTCAACGCCGATACTCTCCTTTTCAACGGAGAAATAAAATATATTCGTATGGATTGGCGTTTTGTTCTTATTTAAATATTCAACAAACGCTTTGATCCCACCCTGGTAATGGTAGTGATTTTTCTTATCATCACGCTTGTCATTTAAGCGAATGGAAACACCAGAATTGAGAAAGGAGAGTTCACGTAACCGCTTAGCCAGAATATCGTATTTAAATTCGACCGCGTTAGTAAACGTCTCCAAGCTTGGCCAAAAGCGCACACGCGTTCCACTAGTTTGTGCCCCACTAGTCACCGATAAAGGCCCTTGCGGTACACCATGTAAATACGTTTGCTGATGTGTTTTCTGGTCGCGCCAAATGGTCAATTCCAGTTTTTCTGATAGTGCGTTGACCACCGACACCCCAACACCATGTAATCCACCAGAGACTTTATAAGAGTTGTCATCAAACTTGCCGCCCGCATGTAGGACGGTCATAATTACCTCTGCTGCAGAAACCCCCTCTTCAGGGTGGATCCCGGTGGGAATGCCACGACCATCATCCTGCACCGAAACAGAGTTATCTGCATGGATGGTCACCAAGATCTCTTGGCAATGTCCGGCCAACGCCTCATCAATTGCGTTATCGACCACTTCGAATACCATATGATGTAAACCCGTGCCGTCATCCGTATCGCCGATATACATGCCTGGTCGCTTACGAACCGCATCTAGTCCTTTTAAGACTTTAATACTTGAAGAGTCATATGAATTCGACATCGACATTTCCCATTTGCACAATTTTTAACATGATACAACTAGTTTACCCTGTTCCAGATGGAACATCTTGCCTTTTTCATCCATCATACCGGCGATCTGCTGAGGATCGATCGTACCAATAAATACCTGAGCTTGCGTCGCCTTTAAACGCTCAGCAAGTAATTTCCGTCGCTGTTCATCCAGCTCGGAGGCAAAATCATCAATAAGGTAGAGACAACGCTGCCCGGTTTGTTGGGTAAAAAATTCGCCTTGCGCTAAACGCAATGCACACATGAGCAGTTTCAATTGTCCACGCGAGAGCACAGCATCGACCGGCGCATGCTCGGTACGGATACGCAAATCCGCTTTATGCGGGCCACTCGACGTATAATTCAGCAGGCGATCACGCTCGAAATTGCGCGCAAGCGTCTCACTGTAACCGCTCTCTTTGTCCCAACCACGATAAAAGGAGAATGTCAGCGCAAACTCGGGCAGAAATTGGCGACAGGTCGCAGTGATACTCGCTGTAATGGCGACGCAATACGCCTCGCGCCATTGTGTGATGGTTTCAGTCAGCGCAACTAACCCGCGATCCCATTGCTTTAGTTGATCATAGCACCTTGCTTGCCTGAGTGCGGCATTGCGCTGTTTCAAGGTGCGGCGCAGATTACGCCAGGTGGTAAAAAAATCCACTTTGCCATGAAAACATCCCCAATCAATATACGCTCGACGGTAACGTGGCCCACCATTGAGCAGAGTAAATCCCTCCGGTGTGATCAATTGCATAGGCAACAATTGGGCCAATTCTGCCGTTTTGCTATTATCACTGCCATCAATGCGAATTCTGCCTTCATCCAAGCGATTTTTTTCGATGCCCACCACAATATCATGGTGGAGCGCCTGTATGCGCCCATGCAGTGTTAATACCGTTTGCTGATGACTGATCACTCTCGCGATCTGCGCGGAACGAAAGGAACGGCCATGACCCAATAAATAAATCGCTTCCAGCACGCTGGTTTTACCGCTCCCGTTTGCACCGATTAAAAAATTAAAGGTCGCTGCGGGAGCAATATCCGCCTCAGTAATATTACGCACATGATGAATACAAAAACGTGTTAGTGGCATGAATGGATCATAATGAGGTTAGAATCTACAATCGCATCGGCATCACAACGTAAATAGCGCTCTCTCCTTGGGCATCTTCGATCTGCACACTGGAGACAGAATCAGTTAAACGCAAATGCACCTGTTCACACTTAAGTACATTAAGCACATCCAGCACGTAACTGACATTAAAACCAATTTCGATCTCCTCGCCCTGATATATCACATCAACAATCTCTTCCGCTTCCTCTTGCTCAGGATTATTCGCAGTAATCGTCAATTGATTGCGCGCAATTAGCAGCCGGATACCACGCATTTTCTCGTTTGAAAGTATCGCCACGCGCGTAACGGCCTGCTTTAACAAATCGCATTTAGCCAGTAGCAGCTTATCTGGATTGCGCGGCAACACCCGACGATAATCGGGGAAACGCCCATCAACCAATTTTGAGGTAAACAGATAGTTATCAACTTGAACACGAATATTGCCTGAGCCTATTTGGATGTGCAGTGGCGTGTCATGGTCACCCACGAGCCGTGCAAGTTCACTGACGCCTTTACGTGGGACAATAATTGCGTGCTGTTTCAAAGTCTCGGCAATCGGCATAGTGCAAAACGCCAGCCGATGTCCATCTGTTGCCACCGTATGGATCTCGTGACCATTTGTTTCTAATAACATCCCGTTCAGATAATAGCGTACATCCTGATGCGCCATGGAAAATTGTGTGGTCTCTATCAGTCGCTTCAGTGTCACGTGCGTTAGAGTAAATTCAACATCAACTTGCCAATCGTCTAAATTAGGGAAATCACTTGCAGGTAGGGTTGCTAAAGAAAAGCGGCTTCGAGCGGAGCGAATGAGGATGCGTTCCTCCTCTTGCGACACAGTAATCACTGACTTTTCGGGCAATCCACGACAGATATCAAAAAATTTTCGTGCGGGCACAGTAATCGCGCCACTCGCATCCGCTTTATCAAGCCCGACGTGCGCGACCATCTCTACTTCTAAGTCGGTTGCGGTCAACGCCAAGGTGTTGTCACTAACCCGCATGAGTAGATTACCCAGTATGGGTAAGGTAGGTCGACCACTCAGCGAGCCCGCTACCTGCTGCAGCGGTTTTAAAATCTGTTCACGACCGATAGTGAAATTTAACATTAGGATGATAATGTTCTGATCAAGTTTGAGAAATCTTCTTTAATATCATGGCTTTCTTCACGCAATTGCTCAATTTTTCTGCAAGCATGAAGTACAGTAGTGTGATCGCGACCGCCAAAGGCATCACCAATTTCTGGCAAACTGTGGTTAGTCAACTCTCTCGCCATGGCCATCGCCATTTGACGTGGTCGCGCAACTGAGCGAGAACGACGTTTAGATAATAGATCGGCGACTTTAATTTTATAATATTCTGCCACCGTTTTCTGAATGTTATCAATGGTAACAAGCTTTTCTTGCAGCGCCAATAAATCCCTCAGTGCCTCACGCACAAAATCGATGGTAATTGCTCTACCGGTGAAGTTGGCATTGGCAATGACACGATTCAATGCGCCCTCAAGTTCACGCACATTGGAGCACAAGCGTTTAGCAATAAAAAACGCCACTTCTCCCGGTAAGCGAATGTTATTTTCATCTGCCTTTTTCATTAAAATAGCAACCCGCGTCTCTAATTCTGGCGGTTCAATCGCAACAGTGAGCCCCCAACCAAAACGTGATTTAAGCCGATCTTCTACGCCATTGATCTCTTTCGGATAGCGATCCGATGTCAGAATGATCTGTTGATTTCCCTCTAACAGGGCGTTAAATGTATGAAAAAATTCCTCTTGCGAGCGCTCTTTATTAGCAAAGAATTGGATGTCGTCAATTAACAGTGCATCAACCGAGCGATAGTGGCGTTTAAATTCTTCAATGGCGTTATTTTGTAACGCCTTGACCATATCTTGCACAAAGCGCTCCGAATGCATATAAACCACTTTCGCGTTAGTTTTGCGGTCAATGATGCCATTACCCACCGCATGCAGTAGATGCGTTTTACCTAAGCCCGTACCACCATAGAGAAACAGTGGATTATAAGCTGCCCCCGGGTTATCAGCCACCTGACGGGCCGCAGCACGCGCTAACTGATTCGACTTGCCTTCAATAAAATTGTCAAATTTGTGACGCGGATTGACATTTGAGCGCCAAGAGATCTCGGCAGGTGCTGGCATGTTGCCCCAACTAGGGCGCGACGTGTTAACGTCTGCAAGCGCACCTGCCGCTTTTAGCTGCTGCATCTCTGCCAATGCACTACTGTGATCGGTTTGTACGTTTGCTGATGAGGGATGAGTGTTAACTTCAAAGCGTAAAAGCGGCATCGCTGAACCACAATATTCATTTAATAGCAGATTGATATTGTTAATGTATTTATCCGTAACCCAATCAAGAACAAACCGATTCGGTGCATACAGAGTCAACGTATTACCGTTTAATTCAGCAAAAAGCGGGCGAATCCACATGCTGAATTCCGTGGCAGGTAACTCATCCTGTAAACGAGCAAGGCACTGTTGCCATAGCGTAAGTGACACGACGGACTCCACTCATACGAAATCGGTTAGTAAAATTAAGGTAGTGTGTTAGGAAAAGTGAATTCTCAACGGCTCATCCGGAGCACTTTTTATTCAATTTGCGAGTTAAGCCAATTTAGTGTCGACCACCAATTTGGGTGTCGCGCGTTAGCTAAGATAAAAGAAATCATAACGCAAAGCAAAAGAGAGATCTTCACCCGTCTGTGCAGATCCAAACAGATTTGAAAGATATTATCTACTGTGTATACATCCAAAGCTTAAAAACTTGCGCCTACTTACCTTTTTCGAGAAAAGCAATTTTGTTTTGCTCGCAATACAATTGCGTAAAGAATCAGCAAAAAATAGCACATGATTGGGTGGAGGTAACGCCGCTTGTTGCACGTTAAATGTAAGTAAGTACCACAGAGATCATGCGCATTGCGACAAATAAAATTGACTGGAGACACAACATTCATTAGAATTCCGCCACTTTAACGATGAGTGAATTCAGCACAGTGACAAACTGATGCTTGGTTTTAATCGATAAATTCAGGTAGAAATCGCCATGAAACGCACGTACCAACCCTCCGTACTAAAGCGCAACCGCGCACACGGTTTCCGTGCCCGTATGGCAACTAAAGGCGGTCGCCAAGTTCTAGCACGCCGCCGCGCCAAGGGCCGCTCACGCCTCACTGTCTCAAGTTCGTAAAAGCTTATTCAGTGGTTGAGTTTACTTTTCCTCGGGAGTTACGCTTGTTAACTCCCAGCGAGTTTTCTTATGTTTTTCAGCAGCCTTTTCGTACCGGATCGCCACAAGTCACGATACTCGGCCGCGCTAATTCCCTTAGCTACCCGAGAATGGGCCTCGCTGTAGCAAAAAAACAGGTTCGGTGCGCTCACGACCGTAATCGCATTAAACGTTTAACACGTGAAAGCTTTCGACATAATCAACATACATTGCCCACGATGGATTTTGTGATTGTAGCCCAGCAGCGCTGCATAGAACTTAACAATGTCGCTTTTACTGAAATCTTGGAGAGATTATGGCATCGCCAGTGTCGTATGGCTCACAGATGCTAGTTGCGCTTATTCGAACCTATCAACGTATTATCAGCCCTCTACTTTGGCATCATTGCCGCTATTACCCAAGCTGTTCTCAATACGCTATTGAGGCGTTGCGCAGATTTGGCACGATGAAGGGGTGTTGGCTAGCACTGAAACGCATCGTAAAATGCCATCCTTTAAATCCCGGTGGGTACGATCCGGTTCCGCCTAAAACCATGACAACCAGAGAACCTTAACAATGGATTCGCAACGCAATCTCTTTTTTATCGCTTTCTTGCTAGTATCGTTTTTGCTATGGCAAACCTGGCAAACAGATAAAATGTCTGCGACTGAACAGGGGCCAGCTACGGCCGAACAGCCGCAGGTCATTGATGATAGCAAGCAGAACAGTGCTAGCCACCAAGAGGACAACTTCATCACCGTTAAAACTGACGTTTTTAAACTGATGATTAATACGCGTTGTGGCGATATCACACAGACATTATTGCCCGGTTATGCGGATAAGCTGGGTTCGGACAACCCTTTTCAGCTACTGGAAACAACACCTGATTTTGTTTACCAAGCCCAAAGCGGCCTGATTGGTAAAGATGGTCCTGATAATGCCATCCACCTTGAACGACCGCTTTATACTGCTAGCAGTAATCTCTTTGTGCTCGACGGTGATCGCGTTGAACTGAAAGTGCCGTTAAGTTTAACCACGCAAGATGGCGTGACATTCACGAAAACGTTCACTTTTAAACGTGGTGAATATGCCATTGGTGTTAATTATCACATTGATAATGCAAGCCAAAGGCCACTTGAAGTAGAGATGTATGGTCAACTTAAACAGACTGCACAATTGCCAAAACGACGCGACACTGGCAGTAGCAATTTTGCCCTGCACACCTTCCGTGGCATTGCTTATTCGACAGAAGAGACAAAGTACGAAAAGTACAAATTTGAAAATGTAGAAAAAAATGCGCAGTTAGAAAAACAGACTGTTAATGGTTGGGTAGCCATGTTACAGCAATACTTCACCACGGCATGGGTACCAAGGAGCAAAGGGAACAATACTTTTTTTACTCATAAATTAGACCACGACCAAGTGGCGGTGGGTTATAAATCTGCCCCTATGAAAATTGCTGCGGGTGAACAGCGTGATCTCTCTGCCATTTTGTGGGTGGGACCGAATATCCAGGATAAGATGGCAGCCATTGCGCCGCATTTAGATTTGACCGTTGACTATGGTTGGTTATGGTTCATCTCGCAACCGCTATTTAAGCTACTAAAATTCCTCCATGGTTTTATCGGTAATTGGGGTCTCTCCATTATTGTTATCACCTTCATTGTTCGAGGCATTATGTATCCGCTGACGAAAGCACAGTACACCTCAATGGCAAAAATGCGCGTTCTACAGCCAAAGATTCAGGCACTGCGCGCGCGCTATGCGGATGATAAACAGCGCATGAGCCAAGAGATGATGGCGCTATATAAGACGGAAAAAGTGAATCCATTAGGTGGTTGCTTGCCTTTATTGATTCAGATGCCGATTTTCCTAGCGCTTTATTACATGCTGATGGGTTCAGTGGAGTTACGCCATGCGCCGTTTGTGCTGTGGATCCGTGATCTCTCTGCACAAGATCCATGGTATATCCTGCCTATCCTTATGGGCATTACCATGTTCTTCATTCAAAAAATGTCACCGACGACGGTAACTGATCCACTGCAGCAAAAAATCATGACCTTCATGCCAGTGGTATTTACGATTTTTTTCTTGTGGTTCCCGTCTGGGCTTGTGCTTTACTACATTGTGAGCAACCTCGTTACTATCATTCAGCAGCAGCTGATTTATCGCAGTTTAGAGAAAAATAGACTACATAGCCGGGATAAGCAGTAATTCTCTTGCTCCCATCGGACGTGACGCACGCTGTGAACAGTAACGATACTATTGTTGCTCAGGCAACACCGCCCGGTCGAGGCGGAATCGCCGTGTTGCGTGTATCTGGCCCGCACGTGGATAGCGTGGCGCTGCAGGTGTTAGGTAAAATTCCACCTGCACGCTACGCCAGTTACCTTCCCTTCCTCGATTGCGACGGTTCAGCACTGGACTGGGGCATCGCCTTGTGGTTCCCGGCACCCTACTCCTTCACGGGCGAAAACGTATTAGAGCTGCATGGTCACGGTGGTCCAGTTGTGATGAATATGCTATTAAAACGTATTGCTGCTTTACCCAATGTTAGAATCGCTCAACCAGGGGAATTTTCACAGCGCGCGTTTCTCAATGATAAAATTGATTTAGCACAAGCGGAGGCAATTGCAGATTTGATTGATGCGAATTCGGAGCAAGCGGCGCGCTCAGCAATCGCGTCACTACAAGGCGTTTTCTCGGCACAAATTAAACAATTAGTTGAGGCGCTTACCCAGCTACGCATGCTTGTTGAAGCAGCCATTGATTTTCCCGATGAGGAGATTGATCCGCTCGCTACCAGCAATATTCAATCTCAACTTAATACCATTCTGGTTGCAGTAACCCAAGTCAGTCGACATGCAAAACAGGGTGCCTTCTTACGAGAAGGTCTGAAAGTGGTGATTGCGGGCCTGCCTAATGCAGGAAAATCCAGCCTACTTAATGTGTTGAGTGGTTACGAAACAGCAATTGTTACTCCAATCGCCGGCACTACCCGCGATATCTTACGAGAATATATCCATTTAGACGGCATTCCTTTGCATCTTATTGACACTGCAGGCTTGAGAGACACCAATGATGAAGTTGAACGCATTGGTATCGAACGCGCCTGGCAAGCGATCACGCAAGCAGATCAGATCCTGTTCTTAGTCGACGGCAGCGCAACTGACACCAAACGCATCGACGCAATTTGGCCAGAATTTATTGCTCGGTTGCCGCCATCACTTCCGGTCACGCTGATTCGCAATAAATGCGATATTAGTGGAGAGACCCCCCAGCTTATCGACTTGGAGCCCCATCCAGTGCTCTGTCTTTCTGTTGCAACCGGTGAGGGTATAGAGCTACTTAAGGCACATCTAAAAGCAAGCGCGGGGCTGACAAACAATGAAGAAGGGCTCATTCTTGCCCGTCAGCGTCATCTCATCGCACTCATATCCGCCATGGCAACCCTACAGCAGGCCGAGCTTCACTTCTTTGCCACGCCGCTTCCTATTGAGTTATTGGCTGAGGATTTGCGCATAGCACAACAAGTATTAGCGCAGATTACCGGCGAATTTAGTGCAGATGATCTTCTCGGCCGTATTTTCGCTGATTTTTGTATTGGTAAGTAAAACCGACCGATCGTGGCCTTGAGATTTTTCCTCGTTGAGCATAGCGCTTGCTTAAATAGAAATTAATCGGCAAACAACTTCTCATGTAAGCAATGTAGGACAAAACTACCATCGTCCCGAACAACATCCCCTCCAGCGCGGAAAAATAGAGGGTAAGCTTTAAAGTAAGCGACCAGCAGGGTGCAGTAGATTTGCGCATGCAATTCCTAGACGACGATAGATCAACGCCAGTTCGGATTCGTTCGTAGCCAGAAGCACTCGCTGCACGGCATCATCAAAATATAAAAATGCGGGAGTTACCCTCGAATATCTTCCCGTTTATTCCGCAGATGCAAACTCCATTGAGCATAAATATGCTCAAACTAAAGCGGGCCGTAAGCAATACAGCTGAGCTAATACACCTAAATATCACTAAATTGTTAATGCAATTCGATTGAGAACTCGTGGCAAAATTCTGGCTGGTTCCAGCTTACAAATCGCTTTGCAACATGGATAGAGTTACCGACCTAAATTACTGTAGCGCATACCGCGACAATTGACGATGTTGAGTAATTTTTCACTCAGCAGATTCTGCAATCTCTAACACCTTATTGTACCGCGTGCCCTACCAGTCAGGAGCCACTCCTTAAGTAGCAAAGCTTGGAGCAAAGTGAAGCATAATTAGCAACAGCTATAAGCTTCGCAAGATAACTAAAAAATGACAAGTCGGAAATTTCGGTGGTTTCGGGGTAGAACCTAACTCCAATCGTTTTTTCATTGTGCTTGCTCCTTATTGGCAGCGCACAGCCATCCTTGAGCGCTATTTTATTGTCGCCTGTGCTAATCAAAACGACAGCACTTAAGTAAAAAGCCAGCTTTTTTCGCCGCTTTTATATAAAATTTAATTGCTAATATAAATGAGAGTGATTAACGTTTTTTTTTATTATCCTAGTCCGTTATTAAAGTGTCGTACAGCATGTTATCGTCGATCATATCATCACAGAATAGAGCATGAATGAGGGATAAATCTATTGTATCGTACAATCAACATTAGAACGTCTCATTTACGGTCAATACCATTTTTAACTTTAATTAGGTGTCATTACTAACATAACGATTGCCGCTCTCTATAACACTGCGTTTTATGTCAATTCTACCAATATATAACGCGCGCTTATCGGTACTATTTTCTTTTAACTAAAGATTTCGACTAAGGTAACTATCTGTAAAACAGTTGAGTTAGCAACGGGATTATACTCTACTTAGGCTATATTCACTTATTTTGGAGGCAACCTTCATCCGCATCGATGAAAGGCAACAACGCGGATTAACTTGGCCTTGTATGAATACATGGATTAAAACACTTCTTTAGTTTCTAATAATCTTGTCCTCATGTCTTACTGGCGGAACGCACTTTAGTGTCAACTCTAATCTACGTTTCTTAATTAGATAATGCAGTGGCATATAAACGCGGATGCTCTGAAAATCCAATGAAGCTGGCACGTCATTATGTTTTACTGGATCACACTAAGTTTTGCTATTTTATGTGAAAAATCGGGCATATTGTGCCTTAGATAGGCAGTGAATAACGGCACTGTTCTTGGCTTTGCACTTGCCATACTCATGATTTTGCCACCTCTTAGATTTTTCTCTCAATTAGTGTGAAAAAAATCGCCTTGGGTGTCGCTTACGCTATGTGGGAGGGGGTCGGTATCTTATCAATTACCCTATTTAGCCTGTGCCTATTTCAAGAAACACTCTCATTCTTAAAAATTTTATAGTGCTGCTAATTCCTGGCATCGTCTTATTAACGCAGGAACAGCAAAACACGCTGATAAAATGGGTCATGGCGCGATTTGAATGGATTCACGCCGTTTGGCTACTGATTGCGTCTATGTTAGAGATCGTAGCAAATATTGCGCTGAAATATTCCGACAGATTTTGTCGCCCACTGTTTGGCGTGCTTTCACTTATTGTCGGCATGATTATGATGCGATTTTCATGATGCAAGCGGCGGTAAGGTGTTGCCTTACGCTTGAAAAAATTTCAGCGTAAGCAATGCAGTCGAAAGCGTCGACATTCAGTAACCAATTGTAGTGCTCACCTGTCTTTACCATCTATATTCCTTGTCCCGCTTTTTGCGTGAAGTAACTGGCGTACGTTTTGACTCCACAGCTTGGAACAGATCAGCACGCCGCACTTTTTTAGCTCTATCAACACGCGCAATAACCCTTTATACTGGGCTGATCGTCAGCAGCAAAAACGGTTCACTTCACGGAAATTACTTTATTCCAATGCAGTTTCAATGTTGTTAGCAAGCCTTCGGTGTCGTTATCGTCAGATTGGACGGAATAGCCGCGGTAAAGCAGGCACTTACTTCACCTATGCAACGATAGGCAGTACAGCTTGCGTAAATAGTGCGTTACCGCATCCTCTGCATTACTGCCAATCACCTCTAGCTCCGGAAGTGCCTCTTTTAAGCGCTGCAAGGCGTTTCCCATGATGCAGCCTTTTTCTACTCGCTGCAGCATCTCTGTGTCGTTCATTCCGTCACCAAAAGCAATGCACGCTTGCAAAGAGGTACCTAACTGTTGCACCACCATCTCAAGCGCTTCACCTTTAGAAACCCCAGCGGCCATAACTTCTAAACAACTGGGCAGAGAGAAGCAGACATTCACGCTATCTCCCCAATTCGCGACGATTTGCTCCTTCAACGCCTGCAGCAACGCCGGATTAGCACTCGTGAAAAATATCTTACTGATATTATCCGTCGCCATTGTCTCTGGTCGATACAGCTGATAGTGGAACACCGATTCACGAAAAAAATCCATCTCTTCACTGCTCTCTCGATCAATGTACCATTGGTTGTCACGGTAAATATGCGAGATGATCTCGTTAGCGCCAAACTTAAGACTACATAGATCGCGCGCCACAGCTTGATCAATATTGCGACAAAGAATTAACTCCCCCTGACTGTTATGTACACGCGCGCCGTTAGAGGTGATCATATAGGCGTTGATCCCTAATTTGTCACATATCTGGCCGACATCAGCGTAATTTCTACCTGTCGCAAATACAAAATACTTACCCAACTTGGTAAGTTGTTTTAACGTCTTCCTGGCAAGTGAGGAGAGAGTATGATCCGGTAAAAGCAACGTGCCATCTAAATCAGATGCGATAATTTGATACATTTGCGCCTCAGGCTTGACTTTACAATACTCAACACTTGGTATAACAGACTTATTAATATAGTTTATTCTTTTTGTAAGAAAAAAAAATGATGCGCTATAGTAGAGTGACTATTACTTTATTACATACGCGATGCCAATTGAACAATGAATAGTGTCATTGCAGTGGCAACATGGAAAGTGTATTGAAAAACTTGATACGATTACGCCAGTAATAAAAAGACACCAAACGTAACAAACAAACTTCCCGCCATGCCATCAATCCACTTTGCGAAGCGCTGATGTTGGATTAGCAGCCACGGTTTACTAAAAAGTATTGCCACGGAGGTAAACCAAACCAACGTTTCAGCAGTGATGAACGCTAACAATCCCCGGCGACGGTCGACCGATGTGGCATCTCCAATCAGGAGCGAAAAAATGCTGCCAAAATAAATAATTACTTTTGGATTGGAGAGATTCGTAAATAGTTCTTTTAGAAAACTTGCTTTGAGTTGTTTAGAGGAGCACACACCAATAGGCTGTTTTATGGCGTGACACCGATGACATTGCCAAGCAAAACGGATCAATCGCAGCTCCATAAATAACAGATAAGCCCCCCGCCAAGCGGGATCCCCTTGCGCAGCCAAGTCAACTTATCCAACAAAAGATGTAACCCTGCTAATACTATCCCCGCCCAGAACATATGACCCCGAGCGTAATACCTAGTACCCTCATCATCGCTTCTTTACGTGAACGACTAACAGAAACTTGCGAAACAAAGAAAAAATCCGGTCCTGGCATCATCAACGCTAGCCAATGCATCAGGTGCGACCGTCATCAACATTGTCATTATGCTCCTTCTGATAATGAGTTCTCGCTTACATGTTGCTTAATCGTTTGTAAAAACGCTTGGCCAAAACGCGCCAGTTTTCGGTGACCGACGCCATTAACACTTAACATTTCATCAGCGGTTAATGGGGTTAACTTACACATTTCTATCAATGTTGCATCGCTGAAGATCACATAGGGTGGGGTATTTTCCTCATCAGCAACGGATTTGCGTAATCGCCGCAACTTTGCAAAAAGATCGCGGTCGTAATTAGTGTCAAAAATCCGCGACCTGTTCGCCTTGGTTTTACCACTATGAATTCGCGGCTCTGCCAACATTAGCGCCGTTTCACCGCGAAGTATCGGACGGGCTAACTCAGTCAATTGTAACGCTGAGTCCAAAGTAATATTCTGTGTTACAAATCCCAAATGAATTAACTGACGAACAATGCTCACCCAATAATCATGGCTGTGATCGGCACCAAAACCATACACCGAGAGTTTATGGTGCCCCTGCTCGCGAATACGCTGATTTTCCGCGCCCCGTAACACATCAACCACGTGCATCAAGCCAAAACGTTGACCAACTCGATAGATCGTTGACATCACTTTTTGTGCTTCAACAACGCCGTTAAACTGCTGCGGTGGATCGAGGCAAATATCGCAATTACCACAGGATTGCTGACTTTGCTCGCCGAAGTAGTTGAGCAGCACCAAACGGCGACAAGTTTGCGCTTCGGCAAAGGCACTCATAGCATTTAACTTGTGTCGCTCAACCGGCTGCAATGCACTCACCTGTTTCTCTTCTAAGCAGCGCCGTAACCAAGCCATATCAGCAGGATCATAGAACAGCGCAGCTTCGGCAGGGAGACCATCCCGCCCAGCTCGACCTGTTTCTTGATAATAAGATTCAATATTTCGTGTAATGTTGAAATGAACAACAAAGCGCACGTTTGGCTTGTTGATACCCATACCGAACGCAACCGTGGCCACGACAATTTGTATGTCATCACGCTGAAAAGCCTCCTGTACGCTAGCACGTTGCTGCGTACTCATCCCGGCATGATAGGCGGCAACGCTCAGGCCGTGACGACCTAACCGCTTCGCGGTATCCTCAACTTTAGCCCGACTATTACAATACACAATACCACATTTCCCGCGCTGATTATGTATGTAGCGTAATAGCTGCTCACCTTGCTTGAATTTTTCTATCAAGGTATAACAAATATTGGGCCGATCGAAACTGCTGATCTGCACAAAGGGATCGTACAGCTTAAGTAGATGAATAATATCGTTACGCGTCGCCTGATCCGCTGTGGCAGTTAACGCTATCACGGGTAACGCTGAAAAGTGCTGGCGTAGTTGTCCTAATACCCCATATTCAGGACGAAAGTCATGTCCCCACTGAGAGATACAATGCGCCTCATCTACCGCTAGCATAGTGGGTTGCCAGCTTTGTAATGTGTCAATAAAGTTTTCCATCATCAGACGCTCAGGAGCAATGTACAACAAGCGCACTCGTCCCTGATAACACTCTCTATATATTTCTTTCTGAACGTCACGAGGCTGTGAAGAATTCAAATACGCAGCGGCAATGCCGTTTACCAACAACTGATCGACCTGATCTTTCATCAACGAAATCAATGGAGAGACAACTAAGGTAAGCCCTTCTTGCACTAAGGCTGGAATTTGATAGCAGAGTGATTTTCCACCACCTGTGGGCATGACAACAAGGCAGTCGCGCCCATGAAGCACCATCTCAATGATACTCTGTTGTCCTGGTCGGAATTGCTGATAACCAAAAATCTCACGTAATATTTGTTGAGCACGTGACACTTGGTCAACGACCGCCGTTTTTATCACCTATGAGTCCATAGCGATTTATTGATAATGGAAAAAGAGAACACTACGCATCAAGACGCATTGTAACAATTTATTGATTACTTCATGCATGAAACTTTCAGATCAGGCTCGCAGCATGCATATGGCAGATCCGGCAAGTATTATAAAAGTTGTGCACCTTTCGTTGCTTAGTGATTGATAACAGCAAGATCACAGCACGTGAAATCTATTCCTGAAGGATATAGCTCAAGTTCAAATTAAGATCAACTGGTTAGCCCCAGCATGCGCTTGTTGCTTACATTTATGCCATCGTGTGTCCAGCTGACTATTTTCGTAAAAAAAGAGTAACAGAGTAAGTTCGATATTAAATAATTGATAAGATAAATGACTAAAACTTAGCTTTAACCTGCACACTTCTTAATCATCCAATCGTCCATTTACATAATGGACAGCATACTCAGGAGAATATTGTTTAAATTTAATACTAATAAAGACTATATAAAATGAACTAAACTAACTAACTAGTCAGTGGGGTAAATGAGGTTAGGTCAAGAGTGGTAGATATGATCACCATTACTAAATTATTAATTTCCTCCAATAATAGAAATTTAATTTTCTATTTTAAGCGGTATTATCAATGCTCTGTAATGAATAGCCAAAAACTCTGAGATACTTTGTTTTAGATTTTCCCTGGTGCTGACAATAAAATATTATCTATTCGGTTACATAATTATTATATTTATCTTCGATAGCTTTCATTTGAGTTACAAGCTTATCTAAGCCTTAGTACTGAATATTTTCTTTTTGAAAAAAAAGCATTATAAGTGATTTTTTCAAAAAAGAAACACCAAATTATTGGGTGTTTCAATAAGTAGGCAAATAACACCTTAAGTGGACCAGTGGGTTATTTTAAACTTCTACGTTGCCATAGGGTCCTCATGTTGAAATGACGCTAGCAAACCATCACCCAAAAGTTCCATTTATTCAACAAAGCTTACAATAGTATAAAAGTCTAATATATTATGATGAAATATCATGAACTAACCCTATCTATCTATGATAGAATGGATACTAATTCTGACTTAATGATCAATCTGGTGTCATGAGGAGCTTACTTATTATAAAATAATACAAAATTTCTTCAAATTTGAAGAAGGACAAGCTTATTACATCTGCTTTACTCAATTTCTCAGACTAAGAAAATTTTAAAAAAAAATAGTCGGTTTAAAACATTAAGCCAAAAACAATCCTAGCTCTGCAGGTAGCTATTGTAACTTAGTGATTGCATCTAAATGTTTAGAATAAATTAACCAGATGGTGTTATCTCTACTAAGGTTGGCAATCAGTAATAGATTTGCTTAAATTTTATAAGCACAAGCCATTTTGAGTATATTATTTATACCAAACTAACTAGACTTGAATAAAATATTACTTTTCTGGATACTGGGTAATTTTAGTTTAAATTACTTTAACTCTTTAAACGGAGATCCAAATCATGACCGATGATCAAAATCAGATTAAAAAACATGCTTCTTCACCGAGTTCTCTCATTTCATTCATGGAGAGAAGCCAAGATCATTGGTGTTTAAAAAACACAAAATCTGAGTTCATTTACATGAATGTCCCTTTTTTATGTGACATAAATTTATCTAAAAATTTTGATGTGGGAGGTAGATTAAATAAGGGATTTTCTGCAGAACCCGCAGAACTTTGGGAGGGATTTGTAGCCCATGATCAGTGAGTTATGCAAGAAAATAAAAAAATTCTGGTATCGAAATACATTATTATGGGAAAGGAAACACAAGTAATCCCGTTGCGCATCTTTCAGAAAAAACACCTTTGTATGACGATAATAAACAAATCATTGGGGTTGTCTCCTCATTCAAGAATTATTGATATACCTACCTGTTTATACTATATGAATCGTTTGAATAGAAAATTCATTGAACTTGATTCTCCTAACGAGAACTTCACTAAAAGAGAATTAGAAGTCATCTTTTGGGCGCAGCAAAGGCTCTCGTCGAAAGAAATAGCAAAACGGCTGGATATTTCTCATCAAACGGTGGAGGGACATCTAAAAATGATTTACAAAAAGGCAGGTATCCATAGTAGCTTCCAACTCATTGAATATTGTAAAGATACAGAACTTGATGGCTATATTCCCGCTGACTTTATTCGTAAAGGCGTGCAGTTTATTGAGTAATTTTATCCCCTTGATTATCTGCAGATTTTTATTACTTTACTAGATAAGATAGTCACCTTGTAAAATTAGTGCGCTAGCTCTAGCGTTATTATGTAAATCCAAGCAATCCTATGTGGATGCTTGCAGACTATTTGGCAAGATCACATTCAGTCAAGATGCTTTTTGCCTGGCTGGACAAGATGCATGTGTCAACTCGTTGCATCTATAGTTAATTCATAGCTTATCAGTACTTCCAACATGCAAAAGTGGCTAGATGGTTGGTGGGCGCGCTACTTAAGCCCCAATCTTTTTATTTAGCACCGCGATGTTTGAAACGTGTAGTTACCCTATTGATGTTGTTCTAGCTCATTCCTCTTTGCCAACCATCACTGGTGAATTATAACTGTGCAAAATCGAGCCCATCAGGTCGATCTTCCTCTAGCATGGTCAGGCTGTTTGTTGTATTGTTATCGTTGTGTATCTGTTACATAATCTGAGACCGTCTAGATAAGTACGCGCTGCTGGGCCATATAGTATATGATTGTTGTTCAATTCGCCTTTGTGTCGCTATCTCAGGCGTGGTCTGTAACCTACTCAGAGTGACGACGTAATTAACCCTTATTCAGCGTAGCGGCGCTATTCATTCAATCTTGGCATGATATAAGCCTCCACAGAAGGGAGCATGTTGGAATATAAACTAGGGAATAAAATGGATGAACAATGCAGAAATTGAACAGCTATTACGAAAACAGGGTTTCTTTGCAAAAGAGTTAGCCATATTAAAAAAATACCTAATCGAGGAAGGAGATTCGTATCTTTCTCAGCTTGCCGAGCTGAGAAATAGGTTTATTGTGTCTTCCTGATGCGATAGACACTAAAATCCAGCGGACCGGTGATTTGAAAGCTGTGTACTAGGCGGCAACGGAGGAGGCTGCGTTTGCAGGGGCTGGAGAAATTCAGTGATACCTGGGATAGTCGTTATCCACAAATTAGCCGTAGCGGGTTATCCAATTAGGATCATTTGAATACGTTTTTTGTTTATCCATCTGAGATAAGAAAAGTGATTTATACAACTCAGGCTATTGAGTCGTTGAACTGCCTTATCCCTCATGCGATTAAAAAGCGACAACTGTTTCTGTCGAACTGGTGCTTACACAGAATCCTGTACAAGGTCAAAAATGTCGTACTAAAATAAGTGTTAGATATCTTCACTTCGTGGTGCTGAGGACACCCAGTGATATGATTCCATTAAAAGAGGCGAATGGGTGACTGGCGGAGCGTGATGCAGTGTTGCTTCCACTTTGATATTTAACCAAAAATGGGCTGCGAGCTAATGAATACCTCCGGCATCGACGGGGTTTAGTCGATATTGCATACCAGGATACAACAAAGGCTTGCCTCTCCAGCAAACAGCATCAACACTGCGGTACTCTTCTCGCTTTTTGACATAAACATAAAAAATAATTATCGCTATGTATCTCAATCCGTTATACATTTAAAGCCCTATATCATGCCGACTTAGTCACCCATTTTATTCGGAGGAGCCATGGATCATCGACTACTGCAAATTGTCGCTTGCCCCGTGTGCAATAATCAACTGCACTATTTAGTCGACCAACAAGAGCTGATCTGCAAAGCAGATAGGTTAGCTTTTCCCATCCGCGATGGTATCCCGATTTTAATGAAAAATGCTGCACGTACCCTCAGCGAAGAAGAGCCGTTCACATGAGTTTTGTGGTGATCATCCCGGCACGTTACACGTCAGCACGGTTGCCGGGCAAAGCGTTGGCCGATATTCACGGGAAACCGCTAGTCGTGCATGTACTGGAGCGTGCGCGTGAGTCAGCTGCCGAGCGCGTCATCGTCGCCACCGACCATCCGGCGGTTGTCGCCGCGGTAAAGGCGGCTGGCGGTGAAGCCTGTATGACACGTGCCGACCATCAGTCAGGCACCGAACGTTTAGCTGAGGTGATCACACACTATCAATTTGCCGCAGAGACGATTATCGTTAATGTACAGGGTGATGAACCCATGCTGCCTGCTCCTCTCATTCGCCAAGTTGCCAATAATTTGGCTAACAGCCAGGCAGTGGTGGCAAGCCTCGCCATACCGATTACGGATGTGCAAGAGGCCCTTGATACGAATCGTGTTAAAGTCGTCACCGATCGCGACGGTTATGCCCTCTATTTTTCGCGTGCGCCCATTCCCTGGGATCGTGCTCAGGCGGGCTATCACGCGGATAAATCGGCGCAACCTCTGCTACGTCATATCGGTATTTACGCTTACCGGGCTGCTTTTGTTCAACGTTACGTTGCAACGCCAGCTAGCCCCTTAGAACAGATTGAAATGCTCGAGCAATTGCGCGTTTTATGGCTTGGCGAGAAAATCCATGTGGCTGTTGCGCAAGTCGCATTTCCCCCTGGGGTGGATACAGCGGAAGATCTCGCGCGGGTTCGCGCGCTTATGGCCTCCTCAGCGTTCTGATATCGCAGCGCACTCGCTGCTGCTGGCATTGGACAGATGCAAACTCCTTCTATGACTACGACTGATTGCTTGGTTGATTAGACCAAGTAATTCGTACCAAGCGCGTTCACTATGTGCCAGCCACAGCGTCGACGGCACGATTTTTTCCCATAGGTTAAGGGAAGTGGTAATCGCTAATTGATTGGCTGGCCCGGCAATCGGTGACAGCTGTTGTTCCCTAAAGTAACACATCGGACGCAGTAAATAATTAGCTGAAGTTACAGCAAAAAAGAATGTGTGCCAACCATGCTTTTAATAGCGTCAGCCTCTTGTTGTGTTGTGCGTGGTTGTGCCAAACAACGGATATGGCTTGACTGGATTTCACTCCCCAGTGAAAATCAGTAGCGGAGTGGGATGCTGGCGCCATAGCCGCACTCCTTCCACTACCCGCGGTAAGCTATTATTTAACAAGTTGGAGCTTGGCGCCCAATGAGGATTCCAGGTATACCCGCCGCCCCTAAGGAGCACGATATAATTAACAGCGTGGTGATCTTGCCAGGTGCGATACTATTGCTCAAAGGGAAGTAGGAGACGTTCAGCAATCGGTTGAAGACTTAATAGGAGCAATGTAGCCCAACTTAGCAAAAACAGCACGTTACCAGCAATTTGCCAGCGACTAAACCAGAGAAAGATCAGCGCCACAGGCATAAGACTGAGCAAAAAGGGCAGTGGCAACAACAGGCTAGTGAGACATTTTCTTAAGGTAAATAACATCGTTAGATGATCCCATATTTAGGTTAAATGACAGGAAGTTACATTTTATCAACGGAGGGCACGAAGCATGCAATTTTGATTCACTAGCGGCTAAATTACCCCACCATATTTATGGTACAGCGAAAGGGATGATCCGCGACACAATCCTTTGGGATGAATTAAAAAAAATTCTCGCTCAGTTGCCGGCTAACTCCCTTAATGTATTGGATGCGGGCGGCGGTGAGGGGCACATTGCCATGCGGTGGGCACAGATGGGACACCGAGTTACCTTATGCGATATCTCTGCCAAGATGATCACGCGTGCCCAGTCGCTTTGTCAATTGCCAGAGCTAGACTGCGACACTGCCCAGCAATGGCAACACATATTACAACAGCGCGAGCAGCAGGCAACAGAGCAGTTACTTATGCTATAGCAAACCTTGCGTGTCGCCGCCGCTGCCCATGCGCAATTCACCCAGGCATTAACAATGCCTGACCTGCGGCAACGCGCGCACAAGCAAACGCAACTGGCAGAATTAAGTGACGGTGTCACTTAATAGAATGAGCAACGGCTGGCGATAGAGCAGCAACGTCAGCAAATATCTCAACATAAAACCGACATTATCCCCTGGTTGGCGGCACAGGAAGCACTCATGACGCTAAATGAACGGGCTAATTGCCAATTTACGCATGGGCAGAAAATCATGGCGTATATGCAGACGCTGCTGGAAAGTGAGTATGAGCAAGCCTTGGCGCGTGATGCTGTGTTGGCACGTAAGCGTGAACAGAAAATCAATTGAGCAGCTAGGCCAGCCAGGTGTGGCGTATTGGAGGGCGAATTAACGCAGTCAGCTGCACGCTTTGGCGGGGTTTTGCTCTCTGATATACATGAAGGTATTCGTCTGTAAGATGCTCCTTACTTTTCAGCGCTCTGATGAAACGTTATTTACTGTTGAGGAGTTGGACGGCGCGTTGCTAGTGAAGGTTGGCGAGCGCCAGTCGCGTTATTCACGCTTGCCGGCCACGCCGCTATTCGGTCGTGCGGCGTGAGAAAGTCGACTTGCCGAGCTGGAGAAAGCACGTGACACACTGAGGGCAGAAGTGGCTTCACTCTCTATCGAAGTACAGAAAATTCAGTCGCAGTATCAGCTAGTTAGTACCTACACTTAGCGGTTGCTTTTAATGCCGATCCAGAAGCGCAAATTAAACAGCTGATGCAGCATGAAGCTGAGTTAGTGCGTGCGCGTTATGCCCATTTAGAGGCGCATCAACAACAGAAACAGGGGGTTACTCAGTTAAGTAAATGTGCTGGATTGCTTGCTCGTATCTTGCGGGGTGCCAATTTATTGGCAGATGAGACCCTGAGCGAGCGTATTGATTTGCTTGGCGAGCAGTTGGAAGGGGCAGAGAGCAGGCGGCCATGTTTCTGCGCCGCCAAGAGACGCGCTTACACAAACATGAAACCATGGTGAGTGTGTTACAACATGATCCAGAGTAGCATGACCAACTGGTCGCCGATTATCAACAGGCGGAGCATGCGCAGCGTGATCTGCGCCAGCAGCTCTTTGCTATGACGGAGGTGGTTGAGCGTCATGCCCATTTTAGTTATGTCGATGCGGCAGAGATGGTTGCTGGTGAGCGTGATCTCAATGAGACGTTACGCCAACGTCTGACGCAGGCCGAGGGGGGGTGCGCGCGCCCGTACGCAGGATACTCTGCGGCAACAGCAAATAGTTGTTACGACGCAGTCATAGCGGCTAGCCGAGCTGAAAAGTGTGCACGCGGCTAAAGGGAGATCTTAAACGAACTGACGCAGGAGGTGCGTGATGTTGGCGTGAAGCGGATGCAGATGCTGTATTACATGTGCACAGCAGCGTCGAGATCAGCTATACAGAGCACTCAATCAAAATTGTATCGACTACCAGCAGAAAGAAAAACAGTTAACTTTTTGTGAAGTCGAGAGCGGCAATCTACAGAAGAAGTTACAGCAAGTAACATGTCATTATTACCAACCACATACGCAAATTGTTACGGCGAAGGTAGGTGTTGGTGTGACATGCTGCGGCCAGTACTCGAGAGCGGAGCCGAGCGGCATTTACATCGGCGTGAGTTGGCTTTTGGTTACAGGGTGATGAATTACGTTCTATTTCCGATAAAGCACTAGGGACGCTACGTATTGCTGTTGCGGACAATGAGCATTTGCGTGACATTTTACGTGCATCGGAAGAGCCACGTCATCCGGAACGTAAAATTCGCTTTTATATTGCCGTTAATCAACATCTGCGGGCACGCATTCGCCAAGATATCATTCATACGGATGATCCGATTGAAGCCATTAAGCAGATGGAATTTGAATTGAATCGCTTAACGGAGGAGCTAACTTTACGTGAGCAAATATTAGCAATTAGCGCCCAAGGTGTTGCCTGCCAATATCATTCGGAAGACGATTCAGCGGGAGCAGAATCGGATACGTCAACTTAATCAGGGATTACAATCCATTCGGTTTGGGCAAGTTTGTAGTGTGGGCCTGAATGTTAATGCGCGTGAGACACACGCAACCTTGCTTGATACCTTGGCGCAAGATCATAAGCAGCATCAAGATCTATTCACGCAGCAACGTTTCACTTTTTCTGAAGCGTTGTTGGATTCTCGCAACTATTTAGAAATGGAAGTAGAGGTAAATCGTGTGGCGGAGGCATCGCCGCGTGCTGAGAGTAACGCACTGTCAACGGGAGAAGCTATTGGTACCGGCATGTCCATCTTGGTGATGGTCGTACAGAGTTGGGAAGATGAATCATGTCGCCTGCGTGAAAAAGATGTTCTGCGTTGCCGCTTATTGTTTCTTTATGAGGCAGGCTAGGCTGGATGCGCGCTCTATCTCTATACTATTCGAGCTCTGCGAACGACTAGACATGGAATTGATCATCGCTGCACTGGAAAACATCAGTCCAGAGAAGGGGACGACCTATAAATGGTAAGTAAACTGTGTCATTAAAGGATGCGTGTGAAAAATTTACTATGTATGAAAACAGCGGCGCTCTTCGCCATCATAACACTCTTTAGTATAACGGCGCTGTGTGCAGAGATTCCGTCCGCCGTTCAACGGCAAACAGCAGCTGAGCGCCAAGAGGTAGAGTTACTCGCTTTTACCGACGCATTGCGCCCCATCTTCTTACCGCTATTGGCCAAACTTTACGCCGAGCGGCAGATGCAATTGATCTGGACGGATGAGGCGTTAATAGGGCGTTTTCAGCAGGAATTGACCGAACTAGCGCTAACAGGAATTTATGCGTAATTTGACGTGTGGTTAAGGCAGTTAGCGAGATCAGATATCAGTCAGTTAACACGCGATATTATGCTGACAGACGCACTGCTTGGCTATCTGGATTTTGCTCACCAGGTGAGAACCTATAGGTTAGATTGTGTAATTTTGTTATGTTCAATTTGACATTCAAATAGGTTAAATTACGAACGAGAAACAATTGCAGGTGCTGTCTACCGAGTTAGCCAAAAATCGCAAGTTTCTTCTACGCTCATATCTAAAGTGACTGATGCGGTAAAAGAGCAGGTTATAGAATGGCAGGGCAGACTGCTGGCGGCCGTTATATTCCATTGTCTATCTTGATTGTATTGTCGTTAGCGTGCGTCATGATGGCCATGTTATCAACAAATCCGTTTTCCTTGTTTCATGGAAGGATGACAAGGCGGTAACCGGTGATTTGAAAGCTGTGTACTAGGCGGCAACGGAGGAGGCTGCGTTTGCAGGGGCTGGAGAAATTCAGTGATACCTGGGATAGTCGTTATCCACAAATTAGCCGTAGCGGGTTATCCAATTAGGATCATTTGAATACGTTTTTTGTTTATCCATCTGAGATAAGAAAAGTGATTTATACAACTCAGGCTATTGAGTCGTTGAACTGTGTTATCCTTCATGCGATTAAAAAGCGACAACTGTTTCTGTCGAACTGGTGCTTATACAGAATCCTGTACAGGGTCACATAATCCATTTTTCAGCAAGCCATATCAGCGATTACACTTTACAAGAAGATGGAAAAATCGTTAAGTCCAATCTTATTAATCCGTTAAGTTTATTTCCCTAAATCCCACTAAACGCCGCCAACTGCGCTTTATGCCTCTCTCAGAGTAAAGGCAAAATCTGTATGCTCTGCTTGCTAGGTACCAAACGCCATTAACGACGCCATCACCGGATAAATTTCATTAGCTGTACACTGCTTGTGTGGCTTGATATCACGCTCCATTGCGATATTTCCCATGGCCTAGCTCAACACCGGATAGCCACCATGCCCAATCAACTGACGGTTAACAAAAACTACTAAGGATGTTGCAACCGGACTGTAGCGCAGATAAGTTTGTGCAACAGGCGCACATCCATCCCCGCTCCCTGTCATTGTGTACTCAGATGCGTTGCGTGCCCCGTTGTCAAAACTAACTCGCTTAATCGCAAAGCACTCGGCAGCGCGCAGGATTTCATTGCGTATCTGGTCATCGTCGATACCTTTGCCAGACGTGGTACGTATCCAGCCAGCGCTCGCCCATTGTCGATATTTACCGACAAACCAGCTATGTGATGTTACTAAAATAGAAAAAAACAATAAAATAAGCCTGTTACGTCTCATGAAATTTCAATCCCGGCCTATTATCACAATACGAGCGATAAACCAGCGTGCTAGGAAATAACATATTACATCCACACGTTATACTGTACACAACATGCCATTGGCTAAGTGCATATTTACTGTGCGCGCGTTGATGATGAAGTTAGGCAGCAATAACCATCATACAGAGAGGTACAAAGCGGTGCACACACGCACAAAACAGCATCACGCGGATGTATTGTGTGCACCACCCTGTGCGGAGCCGCGCGTAGTAGCGTCCGGCTTAGTTGTTAACTCGCCTACTGCAGTGCAGTGACCTGGTCATCCGCTGGAAAAAATAGAGGATATATGCGGATTTTTTAGCGGCGGACCAACTTTTATTAGCGGTGTTTTAGGTTAGAATAGGCAAATCAACTTCACTATTGTTTTCTCCATCGGCATGTTTTATCAATTAACACTTCTCAATTAGCTCGTGCTCTCGTAAGGTATGCAGGGTAAATAGTCGATCATTGTTCTATGATAAACGGACGATAGTAAGGGAAAGGTGGACAATATGCGTTACAAAATTAATAAATCAAGTCAATTAGATCATATCTGTTACGACATTCGTGGCCAGGTGTTGGAAGAGGCAAAACGCATGGAAGAGGAGGGGAATAAAATCCTTAAGCTAAATATCGGCAATCCTGCACCATTCGGTTTTGAAGCCCCCGATGAGATTTTGGTCGATATCATCCGTAATTTGCCTATTTCACAAGGATATTGCGATTCAAAGGGATTATAGTCTTCAAGGAAAGCTATCGTCCAATATTACCAAGCGCGTCATATGCGCACTTTAGCGGTGGAAGATGTTTACATTGGTAATGGTGTCTCTGAGCTTATCGTACAATCGATGCAGGCATTGTTCAGCAGTGGCGATGAAATCTTGATTCCAGCACCTGATTATCCACTTTGGACCGCAGCTGTCGCGCTATCAGATGGTAAGACCGTGCACTATTTATGTGATGAGCAAGCGGACTGGTTTCCTGATCTTACCGATATTTGGAGTAAGATTACCTAACGTACGCTGGGCATCGTTGTTATTCATCCCAATAATCTGACCGGGGCAGTGTATAGTCAGGCCTTGTTGCAAGAGATAGTTGAACTGGCCAGGCACCGTAACCTGCTGATTTTCTGCGACGAAATTTAGGATAAAATTCTTTACGACGATGCACAACATCACTCTATCGCTGCGCTTGCGCCTGATCTGTTCACTATCACCTTCAACGGATTATCCAAAACCTACCGTGTTACGGGTTTCCGCCAGGGGCGGATGGTGTTAAATGAACCGAAAAAGTATGCTAAAAGTTATATTGAAGGCTTAAACATGCTCTCCTCAATGCAGTTGTGTGCTAATGTTCCGGCGCAACACGCTATTCAAACGGCGCTTGGCGATTACCAAAGCATTAACGAGCTGATTAAACCCGGTGGCAGACTGTACCAACAATGAATACGCACTTGGGAGATGGTGAATGCGATTCCCGGCGTCAGTTGTGTCATGCCGAAGGGCGCGTTATATCTGTTTCCCCATTTAGATAGAGAGAAATTTAATCTGCATGACGATCAAAAACTGGTGCTGGATTTTCTGCTGAAAGAGCGGGTGTTGTTAGTGCAAGGTACCGCGTTCAATTGGCCCTATCCTGACCATGTGCGCATTGTGACACGGATAGATGATATTGAGCAGGGAATGAGCAAACTACACCATTTTTTAGCCGACCATCATCAGTAATCAAACACACAGCGAGCCACTCAGCGAAAAAGAATCACCATTGACTAATAGGTACCATTTCATGAAGCATAGCCACTTTTTCGCCTACCTCGCACGCCTCAAACTGATTAACCGTTGGCCATTGATGCGTAATACCCGCACGGAGAATGTATCGGAACACAGTTTACAGGTCGCCATGACCGCACACGCGTTAGCGACGATTAAAAATCACTATTTTGAGGGTAAGCTCAACGCCGAACGCATCGCTTTACTGGCTATCTACCACGATGCCAGCGAAGTACTCACAGGGGATTTACCCACGCCGATCAAGTATTTTAATAGCCAGATCGCCTATGAATATAAAAAGATTGAGAGGATCGCCCGGCAACAATTGATTGGTATGTTACCTGAAGCGTTCCAATCACTTTACCAGCCGCTACTGGATGAAGAGCACTATTCAGCAGCAGAAGCGACCATCCTAAAACAAGCCGATGTCCTTTGCGCCTATTTAAAGTGTTTGGAGGAGCTGGCGGCAGGAAACAGTGAATTTTCCCTCGCACGGGGACGCTTAGAGACGTTGTTGCGCAACTACCAGACGCCAGAGATGGACTTCTTTATGCGCACCTATGTGCCCAGTTTTAGCCTATCTTTGGATGAAATTGCCCAACATAGCACGTTACCTTGAGTATGCTGAGAGGTAGATTGCATCGATGTCATCCAGCTCAGTCACAGAGAAGTGCGTTTTCTTTAATGCTGCCTGCAACAAGTCAGCCAACGCCTGCTACGCGGGTTTACCCTTTTCCTCTGGAAGATTGGCGCTGACCTTGAGCAGGCTGGCACCTAGCGCTTTAAACAAGTAAAGCGGGCTGGAGCGATGATACGGCACGCCACAATAACCCCTGTAATGCCAAGCTAAAAACAAACAGTGACAGTAGGGAGGCGGATACTACATCGCCAACTAACACAATCTGCCAAGTCAAAATAAACGCAACGAAAGGTGACGCCAACATGAGCATAGTGTGGGTAGCCGTGACGATGTAGCTGTCGTTAAATATCAGTGTCAACCGCTTATCTTTAGCCTAAGTTTTCATGTAGTGGTCGCCTTTGTTTAATAAAGACGCTAATTCCATAACAATAACTTGGTTTTACTCCAAGCCGTAGAGGGTCTGCTTGCGCTGATTTACTTTATCTAGTCAGTTTCTAAGCTTCAAGTCAAAAATGTATAAAAATAAGCGACCAGAGCGCATATTGCCGTATATTACGTATAGTTAATGCACCTTTAAACCAGGCTATTTTTTTAATTTATAAAACATAGTTTTTAACTGAAAACCCTTATTATCGCACCTCTGAACAAAATCATGTCAAGATCACTACGCAATTTTATTCTCCCAAATCCATATAGGTATTGTCATGTCAAGTAAATTGATTCTGGTTATAAACTGCGGTAGCTCCTCCCTTAAATTTGCGATTATTGATCCCGCAACTGGTGAAGAGCTGCTTTCTGGTCTGGCAGAATGTTTTTACCTACCCGAAGCACGGATTAAATGGAAATTGGCAAACAAAAAAGCAGAAGCAGAACTGGAATCCCGTGCAGTACACGACCAAGCATTTCAATTTATTGTGGAAAATATCCTCAATAACCAGCCAGAATTGGCTAATCACATTATTGCCATTGGGCACCGCGTTGTGCATGGTGGTGAGAAATATACCCACTCTGTCCGCATCGACGATAAGGTGATTGCGTGCATCAAACGCGTCGCTGCCTTCGCGCCACTACACAATCCAGCGCATATTACCGGTATTGAGGCGTCCTTTACCCATTTTCCCCATCTACGCGAAAAAAATGTCGCTGTTTTTGACACTGCATTTCATCAAACGCTGTCGGCAGCTGCTTATCTATACGCAGTGCCTTATACGCTGTATAAAGATCATGGTGTGCGTCGTTATGGTTTTCATGGCATTAGCCATGATTACATTGCACGTAAAGCAGCCGAAATTTTGCATAAGCCGTTAGCAAACCTGAATATCATCAGCTGCCATTTAGGCAATGGAGCATCGATTACTGCCATTCGCGGTGGTAAAAGTGTTGATACTTCGATGGGTTTAACCCCTTTGGAGGGATTGGTAATGGGAACACGCTGTGGCGATATTGATCCTGCAATAATTTTTTATCTGTGTGACCACTTGGGGATGAGCCTAGACCGTATCAACGAGCTATTAACGAAGGAGTCTGGCTTACTTGGATTGACAGAAGTAACGAGTGATTGTCGCTATGTAGAAGATAACTATCAGCGTAATGAGAATGCCACCCGTGCCATGGATGTTTTTTGTCATCATTTAGCAAAATACATTGCAAGCTATACAGCATTGATGGAAGATCATTTGGATGCGCTTACTTTTACCGGCGGTATTGGTGAGAACGCTGTGCTGGTAAGGGAACTCACGGTGAATAAATTAAAACTCCTTGGTTTTAAAATTGACACTGCACGCAATCAAGCTGTCCGCTCTGGTAAAACAGGCTACATCAATCAAGATGATACCCCTGCTATGCTGGTCATCCCGACGAATGAAGAGTTGATTATCGCCCAAGATACTGCGCGCTTAACACAATAGGCATGTATCCACGAAGATCAGCGGCAAACGTCTTTTATCTGGCTCTTTCATCTCCTATGAGGTCATATGTCACGAACTATTATGCTCATTCCAACCAGCACAAGCGTTGGACTCACCAGCATCAGCCTGGGCGTGCTCCGTGCCATGGAGCGCAAAGGCATTCGACCTGCGTTTTTTAAACCGATTGGCCAATCTTGCAGCTGCGAAGCGACACCTAATCGCACCACCTCAATTATTGCAAGCAATTCTGCGATTGCCATCTCAACCCCGATCCCGATGCAGCGCGTCGAACAGCTCCTGAGCGCAGGTCAACGTGATACTCTGATGGAGGAGATCATCGCCCTGTTTTATCAAATCCGTCAGGGAGCGGATGTAGTATTACTAGAGGGATTGATTCCTACCCGTAAGCAACCCTTCACCTCAGCGCTTAACGATGAAATTGCCAGGATACTCAATGCAGAGGCGATCTTCGTTATGACGTTGGGAAAAAATACCCCGGCACAATTAAAGGCACGCATCGAACTACTGCAAACCAGTTATGGCAGTAATAAAGGGAATTTTAGCGGCGTGATCATTAACAAGCTTAATGCCCCCGTGGATGATCATGGCCGCACCCACCCCGACTTATCAGAGATATTCGATAACGCTGGTGCCGCAAATGCGCCAGCCGAGATCGACACTCAACAGTTATCCACTAACAGCCCACTGCCTATACTGGGAGCGGTTCCTTGGAACAGGGATCTGATTGCAACACGCGCCATCGATCTGTGTCGTCACCTGCAGGCTACCATCCTAAATGAGGGCGAGATTGTCAGTCGACGCATTAGCTCCGTAACCTTCTGTGCGTGTAGCCTACCCCACATGCTGAAATTTTTTCGTCCAGGATCGCTACTGGTCACCTCAGCGGATCGGGCTGATGTGCTGGTTGGCACCAGCCTGGCCGCCATGAACGGTATTGAAATTGGTGCAGTTTTACTGACTGGCGGCTATCGTATTGAGCCCACGGTCAGTGCCCTGTGTGAACGTGCTTTCCATACTGGCTTACCTGTGTTTACAGTGGAGACAACTACCTGGCAAACCTCATTAAGTTTGCAAAGCTTTAACACGGAAGTTCCCGTTGACGATAAACAACGTATCGAAAAGGTCCAAGATTATGTCGCCAATTATATTGATGCTGAGTGGATTGAATCGTTAACTACCGCTTCAACCCATTCACGCCGTTTATCGCCACCGGCTTTCCGTTACCAACTTACCGAACTGGCGCGGGCCGCAACCAGCCGTATTGTGCTTCCTGAAGGCGACGAGCCACGCACGATTCAAGCCGCCGCTATCTGCGCCGAACGTGGCATCGCTACTTGCGTTCTGTTAGGTAATGCGGACGAAATCAGATTGATTGCGACAGCACAAGGCATAGAGATTGGACAAGGTGTCGAGATTATCGATCCGCACAAAACCCGTAAAAACTATATTACGCGCTTAGTCAAACTGCGCAAGAGTAAAGGGATGACGGAGTTTGTTGCCAATGAGCAACTGCACGATAATGTGGTGCTGGGTACCATGATGTTAGAAGCTAACGAGGTGGATGGTTTAGTTTCTGGTGCCGTGCATACAACAGCCAATACCATTCGCCCCGCGCTGCAAATTATCAAAACTGCACCAGGTAGTACGCTCGTCTCTTCCATCTTCTTCATGCTATTGCCGGATCAGGTACTCGTCTACGGTGATTGCGCCATTAATCCAGATCCCGATGCTGCACAGTTGGCGGAGATTGCCATTCAATCAGCCGATTCTGCGAAAAGTTTCGGTATTGAGCCACGCGTTGCCATGATCTCCTATTCAACTGGCGATTCGGGCGGCGGCAGCGACGTCGAAAAAGTACGCGAGGCAACACGTATTGCACAGCAGCTCAGGCCAGAGCTCATTATTGATGGTCCGTTGCAATACGACGCGGCAATTATGGAAGATGTAGCTAAATCTAAAGCGCCAGGGTCACGCGTTGCTGGACATGCGACGGTGTTTATCTTTCCCGATTTAAATACTGGCAATACGACTTACAAGGCGGTACAGCGCGCGGCGAACCTCATTTCGATCGGTCCGATGCTGCAAGGCATGCGTAAACCGGTAAATGATCTGTCACGCGGCGCACTGGTCGATGATATAGTTTATACCATTGCACTGACGGCTGTTCAATCACGGCAAACAAACTTTAATCAGCCTTAAGCGAAATTAGTGCAGGCGCCAGTGGTTAGCCTGCATTCACTTTACCCTATCAGGGCAACAGCGTTGCAGCCGTATGCTGACTCGCCTTATGTCGACTCAACCACAGCGACAAGGAAAATGATTTATACAACTAAGGCTATTGAGTCGTTGAACTGTGTTATCCCTCATGCGATTAAAAAGCGGAAACTGTTTCTGTCGAACTGGTGCTTACAGAGAATCCTGTACAGGGTCAGAGAAGGTGGCGCGTTAGATCGTCTAAAGATCCCTTTTTACTTCTGCTTGGGTGGCAAAGGTGATTGCCGTCAGTATTTACCCTAGATTCATATCGAAAATGTGAGTGAAGGAAGCATCTGGTTGTTGACTCACGCCACATTACAAGGCCCATTTAACATGGTAACGCCACAAGCAGTACGCAATCACATATTCACCGAGACCTTATGACGCGTGCTAAATCGACCCATGTGGGTAACCCGCTCCGGCAACAGCGATAAAATTGCTTATGGTTGAAGCGTCGATTTTATTGCTTGACGGCCAGCATGCGCTGGCGGATAAACTCCTTGCATCCACCTTTACTTTTCGCTGGCCCGAGTTAGAAGGGGCATTCAATGACTTACTGTAGCGCTATTTCTGCTCGCCGCGTGGCCGTCTGCCCCAGCGTGGAAAGAGATCTTGTGTCAATGGGATAGCCAATTGATCTAGCACTCTATTCACGGTTTGATCAATTAGTTGCTCAAGTGTCTGTGGGCGATAGTAGAAAGCAGGTAGTGGTGGCATGATGATTGCACCCATTTCCACAGCCACTGTCATCATGCGCAGGTGACCGATGTGTAACGGTGTTTCACGCACACACAGCACTAATTTACGTCTCTCCTTAAGCACAACATCGGCGGTGCGAATCAGCAGATTAGCGCTGCTGCTGTAAACGATACCCGAAAGGGTTTTTATCGAACAGGGAAGAATGACCATTCCTGTCGTCTTAAACGAGCCGGATGAAACGGCGGCAGCAAAATCACGTATATCATATACGACGTTAGCGAGTTGCTTGATCTGTGCATAACCAAAATCGCTCTCTAAAGCGAGTGTTTGCCGCCCTACTTCACTCACAATCAAATGCGTTTCAATCTGCTCAATGGATTGCAGTACCCGTAACAGACGAATACCGTAGATGACGCCACTAGCACCCGTTATGCCGATAATAAGCCTTTGCACATTTTACCTTACTTTATACTTATACTCTTGGTAGCGACGCCATGTTCGTCGCCTGAAGCAGAGCCGTTTGCCTGCTTAGCAGAAGGAACATGCCGCATTAAGTTAAGCGCACACTGCGGCAATTAACTTAGCGCGCTGGTTATCGCCTTGTAAATAAGATTATTTAATCATCGCTGTATCAGCAGCGCAATAAACGTTATCTCACCTTGGTAACCCAGCCAGTTAGCTAGCGCATTATTCGCTGATCTTGAACCATCGACTGCAACAGGTTGGCCATAAGCATAATCAATTCTACGTTCTCAGTGAGTTATTAGTTGGGTTTGAAGGTAATAAAACTTGAGCCCGAGTGTAAATAGTTAAAGAACCAACCTATTATTGGCTTGAATTCTTGGATCAGTCGGGATTGTTGCCAAGTATCACTGAGAGGAAAAGCCGTGAAAAGATCCAAACAAAACAGAATGGCGGCAGTAATTAACACGCCACGCAGGGCGCCAAAACAGACACCGAGTAACCGATCTGTTCCCGTCAATCCCGTCTTGTTCACTAGCAATCCCACTGAATAGTTGACCACTCCGCCAACCAGTAAGGTCGCGATAAAGAGCAGTGCTAGTGCGATGCCGTTACGGGCGATGCCGTTGCTGAGGTTACTAAAAAATGGGGTCAAGAGCATATAGTAGCGACTCGCTACGAAGAAGGCACACATCCAGGTAACCAGCGATAACGCCTCACGCACAAACCCACGAATGAGACTAACCAGTGCAGAAAAGCCGATAATGCCAAGAATAAAATAATCTATCCAGACCATGAAAACTTCCAACAAGAAGCAGTAGTGATATCCCATTATTGCACGGCATGATCTGCCATGAATAACGCAACAGCGTTAACACAACGGTTTGACTCTTTAGCGATAGATTTTCACCACGCTTACTCATCATTCAATCCCTATGCAACGTCCGGTAGGCTTTAACAATACCTCGTAAACCTGTCAGCTTGTGTAATAGATCGATTTGCTGTTGCATCTTCGCTTTGGCGTTGTCTGGTCCAACAAAAATTGTTGTCACCCGCCCTTGGATAGCAAATATGGGTAAGGTGTAAACATGATAGCCGGACAGGCGCAATTGTGCCACGATTTCATTCACTTTTTCCGCATTCCTCAGTGCGCCTAGTTGAATAACCCAGGCCTGACCGACTGGCGAAGACATGTCAGGGTGACCATGCTTAGATGTTTTTTGTGAGGCAACAGTGGCAGCAGACTTATCAGTCGTAGTCGGCACTGTACGGTCGGTTGAAGATTGGGCAGGCACAGCCTTTGCTGCTGGCGTGGGCACAGCGGTCTGCTCAGGCGCAGACGGCGCCACCGCATAGGGTTTAGCGGGAAGCGGCTGCGTGATAGGCGGCAATCGTTCACTTTCTGCCATATCGCCAGGTTGTGGCACGAGCGGAATAGCGGCAAATTCCTCTCTGACCCGCTTGTTGCTTCCATCGAGCAAATAGGGCAGGACGATCACACCAAGTACTACTAACAGGATGGTACCGACTAAGCGATTCTGGAATTTACTTGCCACGATTGATCTCCGTTGACCACAATTGTAGCATCTGTGCTACGGTGTAAAACGAACCAAAGATAACAATAGTGTCCTTGGGCGATGCATTGGCCAAGGCAGCATACCAGGCATCGGGGACACAAGGATAGCAATCTGCCCGCGTCAAACACACGGCCAGCTGTGTCGCGTCCGCACCACGCTGCGTGTCTAAAGAGGCACAATACCACGCATCAATATGTTCCGTCAGTGATGACAATGTCCCTGCGATATCTTTATCCGCTAACATGCCCACTACGGCATGCCTGCGTCCCGCCTGTGTCTGTTGCACAAGACGTTGCGCTAGCCACGCTGCCGCGGGTGGATTATGTGCAACATCAACAATGGTTAATGGGGTGTGTTGCAAAATTTGAAAGCGCCCAGGCAGGGTTGTTTGTGCAAGACAGCGGCGCAATACCTGCTCATCAATGGAAAAATTGGCCGCACGTAGCGCCGCCAAGGCGGTGGCGGCGTTAGCGAGTGGGATTATCGGGAAGGGCAATTGCCCCAATTCACCTTGCGCATCGGTAAAACGCCAACTTTGGGCTGATGCTTCCCAATGCCAAGCAATCCCATATTGCAGCAAGTTGGCCCCTTTCTCCGCAGCGACGTCGGCAATTGAGGTCGGCATATCCCTCTCCCCAACCACTGCGGCTTTGCCAGGACGAAATATTCCGGCTTTTTCTCTACCAATGCTGTCGCGATCGTTACCCAGCCTGTCAGTATGATCCAGGCCGACAGAAGTGACAACAGCAATATCAGCGTCGATAATGTTCGTCGCATCCAATCGGCCCCCCAGGCCAACTTCCAAAATAACGATGTCTAATTTTGCCTGCTTAAACAAATTGAGCGCCGCTAGCGTACCCGCTTCAAAATAGGTTAATGAAACCGCCCCTCTGGCCGCTTCAATCTGGGCAAAACTGGCACTGTGTTGCTGTTCTGTCAGCACATTGCCCTGAATACGGACTTGTTCAGTATAGTGAAATAGATGTGGTGAGCTGTAAACACCGACACGCAAGCCCGACGCAATTAAAATTGTCTCAAGCATACGGCAGGTGGTTCCCTTTCCATTAGTTCCTGCGACCGTGAAAACGAATGGTGCGGGCTTTAATAACACTGCACGCTCCGCAACCTCGGTCACACGCTCCAACCCTAAATCGATAACTTTGGTGTGGAGTTGGCCAAAGTAATTTAGCCAAGTAAATAGGGGAGAAGCGGCATCAAGTGCATGCGTTACGTTCATAGATTTCACCAGTAGGTTGCCTAAGGTGCTGCATAGCATAACGCAAATCTGCTGCAGCCGATGTTCTACATATCACTTTCTAACGCACGACGCTACTATCGATAGGCAGTGGCTCATCTGGCAAGGGTGACGGCGCATGCACCATTTTGGCAAGCAAACTCGCAATGCGAAAACGCATCTGTAAACGCGGAACAATCATATCCACGGCACCTTTCTCCAATAAGAATTCACTGCGTTGAAATCCTCTGGGTAACGTCTCGCGCACCGTTTGCGCAATGACTCGAGGTCCGGCAAAACCAATCAGCGCTTTTGGCTCTGCAATATTCAGGTCGCCTAGCATGGCAAAACTTGCTGACACGCCACCTAAAGTGGGATCAGTCAACACTGAAATGTAGGGCAGGCCCTGCTCATGCAATTTGGCGAGCGCTGCGCTAGTTCTTGCCATCTGCATTAACGAGATGAGTGCCTCTTGCATACGCGCACCGCCAGAAGCGGAAAAACAGATCAAAGGGCAGCGCGTTTCCAGTGCGTAATTCACTGCGTGCACAAAGCGTGCACCGACGACAGCACCCATTGAGCCACCCATAAATGAGAATTCAAAAGCAGCGGCGACAACGGGGATGCTATGCAGTGTTCCATTCATGATGACAAGTGCATCTTTCTCACTGGTCGATTTTTGCGCCGACGTCAAACGATCCTTATATTTTTTTAAATCACGAAACTTTAACATATCCTTCGGTGTTAACTCGCTGGCTAGCTCTGCAGGCGAGCCATGATCTAAAAAGGTGTTCAGACGATCTCTGGCATGCATATGCATATGATGGTCACATTTAGGGCAAACACTGAGATTTCGTTCTAATTCCGCACGATAGAGCACCTGGTTGCAATGTTCACACTGTGTCCATACCCCAGTGGGTATATTTGCTTTATGGGTAGAGACAATATTGCTCTTGTGAAGAATTCGTTCGATCCAACTCATTCGCGATGGGTGATCCAGTTCATGAAAAGGGGTTACGGTAACGCCCGCTTTTATCTCTTTACGGTGTGGTTAAGTCATAAGTTGGCATAGTCTACTATAGATTCATTCTATTGCAACGCGGCCTGATCGGCTTACGTTAAACAGGACAGCTTCTAACGTATTAGAAGCGCTATAAACCGACAATAATGTGATAAAATGCGACTAGCCTAAAGTGGTGATAACGATAAAGTGCGGTGCATACCGACCAATATTCACCAGATGGATTATCGTTAAAAGATTTTATATTGTTATTCATACGCTAGGCATATTTGAGGACGCCGCAAGTAACCCAGTGAACGAAAGCTCTTTCTAAAAAAGCTTAGCACACTATCTATTTATGGTCCATAGTCACATTAAAAACAAGTTTACTCATTATTTTGCCGTTATTGATTTCATAACTAGTTAATCAATGGGCCTTGCTCACGCATATTAACCCAACATTCATCGCAGCGCGATCTGTAACTAGCACAACGTAGTCGAATAAAAAAATGCATTGTTGCTGCTGTGATAAAATCAGGTTGACTGTCGTCTGCCTGGCGCACTGATATGGTAAAGTGATCTTAATTGTCTATTATATTCTGTCCTGTGATGCTGACGAAGTTCAGCTAAAATGCTAAGCGGGGGTTTAAATACCAATAACCTGCTCCGGCGAAATAGGTTGTTATCTGTATCACACCACCTTTATTACCGAAGTTTATGCCGCATAATAACGCCGTTTGTATCTCTTGTTATGCGGTGAAAATAGCAACATGGATTACAGATCAATTTAAGTGAAGAAAACCAGACGGGTTACTACCGACAATCTCGTCAACCTGAGGCGCTACGGCGACACAATGTGAGAATTTGACTTAATATTGCCCTACTCTTCTCACCACATAACGTTGCCTCAACCGGCAGATACCACCAATTAGCACGTGCAAATGTGCGACATTTCACCGCATCCTTTTCTGTCATCAATAGTACGTCATGTTTGTCGATGATAAGCTTATCCAGATCACGTTGTGCATAACGACAATGGTCGGGGAAAGCACGTTGCGTGCGGATATCTGCACCCAACATTTTCAATTGGGTAAAAAAGCGGACTGGATCACCAATGCCTGCTACCGCTACCACACGGGGTAGTTGATTTACTGGGCGACGTTCACCGCTAGTTAAATTAATGGCTTCACCGGGAATCAACTGCATAGCGACCTGATTCACCGTTACCGCGCCACCATTAACCACGACCATAGCCACATTGGCAAGCCGATTGGCGCGTTCACGCATTGGCCCTGCGGGTAACCACCAACCATTACCAAAACGCCGTCGACCGTCGATCACCACAATCTCAAGATCACGCTGTAGCGCGTAGTGTTGCAATCCATCGTCTGCAATAATCACTTCTGGCGGTTGGGGCTGCGCGAGCAGTAAACAGATAGCTTGGGCACGATCAGACGCTACTGCAACAGGGACAGCAGTGCGTTGCCGAATCAATACGGGCTCGTCTCCTGCATACATACTTGGTGTATTGTCAGTGACTAGCAATGGATAGCGTTGCACTTTGCCTCCGTAACCGCGCGAGACGACACCTGGACGCACACCATGTTGCTTCAATTGCTCAACTAACCAGATGACGAGCGGAGTTTTGCCGTTGCCGCCAACTGTAAGATTGCCTACAATAACCACCGGAACAGGGGCACGCCAGCTTTTGCGCCAGCCCAAACGGTAACTTAAGCGTAATAGGTAAGTCACTAAACCATAGAGCAGACTAAAAGGCAACAGTAGGCGCCATAATCCGTAATCACCACGCCAGATACGCTCTCTCATTGGCTAAATTGCATTTTGTGTAGCTGGGCATAACCACCCTGTTGTGCAAGCAGTTGTTGGTGAGCACCACACTCAACGATAGCACCATTCTCAATAACAATGATTTCGTCCGCCTTTTCGATGGTGGACAAGCGATGGGCAATCACGATTGATGTACGATTTTTTTGTAACTCATCCAACGCGGCTTGAATTACGCGCTCAGATTCACTATCTAAGGCAGACGTCGCTTCGTCGAGAATGAGAATAGGACAATCACGCAGTAAGGCACGCGCTATGGCAATGCGCTGTCGCTGCCCGCCAGATAATCTAACCCCATTTTCACCAATAATCGTATCCAATCCATGCTCCATCTTATGAATAAAATCCATTGCATGTGCCATCACCGCCGCTTGTGTGATTTGCTCACGGTTGCAAACCGTATTGCAAGCGTAAGCGATATTATTCGCGACAGTATCATTAAATAGATGGACATTCTGCGAGACTAGCGCTACCTGATTACGTAAGCAGGTTAATTTATAGTGCCGTACGTCATGCCCATCAAGCAGGATTTGCCCCTGATTGATATCATAAAAGCGCGGAATCAAATTCGCTAGCGTCGATTTTCCCGATCCTGAACGTCCAACCAGCGCAATCGTTCTACCTGCAGCAATATGTAGCGAAATCCCGTTTAGGGCGTTGTTTTTACGCCCAGGATAGCGAAAGATGACTTGACGGAATTCAATGTCACCCTTAGCCCGCTCGATAGTTAAGCTGCCATCATCAACTTCAGGCGTTGAATTAAGGATCGCAAATAGGGTTTGGCAAGCTGCCATGCCGCGTTGGAACTGTGCATTAACGTTGGCTAACGATTTTAACGGTCGCATCAAGGCAAGCATTGCAGAGAAAACTACCGTGATCGTACCTGCGGTAACTGTCTCAATTACAATGGGAAAACTTGCCGCATAGAGGATAAAGGCAAGTGCCAGCGAAGCAATCAGCTGGATTAATGGATCGGCAATTGATGCCGCAGAAACCATCTTCATTCCTTGCTGACGCATACGATTGCTCACCTGAGCAAAACGGGCCGATTCAACAGCCTGTCCGCCAAAAATCAGCACCTCTTTATGCCCCTTAAGCATCTGTTCTGCACTAGCGGTGACTTCGCACATGGTATTTTGCATGTTTTTTGAGATGCGACGAAAACGTTTTGAAACCGATGAAATCGCCAATGAGACGATAGGTGCTAGCAGAATGAGTATAGCCGACAATTGCCAACTGTAGTAAAACATCATCGCAAACAAGCCAATAATGTAAGCCCCTTCACGGATAACGATGACCAATGCACCTGAGGAGGAAGAGGCAACCTGTTCGGAATCGTAAGTAATGCGTGATAGCAGTGTGCCCGTAGATTGCTGATCAAAAAACGCCACTGGCATCGCCATAATGTGGTCAAACAGGCGGCGGCGCATATTCATCACTACGCGGCCAGAGACCCAGGATAAACAGTAACTCGACAGGTAGCTGGTGACACCGCGCACCAACATTAAGCCAATCACGGCTAACGGTAACCAGAACAAAACAACTTTATCCGCTTTACCAAAACCCTCATCCAACAGCGGTTTAAGCAGTGAGATCATGAATGCGTCTCCAGCCGCATTGATGATAAGTGCCACCACCGCAACTAATAGTCCCGCTTTATACGGTGCAACCATCGGCCAGAGATGACGAAACGTTTGCCAGGTTGAGAGATCTTTATCGTGCTGCATGACACCTTCGTAGTCGTTTATGTTATTGGCCATTTTACCCGGATTCAGAATAAACGCCAAACCACTGATGGTGCCATCTCGGTACCAGTGCTTCTCTATATCCAGTAATATGCCAGTTCCCCGCTTGGATGGTGACTTGTAGCCCACCCGAACGTGTAGTCGAATCGCATTGATAGCCCGCTTGATGATACTGCTTAATAGTTGTTTGCACTGGCAAGCGCCACACGTTATCGCGGGCGACCGAGGCCAATGCTGCTTGACCATTCACGCTGCGTAAAAAAAGCGGTGTTGATGAACTTTTACTTCCATGATGCGGCACCTGTAATAGCGTACTTGCCAATGATGTACGTGATAAACTGACTAAACGCCGCTCACTGGCGCGCTCTAAATTCCCCGATTAACAGGAGGCTGAACTCCCCATCGGTTACTTTGACAACGCAAGAGCTATTGTTTCCAGCCTGATAGTGAGCTGGCAACGGCCAGAGTACCGTAAAACGGAGACCTTGCCATTATTGCCAGCGCTCGCCGCACGTGCAGGAGAGATGTTTGCCTGGACTGAAATTGCTACGAATTGCCGCGTGCGGAAAAGCTTTTACGACACTATCTGACCCACCGATATGATCTAAATGGGGATGGCTCAAGATGATGTGTGTTACATCAAGATGATTTCTGCGCAACCAAGGTATTGCGCCAGCCGAACAGAAACTGTATCACTATCCCACCCCAAATAGGGATGGCCCAAAGGCCAGGTTGATAGAGAGGCAACCAAGGCGATGGCAGCTTTTCCAGTATAACGAAACAGCGTCCCTAAGGAGGTGTCTGCTAATAGCCATAAGTACGCGCTTATTGCTCCTATCGGTAGGATTAGGGCGAGTAAGATAAGTGGCAACGTCAGCAAGATGACCACAGAAATTGCAATCAAGTTGCCAAGCAGTTGCACCAAATCCTACACCCTCAAATAGCAGCGTTTGCAGCGGTAGCATCAGTAACAACATGCCCGCTTGTAAGTGGAGTAACCTGACTGGCAACAACCGGATGCGCTGTAGCCGAGGGGGCAAAGGAAAGAGATGATACCAGCAGAGTAATATCAACACTGCCAACGCCGATAACCAAAAACTCTCAGCTACCACGCTCAGTGGGTCGAGGAAAAGCAGTAAACCAACGACCATTAGCCAGTGTCAAGGCTATGCTGATGGCAATCCTGCCAGCGTAATACTCGCCACAGCCAGCCTAGCCACGAGCGGCCAGCACTAACCTATCCAGTGTGCCGGCAACAGAATCTGCAAAAGGTGTGCTAACCAATAACCCGCTGCAGCCGCAATCCCGATAGGCATGCCAAAAATAGCCATCAGATGTGCCGTACGAGCCTGTACATCAGATTGTGTAATTGCATAATTTTGTTATGTTCAATTTGACATTCAAATAGGTTAAACTACGAACGAGAAACAATTGCAGGTGCTGGCTACCGAGTTAGCCAAAAATCACACCTGATGATCTCAATCAACTTTCTCGCTTCCTAAAAAAGCTCACGGTCAAAACCACCTACATTGAGTAGCGCATGTATTGGCTGCAGCGTTAGCTTAATTTTCCAATACTGCCCAACACATAACGTATCCGTAGAGCGCATCGGCTTAGGCCAATAGACGCGTGCATAGCGAGGTGGGAAAAGTGCGTGTTGATTAATTTTAATTAACTGTACGTTGACGATCTGTTTTTCCGGCATCCAAGCTTCAATAAGGATATCCGCCTCTACACGCTGGCCGCCAAAACGCGTAATATCACTGACCAACTGTGCGGCGGAGTACAAATGCCAACTAAGGAGCAATCCAGCATAACCGGCAATGCGGAAACAGGTTTTACTACACCAGATCGAAGCCATACTTGCTAGTGCTAATAACCCAATAGTGTGTTGATTAGGCAACGTAGGCAGTAGCAATAATGGTAACACGCGTTTCTGTTGTTGGGGAAATGGAAGATGGATCAGAAAATAGCCGGGAATTGCATGAAGAAAAAAGACGCACAATGGCGTCTTTTTAGGTTACATAATTAAGGGTGAGTATTGGCTCTATCGCGTAACTCTTTGCCAGGCTTAAAGTGAGGTACACATTTGCCCTCAAGCTCTACCCTACCACCTGTTTTCGGATTACGCCCGATTCTGGGCGCACGATAATGGAGGGAAAAACTACCAAAACCACGGATCTCTATACGTTCGCCTTTAGCTAAAGTCAGCGCCATATGTTCCAACATCTCTTTAACTGCATCTTCAACCACTTTTGCCGCGATGTGAATTTGCTTACTAGCAAGTCTTTCAATAAGTTCTGACTTGGTCATAAATTCCCCGTTAGATTTTCAACAAAGCGTTGACAGCTCACGCCAGCAACTTAGAACGCGAATCGCGCCCCTTCAATTACTCACCTTTAGCAGCTTTGAACGCTTCAGTCATCGCATTTGAGAAATTATTTTCATCTTGTTTATTATCCGTAGCGGTCGGCGTCTCTTTTTCATCAGTATCCTCTTTTGACCGCATCGACAAATTAATTACACGATTTTTACGATCGGTACCGATAAGTTTCGCTTCAATACTGTCACCAACGTTGAATCCTTCAATACCGCTATCATTGCGATCACGTGACACTTCGACAGCACGCACATGGCCCTCAACGCCCTCTTCCAGCGTGATAGTCGCACCTTTGGCATCCACCGAAGTCACCGTACCCTGTACCACTGCACCCTTTTTGTGTGTGGTGATATAGTTATTAAAAGGATCTTCCGCCAGTTGCTTAACACCCAGCGAGATACGCTCACGTTCAGCATCGACCTGAAGTACCACTGCCGTGATCTCGTCACCTTTTTTATAGTCACGAACCACCTCTTCCCCAGGTTGATTCCAAGAAATATCGGAAAGGTGAACTAAACCATCGATACCGCCATTAAGCCCGATGAAGATACCAAAATCAGTGATGGATTTGATTTTGCCCTCGACACGGTGACCTTTATTGTGCGTTTCAGCGAACTGCAACCATGGGTTGACCTTACACTGTTTTAATCCGAGTGAAATACGACGGCGCTCTTCATCGATATCCAGCACCATCACCTCAACCACATCGTTAACATTGACCACTTTGGACGGATGGATATTTTTATTCGTCCAATCCATTTCTGACACATGCACTAAACCTTCTACGCCCTCTTCAATTTCAACAAAGCAGCCATAGTCTGTCAGATTAGTAACGCGTCCGGAGAGGCGAGTGCCTTCAGCGTAGCGCTTGGCAATAGCCACCCAAGGATCTTCGCCCAACTGTTTCAGACCGAGGGAAACACGCGTCCGCTCGCGGTCAAATTTAAGTACTTTAACCAGAATTTCATCGCCAACGTTAACAATCTCGTTAGGATGTTTGACACGTTTCCACGCCATATCGGTGATATGTAGCAATCCATCTATGCCGCCAAGATCGACAAAAGCACCGTAATCGGTAAGATTTTTAACGATGCCTTTTACTTCCATGCCCTCTTGCAGATTTTCTAATAGTTGGTTGCGCTCTACGCTATTTTCAGATTCAATCACTGCCCGACGCGAGACAACCACGTTGTTGCGTTTCTGATCCAGTTTTATTACTTTAAACTCAAGCTCTTTTCCCTCAAGGTGCAGCGTATCGCGGACAGGACGCACGTCCACCAACGATCCAGGTAAAAACGCACGAATGCCCTCTAATTCAACAGTAAATCCACCTTTCACTTTACCGTTAATAACGCCAAACACAGTCTCAGCATCTGTATAGGCTTTTTCTAGCATTAACCACGCTTCATGGCGTCTGGCTTTTTCGCGCGAGAGTAATGTTTCACCAAAACCATCCTCAATCGCATCCAGTGCAACATCAATCTCGTCACCCACCTTGACTTCAATTTCGCCTTGCGCATTTTTAAATTGTTCAATGGGGATGGCAGATTCAGATTTTAGTCCAGCATCGACAAGTACCACATCTTTATCGATTGCGACGATAAGGCCCCGAACAATGGCACCTGGACGGGTCTGTATCTCTTTTAGAGATTCTTCAAAGAGTTGAGCAAAAGATTCAGTCATAGAATATATCTTAAGATAATAAATTAACGACCATCTCACTTCACTGTCAAATGGGGTTGTTTCACTTTTCTAGCGCCATCCGTAGTACAAGAATATATTGCCTTACTGCAACTGGGCGTTGAGCTTACGCTGCGCAAATGTGCTGACTTCATCAGCAACTTCACTGGCCGACATCAATGTTGAGTCTAGTGTAAAAGCATCCGCGGCAGCTTTAAGTGGCGCGACCAATCGGGTACGGTCGCGTTCATCGCGCTCCATGATCTCAGCAAGAAGGCGTTCAAAACTAACACTAAAGCCCTTTTCCTGCAACTGTAACCTGCGCCGATGAGCACGGATCTCCGCGCTAGCATCAAGAAATATTTTTACTGGCGCCGCAGGAAAAACGACCGTCCCCATATCGCGTCCATCTGCCACTAAGCCAGGCAATTTAAGAAACGCACGTTGTCGCAGTAATAGCGCAGCGCGCACCCCTGCATAGGCAGCAATTTTTGAAGCAAGTTGTTCTACCGGTGGCTGACGGAGCTCCTCGGTGACCTCTTCGCCTTCAAGAAAAATGGCAGCCCGTCCCTGCAGAGAGCGAAATTTAACATCAAGATGTTCTACAATAGGTATCAGGGCAGTCTCAGATTGGTGTTGAATTTGATGATGACTTACTGCCAAGGCGAGGACGCGGTACAGTGCGCCTGAATCCAGTAAACGCCACCCCAAGCGCTGCACCAAGGTGAGACTTAGTGTACCTTTTCCTACTCCACTAGGGCCATCAATGGTGATGACTGGAATGGATGTTGTCAATTTACCCTCCTCGTTGTTTATCGAATCAGCCATAGGTAAGCGGCGCGGCTATCACTCCTTATTATAGATGGGGTTGGCGTGGTAACTAACTGTTTAACCTGCTATTAATTGATGTTGAATCATTAAACACGTTACCCTAGGTTATATGCATACAACATCATAATACGACCGGCTGTTAACTTCTATGGCAAATTTTAGCAAATTGATGGAAATAGTCTGGGAAGGTTTTGGCCGTACAACCAGGATCCAGCAGTGTCACAGGCGCGTTTGCCAATGCCAGCAATGAAAAACACATGGCAATGCGATGGTCGCTATAGGTTTCTATTACTGCTTGCCTGATCTTTGGCGGAGGTGTGATGTGCAGATAGTCATGCCCCTCTTCGATTAACGCACCTGTTTTACGCAGTTCCTGCGCCATGGCCGCCAAACGATCTGTCTCCTTGACGCGCCAATTGTAAATGTTGCGTATTGTTGTGGTACCTTGGGCAAAGAGTGCGGTGGTGGCAATGGTCATTGCGGCATCAGGAATGGTATTCATATCCATATTAATCCCGTGCAGGCTACCGCGACAACACGTGATCGCGTTCTCCTCCCACGTGATTTTAGCCCCCATCTTCTCAAGCACGTGTGCAAACTGAACATCTCCTTGAACACTTTGTTTGCCAACCTCAGATACCCTAACACAGCCGCCGGCAATAGCGGCGGCGGCCAGAAAGTAAGAGGCGGAAGAGGCATCTCCTTCTACCATCACCTCACCAGGGGTGCGTAGCTTCTGCCCGCCAGGAAGCGTAAAGCGCTGCCACTGATGATTTTCAATCATTGCACCAAACAGCCGTAAAATATGTAACGTTATCGCAATATAAGGCTTAGAGACCAACTCGCCTAGAATCGTAATTTCTGTCGCTTCAGGCGCCAGGGGGGCCATCATTAGCAATGCAGTAAGGAATTGACTTGAGACCGTACCATCAACACACACTTTTCCCCCACGAAATCCGCCATACAGGACGAGGGGAGGAAAGCCTGTCTGCTGCAAGTAGTCGATATTTGCGCCGCCCTGACGTAGTGCATCCACCAAATGCCCAATTGGCCGCTCGTGCATGCGTGGTTCGCCCGTTAATTCAATGGCTGTGTCACCCAGTGATAGCGCTGCCACTAGCGGTCGCATCGCCGTTCCAGCATTACCGAGGAATAGCGTATGCCCTGCAGAGTAGGTAAGCGCACCTGCATTGCCAATCACATCACAACAGGTGCCATCGGCAGAGAGTCGACAAGATACACCAAGCTGGCGTAACGCATTGATCATGTGTGTCACATCGTCGCTTTTTAGCAAATTGGTCAGGCGCGTCTCGCCCTGTGCCAATGCAGCAAGCAATAAAGCGCGATTAGAGACACTTTTGGAACCAGGCAGCGTAATATTGCCTGCAACATATTTGACGGGCTGGAGTGTTAAAGGGTCCTGCATTACCTCTCCTTTCTTTCACTTTAATGATATTGGCACAGCGCGTTCTTGCGTTCTTTAAGCCAATAACGGATAGAAGCGGGCCCACACAGCTAACCACCGATATCACGGACACCAAGTCACTGTTAAATGCAGTTTGACTGTGTACCGCCTCAATTCACGTAGCCACTGGCTTACGCGCATAGCGTTACCTGTGCGCGCTTCGCGCGCAATTCACGTTAACCATAGCGGCGGGCAAAGTCCTGCATAAATTGCGTTAATGCAACCACACCAGCCAGTGGCATGGCATTGTAAATCGAAGCACGGATACCGCCAACCGCACGGTGACCCTTCAACGCAAGCAGTCCTTCTGCTTGTGCAGATTGAATAAACGTTTTTTCTAGCGTTGTATCCGCCAGCCAGAAAGGCACATTCATGCGCGATCGATTATCAGGAGCGACATCATTATACCAGAAGGGATTGTCATCAATGGTTTGATAGAGTAACGCTGCTTTTTGTTGATTAATTTTCTCAATGGCACTTAATCCGCCCTGCTTGATGAGCCATTTAAACACCAATCCTGCAAGATACCAGGCAAGGGTAGGCGGTGTGTTAAACATTGAAGCGTTGTCCGCTGCCACCTGATAATTGAGGACAGAGGGCACATCGCGGTGTGCCCTTCCCAATAAATCTTCACGCACGATGACAATGGCCAATCCGGCCGGACCAATGTTTTTTTGCGCACCAGCGTAAATTACCCCATATCGGCTGACATCAATCGGTCTAGATAACAGCGTCGATGAAAAATCGGCCACCACCGTGTGGTCGACAAAATCTGGCTGTTCATCAATCGCGATACCGTCGATAGTCTCATTTGGACAGTAATGGACATACGCCGCATTCCCACTGAGTTGCCACGCACGCATCGGTAGCACCACTTTTTTTCCATCGTCGCGAGTCAGTACATTAATTGCCGTTGGCCGACAATATTTTTTTGCCTCCTCAAAGGCGCTGTGTGCCCAATATCCCGCATCGACATAATCAGCGTGCTGCTGCTGACCAAGCAGATTGCCTGGCACGGCAGCAAACTGCGCCCGCGCGCCGCCGTGGCAAAATAGCACTTTGTACTGTTGTGGAATGGAGAGTAGAGAGCGAAAATCTGCCTCGGCCTCTTGGGCTACCTGCATAAACGCCTCGCCGCGATGACTCATCTCCATGACCGACGCCCCCAGGCCACGCCAGTTGATCAACTCCTGCTGCGCCTGCTGCAAAACGGCAGCAGGCAGCATAGCCGGGCCCGCGCTAAAGTTGTAAGTCTGCATCATATCGATATCCTAAATCGTCGTGTGTCTGCCAAGATGGCGATGATTGTATGTTAAATAGAGAAGATAAATATTTACTGCAGCAAATCATAATTTGCCCTGGCATCGGTGCATAAACATACATGAACATGCGCACGTACGTTAACAAATCGGCTGAGCAACAGTGCTGAACGCGCCCCCAACCCGCTTTGCAGCAAGCGCGACATTATACCTCTGAAGCAAATAGATTCCTCACGCTGCAGTCGCATCTTGGCAAGTAAGCCCATATGATGGCAATCGTATTGCCTCATATTCGTTGGGAATGTCATGACTGAAACGTTTATACCAGGAAAAAATGCGTCGTTAGAGTCCTCCATCACGAAATTTCAAATACAATTAGCTAACCTAGGATTTCAGCTTGAAGAGGTTTCTTGTCTGAATCCTCTCCCTGGTGTTTGGTCGGTACATATTCGCGATCGCTCTTGTCCGCTCTGTTTTGACAATGGGAAAGGGCAAGTAAAAAAGCAGCGCTGGGATCCGCGCTAGGCGAATATTTTGAGCGCCTCTCTACCAACTACTTTTTTGCCGATTTCTGGCTTGGAGAGGCGATCGCTGGCGGAGATTTCGTGCACTATCCCGGTGAGAAGTGGTTTCCACTCACCACAGATAACGTCCTGCCTGAAGGCATACTCGATCCCTTTTTATACCAAATTCACGATGCCGATAAACAAGTTAGCGCTCGGACGTTAGTCGAACTGCAACCTAGCAATACAGTATGCGGCATTTGTGCCTTGCCGTTTGTTTGCCAGTCGGACGACCAAGTAAGTTGGATTTCTGTCAATATCATTGGCAACCTCTACGTGTCGAATGGCATGTCCTGCGGCAACTCACGCGCAGAAGCGCGCGTGCAGGCGCTGGCAGAAATCTTTGAGCGCTATGTGAAACAGTGTGTCATCGCCGAAGCGATCAGCTTGCCAGAAATTTCTGTAGCGGTGTTGCAACGCTACCCGCACGTGTTAAACGCCATTAAGAAGCTGCAACAAGCGAGTTTTCCGCTCTAATTTGTTCGATGCTTCACTCGGTGGCGTCTATCCGGTGATTGCGGTAGTTCTATTCAATCCAGCACAAGGCAGCTGTTTCGCCTCTTTTGGAGCACCTCCAGATTTTGGCGTAGCACTTTAATGCACTGTCACAGAGCTGTTGCAGGGGCGCTTACTGTAAGATTCAGATGTCTTTATACCACCCAGTTTTAACAACGACGAGGTCGCCGACCACACCAATATAGAAACGCACTTCATTGATTCGAGTGGTTTGTTATCGTGGGATTTGTTTTACCCAAGCGGCGGATTATCCATTCACAGATTGGGATTTTAGCGGCAGTACTCAGCAAGAATTTGCCACATTGGTGGCGTTATTACATCAAGAACACCGTGAAGTTTACATTGCGCGGATTACCAACATCTGGGGGTGGATGCTTGTCGGATCTTGGTGCCTGGTATGTCAGAAATCTATCCACCGGAAGATCTGCTGTTGGCAAATAACAATATGGGCATGCCACTGCGCAACAAGATCCTGCAATTGCCGTGCAAGGGATTAGATAAGGCGGGCTATTTAGCCCTACTTGATCAATTCGACGCAAGGGTTTTGACGATTTTATCCGTGTGCGTGAGCTGCTTGACCTGGCAGCGACAAAACAAAGTGGCTGGTTTACCCTACGCATTGGCAAGTTAAAAGGTATGCTGGCACTAGCCGGCGGCGATCTATCCCAGGCGTTGCTGTGGGCAGCATGGACACTGGATTTTAATCATTCCACCTTATCTACCGAACGTGCCAATTACTACCGCTGCTTACAGGCTTTACTGACGGTGACATTCGTCCGCAGCGTGCTGTCTCATCTTACCTGCCCGCATTTACACGTATATATGGCACGCAAACCGTTGCCGATGCTACTGCCACTATACAGGGAAAAGCGGCTTTTTATGGCCTTGAAGTAATTGATGCTCAACTATATGCACTCCTAGCACATCAGGCGCTATTAAATGTTTATCAAAAGCTGCAAAGTGCTAAATGTCGTTACAAGTGAGTATTGCGTGAGATAGCCGTACACTGTTATTCGGGTATTTTATATAAATCCGCTAGATGCCACTTTTCTCCGAGGCACAGGAGAACCAGACGCTAATACGCCGCTGGAAATACCGTTGATTCTGCTTGAAGTTCGATGGCCTGACTTATCTCACGTGTCGGCTTTGTCACTAACTTAAAACATTATTACTTTACAGAGGGGGGGTAATATCACTCGCTGAATGAGGAGATTTACGGGCAGTAAGCCAAACGAACTCAACCCACTATTCTTGCCACTGACTAATCTCACTTTTGTTGCTTTGTTAAAGAGCAGCAAACGGGGAAATAGTTACGTTGAAAAACGGCTTTTTTAACGCATCTTCGATGAATAAATCCACACAGCATTTATGTGCGGCGCTAATGTCAACTGTTTTTGTCAATTTATAAAGAGAAACACATAAATAAAGTTCAATGTCGATCTGTTAAATATGCACTGTGTGCAGTCATTTGTTCTGGATTGAAAATAGACCGCATCGGCCATAATAAATTAAAGTGCTACAATACGACTTATGAATATAAGTTTCCGTACCTAATACAACTTAATATTCAGTTATTGATTTTTATTTAACTATAAAGAAAGCGAGTTTGCTTTTATATTATCCTAAACTTAGCAATACTTACGGTTACATCGATCTTCTCATAAGGCATTATTCAGCGACTCACTTTTTCTTATTTTTAGCAGCTGAATTATTTTCATTGAAAAATTTGTTAGGAAAATAATTTTCCCCCCAATTTTTCCTTATTTAAAACTAATCAAGATAGTTTCGACTTGCGCTTTCTTATTGATTATCATTGATTGACTCAATGCTCAAATCTAACCACTTTTTCGTTTTTTTGTAATTTATAATACACACTCTTTGCAGTAAAAATTATTCCACTATTTTTAGATTTTCTGACGGAAAAAAGCATCTCTTTTTCAATACAGTTTTTATCTTCTTTCATATCATGAAAGCAAAGCTGTTCATATTTGCCTTCTTCTTTGTAGCCATCGCCAAATAATAAAAAACTATTATCGAAAATAATATCGCCTTGATAATTAGATTTAGGAATAGCTTAATGCTTTTTAAGCATCTCTTGATTTTCGAGCCACTATATTATTTTGCCTTTATCAGTATAAGGAAAATTTATTACTCATACGTCACTAAAATTATCATCTTGATGAACAGCAATAATCTCAATAGGACGTAGTGATAACCAGAGAAAAAAATAGCGAAATCATACCAACCAGAATTAACTAAATAATTTTATTTGCTCTTTTTATCACGAAAATTTCCCCTAACTTTAACTGTTGCTTCCATATTAGTCACAAAGGGTTTAATGGCAAATTTATTGTACCGCTCTAACACAAACTAAATGCGAAAAAAATGAAACTGTCTTGTCACTAAGCTTAAAATATTTTTGTCATCTAAGCCAAAGTGATCTTGTATTTTTTAATTTAAAAATGAAGTAAAATTTTCTTTGTCGTCAAAACGTAAATATTTTAGCGTGATAAGCCTAATGCATTTTAATTATCTTTAAATCGAGTAAATTTTGGTAGTACTCCTATTTAAAATAGCTTTGAGTATTTCTTTTTCATTTTCTTCTGAAAAAATACGTTTTTCCTAATCAATCCTATCTACTAGTGCTTGTGTTATTTTTAATCTCGTGCTGTTTTCTGATGTATCATCAAGAATTTGCCTCTCTAACGCCCTATCTAATTTAGCACTACGAAATGGCATCGAATTTTTATGTGGCATATGGTTGATTAAATCAATAATCAAACTATTATAACGGCTAAAGGTCGTGTAGATGTTATTGGATAATTGACGTATTTTATCAAACAGGATATGAATGTAACGCTGTTTACTTATCACTTTTCCTGCTGGTTGAGTAAGAGGAATGTCATACTTGTTTTGCAATATAGTTTTACTATGCTTATAATTTATAAGGATCTTCTCTAAAAGAGACATCACGTGATGCAAATTTGCTGGTTAACTGATGAGATACGGTTAAATCACCATAACGCATGTCGGACGCGCCGTAGTCATCCATCTTATGTTGTGTTTTGAATATAGTGCAGGGTAAAGATAATACTGGCATAGAAAACCTTCCTTGTGTAAAGCCTCATGTCACTTTGGATTATTAATATGTTGTCGAACAATAAAATAATCCGCTCAGGTTGTTTATACTAGCGCCTGTTAGCTTTGCTCCCGCGATAAATAACCTCTTTATTCTGCTATGCAGTGGTCAACGCAATTTGGAAATACAACCTGACTATATATGGAACTGCCGTGCTGATTCATTTGGCAATAACCCGCCGTTATACCTGTAGGCCGCGGAGTGCCGTAGTACCTGTGATATAATAGACTATCGACGCTCGTGCTTCTGCTAAGCATCCATAACCAATCACTAGCACCCATTTACTATCTTATTTAACCTTGCATTTACCACAAGCACTCAGCTCATCTCTGTTCTACGCACGCTCTTTACTCTGTTCAGGATATTGACTTCATTGAATCATGCTGCGATCTCCAGGCGGATGCAGTCAAGAAATACATTGAGAAAAAACTAGCAACACCTTAACAACCAGTAGGCAGAGACCGCAGTATCTGCCTTTGCTGAAAACAGCAAGAGCAGAATGAAATATACACTTTTGTTTTAGGTATGTGCTATCTGCGCTTACTGACAAGTTGATGAGCAAGTATTTCATGCACTTATCGAAGCAATCATCGTGGTAAATCATCGCTTACTTACTGGCACCAGGGGATCTGTATAAAGAATCAATGCCTTTGCGTATTGTCTTGTGCATTTTAGTCTGTCAGTGGGCGTTGTCAGTAAAATCAGTTGGCCCCATGCGTGCAAAAATGCGCTGCTGATAGCCGGCGCTGGTGAGGCTGGGTGGTTAATCAAATCGGTAAATATTGGCGAAAATCGTTACCACCAGGTCTGCTGTAATCCGTTAACAGAATAAAAAAAAGCGATTATTGCTTCCATTTTACTCGTGGTTTCCTGGATGCTAATTAGTTGCACACATCACACGGCGTCGGGATGCACGTAATGCTAAGTTGTTACATTTACCCACGGGCAGTTTTCTCGCCCTGCGCGCGCAGGCGCTTGGCGAAGCGGACAGCGTCAATAACACTTATCACGGCGCTGACACCGCAGAGATTCTCTTTCACTTTGTACAGGGAGCGTCAATGGACATCTTACCTAAAATTCATTGGCCGATTTGTGCCAACAGCGCTGGTTAGGAAAATGCGGCCTACTGAGCAGGCGGGCATCGTCGCGTTGGCGGAAGTCCCCAGCCGCCAGGCGGCGCAACCAGCGCGAGGTCAAGCGTGCAAGCCGACGGCAAAGCCCACTGAGCGCTATTACTTTATTACGGGAGAGAATGGCTAGCTAGCGAAGCGGGACGCCTCCTTACTGTCGCGCTGAGACTTAGGCGCAATCGGGTCCAAGCTGCTGAATGCCGTGGCCTCGAAGGGATTTAAACAGCTAAGTGAGCATCCATCCGGCCACGCCGTTAATCACTGGCACACTGGACTATCTATTGCAAGCGGCGGGGGTCAAAACCCTGCATCGACCGCGGGCAGAGGTGAATTATCTGTAGGGTCTGATTATGCGAGCCACACGCTAAGCGCCCGTGCACGCGTGCCTTCAACCACAGCAGTATGAATGTGATGCTGCGCATGTGTTGTGGCAATACGCGGCCGAATACCTCAACCGCTGGTCGTACTGGATTGCTTACCGTGAGGTGGTGATTAACAACATGATTTAGCTAGCACAGGTTAAGAATCAGCCGCTGGATGCCGATAATGTGGCATATGCATCCGATTGAGTTTTTGGCGGCGATTGGCATGCAGATACCGCGCGGCTGGGCGCGGAGCCGTTTTACGTGGCTATTGGCACAGGTGGAATCAAAGACCGCTTATTCCTCGACAAGGTGGGGCGCAATATTGGTCAAACCAATACCATGCGCGTTACCACGCCGTTGCGAATCTGCATTGAAGCGGCAGTAATGATGTCTGGAAAAAGAAAGTAGGTTATCATCGGTGCTCAGTGCCTGAAACAACTATGTTCCGCTTCAAAACACTCATGGACAGATCATCTAAGTCTGTGTGACTATGATGCGCAGGTAGGTGAGGCAATGGCGATATCGCATAACAATCAATCTACTTAGAGAGCCAGTAGTCACAAGTTCTGATTTATTCAACAAAGCCCTTTGGCTGATATGAACGATCTAACCTATTTACTAGCAATCGACGACGTTACCGCGTCTCCAATAGAACCCATCTTAGGCCGTATTCATTCGATGGAATCTTGTGGTACTTGTGGATGGCTCCAGCATTCGCTTTGTAGTCTCTTTTCAGGGATGTCTGATGCGATCTCTTTATTGTCACAATCGTGACACATGGAATTTACATAAGGGGGAGACACGTTACCGTTGAGCAGCTCATGGCAGAAACAAATACCTATCGACATTACATCGATGCCTCTGGTGGCGGCGTGACTGCATCAAGCGGTGAGACCGTATTGCAGGCGGAGTTTGTAGGTGCCTGGTTTAAGGGGTGAAAACGTGCCGGCATCCATACTTGTCTTGATACCAATGGTTTCGGGCGCCACTACTCACTTGCCCTCCGCGAGCTGATTGCCCACTGCGATTTAGTGATGTTTGATCTAAAGCAACTCAATGATGCCGTGCATAAAGTGCTGGTAGGTGTGTCAAATAAACACACGTTGCAATTTGCACGCTATTTACAGCAACAAAATAAACGAACCTAGATACGTTACGTCATCGTACCTGGCTATTCTAACGATGATGATTCTGCCAACAAACTCGGGGCATTTACACGTGACATGGAAAACGTTGAAAAAATTGAACTGTTACCCTATCATCAACTTCTCAAGCATAAATGGACAGTACTGGGTGAAGCTTATCAGCTAGAAGGTGTTAAACCGCCGATACATGCGACCATGGAACGCATTAATGGAATACTCCTCATCTATGGGCACCAAAAATTGAGCATTAAAGGTGGTAGCGCCGCTGGACGCGCAAAATTGCCCCGCTTTGCTCACCTAATTACAAGCATCCAATTAAATCACTCGCCGCAGTTGCTGTCACACACTTGGCGCACGCCGCTGTGGCTGTTGCATCACCATACAGGCGCTGGATTGACATCACGATGTCGTGTCGTACATAGCATCAGCAGGTAGATAACAGCCATGCTGGAAATCAAAATAAACAGTTGGCGATCAGAGTAAAATTGCATTAGCGCTAACGTGATCGTCGGCCCGATTAAATTGCTCACGGTATAACTCAGGAGTAATGCTTGGTTCATGGAGACCAACTTGTGTTACTTCGCAGATTCGCAAGCCCAAGAGATAGCGATGGGATAGAGGGTGAAACTCGCGCAACCTAACATGAACAGTGCTGGCAAAAATGCGATAGGACTCTGATTAAGTACAGTCGTCGTGCTAAGAATGATTAGCAGCATCTGCAAACGCAGCACTAACAATTTTCCTGTGTAATCTGCCAGTCGCGCCAGCGGCCATTGCGCCATGATCCCAGCACACACCATCACCGCCATGCTAAAGCCGATACGCTATCTTTCATCCCATGGTTCGCTAAATAGACGGGCACCAGACTGTACAATGAACCTAACACGGCGCCCGATAGCAAACACCCGCTAATACCTAAATGCGCCTGACGTCGACGCAATATCGACTAGACGGAATTTTGCGCTATAGAGGATAATTTTGGGGTAGCAAGCGTGATCACCAGCCGACTGGCCAATACAGGTAGCACGGAGATAATCATCAACAGCATTAACCAAGGGATAACGCTGTGGGCGGCGGTAGGCAGAAACCACCATGCCGACCTGCCAGGTGGGAGCAATATTTCGCGTCATCCACAGGGGAACTAGCGTATTCAATACAGGGATAGACACCGTGATTAGCAACAATCCACATAAAAGTTGCGGTGCAGGTCTATGGCGGGCAAACATAGCATATGATCCACAAGAGCGCGCCTGCCCGTTTATATGGCCGGCACTAGGACGATTTTATAAGCAATAATTTACTGGGTAAAATGAAATCTATCCTTATTAAGAAGTTTTTACAAAAAAATTAAAAGTAGCACCATGAACTTATCAAATGGCGACACGCCGATCACTGGCGTGTCGTACCTAAACTAGCAATTGCGTGGATTATTAGTACACGTAACGCCCATTGCTATCCACGAGATAGCAATAACCCGTTAATCAATAACGTGTTGTCCCCCCATCCATGGATGCAACACCTCTGGAACAGTGATGCTACCATCTGCCTGTTGATAATTTTCCAGCACCGCGACCAGTGTCCGCCCGACCGCCAAGCCGGAGCCATTCAGCGTATGCACAAAACGCGTTCGTTTATCCGCTTTGCTACGGCAGCGTGCCTGCATGCGACGTGCCTGGAAATCAGCCATATTAGAACAAGAGGAGATCTCGCGGTAGGATTGTTGACCAGGTAACCACACCTCAAGATCATAGGTTTTGCTTGCACCGAATCCCATATCGCCAGTACATAGCAGCATTTTCCGGTAGGGTAAGTTGAGGCACTGTAGTACCTGCTCGGCGTGTTGCGTTAACGTTTCGAGCGCCGCAGCAGAACGCTCAGGAGCAACGATGTGCACCAGTTCTACTTTATCAAACTGATGCATACGAATCAGTCCACGCGTATCACGGCCGTAAGAGCCGGCTTCGGAGCGAAAACAGGGCGTGTGCGCTGTTAACTTTAACGGCAAATGCTCTTCTACAAGGAGTTGATCACGTACTAAATTCGTCAGCGGCACTTCTGCCGTAGGGATCAACGCCCAACCGCTAGATTCATCGCTCGCTGCCAGTGGGCGCATGTGAAACAGATCATCACCAAATTTTGGCAATTGCCCGGTACCCAATAGCGTATCGTGATTGACCAAATAGGGCACATAAATCTCTTGATAACCATGCTGTTGCACATGAAGATCAATCATAAACTGACTTAACGCGCGATGGAGCCGCGCGATTCCACCGCTCATCACCACAAAGCGCGAACCGCTTATTTTTGCGGCACTGGCAAAGTCAAGTTCACCTAGCCTTTCGCCAAGCTCAACGTGATCTTTCACCGGGAAGGTAAAGCGCGGCGGCTCGCCCCAGCGAGCAACCTCTAAATTCTCTTTTTCATCTTTGCCTGCAGGGACCTCATCGGCGGGCAGGTTAGGCAGATTAAGCGAGAAGTCACGCAGTTGCGTTTGTACTTGGTCCAGCTCCGCTTTCGTACGTTGCAGATGGTCGCCGATATGCTGCACGTCATGCAATGCGACGTTAATATCTTCACCACGAGCTTTCATTTCGCCAATTGCTTTGGCACGTGCGTTACGCTCAGCTTGGAATTTTTCGGTCTCAACTTGCAAAATCTTACGCCGATCTTCTAGTATTTTTAATGTATCAATATCGAGTTGAAATCTCCGACGGGCCAGTTTTTCTGCGACTGCGTCTGGCTCATTACGCAGTAAGTTGGGGTCAAGCATACTGATCCTGCGCTCATGAATAAAAAAAGCAGTGTAACAGTTGGCATCATTGATAGATAGTGCAGCACTTGCCGCACGTTTACACCATCACCTACGTTGATCGTCTAACGTCACCCCAGGCGGTAGGGTAAAATGGAATTTATCGTCCGCAATCAGGCCACTGTCTTGCTGCTGTAATATCCAGGTAGTACGTTGACCATCCTGCGTTACAGAGCTAAATTGCTGCACCCTCCCCTCAGCAGTAACACGCACAGTAAAGCGCTGAAATTGCGCCGAAGCGCTGTTCGGCGTCAAGAAGAAATCATCCCCCTGCTGAATAATATTATATTGCTGCCAACTACGTTGCTGGTTTCGCGCAATTAGCATAAACAGGGTGTTTGCAGTGACATCTTGCAACCGTGCAGCCGTTACCTGCTCGACAAAGGGATTGTAAAACCAAACTGTCTTGCCATCAGAGACAATGACACTTTCATCGGGGGCGGCCATATGCCAATTGAATTGATTGGGCCGTTTGACCCAAACCTCACCCGAGCCCTGCTGAACACGCGCCCCTTCCGCATCAGCTACCGTCTGGGTAAAATTTGCATGAAAATGGGTCACTTTATTTAAACGTTGCTGGAGTTCAGCAATAGCGCCCGCAAACGCTGGAAACGTTAACAGTGAGTAAAGTAACAGCGTGCAGAGATAAGCAACGGTCTTCATTCAGTTACACTATTTGCCAGAATTATGCACAATTACGTTAATGATGACATAAGAAAAAACGCATCATTCGCCAGCGTAATACGCACCCTATCTCAACCTGGTTAGAAAGCGCCACTTGCTGGCGGTGCAAGTACTTCGCGATTCCCATTGTGCCCAGGAGACGAGACAATATTTTGTGCCTCCATCTGTTCAATAATTCGCGCCGCACGATTATAACCAATGCGAAACTGCCGCTGAACACCGGAGATAGAAGCACGCCGTTTCTCCACAACAAAAGTAACTGCGCGGTCAAACAGCGGATCTAACGCCTGTAGCTCCTCATCGCTGCACCCCTCACTGTCGCTTTCGCCGTCTACAGTAATATTTTCAATGTAGCGCGGTCGACCACGTGCTTTCCAATTCTGTACTATGGCATGAACATCCTGATCGCGTACGAATGCACCATGCACACGCACTGGCATTGAGGAGTTGGGCGCCATGTACAGCATATCGCCCATGCCGAGTAGAGACTCCGCACCACTCTGATCCAGGATAGTGCGCGAGTCTATTTTACTTGATACCGTAAATGCGATGCGTGTAGGGATATTCGCTTTGATCAGGCCGGTGATCACATCCACTGAGGGGCGCTGGGTCGCTAATATCAGATGGATCCCCGCAGCACGTGCTTTCTGTGCTAAGCGTGCAATCAGCTCCTCAATCTTTTTGCCCGCCGCCATCATTAAATCGGCAAACTCATCGACGATAACGACGATAAAAGGCAGTTTCTCCAATACTGGCGGGACATCATGGATAGTCTCACCCGGCTTCCAAAAGGGATCTGGAATCGGTCTTCCCATGGCATCGGCCTGTGCCACTTTATCATTATATCCCGCCATATTACGCACCCCCAACGCCGACATCAATTTATAGCGCCGCTCCATCTCGCCGACACTCCAGCGCAATGCGTTAGCAGCGTCTTTCATATCTGTTACTACTTCAGTGAGTAGATGCGGTATTCCCTCATAGACGGATAGCTCCAGCATCTTTGGGTCAATCATGATAAAACGCACCTCTTGCGGCCTCGCTTTATAGAGCATGCTGATGATCATAGCGTTGACGCCAACAGATTTACCTGAACCGGTGGTGCCTGCAACTAACAGGTGCGGCATTTTTGCCAGATCCGCCACCACCGATTGTGCAGAAATATCTTTGCCCAGCACAATAGAGAGTGGAGATTTACTCTCACGAAATTTCGCACTATCAATAACATCGCGTAAATAGACTGTTTGCCGATGTTCATTGGGTAACTCTAACCCTACGTAAGGCTTACCCGGGATCACCTCTACTACACGCACGGCTACAGTGGAGAGTGAGCGCGCTAAATCGCGCGCCAAACCGGAGATCCTAGCCGCTTTTATGCCAGGGGCTAACTCCAGCTCATAGCGTGTGATAACGGGACCAGGCGACACTGCCACTACCTCTGCCTTAACACGATAATCCGCTAAGCGCGACTCCACCAAACGTGCGGTTTTCTCCAGTTCAAAGCTGTCTACCGGATGGGCCGCTTCGTGGGGTTGCGTTAGGAGATCAAGCGTTGGTAGTGGCTTCGTTGGCCGTACCAGAGGCTGCTCATGCCGCATGAGAAAAGGATGAATTAGTCCCGACAATCCATCATCGGTATAAGCTAGGTTGTTACCCGACGACGACGTAGATGGCTGCTCCACTGTCGCGACTTCACCTGCACTGGCTAACGTTGGCAAGGCAGCATCATACGGCGGCGACCTCATTGAGGCACTGTCTTGGTGAGGTGCTTCCTCCACCTGCTTGGCACCCGTGCCGGCGGCTTGGACACTGTTTAAAACCGGTTTTGGCGAAGCACTAGCAGGTTGTTGCGCAGCAAGTGCACGCCGCGTGGGAATTCTTACTGGATTTGGTCGGGGCATGCTCGCTTGCACGTGCGGTTTGATCCCGCTGCTACTTAACAGATTATTCTCCTTCTCCGTTGGCGATAGCGTGGTGAGGCGTGAGGGTGAAGCATGCTGAGCTTGGGAAAGGGATAACACATTTTCAGCAGCGCTATTCCCCATTTTTGCCGTAAGATCGGGAGCATCTATTATGCTATTCAGCTCTGCAAACGCAATCCCCGCGCTGAACGCACTCTCTTCTTGCGGTACTGCCAAGTTATCCATCGTGCTATCATCGTGCTCCTCCGACAGTAGGCGGGGCGCAGCGACGGCGGTAGCGAACGGCGCCACTACCATCTCATCGGGACATGCAGGGGATAACGAGGTCGGGTTGAGATAGGCGTTAGCCTCAGCGCTTGTTGTCTCTGTTTTCTTGCATCGATACCGATTACAAAGGTAGGTCCAACTCTGCATAACCATACGGCCGAGGGTTTCCGCAATGGCTAACCATGACCAACCAGTAAACAGGGTAAAGCTGGCGGCCCAAACACTGAGTAGCGTCAATGTTGCACCCGGGGCGCTGAACCAAAGAGACATGGTATTGTTGACCAAATTACCAATCACACCGCCAGAGGTGAAATACCAAATATCATCCGCACCGGCATCGGCTAATCCACAGGTTGTAATAATGAGTACCACTAAACCCGTCAGCCTAACAGCGGCTAACACATAATCGCTGCCGCTATCGCGCGCACGACGCCGCAGTGCATGCCAGCATATCACCAGCAGGATGCAAGGGGTGACATACGCGACGATACCAAAAATGAGTAATAAAGCATCTGCCAGCCAAGCGCCAATAGCACCGCCGGCATTGTGCACTGGCTGATACAGCGTCGTTTGTGACCAGCTCGGGTCGGCAGGATGAAAGGTCACCAATGCAACTAGCAGATAAATGGCACTCAGCGCGATTAAGATCGCTAGGGCTTCCACACCTCGCCACTGGCGACTTAGTGGACGACAACTGCTCCCCTTTTCCTCTGAATATTCCTTATATTCCTGGTTCAAGCTTGGTCTCCAGTGTTGTAAAACATTACCGTCATGTATAGCAGGTTATTCACTGTACGCATTCACAAGAATGTAACGGATTGGATATCACTTTTCACCTATCCTTTCCCTAACGCTTTTTGATCATTAATCGGTTGCTCTGTTTTACCTCTTCCATAACGACATAGGTACGTGTGTCATTTACCCCAGGAAGACGTAGCAATATTTCGCCAAGTAGTTTTCTATACGCCCTCATATCCGGGACGCGTGTTTTAAGCAGATAATCAAAATCACCAGAAACCATGTGACACTCAAGTGTCTCTTCAAGATTAATGACTGCAGCATTAAATTGTTCAAATACATCAGGTGTGCCACGATTCAATGTAATTTCAACAAAAACCAACAGTGAAGCATCAAGATAATGAGGATTTAATTGTGCACTATAGCCAAGAATAAATCCCTGACGTTCTAAACGGCGAACCCGCTCCAAACAGGGAGTTGGCGACAAACCGACCCGTTTGGAAAGCTCAACATTGGAGATACGTCCATCCTTTTGTAGTTCGTTAAGAATATTACGGTCGATGTGATCCAGATTTTTCCCAGGATGTTTTCTATTATCTACCATTGTCATTATCTCTCATCTATTCCTTATATTCCTTAACATTTTCTCGCCTAATACCTCTCTGTTAACAACAGCGATCCGCTGCACAACCTGGGGAGGTGTCCGCTATCGCACAATGACAAAATATATTATTGAGCAAAAGATATAAACGGAAGTCTGGCTGTAACAATCAACGACGATATATTCATCGGCATAGCGCATCACTTCAGGCAACCTCGTTTAATGTGTACGGTGCAGTTGGCTAGGTACAAGCAACAATGTTAAAGCAGATTAATCCAATTTACGCGCTTTGATAGTACAATTTCCGGCTGGGAAAAACCATGGTTTGTACAATATCCACAGTTAATTAAATTAAATCGACAAAGAATGACGTATAGTGTCTACTGTTCGTTTGGTGCTAGCAGAGTACATGCTTGTCCAACTTAGTTAAGTTCATCCCGTGTAAATTCATACAGCCAATGAGAAGAGAAAGAGACGGCTATGGTAAAACAGTGCCAATTACTCATTTTAGGATCCGGCCCAGCAGGCTACACAGCCGCTATCTATGCCGCACGTGCCAATCTTCATCCTGTGCTGATAACGGGCTTAGAAAAGGGCGGTCAACTCACTACGACGACCGACGTTGAGAACTGGCCAGGCGACGCCAGCGCGTTAACCGGACCGTTGCTCATGGAGCGGATGCATGCACATGCGATTAAATTTGGCACAGAGGTCATTTTTGACCATATTCACACAGCCGATTTAGCGACGCAGCCATTTATGTTAAAAGGCGATGAAGCTACTTACAGCGCTCAAGCACTGATTATTGCTACAGGTGCTTCAGCGCGCTACCTCGGCTTACCCTCGGAAAAGCATTTTAAAGGTAAGGGTGTATCTGCCTGTGCTACCTGCGATGGTTTTTTTTATCGTCACCTTGATGTGGCGGTTGTCGGTGGCGGCAACTGCGCCGTAGAGGACGCGCTCTATTTGGCGAATATCGCCAACATGGTACATTTGATTCATCGACGAGATAGCTTTCGCGCAGAAAAAATTTTATTGCAACGCTTGCTGAATAAAGTGAAATCGGGTCAGATTGTGTTGCACTTAAATTATACTCTGGAGGAGATCTTAGGTGATCAGATGGGGGTTAATGCGGTGCGCCTGCAGGCAAAGCAATCGCCCATGGAGAACAAAACGCTTAACGTGGCAGGCGTATTTATTGCGATTGGCCACCATCCAAATAGCGCGCTGTTTACTGGTCAGCTTGCAATGAATAAAGGTTATATTAAGGTGCAATCCGGACTGCAGGGCAATGCAACGCAAACCTCTATTTCTGGTGTCTTTGCGGCCGGAGATGTGATCGATCAAATCTATCGACAAGCCATTACCTCGGCCGCAACCGGTTGTATGGCTGCCTTGGATGCAGAGCGCTATATTGATGGGCTATTGACGGCATCCGCACAAGCTTAAACATGGCGATACAGTGACTTACTGTATATCGGTGCTAGCGGACGACAGCTAGATTTCAGCTAAACTGAACACCCAAGCGCATTTGTCCACTCTAGGCAAAGTACGTTGCCAAGATGCTACGCTCCACATAAGCGCTGCTACTAGTTACGAGCTGTCCTGGTAAGCGCTTGCAGTGAGGTTTTGCAACGGGTTTTTTTGCCGATCGTAAGCGACGCGGGCAGGTCCGTTTCTATGTCTGGGCAAACTGATGTGCAAGATCCCACGCGCACGGGGATGAACTTAAACTTAACTTACGCCAGGTTAATGGAGATAATCCGCTATGAACGTTTTTTAACACCATGCGTTGAGAGGATAGTGTGCTAACCATCACGGGACTGTCTAAAGAGACGTTACATTTTCCTGGTCCTGAAACACAGCCCTGGATAATCTGCTAGGCTGATTAGCAATCGGCGGCGACTTCTTGCCCACTCAGCTCCTTACCGCTTATCACCAAGGGATTTTCCCTTGGTTTTCTGCTGGTGAGGCCATTATGTGGTGGTTACCCGATCCGCGCGCTGTTCTCCAGCCCGAACAGTTTCACTGTAGCCGCAGTCTCCGCCGCTTTCAGCGATGCTCCCCCTATCATGTTACCTTAAATCATGCGTTCGCAAGCGTGATCGAAGGTTCTGCTTCTCAGCGCAAAGAGGGGGCTTGAATCACCCAAGAGGCAAAAGAGGCTTGGATTCGACTGCATCTTTTAGGCGAGGCACCCACCGTTGAAGTTTGGCAACAAGCGTAACTGGTAAGGGATCTGTATAGTTTAAGCATGGGTAAACTCTTATCGGGTGAGTTGATGTTCAGTCATACAGATCACGCGTCAAAGACAGCGTTGCTGCTATTTTATCAGCACTTCTTAGATTATGGTGCTCGCCTGATAGATTGCCAAATTCTAAACCCACACACGCAATCGCTCGGCGAGGTGAATCTCTCACGCCGCGACTTTTTTCAGCAATTGTTACTTATTGAAAGTGCAGCCACTTCTCTCCGGGCGTTGGGAGGAAAAAACGTCGTTTTAACTGACAGATGTCAACAACAGGACGTCATTAGCGAAAGAGAATCGCGTTGGATTATTACAGGCCAATGAGCCATAAAGCCGTGCTGGTATAGGGAATATCTTTGTTACCCGCCTCATGATTTTCGTTTTGCAATGCATGCACCTGATTGAAAACGAAACAACAAGCACCTGCTAACCATTGGGTGTTAATTAAAATTTAAAGGCTTGAAGTCGTTTCACGCTCACCATTATATTTTGGTCTATGACAAAAGAAACAGATATTCGACGTGCAAGACACTGCGTTTTTCTTATGCATATTCATTTGGTGTTTGTCACCAAATAGCGCCAAAAAATATTGGACCTGCATGCCATTGAAAAGCGACACAGACTACGTTGGCAAGGTGTAGGCTGCTTTTGATGTTAAACTGATAGAAATAGATGGCGATCGCGATCACGTACATATGCTGACCAACTACCCACCAAAGCTGGCAATAGCGAACTTGGTTAACAGCCTTAAAGGGGTATCCAGCAGGCTACTTTACTGTGACCGACCCTATATAGCCCCGCGCGATAACTACAAAGGCGTTCTATGGACGCCGAGTTATTTCACGACTAGTTGCGACGGTGCGCCGATATCAATCATCTGTCAATACAATGTGCAGCGGCAGACACCAGGTTAGTGGGAAAACGGTGCCTTATATCCCTTCCCTGAGGGACGGGGATATAAGGCATACCTGATAAATTGACTATTACATATTTTAGTGGCTTTGTTAAATAGATTGAACATTTGGGTGATGGTTTGCTCCGGTCATTTCAACATGAGGACCCTATGGCAACGCAGAAGTTTAAAATAACCCACTGGTCCACGTATAACAACGCTCTCAAGCAGCGCGGATCTCTGACCATATGACTGGATGCCTCGGCAATTGCTCCCTGGACCGCCTGGGCGGCGTGGTCGGTCAGACATGGCTATCACTCCTGTTCTGATGATAAAGCGCGTGTGTGGCCTTTCCCTAAGGGCTTTCCCGACTCCATTTTTAAACTGATGGCGCTGCCGCTAAGATGCCCAGATGACTCACTTAAAATCAGCGTCTAAGCGGCGGGAATGATATCTGGAAAAAGAAAGTAGGTTATCACCAGCGCTCACTGTGTTTCGGTTCAAAACGCTCATGGGTGATCATCTAAGTCTGCGTGACTATGGTGCGCAGGTAGGTGAGGCAATGGTGATAATCAAAGTGCTTAACAAAATGAGGCGGTTAGGAATGCCGAACAGCATCCGGATCGCATAAAAATTGATCTACTTGGAGGGGCAGTAGTCACAAGTTCTGATTTATTCAACAAAACCTCACTATAATTTTAGGTGTTGAGTTGTAGTAGGTCCGCTACACTATAATATACTGCATTTGATTAAACGGAATGGTTATGTGGTGATTTAATTCAAGCATATCCTTATGCTTAGGTTTTTCAGAATACAAACCAACAGACTAAGATCTTAGATGAAGCTTGCGCCACACTCTCCGTCTGTCAGCACCATGCTGACAGACTTTCCATTCGCCTTCGCCAAAGACCTTCAGTCCTGTGCCGTCAATGATCAGATGTGAGATCGAGATTTCACCACGGGTTGGTTTTTATGCTGATTTTAAGTGAGTCATCTGGGCATCTTAGCGGCAGCGCCATCAGTTTAAAAATGGAGTCGGGAAAGCCCTTAGGGAAAGGCCACACACGCGCTTTATCATCAGAACAGGAGTGATAGCCATGTCTGACCGAGCACGCCGCTCAGGCGGTCCAGGGAGCAATTGCCGAGGCATCCAGTCATATGGTCAGAGATCCGCGCTGCTTGAGAGCGTTGTTATACGTGGACCAGTGGGTTATTTTAAACTTCTGCGTTGCCATAGGGTCCTCATGTTGAAATGACCGGAGCAAACCATCACCCAAATGTTCAATCTATTTAACAAAGCCCTTAATATGCAGCATTTTTAGCAATAGATGCCAACTATTGTTCGTTAACCATTTTATTAAATGGTACGCCTCGGTTACCATATGGACAAATAATATTTCTGTTTAACTACATGAGCCACCACCACTATGTCACATGAAAACATGAATCGTGTTAGCTTTGAAGACGCATTGCAGCAACTCAAATCGGTAGTGAATCGTCTAGAGAGTGGTGACTTACCTCTAGAAGAGGCATTGAATGTTTTTGAGCAAGGTGTGAAGTACGCGCGACATGGACAACAAATTCTGCAATCCGCAGAACAGCGTGTGCGTATCTTACTCGCTGACGATAAAGATGCTGATCTCGAACACCTTACTACAGATAACGCATGACTAGCCTGCTAGATAAAATGGAGGTATCACGCCAGCGCGTGGAGCGTACTTTAACGGATATTCTTGATGCGCTGCCGAAACTAAGTACAAATCTTAAAGCAGCTATGCGTTATGGTGTGTTGACTGGGGGCAAGCGTCTGCGCCCCTTTTTGGTATATACCGTCGGTCAACTATTTGCGGTGACGATGGAAGATCTTGATGTGCCAGCAGCAGCGATCGAATGTATGCACGCCTACTCACTTATTCACGACGATATTCCAGCAATGGATAATGATCGCCTCCGTCGCGGCCAACCAAGCTGTTTTGTTCAGTTTGGTGAGGCCAACGCTGTACTTGCTGGCGATGCCTTACAAACTTTAGCCTTTTCGATTTTGAGTGACCACCCTGCGCCAAATCTGACCACACAGCAACGTCTAGCGATGATTTCACAATTAGCCCGCGCGAGTGGTATTGCAGGCATGTGCAGTGGTCAGGCCCTCGATCTGGATGGAGAGGGCAAGACCCTCACACTGCCACAACTGGAAGCAATACACCGTTATAAAACTGGGGCGCTTATTCGTGTAGCTATTCGGCTCGGTGCATTAGCCGCGGGCGAAGCAAGTAGCAGGGCCATGCCCGCTTTAGATACCTACGCCAATGCTGTCGGGCTCGCTTTTCAAGTACAGGATGATATCCTCGACGTCGTAGGCGATACACCCATTTTGGGTAAAGCTGGCGGAGCCGATAAAAAACGGTACAAAAGTACCTATCCGTCGCTGATGGGACTAGACAACGCGCTTAATCAGGCAAAGCAACTTTATCAGGAGTCTGTCAACGCCTTAGAAACTCTCCGTCTGCAATCACTGCAAATTTCTCCACTGCTTGCCTTAGCAAGTTATATCATCGAACGCGAAAAATAATTTTTCAACGTGAGCTACTGATGAATTTTAATCGAAAAAAATATCCGACATTAGCACAAGCAGACACGGTGCAGGCACTACGACTTTTACCTAAAGAGAAGCTGCCACTATTATGCGATGAATTACGGCAATACCTGCTTGAAAGTGTTAGCCGTTCAAGCGGCCATTTCGCCTCTGGCTTAGGCGTGGTAGAACTCACCGTCGCGCTGCACTATGTTTATCAGACGCCATTTGACCAGGTTATTTGGGATGTAGGCCATCAAGCCTATCCACATAAAATCCTGACTGGACGTCGTGATTCAATCAAGACCATCCGCCAAAAAGAGGGGCTGCATCCCTTTCCATGGCGAGAAGAGAGTGAGTATGATGTGCTTAGTGTAGGCCACTCTTCTACGTCAATCAGTGCAGGACTAGGCATTGCGGTCGCGGCACAGCGTGAAGATAAGGGACAGCGCGTCGCCTGTATCATTGGTGATGGCGCACTCACTGCAGGTATGGCATTTGAAGCGATGAATCATGCTGGTGCAATTAAGCCGGATCTGCTGGTTATCCTCAACGATAATGAGATGTCGATATCAGAAAATGTTGGCGCACTGAATAATAGACTGGCTGAAATCTTATCGGGAAAAATTTATGCGCGTTTACGCGAAGAGGGCAAGCGCGTACTAAGCAACATTCCTCCAATAAAAGAGTTAGTGCGACGCACAGAAGAGCATTTAAAAGGCATGGTATCACCTGGCTTCCTATTCGAAGAACTCGGTTTTAATTACATCGGCCCAATTGATGGCCATGATGTCATCAAATTGGTACAGGTATTAAGTAATATGCGCCAGTTGAATGATCCCCAATTTCTGCATGTGATTACCAAAAAGGGTAAAGGTTATCCACCAGCAGAGCTGGATCCTATCTCTTGGCATGCGGTGCCCATATTTGATCCCCTGCGCGGCGAATTACCGAAAAAAAGTGAACGCGCACCTAGCTATTCAGCGATTTTTGGTGATTGGCTCTGTGATATGGCTGCCACAGATAAAAAATTGATGGCGATCACACCAGCAATGCGTGAAGGCTCTGGCATGGTGAAGTTTTCCAAAGCCTATCCAAACAACTTTTTTGATGTGGCGATTGCTGAACAACATGCCGTCACGTTTGCCGCAGGGCTGGCCATCGCTGGTTATCATCCTGTGGTTGCCATCTATTCTACTTTTTTACAGCGTGGTTACGATCAACTTATTCATGATATCGCTATACAGAAACTACCCGTACTCTTCGCCATTGACCGTGCGGGTATTGTTGGCGCAGACGGGCAGACGCATCAAGGTGCGTTTGATCTGGCTTTTATGCGCTGTATACCTGGCATGGTCATCATGACACCCTCCGATGAAAACGAATGTCGGTTGATGCTATATACTGGCTACTGTTGTCGCCACGGTCCAAGTGCAGTACGCTATCCCCGTGGTTGTGGCACGGGTATTGCGTTACAACCGCTTGAAACGCTGGAGATAGGTAAAGGCCTTGTTAAAAAACAAGGGGAAAAAGTGGCCATCCTGAATTTTGGGGCGCTACTCGCGCAAGCCACCCTGGTTGCCGAAGAACTAAATGCGACACTGGTAGACATGCGTTTTGCTAAACCACTTGATGATGCTCTCATATGCCAAATGGCCACGACACACGATACCTTAGTGACCTTAGAAGAAGGTTGTATCCTCGGTGGTGCCGGCAGTGGTGTTAATGAGATTCTAATGCAAAACCGCATACCTACTGCTGTACTAAATCTAGGACTGCCGGATAAATTTATTCCTCAAGGGACACAAGAGGAGATATTACATGCATATCGCCTAGACAGCGCAGGCATCTCACAGCAGATCAACTATTGGCTCACCAACTAAATGTCTGTGCATCACTTATACTAGGTCGATCGTCCAATGGGGACGCGTCGAAAATAGGGACGAAATTTATATAACTTAACATAGCTAATGCGCTCAAATTAGCTTTTTGATTTAATGGAATAGTTCGCTTCATTTGCCTATTTCTCAAATTCGTTGTGAAAGAGAACAAGTGAGCTATTTACCATTCTCAAACGGCACATGCTTACTAAGTGACAAATTAAACTGACAGAAATGTAATAAACCGTCGTTTTTTTTAAGGTTAACTGCCACGACAGTAAATTCACCAGCCTGAACGTATCACTTTTCCCGCCACAGCAAAGTCGCCTTCATACTTTACTGGCACAGGTAAACTGTACTAGCATACTCATCACGTTTAGCCGACAATAAAAAACACATAAAATGAATAATGATCGTTCACTGCCTCTACTATAGAGTACTCAATTCGTGCTTTTCCTTGATGGTTTTTCTACCAAATCAATATCTCTGCACAATTAATTAAATAATAACAAGCAAATTACTCCATAAATATCGATGCATTATTGGTTCTTAAAATAACCACATTTTGACAACACTTATGGGAATGGAAGGAAAAAATGAAAAAAAAGCTGCTATTAGTTTCTATTGTAGGGCTCATGATCACTCACCTTTGTGCTGCCTCGTCGGACTTAGAAGATGTCACCATTAACCCCAATAGCCACGCTCTTAAAGAGAGCGAATCTATCAATAGCCAAAAACTACTCCCTCCACCACCAGCAATTGATAGTGTTCAATTTATTAATGAACAGGCTCAGTATGAGAAGGGGCGTTTACAACGCAACACACCTCGAAGAAAACAAGCTTTTTAGGATGCCGACCAGAATGGAGGTGTTAGCTCTTAGCTAAAACCTTCTCCGCCGCTTATGGGATGACAATCTCGGAGACGAACACGCCGGAATTACTTAAGCTCATCACTAAAATGCAGGGAGCTGGCGGCCATATAGCAACACGCTTGGCGAAAAATCACTATATGCGTCTCAGACCTTATTTATATTACCAGGCTGGTACTTGCAAGCCTGCTGATGAGATTAAACAATCAGACAAAGGTTATTATCCCTCTGGCCACATGTCTACGGGCTAGGGAATTACACTCATTTTACCCGAGATTAACCCGGAGCACAGGGAGGAACTGCTGCAACGAGGTTTACAAATAGGGCAAAAGCCGAGTTATTTGTTGTGACTATCACTGGCAAAGTGATGTCGATGATGCGCGTATCACGGGAGCGGTACGACTGACGCTCAGGCTATACCAGCTCTGATAAATACAATACCCGCTACTGTCATGATGCCCTGCTGAGAAAGAAGATAAGACCGCTGATTCTTCCAGTGGCTGAAACCACTGTGTTCCGGTTCAAAACACTCATGGGCGATCATCTAAGTCTGTGTGACTATGATGCGCAGGTAGGTGAGGCAATGGCGATGGTCAACGCGCTTAACAAAATGACACAGTTAGGAATCCCTAACAGTATCCGGATCGCATAACAATCAATCTACTTAAGTGAACACTTACAGGAGAAAAACCAGGCTATCGACCGTGACGATGCGGCACAACGTTTCAACCGCCCTAATCAATGATCTTATTGTTGCATTGGAACGGTAGGAGGTTGCGACCTAACTGTCCCTGGTAACAAAGTGAATTACTTAAATAGCGCAACACATCCCTGCAGAGTAAATTACACTTTATGTTGATTTTCATAGCGCTCTTTTGCGTCAAGCGCTTCTTCAGCGGAAGATGCTCACTGATGAGAGAATCGGGTTCGGGAAAATCAGCACGCAACTGATACCAAACTTCTTTTGACCATCGATGTTAACGCCCAGAGTAAGGAAGACGGATTTGTTGATAACATGGCCATCATGACGCACGCTAACGACAATACAATCAAGATAGACAATGGAATATAACGGCCGCCAGCAGTCCGCCCTGCCATTCTATAACCTGCTCTTTTACCGCATCAGTCACTTTAGATATGAGCGTAGAAGAAACTTGCGATTTTTGGCTAACTCGGTAGACAGCACCTGCAATTGTTTCTCGTTCGTAATTTAACCTATTTGAATGTCAAATTGAACATAACAAAATTACACAATCTAATCTATAGGCTCGAAAAGCCTTTCATCTACCTCTGCCCGAAATACTGGCCCACGCTCTGCGTAGTCGTCAATAATTCAGGGGTCATTGGCGATTTAGCTTGCGTTGTACGACCAGTACATCGATCTCAATAAACTCAGTAGCACTTGGTGTAGCGTATCTCTATCACGCCTGTCGTATAAGGGTTTAAACAGCGGCATCACGGTGGTTGATGGTAGGGTTTACACCATGGATGAGATGACGCACTACGGCATTATCAAGATAGAACTTAAATTAAACCCACTTTTCCCTTAAATTCTTTTAGGGGAAAAAGCATAATCTAACGTTTCTACGCTGAGTCGATAGGCGAGAGCAACGCTATTTGGCTGTGAAGAAATGAGGTTATTTGTACGTAATCCACTTTCCGTACCTTAATCAGCACCTGAGGAGATAGTTATATATATCCTGTATCGTCATCATTTCTAAACCTAACTTCGAGTTACACAGCATCAACGTCTAATGCTGACGCGTCTACGCCAGAACAGAGCGCACGCATGTTGTGCGAGGCATTCGGTAGGCTATCTTATGCAGACAATAGCACTGAAAATAGTTATCTACAAAGGCCACCTTCTTTCGCGGTGCACTGGATGTGAGCGCTACCGCGATCAACCGCGAGATGAAGTTAGCCGCGGTATACGTCATTGCTGAGCTGGCACTTGCCGAGCAGAGTGAGAGAGTTGCGGTAACTTACGGTGACCAAAGCTTCTCGTTTGGTCGTGACTATTTAATACCAAAGCCGTTCGATCCACGCCTGATTATCAAAATTGTCCCAGCGATAGCGAAAGCCGCGATGGAGACAGGCCTGGCGAAGAGACTGATCACTGATTTAGAGGCTTACCGGGATAAATTATCTGAATTTATCTACAAAACTTATCTGTTCATGAAACCGGTCTCCTCGCAGGCGCGGCGCCATCCAAAACGCATGATATTGGCTAAAGGGGAGGAGATCAGTGTTCTTCATGCTAAGCAGGAGCGAATTTCTCTGGGGTTAGCTCAACCTATCCTGATTGGCCGCCCCGATGTAATTAACCAGCGTATTCAGCGCCAGGGTTTCACGATTAAAGCCGGAGTTGATTTCAAGATTGTGAATAATGAATCCGATCCACGTTATCGCACTTACTGGAGTTCCTATTTTCAGTTGATGAAACGCCAGGAGGTGACACGTGAACAGTCGCAGCGCGAGATGATCGCCAATACCACATTGATAGGCGCTTTCATGCTGAAACACAATGAAACAGACGCCATGATTTGTGGCACAGTAGGCGATTACCATGCGTATTTTCACACGCTTAAGCAGGTGTTAGGATTTGCACAGGGTGTGCATGCGTTGCTGGGGCAATGAATGCGCTACTGTTGCCGCACGGTAATGCGTTTATTGCTGATACCTACGTGAATACTAACCCGACTGTAGATCAGTTGGCTGAACTCATTATGCTGGCAGCCAAAACTGTGCGTAAGTTTGCTATTGAACCGAAAGTGGCGTTGTTTTCCCATTCCAGCTTTGGCTCTTCTTCTGCGCCTGAGGCGCAAAAAAATGCGCACGGCATTAGCACTCATCCAACGTCAGCAGCCCGATTTTGCAGTGGATGAAGAAATGCACGGCGATGCTGCGTTAGTAGAGAATATTCGCTCGGCAGTTATACCAGACAGTCCATTAACGGGGTCAGCAAATCTGTTGATTATGCCCAACATGGGAGGCAGCTCGCCTCAGTTATAATCTCTTGTGCATTGCCTGCTCTAATGGCATCACGCTTGGTCCGGTATTAATGGGAATCAGTAAACCTGTACACATCCTGACGCCAAGCTCCCTCGGCACGGCGTATCATTAATATGGTTGCCTCAGCCGCGAGTGAGTCTAAAATGACGCAACAGCAGAGTATTTGCGCTGATAGTTAGGTTGGTTGGCTGGGTCTTGCTTATCAGTAGCAATGGTTCCAGCCACACTTTCTGTCTCTATGTGGCTGGCCAAATAGCGTTAATGTAGTGCATGCATAAACGTCTGGTGCGGCTTATTCTGCCTAAACCCACTCTCTTGCAGGGAGAAAATCGCGGTAGAGCACCGCTTCTGCGGAGTTCGCTTCCGGCTGGTAATCATGTTGCCAGCGTACCAACGGCGGCATAGAGATCAGTATCGACTCAGCGCGTCCCTGATGATGTAAGCCAAACAGCGTGCCGCGGTCCCATACCAGGTTAAATTCAACGTAGCGCCCCCGGCGATATAACTGAAATTGCCGCTCGCGCTCACCCCAGTTATACGATTTACGCTGGTGGACAATCGGCAGATAAGCCTCCAAGAATCCACTGCCGACGGCCTGAATATAGGCAAAGCAGGTGATGAAGTCCGGAACGTGCATGTCATCAAAGAAGAGTCCACCTACGCCACGTGCTTCATTGCGATGCGGGAGAAAAAAGTAGTCATCGCACCACTTTTTGTAACGTGGGTACAGCTCCGCGCCGAAGGGCTCACAGATCTGCTTAGCGGTTTGATGCCAATGCACAATATCCTCTTTAAACGCGTAATAGGGTGTGAGATCCATCCCACCGCCAAACCACCATACTGGGGCTTTTCCTGCTTTTTTGGCGATGAAGAAGCGCACATTGGCGTGGGTTGTTGGTACATAAGGATTAAGTGGGTGAATGACGATCGATACGCCCATGGCTTCAAACTGACAGCCAACTAAATCTGGTCGCTTCTGCGTTGCACTAGCAGGTAATTTATCGCCACACACATGTGAGAAATTAACACCAGCCTGCTCAAACACGTCACCTGCGCACAGAACATGGGTTTTTCCGCCACCATAATCGGCGCGTTGCCAGTTTGTACACTTAAATGGTTTACTGTCGATCGACGCCAGCTGCTGACAAACTCTCTCTTGTAAAGTAAGAAGAAATTGCTTAACTGCTGTACTATCAGTACAAGTCATAAAGATACCGTCATCGTCGTTGGTCAAGATGATGTTGTGCTCTAGGTCAATAAATTTAATTCGGCAAATAGCACAAGTGGATTAATTACTACTCGCATCAGAAGCGCAGATGAATAGTATCATTAATCGATGCATAAGCGATGACGCGTTTTATCTAGCGTATGATGCGGCGTTAACAATGACGGATAAAGTTGATGTATTATCTTGCATCTATGCGCGGTTATTCTTGCCTAAAGGGAACATAGGGCGTCGAATGTGCCTTGCTAAACGACCACTATCATGCGCATTTAGCCGCGTAAGGTTATTAATACCATGCATGAGCAATACAGCACGTATGGGTAACTGAAATGAGAAAATTGAGGCGAAAGTAATGGAGATTAGGCCTTTTCGCCGTACGCTAAGGGAATGAGCACACGTGATATCGTCGCTGCATTCAAAGAAATGTATGATGCTGATGTTTCTTCTACGCTCATATCTAAAGTGACTGATGCGGTAAAAGAGCAGGTTATAGAATGGCAGGGCAGACTGCTGGCGGCCGTTATATTCCATTGTCTATCTTGATTGTATTGTCGTTAGCGTGCGTCATGATGGCCATGTTATCAACAAATCCGTTTTCCTTGTTTCATGGAAGGATGACAAGGCGGTAACCGGTGATTTGAAAGCTGTGTACTAGGCGGCAACGGAGGAGGCTGCGTTTGCAGGGGCTGGAGAAATTCAGTGATACCTGGGATAGTCGTTATCCACAAATTAGCCGTAGCGGGTTATCCAATTAGGATCATTTGAATACGTTTTTTGTTTATCCATCTGAGATAAGAAAAGTGATTTATACAAGTGTTTGTGAGATGACATCTAGTTCAGATTTTTTTTGTCCAGCCCCGTTTACCATCAAGTAACGTTGCCATTCGCGTCCGCCCGCAGCACATTTTTCCCTGATGAGTTCGTTCATTATTGTAATACCACAACAGTTGTCCAGATCCGTGTGTAGGTTTTGCCGACCTCCATATAACTTCTTGCGGAACATGAGCTGATAAAATTCCTGCAAAATAGTTTTATGGAAGCGCGCGTAGATAGCATCCGTAAGTAAAATACCCTCTCTGGCTACTTTTTCTTCAAGTGCCTTCAGTCGCCTCATCAGCACGGTGCTTCACCCAGATGCTGATAATGTTACAGGCTTTTGATACGTTACCGCGTTCTTTGCCTAGATTCAGCAGGCACGCTTTGTGTTTAATGATGGGACCGTTAGTATGAATCATTAAAGCTACCTCCTGTTTTGTATAAGGATTCAACACCTATATAAAAACTGGTAACTCTCAACCTTTCAAGATCCAGTGTTAGATCAAGTCGTGATTAATACAGTTTATTACTGGCGGTACAGCCAGTCCTGAATTATGCTATATATGTTAAAGTAATGGTTTTTCCTTTTACTTTTTTATAGGTTTTCTTGAATTTTAAAGTAAATTATCTAGGATAATTTGCAAAACGATATAACGATTTAGGAAAGTTGATTACTATGCTGCGTATAGCTCTTTTTCTATTGACCAACCTGGCGGTAATGCTCGTATTTGGATTAATCCTGGGTCTGATTGGAATCCAATCGCATAGTGCCCAGGGACTGATCATAATGGCTGGATTATTTGGTTTTAGCGGTGCATTTGTTTCATTGTTGATGTCCAAGTGGATGGCTCTGCGCGCCGTTGGCGGAGAGGTGATAACACAGCCGCAGACGGAGACTGAGCACTGGCTACTGGAAACCATTAAACGGCAATCGCAGATGGCAAAGATTGCCATGCCACAAGTTGCTCTTTATGAGGCGCCCGATATTAATGCGTTTGCTACGGGTGCCAAGCGTGACGCTTCGCTTGTTGCTGTATCGACGGGTTTATTACAAAACATGAATCGCGATGAAGCAGAAGCTGTGTTGGCACACGAGATTAGCCACATTGCCAACGGCGATATGGTGACCATGACCTTAATTCAAGGCGTAGTGAATACCTTTGTTATTTTCATTTCGCGAATTCTCGCGCAAATCGTTGCTGGATTTACCTCCAATGCACGTGACGATGAGAGCACGAATAAAGGTAATCCGCTGGTTTTTATGCTGATATCTCTGGTTCTGGAGCTATTGTTCGGTATATTGGCTAGCATAATTACAATGTGGTTCTCGCGCCATCGAGAATTTTACGCTGATGCCGGCTCTGCGAAATTGGTGGGTAAAGAAAAAATGATAGCTGCGTTGCAACGTCTTAAAACCAGTCACGAACCCGAAGAGGCCAGCAGTATTATGGCATTTTGTATTAACGGCAAAAACAAATCGTTTAGTGAGCTATTTATGTCGCATCCGCCACTGGACAAGCGTATTGAGGCATTACGTAGCGAACGCTATTTGTCCTAGGGAAATTGGGCTACACTAGGTACGTTTTCCCCGATTGTTTTTCTGTTAATCAGCCTTTATCTATTTCTCCCTTAGCCTTTAGGCAGAGTGATCTGCTCGTCCCGCTTTCGGCTGAACTGCAAGGCGGGTTCTCCAACACTGCCGGGTTTTGGCAGTATATCGCGATCAAATCAGTGTGTTCAGGCGTTATAATAACCTATTGTAGCTCTATCATTTACTTATACTGTTTTTTAAAAAACCTAAAAAAATGCTTTAAAACCAAAGCGGTTTAACACTCACGAAAGTGGATGGTTACCGGGTCCATATTCCGTTTATCTCCTCTGTAGCGCCACGTTTTTAATTAAAAAATAGCGTTTTGTTTTTTTTATTAAAAAAAATTGGCATACACAATATTGATTGTGTGATACCGAGTAATATTTTAGAAACAGATGATTTATTTATTACATTGCAATAAATAAACGTCATTCTTACCCACATAAGAACATCTCGAGCCACTTAAAACTAATTTATGCGAATTAATTTACTCTCCTTTCTTATAAAAAAGAATTTAAAAATTGATAATTTCAAATAGGATTTTCTGAAAAAGACAATAAAACGTAACTCCATTTTTTAGCTAACTTTTTAATAAAAAGAGATAAAAACCGTATAATAACCTACTCGTTACTTGTTGCGTAATTACGGCCTGTTTTAATTTATTTTTTTATTTATACAGTTGTATGCGGACTTTAACTTAGCTAACCGGTTAAGCTTGAGCTGATAAAGGTTGTGCACTAAACACTTTGTTTTTAAATAGTATCTGTTTAACGGTTTTATGGTCCATGACTCTCTATACATTAATGGAATGAACAAATAAAATGCTTTTGGTGCCACTTAAAGAATAAATAAATTTGTATGGTTTTACATTATATTCCTGCTTGAAGAGAGTACACCTCTGTAAGATACATATTGCCACTATCAATTCATTAAAGATTTAATTTTTAGCTGTTTTTTATCTATCGCCAAGATGGTCAGGCACAATCTAACCTAAATAATAGGAAATGTATGTTTTTTCTTGAGCATAAAATAATGTACAAGATTAGGTATTGAAGGGAATTTCTCTAAACATATTTAGTGAATATAGTTAATTTTCTCAATCATGTATTTTATAATATAAATGGATTTATTGAATAAATCAGCACTTGTGATTACTGGCCCTCTAAGTAGATTGATTGTTATGCGATCCGGATACTGTTAGGGATTCCTAACTGTGTCATTTTGTTAAGCGCGTTGACCATCGCCATTGCCTCACCTACCTGCGCATCATAGTCACACAGACTTAGATGATCGCCCATGAGTGTTTTGAACCGGAACACAGTGGTTTCAGCCACTGGAAGAATCAGCGGTCTTATCTTCTTTCTCAGCAGGGCATCATGACAGTAGCGGGTATTGTATTTATCAGAGCTGGTATAGCCTGAGCATCAGTCGTACCGTTTAACGATAAATCGGCACAGATAATTTCATGTGTCGGGCTATCTACTGCCACAGAGGTGATAGCCATGTCTGACCGACCACGCCGCCCAGGCGGTCCAGGGAGCAATTGCCGAGGCATCCAGTCATATGGTCAGAGATCCGCGCTGCTTGAGAGCGTTGTTATACGTGGACCAGTGGGTTATTTTAAACTTCTGCGTTGCCATAGGGTCCTCATGTTGAAATGACCGGAGCAAACCATCACCCAAATGTTCAATCTATTCAACAAAGCCCGTTAATGGTACAAATCCTTATAAAAAAAGGTATTATCAGATAAGCCGATCAAAATCACATATTTTATTGTGTAGTAGATTGAAATGTGCATTCAATGAAATTAAAGTTTATCTTACATCAGTAAGTCATTTTTGCGATCTTTACACCCATTTAGGATTTTCTATTTTTTATTGGAGGATGTAACTTGGCCATTTCAATTATCATCGGTACTCATGGCTGGGCAGCAGAACAACTGCTTAAAACAGCAGAGATGCTGCTGGGGAAACAAAAAAATGTCAGTTGGATAGATTTTATTCCAGGCGAAAATGTTGAAACTATAATAGATAAGTATAGTCAACAGCTTGAATCGTTAGAAACAGAAAAAGGTGTTTTGTTTTTAGTCGACACCTGGGGAGGTAGTCCATTCAATGCAGCCAGTCGCGTTGCTATTAATCATGAAAATTATCAGGTAGTCTCTGGGGTGAATATCCCTATGCTCATTGAAGTATTTATGGCACGCGACGATGATCTCACTATCGACGCACTCACAGCCCTCGCTGTTGAATGCGGCCGTGAAGGTGTGAAATCACTTAAAAGTAGTGCTGATTTAACCCCCTCCGCGCCAGTGCAAAACACTCCATCTGTTGTGACGCATGAGCAAAAACAGCACCCAAATGACCATATGAATATCTGTCTAGCACGCATAGATGACAGGTTAATCCACGGTCAGGTAGCGACACGTTGGACCAAGGAGACCAATGTTCAACGTATTATCGTTGTCAGTGATGAGGTTGTTGCTGATCCCATCCGAAAAATGTTGTTGACGCAAGTTGCACCTCCAGGTGTGACTGCACATGTGGTCAGCGTTGATAAGATGGTACGTGTTTATAATAATCCAAAATATGCCAATGAACGGGTCATGTTGCTCTTTACCAATCCTATTGATGTAATTCACGTTATAGATCAAGGGGTTAAACTCAATTCTATCAATATCGGCGGCATGGCATTCAAACAGGGAAAAGTGATGGTCACTAACGCCGTCTCGATTGATAAACAAGACATGGCCGCTTTTGAAAAATTAAATGAGATGAATATTGAACTTGAGGTGCGCAAGGTAGCAAGCGATTCAAAAGTGAATATGATGGATTTACTGGCAAAAGTAGAACTTTAGTCGCTGCACTGAGCAGGTATTTTCCAACGTTCATTTAGCTGTTTTTTTTAATTTACCGAGGAAATTATTTAATGGATATAACGCAAGTAGTTACACAACTCTCGACTGTGCAACTGATATTGATTTTTATCGTTGCTTGCTTTGTTGGTATGGAGTCCATCTTGGACTCATTCCAACTCCACCGACCATTGGTCGCATGTACCCTCATTGGTATCATTTTAAACGATATGAAAACAGGGATCATCATTGGCGGTCTGCTGGAGATGATAGCACTGGGTTGGATGAACATAGGTGCGGCCGTTGCACCCGATACGGCATTAGCCTCTATTATTTCTACTATTCTCGCGATAGCTGGACACCAGAGCCCAACAACCGCCTTTGCACTGGCCATTCCTATTGCGGCAGCAGGACAAGTCTTAACCATTATTGTACGTACCATTACCGTAGGTTTCCAGCATGCCGCAGATAGAGCTGCTACCAGAGGAAGTCTCTCCGCCATTACATGGATACACTGTGGTGCGATAGGCTTACAAGCACTACGCATCGCCATACCTGCCGTTGTTGTTGCTGTTTCGGTGGGAACGGATGTCGTTCAGCATTTACTTGAATCAATACCACCGGTCATTACTAATGGGCTTAGTATTTCTGGTGGCATCATCGTTGTTGTCGGTTACGCTATGGTCATTAATATGATGCGTGCGGGTTACCTTATGCCTTTTTTCTACCTAGGCTTTGTTACTGCAGCATTCACTAACTTTAACTTGGTTGCGTTAGGTGTTGTTGGTACCGCGATGGCACTGATTTACATACAACTCAGTCCAAAGTACGACCGCGTCGCTAATTCGCCTGCGGTGAGTGAAGGCAGCAATAATCTAGATAACGAACTTGATTAGAGAGTGGATGATAACATGGCTAATACGCAAATTGCAGAAAAAAAACTCACGCAGAGTGACATTAACAGTGTATTTCTGCGCGCAAATATATTTCAAGGTTCTTGGAATTTTGAACGTATGCAAGCATTGGGATTCTGTCACTCAATGGTGCCCGTCATCCGCAGACTTTACCCAGAAAATAGTGAAGCACGCTGTCAGGCGATGAAACGCCATCTTGAATTTTTCAATACACATCCTTACGTTGTTGCCCCCGTTTTTGGTGTGACGATGGCAATGGAAGAGGAAAAAGCAAATGGTGCACCCATTGATGATGATGCTATTAACGGAATTAAAGTCGGTTTGATGGGACCACTGGCAGGCGTGGGCGATCCCATTTTTTGGGGCACCCTGCGCCCTGTACTCGCTGCACTCGGTGCAGGTATCGCACAAAGTGGTAGCCTACTGGGTCCATTGGTGTTTTTTGGATTATTTAATCTCGTTCGGTTGCTTATCCTCTACCTTGGTGTCTCCTATGGCTATCGTAAAGGGGTCGATATTGTTCACGATATGGGCGGTGGTTTCCTCCAGAAGCTAACAGAAGGCTCTTCTATCCTTGGTCTGTTCGTCATGGGCGCATTGGTTAATAAATGGACTAAAGTCAATGTGCCGGTTGTTATCTCTAGGATTCACGATCAATCCGCTGGCACGACCATTGAAACCACTATCCAATCCATCATGGATCAATTGATGCCGGGATTAATACCGCTGGCGCTTACTTTTGTATGTATGTGGCTATTGAGACGTAAAGTCAATGCATTAATCATTATTTTAGGCTTTTTCGTACTCGGTATCGCTGGTGCCCATTTTGGCTTCTTAAGTTCTTAGTTGGCGATAGACAAATTAAAACCAGTATAGATTACATACTGGTTTTAGCATTTTTAGTAGAGGGCCATTAAAATAGCGATGACTGCCATCAACATGACACTGATTATTTTTATTCTGCTACTACTCAGTTTCGCTATTTACGATGAGTTTATTATTCGCTATTTACAGGGAAAAACCCTACTCAACGTGGTTGTTAGCAGCAGAACTAAAATTGATGCTCTCATCTTAATTGCCTTCGCTGTTTTTGCGCTAGTTAAAAATGTGCGTGACGGTGGCGAGCAATCAACCAGTCATCTTTTGCTCGCGCTGATCGGATTGATACTCTGGTTGTTTTGTATACGTCGGCCAAAACTGTCATTTAAACAGCAAGGGATCTATTTGTATGGATTATGGATACCGTATCAGCATATTAAAGCAATAAAACCCGCAAAAGAGAGAGAGCTCTTACTTGTCTTAACACGGCGAATGATTAAAGTGAGGTTGCAACAACAGAGCGACATAGAACAGATTACCAAAGTGGTAAGTCACGTATCTTCTGTCTCAATAGCTGAATAGCGGCCTACCAACTTACAAATCTTAGGAACAATCTCGCTATTGCGAAATTGAGAATGCTTTTCTGCTTATACAGCCACAGTCGTACTACACCGCGGTGACATTAACAGCCGCGGGGTCTTTCTGGCCATCCTAAATCTCAAATTCCACTTCCTGACCTTCAGCCAAAGTTTTGAACCCATTGCTTTGGATAGTAGAGAAGTGTACAAACACATCTTTGTAGTGATAGAGATTGATCCTCGCTATGCACAGGATATCAGCGCACTTGATCACCTTTTTGTGGTCAATAAGCAGGGAGACAATATTCCCTTTTCTGCCTTTACTCACTGGCTACCGGCGAATACCCCGCTGGCAGTAAACCACGATGGTTTATCAGCGGCAACGACACTCTCCTTTAGCTTGGCAGATAACGTCTTTTTATCGCAGGTTGATGCATTAATTCAACGTACACTTGTGTCGTTAGGCGTGCCATCCGCGATTCATGGGAGTTTCTACGGCACCGCCGAGACATTTCAGCAGTCGCAAAGCAGGCAACTTTTGCTGTTACTTTTTTCTCTATTCGTGGTCTATATTCTGTTGGGTGTACTTCACGAACGTTTTTTCTATCCCCTTATTATATTACTGACTTTACCTACAGCCGCTTTAGCTGCACTGCTTGCAGCAGCACTAACGCAGACCCCGTTTAGCCTAATCTCCGCTTATTGTATTGTTGTTACTCATTGGGCTAACAATCAAAAGTGCAATTATTCTGCTTGAATTTACCTTACAACGTCAGCATGGGCTGCCCGCCGAGTGTGTCATCTTGCAAACCTGCCAATTGCGCTTTCGGCCGATCTTAATGACGTCGCTTGCGACGCTGGCCCAGTGCGCTACCACTAGTTTTTAACACAGGCGATGATGCCGAGATGCGCCAGCCCTTAGGTGTAAATATTTTATTTGCCTTACTGATCAGTCAAATATTCGCACTGTACACGACACCTATCCTCTATGTATTGGTAAGTCGTCTAACAAAGCGTGGTGAACCCCCTACTTCACCGCTGTAGCGGTCTTGAATATAAGAAGCAAAATTTGCTAACACTGCCTTGATCCTAAATTTCATGTAACTCAGCTACGCAAATAGATCATGAGCACGGCGAGTTGCGCTATAATAGCCCCAGCTAAATTTAGATAGCACCTGAAAATCTATTTTTAAAAACCTTATGCTGCTCCACCAATGACAAATGCCATCTGTCTTGGTCAGCGGCGCTATGCGGATAGTTTAATGAAACCCATGATGTTAAAACCTGAACTCCTCTCTCCTGCGGGTTCACTGAAAAATATGCGCTACGCTTTTGCCTACGGCGCTGATGCTGTGTATGCAGGTCAACCACGCTATAGCTTACGTGTACGCAATAATACATTTGACTACCCAACTCTCGCACAAGGGATTAGTGAAGCACATCAACAACAACGGAAATTTTATATCGTTGTGAATATTGCCCCGCATAATGCCAAAATCAGCACGTTTGTTCACGATTTAGCACCGTTAGTTGCCTTGCAGCCAGATGCTTTAATTATGTCTGATCCCGGCCTCATTATGTTAACGCGTGAGGCATTCCCCACCATACCTATTCATCTCTCCGTGCAAGCCAACTGCGTTAATTGGGCAACAGTGAAATTCTGGCAACAATTTGGTCTGACACGCATCATCTTATCGCGTGAGCTGTCACTGAAAGAGATTAATGAGATCCGCCAGCACGTGCCGGACATGGAATTAGAAGTGTTTGTACATGGTGCACTCTGCATGGCCTATTCTGGCCGCTGCCTACTGTCGGGCTATATCAATAAGCGCGACCCTAATCAAGGCACTTGTACCAACGCTTGTCGTTGGCAATATAAGGTACAAGCGGGTGTGACAAACGATCTTGGCGATATTGTGGCCTATGCAGCTTGTACAGATAAACCGCAAATTGAGCCGGTTTTAGGTAGAGGCCCAACCACCAATCAAACCTTCCTCATTACCGACAGGCAGCGCCCCGATCAGCCAATGACCGCCTATGAAGATGAACATGGCACTTATATTATGAATTCGCGCGATTTGCGTGCCATTGCTCACGTCGAACAACTGACTAACATGGGGATCAGCTCCTTTAAAATTGAAGGGCGCACAAAGTCGTTCTACTACTGCGCCCGCACCGCGCAACTCTATCGGCAAGCCATTGATGACGCCGTTGCGGGCCGACCCTTTGATTACGCCCTTCTGCAAGCGCTGGAGGGGCTAGCTAACCGGGGTTACACCGATGGATTTTTCCAGCGTCATCGCCACGATAGCTACCAAAATTATCAACATGGCCACTCTCTCTCTTATCAGCAGCAATTTGTCGGCGAATTCACCGGAGAGCGTGATGCTGGCCTCGCACGCGTGGCAGTAAAAAATAAATTTCTCCTGCATGACCAAGTTGAAGTGATAACGCCCAAAGTCAATGTGAGCTATACATTGACTGAGATTAAAAATGATAAAAAACAATCTATTACGGTAGCACCTGGTGATGGCCATTTCGTATGGATACCGTTAGCAGAAGCTATTGCACCGCAATGGGCGCTACTAATTCGGAATCTGTATCAAGGCTCAACCCGGCAACCTCATCCTAGAATTGAAAAATAGTATCAAGTGTATCATACCGTAATCCATGTTCGATTAAATTAGTAAGACATATCGCGACAATACATTTTGCAAGAGCACCAGGTCTCAAAATTAAGGGGGATTTTGCGCGCGACAATCTGAACGATCAGATCGGTTGACTCTTGGGCGGGGTGCCCCCCTACATGTAATAGCGTTAGCACCAACGAGGTCAATTCATGCCATAAAGGTAATCCAGCAAAGCGCGGGCCATGCTGTAATCCAGAAGGCACAATTTGGAACGAGGGTTTGATTACTGTGCGCGTATCATGTCGCCGATAGAGTACGTTGTCACTTAATGCAGCAATTCCAGTTAGTAATTCATCTAACTGTTGTGCAGTGTCACTTGGCATCTAACGTGGCGATCAACTCAATTGGCCGCACTACTTTTTGTAAGTGGGATGAGAGTTGCTACGTGAGTTTGCTATCTAGCATAGCCTTTGCTCTAAGTTAGTACGGGTGCCAGTGCACCCGAAATGAGAAACAATAAAATTAAATTTTACCCACTAAATCAAGTGAAGGTGCCAGTGTCGCTTCCCCCTCTTTCCATTTAGCTGGGCAAACTTCTCCCTGATGCGTCGCAACATATTGCGCTGCTTTTACCTTGCGTAACAGATCTGCCGCATCTCGGCCGATACCCTCTGCGGTGATCTCTGCCGCCTGGATCACACCCTGGGGATCAATAATGAACGTGCCACGATCAGCAACCCCTTGATTTTCTCGCATTACATCAAAATTTCGTGTTAATGTGCCAGTGGGATCGCCAATCATGGTAAAGCGAATTTTATTGATAGTCTCAGAGGTGTCATGCCAAGCTTTGTGCGCAAAATGGGTATCGGTCGATACGGCGTAAATGTCGACACCCAGTGCGGTAAATTGTTCATCATGGTCAGCCAGATCCCCTAATTCGGTTGGACAAACAAAAGTGAAATCGGCGGGATAAAAGAAAAAGACACTCCATTTTCCCTCAATATCTTTTTCTGTCACTTTAATGAATTTACCTGCTTTAAGTGCCTCATTGGCAAAGGGTTTTATCTTTGTATTGATTGCTGACATTAGAAAGCCTCCCAATAATTAAATAAGTTAAGGTAAAGGAAAATGGCAATGAATGCCAGTCACTCTTGATTATTACTTTGATGATAAAAGCGAGTTTGAATAATCTTGCCTGGGAACACTACGGGAATATGGGGCTTAGTAGCAGTAAAATCAAGTTAAAAATAAGCAACCTGTTTTTTGCAATCCGCCGATGCTAGCAATATTGTGGTAGAAAATTGCCTTACTGAATGTATTCCTTCGGCGGGGCTAATAGGGTAATCAAGGCGTTGTAGTCAGCGTTGATGAATGCGCTAACACAAAAGTAGCGTTGTGGTCTCTTACGTAAACTCGGTTTCCTCAGAGGGGGTTTGTTGAATAGATTGAACATTTGGGTGATGGTTTGATCCGGTCATTTCAACATGAGGACCCTATGGCAACGCAGAAGTTTAAAATAACCCACTGGTCCACGTATAACAACGCTCTCAAGCAGCACGGATCTCTGACCATATGACTGGATGCCTCGGCAATTGCTCCCTGGACCGCCTGGGCGGCGTGGTCGGTCAGACATGGCTATCACCTCTGTGGCAGTAGATAGCCCGACACATGAAATTATCTGTGCCGATTTATCGTTAAACGGTACGACTGACGCTCAGGCTATACCAGCTCTGATAAACTAGACCCACCGGAAAATCCGGGTGGCCTCGGCTGACGGCACTTGCCTCCACAAGGTGGGGCGCAAGTTACCACGCCGTTGCGAATCCCCGTCGAAGCGGCAGTAATGATGTCTGGAAAAAGAAAATAGGTTATCATCGGCGCACAGTGGCTGAAACCACTGTGTTCCGGTTCAAAACACTCATGGGCGATCATCTAAGTCTGTGTGACTATGATGCGCAGGTAGGTGAGGCAATGGCGATGGTCAACGCGCTTAACAAAATGACACAGTTAGGAATCCCTAACAGTATCCGGATCGCATAACAATCAATCTAGTTAGAGGGCCCGTAGTCACAAGTGCTGATTTATTCAACAAAGCCTATTTACCAATGAAACGCGTGATAGTCGCAAACTTTGCGCATCTTATTCATATCTAATACAAACATAACAAATGATAACTAATATAGTATTTTCAAAATGTTAACGCTGTTTCCAACCTTAACACCTAAATAAGGGGCTAACATGATGTTAGCGAGTAAATCAAAAGTTAGAAAAGCAGTAATCCCTGTTGCCGGCTTAGGCACGCGAATGTTGCCAGCAACGAAAGCGATTCCTAAAGAAATGTTACCACTTGTTGATAAACCGCTTATTCAGTATGTGGTTAACGAATGTATTGCTGCAGGAATTCATGAAATTGTGCTGGTCACACACTCTTCGAAAAACTCAATCGAAAATCACTTTGATACGAGTTTTGAACTGGAATCTATGTTGGAAAAACGCGTCAAACGTCAGCTTTTGGATGAAATTCAATCTATCTGCCCGCGCCATGTAACGATCATGCAGGTACGCCAGGGCATCGCTAAAGGGCTTGGGCATGCTGTAATGTGTGCACATCCCGCGGTAGGCGATGAACCTGTCGCTGTCATTCTGCCTGACGTCATTATTGACGAATACGAATCAAACCCAATTAAAGACAATTTGGCTGAAATGCTTGTCCGCTTCGCGCATTCTGGCCATAACCAACTTATGGTAGAACCCGTGGAAGAGGTGAGCCACTATGGCATAGTTGACTGTCAAGGAGTTAAGCTGGATCCCGGATGTGGTGCATTGATGAGCAGTATTATTGAAAAACCTTCAGCCGACGCCGCACCTTCAAATTTGGCGGTAGTAGGACGTTATGTTCTCTCAGCTTCTATCTGGCCATTACTGGCGAAGAGCACACCAGGCGCAGGTGGCGAGATTCAGTTGACAGACTCCATTGCGCTGTTAATGGAGCAGGAACCAGTAGAGGCCTATTGTCTCAAAGGTATCAGTTACGATTGCGGTAATAAATTGGGCTATATGCAAGCGTTTATTAAGTATGGTGTGCAGCATCCCGAGTTGGGCGCAACTTTCCACCACTGGCTCAAAAGTGAATACCTCTACACTGTGTAGATACTAGATAATTAACCAGGATAGTTAATAAATGAAAGTTACTGTTTTTGGTATTGGATATGTTGGCCTGGTGCAGGCGGCAATACTCGCCGATGTGGGGCACGAAGTACTGTGTATTGACCTTAATAAGGAAAAAGTTGAAGCATTAAAACGGGGCGTTATCCCCTTGTATGAACCGGGGTTGACGCCGCTGGTGCAACAAAATTTTCAGGCGGGCAGATTAAATTTTAGCAGTGATCCGCGCGCAGGTGTTAATTTCAGTACTTTACAATTTATTGCTGTCGGCACACCACCCGACGAGGATGGTTCGGCAGATTTGCAGTACGTTTTGTCCGTCGCGAGAACAATCGCTCAATATATGAGCGAAAAAAAGGTGATTGTAGATAAATCGACAGTGCCTGTTGGCACGGCAGATAAAGTCAGCAGGACGATGGCGACAGTACTAAAGGAAAGGGGATTAGATATTGCTTTCGATGTAGTTTCAAATCCTGAATTTCTTAAAGAGGGTGCAGCAGTCAATGACTGTATGCGGCCGGAACGTATTGTTTTAGGTACCAACAACTGCGACAGTATTGAGTTACTGCGTGAGTTATATTCGTCCTTTAATCGTAATCACGAGCGTATCATCGTGATGGACATTCGGAGTGCCGAACTGACGAAGTACGCTGCTAATTGTATGTTGGCAACTAAAATCAGTTTTATGAATGAAATGGCTAATCTTGCCGAGCGCCTTGGCGCAGATGTAGAAAAAGTAAGAGAAGGCATCGGTGCTGATTCACGCATTGGTTATCACTTTATTTATCCCGGCTGTGGTTATGGTGGTTCATGCTTCCCTAAGGATGTGCAAGCATTAATCAAAACGGCTGAATCCGTTGATTACGAGGCTAAATTGCTCAAAGCGGTCGAGGAAATTAATAACGCACAAAAACACCATCTCGTCACATTTATTACACGGCATTTTGGTACTGACCTAACTGGAAAGTGTTTTGCGCTGTGGGGGCTTGCTTTTAAACCGGGTACAGACGATATGCGAGAAGCACCTAGCCAGATATTAATGCAATCGCTTTGGCAAGCAGGAGCAACCATTCAAGCCTATGATCCACAGGCTATACAAGAAACACGCCGCATCTACGGTGAGCGCGCTGATCTCACCTTAACAGAAACCCACGAAGCAGCACTCGCCCATGCTGACGCGTTGATTATTTGCACCGAATGGAAGAATTTTCGTGCGCCGAACTTTGATTTGATAAAAAAGCAACTGACGCAGCCTGTCATTTTTGACGGACGAAACCTTTATGACCCGGTTAAATTAAAAAACCGAGGGTTTGCCTACTATGCTATCGGGCGAGGTGAATCAGTGAAACAATATTACGCATAATGGCTTGACAATTATTTAAGTCGTATCTCGCAGAAGTGCATCTTAATATGGATGCCAAAGATGGGATATAACGGCCTCCAGCAGTCTGCCCTGCTATTCTATAACCTGCTCTTTTACCGCATCAGTCACTTTAGATATGAGCGCAGGAGAAACATCAGCATCATACATTTCTATCGCCTGTCCTTGGCTGATATTTTTCATGGCCAAGATGCTCCGTCAGTTCAGCATTCAAGGCGGTTTCAACCGTAAGCTTTCTCAGGAAGCGAGAAAGTTGATTGAGATCATCAGGTGTCTTGAGATTTTTGGCTAACTCGGTAGCCAGCACCTGCAATTGTTTCTCGTTCGTAATTTAATCTATTTGAATGTCAAATTGAACATAACAAAATTACGCAATCACATAATCTGATGTACAGGCTCCACTGTTTTTAACTGGTGTAGAAATTCTGCTGTTGTCTATGATGTCTGTGGCGCTTGAGAAAGTTTAGTTAACATAGTAGATCAAGTAATACCTCCTTTAATATATACTGCAATCAGTGTCCCGGCACCTCACTACCGTCTGTTTTTAACTTAATGCTCAATTTTGGCTTGTTTTTGCATGCAAGCCGCAGCACTATTGCTGCGCGCGCTTGCAAAAATTAAAAGCTATCCACGATAGATACATTAAACTAAAACGCTTTTTCAAGGAAAATGTGCGCATGAAAAACCAGCAAGTGAAAATAAACTTACCTCAATGTGTTTTCGCCTTGTTGTTTATGCTGTTGTTGATTGCGGCCAGCTTTTGGATCGTGCAACCTTTTCTGATTGGATTTACTTGGGCTTGCATGGTCGTGATCGCGACTTGGCCCATGATGATAAAAATTCAAAGCTGGCTTTGGGACAAGCGCTTTCTGGCGGTGACAGCCATGACCGTTTTGTTACTTCTGCTTTTTATTATTCCCATTACATTACTCGTTAATAGTGTGATTGATAACAGCACAGTCATTATCTCTTGGGCAACAACGCATCGTTTGCATCCTCCGCAACTCGACTGGCTTAATGATATACCTGTTATTGGTGGGAAAATTTATGCAAGTTATTGCAAACTCATTGCTGGCGGAGGCGCTGCTTTCATGGCCAAAATTCAGCCCTATATTGGTCAAACAACCAGTTTTTTTGTTGCCCAAGCTGGTCATTTTGGTCGCTTAATGATCCATCTTAGCGTTATGTTGGTATTCAGTGTATTACTTTACTGGCGCGGTGAACAAGTGAGCCAGGCTGTGCGCCATTTTGCTTTCCGCATGGCCTCAACGCGTGGAGACGCTGCTGTACTTTTAGCTGGACAGGCGATTAGAGCCGTTGCTCTAGGCGTAGTTGTCACTGCGTTAGTTCAAGGTGTTTTAGGCGGGCTTGGGCTTTCCATCTGTGCTGTTCCTTATAGTACCTTATTCACTTTGATCATTTTTTTCGCCTGCCTAGTACAGTTAGGCCCGCTAGTCGTACTTATTCCCGCGACTACCTGGCTATATTGGCAAGGTGATCGAACTTGGGGAACCGTGCTACTTATATGGAGCGGCGTCGTTTGCACACTGGATAATATTTTGCGTCCTGTTCTTATACGTCTTGGTGCAGACCTGCCTATGGTCCTTATTTTCTGTGGTGTCATTGGCGGATTATTCGCATTCGGTATGATCGGATTATTCATTGGTCCAGTTGTTTTGGCGGTATCATTCCACCTGCTCAGTACTTGGATTCATGAAGTGCCCGCACCTAATAAGGATGTAGAAGCGGCTGCAGAACATTTAGATAAACCTGGAATCTAAGCCACAGGTGGTGCAATTATACACTGCTTCTTTATCTTCCGGCCATCAATGCCACTCACGGTTATTTAAAAGCAGCAAGCATTTAACAGATTACCATTGCTTTTCGTTTAATTATAAAGCTGCCATCGATTTGATAGCGGCGCCATCAAGAAATTTAATCTTTAGCTGATTTTACGGTGTAGTTCATATAAAAAAATAAAACTACGTAGGCTAGATATACAGAAAAACTTCTAGGTAAACAATATGTAGCATAATGAGAGCATTCTTAGAGACAATGAGCCTCTCCATTAATCACTATATGACAAAGCTTCGGTTTCAACTCTGGAGTTAGAACCATTATTTCCACAAAAGAAGAATTGCTGTGTACAGCCCTTGTCTATCTTCAAAATGGGCTTTTTTTTCATTTACTAACCAACCTTCATAAACGCATTGCTGTGCCTAATTTTTGCCTAACTTTTTATACTTACTAATATAGTTAATCACATTAAGTCAACAAAAAGTGACTAAAAAAATGGCTGACGTTATCATGGGGGCTTAACCTGTCGAGTTTCGAAATAGCTTTCTGTTTATATTGGCTTTGTTAAATAAATTGAACATTTGGGTGATAGTTTGCTCCGGTCATTTCAACATGAGGACCCTATGGCAACGCAGAAGTTTAAAATAACCCACTGGTCCACGTATAACAACGCTCTCAAGCAGCGCGGATCTCTGACCATATGACTGGATGCCTCGGCAATTGCTCCCTGGACCGCCTGGGCGGCGTGGTCGGTCAGACATGGCTATCACCTCTGTGGCAGTAGATAGCCCGACACATGAAATTATCTGTGCCGATTTATCGTTAAACGGTACGACTGATGCTCAGGCTATACCAGCTCTGATAAATACAATACCCGCTACTGTCATGATGCCCTGCTGAGAAAGAAGATAAGACCGCTGATTCTTCCAGTGGCTGAAACCACTGTGTTCCGGTTCAAAACACTCATGGGCGATCATCTAAGTCTGTGTGACTATGATGCGCAGGTAGGTGAGGCAATGGCGATGGTCAACGCGCTTAACAAAATGACACAGTTAGGAATCCCTAACAGTATCCGGATCGCATAACAATCAATCTACTTAGAGGGCCCGTAGTCACAAGTGCTGATTTATTCAATAAAGCTGGGTAGCTGTCAAAATTATACTGGCGGTGTATTTTAACTTAGCAGCAAATAATATGTTTAACTATAGTTAGTCGTCATCGATACGTATATATATTTAACAAATATCTTATTAGATAAGACAAAATTAATATGGCTTTATTTGCCCTAGTAAATTTTACCCTGCTTGCTAATCAGCTATCTTTTAAAGTGGGCTAGCAGAAAGCTAAACCGGGCAAACAGCAAACCACCACGCTGCCACCTACGCCTACTAAAGTGGCGTTGCTCTGACTATCTTTGATTTCCAAGTGATTTCGTGCAATTCAATGTTGTTTCAAAGTGAGAATGTAAGGAACACTTTTTTATGATCGAGTTATTATCTAGGCACTACGACCAAAATAACAGCACAGCTTGAGCAGGCTGTACTTTTAATAAAGTCACGAAGACGGTAGATAACAGTATTAATACAATAGTAAAAGTCATAAGAAACTATCGAAATAGAACTTCACATAAAAATTAATTAGTATTATTTTATATTAGTAAATTAAGTAACTGTTTTCATTTCCTTAATTTACCAAAAAATTGAGCTAGTTATTTTTAAGCGATGCCGACTCTACTCGATTTTTTAACTTTTGCCCTGGCTTGAAGGTAACTACCCGACGGGCAGTGATAGGAATATCTTCGCCAGTTTTTGGATTTCTACCAGGACGTTGATTTTTATTACGCAAATCGAAATTACCAAATCCAGATAATTTAACCTGTTCACCGCTTTCCAAAGCATGTCGCATTTCCTCAAAGAAGAGTTCAACAAGCTCTTTAGCATCTTTTTTACTTAGTTCTAGCTTTTCGAAAAGATATTCTGACATTTCAGCTTTAGTAAGCGCCATAGGTTCAATCTCTCAAGTTTGCCTGGAATCGCTCTTTGAGAACCACAATACATTTATTAACTGTAACGGTAATCTCATCTTCTTCCAGTGTGTGGTCAAGATCCTGCAAAGTAAGAGCGATAGCGAGGCTTTTATAGCCTACTTTAACACATTCGCCACGATATACATCAAACAGACTTACATCAATAAGTAGATTCCGACAAACTTCTTTGCAAGCAGACAAAATATCACCAACAGGTACACTGTTAGCAACTACAATAGCAATATCACGTCGGTTGGAAGGATAACGCGAAATAGGTTTTGCTTTAGGTAATAATTTTTTCGCTATCTTATCCCATAATAATTCAAAAACGATAGTGCGTCCGCTTAGATCTAATTTACTTTCTAGCTGTGGGTGAATTACACCGATTATACCAACCTGCTCACCATGCAAATAAATAGATGCACTTTGACGTGGGTGCAGTGCAGGAACAGATTGGGCACGGAATTGAAACGATTCAAGCATACCAGTTAACTCAAAAACAGATTCTAAATCGCCCTTTAAATCATAAAAATCTATAATACAGTCATCTGTATCCCAATACGTGTCATTACGGTTACCAGTAATACAACCCGCAATGATTAACTCTTGGCGAACTTTAAGTTCTGCATCACTATAGGGTACAAATCGTAAACCACATTCAAATAATCTTATACGACTCTGTTGTCGGTGCTCGTTATAACTTGCTGTTGTAAGTAATCCGGTAAGTAACGACAACCGCATAGCAGACATTTCGTTAGAGATAGGGTTAAGCAGTGTCAATGCTTCTTCATTATGGATCATTTTTTGCGATATTGGATCTACGAAACTATAACTTATTATCTCTTGGAAGCCCCTATCCACTAAAAGCGTTTTTACGCGATTAATTGTAATATCTTCTTCCTTAACATCTACGGCGAATTGTTCAACTTGTAGTGGAAGCATAGGAATGGAATCATACCCGTACAAACGAGCAACTTCCTCAACTAAATCCTCTTCAATAGCAAGGTCAAAACGCCACGCGGGTGGCACAACCTGCCATTGCTCTTCTGCTGTAACAACAACACAGCCTAGATGTTGCAAAATAGTGGTAATTTCATCTTGGATAAGAGTGACGCCAAGTAATCTTTTAAGTTTAGGATTGGTTAATGTGATCGTTGCTGGCTGCGGTAGTGACGTCAAATCGCTGTAATCCGAAACTGGCCCAGCTTCCCCACCACAAATATCCAGTAATAGTTCTGTTGCTCGTTCTAGTGCGCTATAGGAGAGCGTCGGATCGACACCACGCTCAAATCGATGTGCAGCCTCAGTGCGCAAACTATAACGGCGAGCCCGACCTGCAATCGCATGTGGATTGAACCATGCGGCCTCAAGCAAGATATCCCGCGTCTGGCTATTAACACCTGAAGACAGTCCACCAAAGATCCCCGCCAAAGCGAGCACTTTCTGCTGATCAGCAATCACCAACACATCTGGCATCAATTCGATTTCATTTTCATTAAGCAGTGTTAACTTTTCATTTTCCACTGCCATGCGCACAATCAGACCACCCGTCACTTTAGCACAATCAAAAACATGCAAAGGTTGGCCCATTTCAAGCAAGACATAATTGGTAACATCTACCACAGGATCTATCGATCTCATACCACAACGACGTAGCCGCTCTTTCATCCACAAAGGCGTTGCCGCGTTATTATTGATACCACAGATCTTTCTGATCAGGTAACGCGGCACCGCCCTAGGTACTTCTATTTTAACTGGAAATGTTGCTTCTATAGTTGGTTCAATAGAAGGAATAGGCTGTTGAACAACAGATAGACGATTCAGTGCTGCTACTTCGCGTGCTAAGCCTAACATGCTTAAACAATCGCCACGATTGGATGTGATACTGATTTCAAGCACGCTATCTTCTAATTGTAAATAGTCACGAATGCTACTGCCTACCGGCGCTTCAAGTGGTAATTCAATGATACCAGAAGTGTCGCTGCTAATACCTAATTCATCCCATGAACAGAGCATACCAGCCGAATGTTGCCCGCGCAGCAATGCTTCTGTAATCACTAACCCACTAGGGAGCAGAGCACCAACTTGAGCAACCGCAACTTTTAACGCTTGTCGACAGTTCGCCGCACCGCAAACAATAGTTAACCGCGTGCCCTTACCACAATCAACCTCAGTGATACGTAATTTATTTGCATTGGGATGAGGCCGACAAGAAATAATCTCGCCGACAACCACGCCTTGAAAAAGTGGCGAAACAGGCTCCACACGCTCGACTTCTAATCCCGCCATGGTGATTTGCTCGGTGAGCTGGCTGCTATCTAGCGCAGGATTAACCCACTCACGTAACCATAATTCACTGTATTTCATTGGGTAGCTTATTCTTTTTCTTTATTTAAACTGTTTTAAAAAACGCAAATCATTCTCAAAAAAAGCGCGCAAATCGTTCACGCCATAGCGTAACATGGTAAGCCGCTCTATACCCATACCAAAAGCGAAACCACTATAGCAATCGGCATCAACGCCAACATTGCTCAGTACATTTGGATGTACCATCCCACAGCCTAGCACTTCCAACCACTTGCTGTTTTCACCCATGATGTCAACTTCCGCAGAGGGCTCGGTAAAAGGAAAATAGGATGGACGAAAGCGAACAGAAACATTTTGTTCAAAAAAGTAACGCAGGAAGTCGTGTAGCACCCCTTTTAGATGCGTAAAATTCACTGCTTTATCAACAAGTAACCCCTCCATCTGATGAAACATCGGGGTGTGCGTTTGATCATAGTCGTTTCGGTAGACCCGACCAGAAGCAATGATACGGATTGGCAGAGGCTGTTTTTGCATAACGCGAATTTGAACACTTGAAGTTTGTGTACGCAACAGCCGTGTTTTATCAAACCAGAACGTGTCATGATCATCTCGAGCCGGATGCTGCTCAGAGATATTTAATGCATCAAAATTATGGTAACTATCTTCAATTTCTGGTCCAGTGGCAGTAACGAAGCCAAGTGCAGTAAAAAAAGTTTCAATGCGTTCAATTGTACGTGAGATAGGATGCAGGCCACCCAGTTGATTGCGTCGACCTGGTAGAGTGATATCCAGAGCCTCTTCTGCTAAACGTGCATCCAGCTCCACTTGCTCTAACTGGCGACGACGTACATTTAAATGCTGTTGAACCTGCTCTTTTGCTTGATTTATCTGCGCTCCTACGCTGGGGCGCTGAGCTGGAGATAAATCGCGTAACGTGCTCATCTGTAATGTAATTATACCTTTCTTCCCTAGGTATTCAACACGTACCGCATCAAGCGTCGCCGCATCTGACGCACTCTCGATAGCCCCGAGTGCGCGCGCAACTAACTCTGCAAGTTGTGACATAACATTTTTATCCTTCATGCCAATTCGACTGATTTAACTCTGTTGAATAGTGATAAATTACAAAGCCCCCAAACAGGAGGCTTACATTTAATGAATCATCACTTTCCAGTGTATCTGAACCTCGTGTCAGAACACAACTCTATGCGTATCAACATGCTACAACATAACTTGTTGAATTTTTTTCTAAAAAAAGCATTTCTTATGATTAGCAATACTCATCACATGGCTCAAGGCACCATCCTTGTTGGATGATATATACAATATCCAACAGGCGAATTAGCAACTAGGATAACAACGCACATAACGCTTGCTTCAAGCTAACGCCGCTTTCACTTTTTCAACGAGTGCAGTAAAAGCACCTTTGTCATGGACGGCGATATCCGCCAATATTTTTCTATCAATTTCAATAGATGCTTTTTTCAGTCCGTTAATAAAACGGCTGTAAGAGAGCCCATTCTCTCTTGCTGCGGCGTTAATACGCACGATCCATAGTTGACGGAATTGGCGCTTACGCTGGCGACGGTCGCGATAAGCATATTGACCTGCTTTAATTACTGCCTGAAAAGCAACACGGTAGACGCGTGAACGCGCACCATAATAACCTTTAGCTTGCTTTAAAATCTTCTTATGACGTTTACGGGCGATGACACCTCGTTTAACACGAGCCATGAATGCATTCCTGTTATATAAATTCTGATTAAATTAAATCACGAACACTAGATCGGCTTATCTCGGTCTAGCACACCAAAAGTGAGCGGATAATCCACATTTATACGTAAGGCACACAGGCGGATATGAGGCCACGGTCCCCTTTCGACACCATGCTCTTTGCACGTAAATGACGTTTACGTTTAGTTGATTTCTTAGTCAGAATATGACGCAGGTTTGCACGCTTGTGTTTGAAGCCACCTGACGCTGTTTTTTTAAAGCGTTTAGCAGCTCCGCGTACTGTTTTTATCTTTGGCATGTGTATATCTCACTTCGCATTGTTTATCAACGATCCTAGGAGGACAGCAAAACAGAACAACGTTGTGTTTCAACTATTACTTGTAACCTAGGCTTTCTTTTTCGGTACTAAAACCATGACCATTTGCCGACCCTCAATCCTGTTCGGAAAAGATTCGACCATTGCTAGCTCGCTTAAATCTTCTTTAATGCGATTTAGCATCTCAACGCCGATCTGCTGGTGCGCCATTTCGCGACCGCGGAAGCGAAGAGTGATTTTGGCTTTATCACCATCTTCAAGGAAGCGAATCAGGTTGCGTAGTTTTACCTGATAGTCGCCTTCATCGGTACCAGGCCGGAATTTTATCTCCTTGACCTGAATTACTTTCTGCCTTTTCTTTTGTTCCCGCAAACTCTTTGTTTTCTCGTATAGGAATTTGCCATAATCCATAATACGACAAACTGGCGGTTCAGCATTTGGGTTGATCTCTACCAAATCAACATCGACTTCTTCAGCCTTCGCCAGTGCTTCACGTAAGCTAACAATGCCGATTTGCTCACCGTCGATACCAGTGAGACGCACCTCGTTGACACGGATTTCATCGTTGATACGATTCGGGCGTGCCATTTGTATTCGTTTTCCGCCTTTAATATGCTACTCCTCAATCTGCTTTAAATGACGACCAACAATTTCTTGCTGCAACTTATCAACAAAACTGTCAATGGGCATAACACCAACGTCTTTACCCCGACGCGTACGCACAGACACTGAATTCGCAGTAATTTCATTCTCACCACAAATAAGCATATAAGGAACGCGACGTAACGTATGCTCGCGGATTTTAAAACCTATTTTCTCGTTTCTCAAGTCTGCTCTGGCGCGAATTCCAAAATCATTCAGTTTTTTTGTAATATTCTTTACATACTCCGCTTGTTTGTCAGTAATATTAAGTACGACAACCTGGACTGGAGCCAACCAAGTTGGAAAAAAGCCAGCATACTCTTCAGTCAAAATCCCAATAAAACGCTCAATAGAACCTAGGATTGCCCGGTGGATCATTACGGGTGTTTCTCTCTCATTATTTTCATTCACGAAAGTCGCATCTAAACGCTGAGGTAAAGAGAAATCAAGCTGCACCGTACCACATTGCCAAGCGCGGTTAAGACAATCATGTAGTGTGAATTCAATTTTTGGCCCATAAAATGCGCCTTCACCAGACTGGATCTCAAAGGCGATATTATTGTCGTTTAACGCCGCTGCCAGGTCATTTTCAGCACAATCCCATACTTCATCGCTACCTATACGTTTTTCTGGACAAGTAGATAATTTAACCACGATTTTGTCGAAACCGAACGTCGCATACATCTCATAAACGAGGCGGATACAGTTGGTAACTTCGCCAAATACCTGCGTTGATGAACAGAAAATATGTGCATCATCCTGAGTAAACCCGCGTAAACGCAGTAAACCATGCAGTGCACCGGAAGGTTCATTACGGTGACAACTACCGAATTCTGCCATCCGCAGGGGCAGATCGCGATAAGATTTCAGTCCCTGATTAAAAATTTGCACATGGCCAGGACAATTCATGGGTTTAATGCAGTAGTCATGATTTTCTGCTGCGGTAGTGAACATCGCTTCTTTGTAATTTTCCCAGTGTCCTGTTCGTTCCCACAGCACGCGGTCCATCATAAATGGCCCTTTCACCTCCTGGTAATCGTATTGTTTTAATTTACTGCGAACAAACGTCTCTAGTTCACGAAATAGTATCCACCCATCATTGTGCCAAAAAACTATACCAGGCGCTTCTTCTTGCATATGGTAGAGATCAAGCTGTTTAGCAATTTTTCGATGATCTCGTTTTGCGGCTTCTGCTAGACGTTGTAAATATTCAGTTAATTGTTTTTTATCGGCCCAAGCAGTACCATAAACCCGCTGTAACATTTTATTGTTACTATTACCTCGCCAATAAGCGCCCGCTACTTTTTGCAGTTTGAAGTGATGGCAGAAGCGCATATTAGGTACGTGTGGCCCACGACACATATCCATATACTCTTCATGAAAATAGAGTGCAGGTGAGTCATCGCGACGAATATTTTCATCTAGGATAGCCATTTTATATTTTTCATTGCGCGCAGAGAAAATAGCATAGGCCTCCTGCCAGCTCACCTTTTTCTTGATAACTGTGTAATTTTTTTTAGCTAGTTCAATCATGCGCTGTTCTAACATTAATAAATCGGCTTCGCTCAGCGGCGTATCTAGATCGACATCATAGTAAAAGCCATTATCAATAACTGGGCCAATCGCCATACGTGCTTCTGGCCAAAGCTGCTTTATTGCGTGCCCGAGTAAGTGTGCGCATGAATGACGGATGATTTCTAAACCCGCTGCATCTCTCGCCGTGATAATCGATACATTAGCATCCACATCAATGCGATCACTCGCGTCCACTAAAATACCATTGACACTGCCAGCAATGCACGCTTTCGCTAAACCAGCATCAATATCGTGTGCAATTTCCATAGTCGTTACTGCGTTGGCGTAACTACGTTGGCTTCCATCGGGGAGGGTGATAATCGGCACGTATATTCCTTAATCGCAGTGGTAACCAACACCAGAGGCTTAAAATGATAATAAATCAACTTGTTAAGCTAAGTGGGGCTAACTGTTAGGTTCATCCCCCGGCAGCGTGTTTTACGCAAAATGGCAATTTTGCTGCTTTTCTTCCCCTTAGACAGAAAAAAACATAACGTTTTTACACGGATCCTGATTTTCTTGCTTTTTCATCAAAAAAATCGCGTCTTTTCTAAAAAATCAATATTAAATGCTTAGTAAAAGGCCGATATTAAAATAAGGCAATAATGCAATTTACCTAATTAGCATGCATCGATACCATAATCATCTCTAGAATGGCTGAAAACGCAGTAAGGAATTATCCGAATAGGCAGCACACCATTCCTCAGGTCAATCACATTGTGTAGGTCAACATGACGGCACTTCGTGTGTCGGTATGTTTTCGCGCGAAAACTAGTGTTGTTTCGTTCCAAGTGACATTATAGGCCAGCTTGAGACCAAATTGCTCATTTATTGCCACTTGCAATCCCGTTTCTGAATCTACCATTGCGCCATCTTTAAAATCAGAGAGAATAGATACTGCCTGAATAAACCTCATGTTATCCATGAGTTGCCACTGGTAACTGGCTGCTGCGTAACCCATAACCCTCGTTTTATGCCCACCGCCACGATAATCATCGTAGCGTACGCTTGGACCAGCCTCAATGCGTAATGCATGTATTGGGCCACTTAAAATCTGATTACCATAACCTAGTGTCGCTACATTACGTGAGTTCAAGCCATTGTATCTATCAGTTAACCAACTTGCCTGACCAAACAGATAATCGTTGCTGGTAAGGTTACGACGAACACGACTGCCTAAATTATATATCTCCGACGAGCGCTTACTGGCAGACGTTTTATTTGCAGCGTTGCCCCATAAACTGTAGGCGACATCAGAATCGAACCAGGTCGCACTGCCCTGCCCAGTTAATGTAGAATTTTTCGTGTTGCCAGACTGTGCCTGATAACCTGCCGATGCACTCCCTTCAAAGGTTTTTTTCGCCATAGCGGGATCATCCATGGCCGTAAAAAGGCTACTATTCGCCAGCGCCGATTGCGATAGCGTTCCCATGCTGAGTAGCATAATAAAAGGTAGTTTATTCAATAATTTCATCAATAAATTCCGTCGCATGTGTGTAGTAGTAAGAGATAAATATCATCTAGCATCGCTGATGACATCTAACTCGTTTTAAATTAAAAAAGCCTTTATGATTCCTTAGGGGAAAAATCAATTGAGGAACAGGAAATAAATAACGCCTTGAATTCGTTTACTTTCTTTTAGGCTTTGTTGAATAAATCAGAATTTGTGACTACTTTACACTTTTATCGCACACAATAATAGATTACTTTTTAAAAAAAGTATGAAAAATTAATGATGAGCTTAATAAACCACTACGTCGATGTATTAATATACAACCACTTTTATAAGTGGTTAAACATCATAAAAAGAATTTAAATTACACCAAGAAGTTTAAATAGAAAATAGCCACCACTCGTCAAAATAATCGATAACAAATTTGGATATTTTTATATTTGAATCAAATAGTTGTAAACTAAATACTGCGTTTCCCACCGCCTGTTGTAAAATGCATTGTCCCTCAATGTAATCTTTAATTCGGCGCGTTTGTCGCTATATTCTCGCACCAGATGCATTAAGCGCTAATGCAATAAACATGAACAGATAGATTATCCAGAAAAAAATTTACTTTTAAAATCAATAAATTGTGAATTTTTTCAGAACCAGTTTAAAAATTGAGTGCTATGATGAATCACCTCTATCATAAGACGAATAAAATCATGTGCCACCGCCTGAATGCCTAGATGGTCATCCTGTTTTCTGCTCAAGGAGAAGTTTCAGCATAGATATGTAGGTCGAAATATATGCAGGAATAAAAATTATCCAACCCAACAGACGTTTGCCGATAGTAATCTTGATTGCTTGCCTATAATTCATTTTCTCTCCTTTCATGGCATTATTAGTGCGGTAACGACATAGAAACGTCAGTGGAGTGGACGTGCCTAATGGAGGATAGAGTAAATATCACAACATCGTCGTCTGGCGGCCGCAACGGGTTTACGCATTGATCAAGTCGTCCGTGCTTGGTTTTCCGCAAAACCTGAATTAAAAGAAAAGCCCAGTCGGGATCATTGAGCTGATCACTGAACGGGTGATAGCGTTGATTGAGCAATCAGGCTCGCAGCTTTCTGGTGTTGAAACTGCACTTAAATTGTTTCAACCACACGAGCTTACCATTGGCCTGCCTTCCGCTTTGCCTAGCGGAATGATGCATCGCGTGCTTGATATCTTCTCTGTAACGACCTATTTTAACCAGATTGTCTCAGCAGAGGCACCCTCCTACAGCAAGCGCCACCCGCAGCAAATCTACTTAAATTCTGCGGACGCGCTCGGCGTTGAACCTATAAATTGTGTCGCGTTAGAAGATTCTAACTTTGGAATGATAGCGACAAAAGCCGCCCGTATGCGTTCAATTGTGGTGCCAATCAAAAGTACAATTTAGTGATTTACGCTGGTCATTGGCTGACATGAAACTGGCATCGCTGGACGCAATTACCGCCAGAGATCTTGTCGGTTGATAAAATACTCAGGCAACCCAAATTAGCTTGCGTAAAGACGCTGTTTATAACGCGTCTACATCGCCTTTAGGGAGAGAGATCAACACACCTACCAAATTCACAGGGCACGAACCAGAGGATCTTGTTCCATTGCGGCAACGTTAAATCCTGCGCGTTGATAAAACGGATAGCTTCTATCACTAGGCCATACAAGCAAGCTTTATCGCGTGCGTATGCTGTAACAACGTGCAGCAATTGTGTCCCAACTCCCTGCCGTCGGTAGTTGGGCTTAACATAAACATTCGTCACATAGCCCCAACAACCCGCGATGTCGTAAGATGGGAATTCTTTTACCACTGATTTATTGCGGCAGAATCGAGCAGTATCTGCCCTTCATCCGCGTGCATTACCTCCTGACCAAGGTGTTTTTGCAACAATCATGTGATAATGCATGCATAAAAATCACCTCGTTTACGCCACTGAAATACGCTTTTTTTCAGATTAATCAGTAAAAAAGCTAAAATATGTCATTTTCAATGCAAATACACTATGATACTTATACCGTAAGCAACATCTACCTGACATAGCGTAAATTAACACGCATGGTCCCATTTAGGGGAAAAAAAGAGATGATAATCTACCTTATAACAACGCTTGCCATTTTTTTATTACTCCTACTGTGTTTTAGTTTCAATGCGTAAAAAGCGGTGGAGCTTGTCATGGCAAGTCATGATGGACCTTATGATTGGCGTTGTGTATGGTCTACTGTGTTACAACTCGTCTATGGGGCCGATACCCTCACCCTGATTGGCAAAATCACCCTCTAGTTCGATATCGTCGGCAATGGCTATGTTAAATTATTGCAAATGATGATTATGCCCCTCGTCTTTGTCTCCATACTTAGCGCCGTTTCGCGCATGTATAACGCTTCATCTTTATGATAAATCAGCTTTTATGCAATTAGTGTTCTACTGTTTACCACCGCGTTCGCTGGGCTCGTCGGTATCGCCGTTGTTTCACTGTTCCATTTAACGGCTGAAGGTCTGGTGCAAAGTGCACAAGAGTCACAACGGCTGCAAACAATTCAAACAGAATATGCCAGCAAACTTTCTACATTAACCACGCCAGTGTTAATTCTCTCATTTATTCCGACGAATCCATTCGCCGCGTTAACGGGTCTTGGTCCAACCTCCATTATTAGTGTGTTAATTTTTAATCTCTTTCTTGGCCTAGCGTCTTTACGGTTGATAAAAGAAGAGGGGATTAAAGGTGAACGGATCTTAGTCGGTATTGAAACACTTCAGTCGCTGATAATGCGTTTAGTACACCTCGTGATTCAGCTGACCCCATATGGTGTCATGGCACTGATGGCTAAAGTCGTTGCTTGCTCTGATCGACAAGGAATCACCAAGCTTATCCATTTCACAATCGCTTATTATCTGGGATTAGCTATCATGTTTGCCGTACATGCCTTGTAATTATCCATCAATGGCATTAACCCACTCAACCATTTTCGCAAAGCTTGGCCAGTGGATTACCTGCTCTTTTACCAGCCGCTCTAGTGCCGCCTCCATTCTGGTGAGTATTGATATGCAAACCACAAAATTGGGAATACCTCACGCTATCGCCGGCTTTGTTGCCTCTTTTGGGGCCACTCTCGATCAAAATGGGTGTGCCGGGCTCTACCCGGCGATGTTAGCGGTTATGGTTGCACCCACAGTGAGAATTGATCCGTTTCAGCTAGCGTGGATTATTACCTTAGTGTGCGGCGAGGTCACGTTCGCAGCACTTATCGTCTTACCTACTCTGGGGCTACCAACCACGTTAGTTGAGCTGCTAATCGATATGGGAAGCACGGCGCTAAATGTCAGCGGCTCAATTACGGCAGGATCCTTAACCAGCCGCTGGATGTGGATGACGGATAAAAAAATCTTGCGCGAAGGTGGCTAAAATGGCCTTAGTTGCATGCGAGAGTAAGCTCCACTTGCGCAGGCCCGAGGCAACGCAATGTGGCTATTTATTGTAGTTTGAATCAGTGTCATATTCGGTTCAGCTTTGAAAGCCATAATTCATTACTCGTCCAGCCTCATTATAACTAACAAAGTAGGTCTACAGTTGTCCATCGCGTTTGCCTAAAATAGATGTTTCACAGGTGCCACGGGCATACATCATGGTAATCGCGGTTCAGGGCATGCCAGCAATTTGATGAACCTGATCGATCGTCATCCCTTTTTTAACCTCTTTTACTACGGTTTTAGTAAAAAAACTTTCTACTTTATCATACACATTGCAACCCAATAGCAGCAAGAATGACATAGCGACACTGGTCACCCCGATTTTTATGATATTCATACAATACGCCTCATACTAATTGAATTATCTATAGAAATTTTGTATTAAGATGTAACTTCCAGCAAATAGAGCCGCATCAAAGGCTTAAATTCTGTGTTGAATCTCACTATTCGCGTGCCGTATCAATGGTATTTGATGTCTTTTTTCAGCTGACAATAACTACTAACATCATGGCAGAGGAGAAAACACTCGTGCAATTACAAAAAGAAATCATCCAAACACTCGGTGTAAAGCCAGTGATTGACTGCGAACAAGAGATTGTGGCCTGTATCCACTTTCTCAAAAATTATTTACTAGCACATCCGTTTATCCATACACTGGTATTAGGCATCAGTGGTGGGCAAGACTCCACGTTGACTGGTAAACTCTGTCAGCTCGCAATTGAGGCGCTGCGTCAGCGGCCAAACAATATGATTCCCTATCGCTTTATTGCGGTCCGCCTTCCCTACGGTATTCAAGTAGATGAGCAAGATTGTCAAGATGCAATCCAATTTATCGCCCCAGATTGTGTCCACACTGTGGATATCAAACCGGCAGTACAAGCCAGTGAACGCGCATTATTCGAAGCTGGCATTGAACTTTCTGATTACGCGCGTGGGAATGAAAAGGCCAGGGAGCGGATGAAAGTACAATACAGTATTGCCGCGATGAATAACGGTATTGTAGTAGGTACTGGTCATGCTGCTGAAGCAGTGGCGGGTTTTTTTACAAAATATGGCGACGGTGGCACTGATATCAACCCGATATCTCCCCTGAACAAAATGCAGGGCAAAATGTTGTTGAAAGCACTTGCGTGTCCAGCACATCTTTATCTAAAGAGTCCAACCGCAGATTTGGAAGATGAAAAGCCCGGGCTAGCAGACGAAACAGCGCTTGGCGTGACGTACGCAGATATCGACGCTTACCTGGAGGGTAAAACCATCGCCGCCAATGCTGCCAAGTGCATTGAAAACTGGTATAAAAAAACGGCCCATAAACGCCATCTTCCAGTAACCCGAACAGACAATCGTTGGCAATAAAAAACCTCACCATTGCAGTCAAAACAACGACAATGGTGCCTTTAACTTTAGGCATATATTCTTTTCTCTGTATGGTGTGCCAAGATTGTTAGCGCGATAATCGGCAAAAGGGGCGCATACGCTTTTTAGTTTAAGTAATGTAGATTGTACTTTGTCTCCAGAAATTGCATGCCTGGCAATGAGTGAACACGTCGAGAGAAGCATGTTTCAGTACGGTACACACGTTGTAAGCCTTCCTGCGTATCAGTGTACGTGGCATAAGTGCAGTAAAGTTTATGACGATATCACACTATTCTGCACGCGATGAGCTTAACGCTAAAGTTGACGAAAAACATTGCGTAGCGCAAAGCGCTCAGAGGTAATATAAGCCGTAAATTAGACGCAATTGCGCCTCATTACTTTTGAAAATGACCCTGTACAGGCTTCTGTGTAAGCACCAGTTCGACAGAAACAGTTGTCGCTTTTTAATCGCATGAAGGATAACACAGTTCAACGACTCAATAGCCTGAGTTGTATAAATCACTTTTCTTATCTCAGATGGATAAACAAAAAACGTATTCAAATGATCCTAATTGGATAACCCGCTACGGCTAATTTGTGGATAACGACTATCCCAGGTATCACTGAATTTCTCCAGCCCCTGCAATTGTTTCTCGTTCGTAATTTAACCTATTTGAATGTCAAATTGAACATAACAAAATTACGCAATTATACAATCTCATGTATAGGTTCTTGAAAAGAGCTTCTGTTTGCGTCAATAGCCGTTCATGACTTCCTCTAATATACTTCCCCCTCTTCAGCAAGAGATTTTGCCTCTAGCGTATCACCCAATACCAAGTAGACCACGATGGCGGGCAGAAACAACCCGCAAAACAGCAGAAAAATGGCAATAAGGCGCACGGCAATGACTGGGAGATTAACATAGTCAGTGATGCCAGCACAGACACCACGCAACATTCCTTGCGATGAAATGCGCTGTAGTTTTCGCCGTGAAAATTGATGCATATTATGTTCTCCATCCTCCGGGTTCATTATCAAGAATTGCCTCCGGTGCCGCAATGCGCTCTTGCATTACCTTTGTACCGAGTGATAACTGTTGAGCTTCTGGTCAGCGTCAGTTGCTGCTTTTTTTGCTACTGTAATGTAACCAGATCCACACAGGTGCAACTAAAACAGTAAAAAATGTGAGTGGAAGCGCTAACCATAAAGAACTTATTCAATCTCCTTTAAAACCCTACGATATTGGCCCAACTTACTGCTTATCCTGCGATATTTTCACCTTAATTGCCGCTAATTGCTGGCTGATTTCATCCTCTATTTTAAGCTCGTCCAGTGTTTGCCTGAGTGGTTTTACCTGAACCTGGCGATAGGTTTCCGCTTTAGCTTCCATTTCATCAATGCGACGCTCGACAGAATCAAATCTAGCAAGTGCTTTATTAATCTTATGCCGTGTCAATGTCTGCTGGGTATGTAGCGAAGAGGAGGCCGATTGATGATGCAGTGACATTGAACGCTGCTGCGCGCGCCAAATCCTTTTTTTCTTTGCGCAGAGCGAGTTCTACTCGCGCCTGCCATTCGACCTGCTGATGCGTCGCATAGTCAATCTGGAGCTTAAGCTGTTTTTTACCCACTAAGGCACGCGCTGAGGTTGAATGCACTTCTACCAACGTCTCTTCCATCTCTTGGATCATCAATCTGAGAAGTTTTTGTGGTTCTTTAGCACGTTCCAACAGTGCATTAACATTTTCGCTCATAATATGAGCAAAACGAGAAAAAAACCCATAATGTATTATTTTAATTTAATTGAAAATAGACTATTAAAATAACATCAAACATTAATAAGCAAATAGCATCCCAACCTAGCACATGCGCAAGTACGGCACGGCAAGTAGGGTTGCTATCGGTTATGACATACAAGCGAAAGCAGTGAGTTAAGTATAATAGAGGTCTGATGCTCAGTGGACCGAAACTCACTTTAAGGGATTTTGGTAATGAAATTGCAAAAAAGGATCCAAGAAGGATTTTTATGCGGCTATTACCAGTTGCCGTAGGGGTATTTTTTCCCTTTGATAAATTCTGGTGTTTCACCGTAGTAAACATATTCATTCGGGCGTTGTGTAATCCCTTACAGGTATCCTGTCTATACCCGGACAGGCATGGTGATTTTTACCGGCAGATTGTCGACCGATACACTATTCTGCAGCCAGATGAACACTTTTCCCTCTGGGGCCAGACCAAACAACAGCATGCCATACTAGCCCGTATTCCCGCATTGACCACTCTGCCGCCTTCCTATCAAAAGACAGAGGTTAACAGAGGGGTCCGGCGGTTATTTCATCTTTTTACCCATTACATAGTGTGCTCTACTGTGCGATCGTCACCAAGCATTTCTATGCCAAAAATTGTTTCTTCAATGGATTTGGCACTTTCGCCACGGTCTTTAAGAATTTGGCATTGCATTGGATTGATAACAACAAAGTCTGCTTTTTTACCCGGTGTAAAGCTAACCGATTTTATCCTGGAGTGAGAGAGTCGTGGCACCGCCTAGCGTGGCCAAATAAAGGTTTTCCATCGGCGTGATGCTATTAACCGCATTAGGATTGTCCGTGAAGGCTTTCCGCGTTTGGGGCACTTTATAAGCTTCATCCATCGTTTGTAGAATAGATAAACTTGTGCCTGCACTAATATCAGTTCCTAGACCAATCGTAATGTTATGTTCCCTGGCTTTGTCGAGATTAAACAACCCGCTTTCCAGGAAAAGATTGGATGTTGGGCAGAATCCAATATTAGCCCCTTTTTCAGAGAGAATCTTGTAATCCCGCTCATCAAGGTGGATGGAATGGGCGAATACGGATTTATGAGTAACCAGTCCGTTTTTATCATAAACGTCCAGGTAGCTTCTGTTATCCGGGAATAACTCTTTTACCCATTTAACCTCCTAATTATTTTTGGCAAGATGCGTGTGCAAGTACACATCAGGCAACTCTTTTAACAGTCGTTTAGCTACCTGTAACTCCTCTTTCGTAAAGGTAGGGGGAAAACGTGGGGTTACAGCATAATCTAGTCTCCCCTTATGCTGCCATTTTTCAATCAGAGCCTGACTCTCCTCAATTTAGGCAGACTACGACATATCCAGTAATTCAGCAGGAGTATTAATACGTTGCCAGTGATCATACGTATATTGCGCTTAAGGGTTTGTTCAAAAAATGCATCAACCGAAACGGGTGAACTCGTGGCAAAAACTCAAGCTGTAGTTGTCCCATTATTAATCAACTGATCTAAGAAAATCCCCGCTTCTTGTGACACGTACTTATGCTCTTTATATTTTATTTCTGTTGGAAAGGTGTAAGTATTAAGCTAGCCGATAAGTTGCTCGCCATACTTGCTCATCATAGGGATTTGGGGGTAATGAACGTGGGTATTAACAAATCCGGGGATGATAATTTTTCCCTGATAGTCAACGATATCATCGACTTTAATATCCTTTATAACGTTGTACTCTCCCGCCTTTTCAATCAGACTGTCTTTAATAAAAAATCGATTTAATAGATACATAAACCTCCTAGTCTTAGCGAAATCGACAATTTATAATATTTTGGACGATTGCAAAATCATTAGACAACAATTATAAAGGGGTGTTTGGCATCAATTACCGTGGCTGAGGTTAGACCAATAGAGATGTGACTTTTTCTATGGCGAAAATTACCCTGGACGATGTCGTGTCAATGACAAGGACGCCTGCTAGCAACATAAGCCAGGTTTTGTCTTGGTAGCGCGTCGCATCTTGAAACATCATTTAGGTCTGAATGTTATGTCACGTTTTTACAGTTGTAATTGCCGCCAACCGGACAATGTAGTGGATCACAAAATGAGGACAGGTGTATAGCCTGTTCCCACTGGGTTTTCATACTCGTATGGCGATAACTTCACCATGATGGTGATGAGGAGGCATCTGCCGGTAGCCATTCACTGCTTGACGTGAGCTTTTGTTCTACTGAGCGTTAAACCGCTAATACAGAAATAACCATGGCATAACAATAGATAAAGCGAGTTATATGGATGCAGTGTGTAGGGTGATATGAGATAGATTGAATGCGGTAATATGGAATTATAGACTCACCACCCCTGACTTCACAGGGCTAACAAGATTTGTATAGTGCCTGGGAGCGCAAATTTTGATTACATTGCGCTGCGGTAAACATACGACAGTAGCTCTTACCCGTTTGACTTTACAGAACGGGGAGAGGGAGTTTTATTCAGAGCATTTTCCGCAGATAACTTATTGAGTTAAATTAATTTAGAAATTGGCAACAATGCATGGCGGCCTAGGTGTGGCTCCCCTGACTGGACTCGAACCAGTGACATACGGATTAACAGTCCGCCGTTCTACCGACTGAACTACAGAGGAAGCGTAAGAACGGTAAGCATGTTACCCATGGGCGGCTGGGTTGTCAAAGTTTGTTTAAAATTTTTAATCGCTTTTCCTAATAGCATCGTTAATGACAAGACAGGCAATACAGTGGTCACGTATAGGATTTTACTGTTTACTAATTTAAATCTACCGAAGCGATTACCTCACGATTGTAATTCAATGATGTCCTATGTCGTATCGCTAAATGCGGAGAGAACAAATACCGAAGAAAAGGCAATGGGCATTTGGTAACCATCAACAGGTATCAGCGCCAATGGTAGAAAAGAACAAGTAATTGATAAAGTCAGCACAATATTTAGAGCCGACCTGCTATAAAATAACCTCTAACTAAGCGATGGGTATTTTTCTAGCTGCATTGCTACCAAGATACTCGTCGTTGCGCCATACTCCACGATTTCACCGCGATGCATAACGATAAGTTAATCACTGATGTGTTTGATTAAACCTAGATGCTGGGACGACACATAGATATAACTGATTCCATGCTTATCCTGTAAGTCGAGCAACATATTAATTAGTTGCGCGTGCGTAGAGATATCTTGTGAAGCCAGCGCTTCATCAGCAATAATGACGTTAGGCCGTAAAGTTAGCGCGCACGCTAATCCGACACGCGGCTTCTGCCCCGGTGCTAACATATGCGGATAGTAATTCGCATGATCTGGCCAAAGACTCACTTGATGTAGCGTACTGATCATTCTGTTGTGTCTCGTATGTTCGTCTAAGTCTGTATGTAGTCGCAGTGGTAACTCAAGAATTTCCCCCACGCGCTGGCGTGGATTGAGCGAAGTATCCGGATTTTGGAAAATTATACGAACACGGCGACTACGAAAACTGTAGTCGCCAAATTGCAGTGGGTGACCATGGATTAATATCTCTCCAGCAAGAGGGCATAATCATGCCAAAAAGCATTTTTGCCAAGGTAGATTTACCTGCTGCACCATTGTCACCAGTGATAGCTAAGGTCTGTTTTTTACGTAGCGTAAAGCTGATGTTGTTAACCACAGTAACACGTTGTCATGGTCAAAAAAAACCATGGTAATGGAACCAGCTCTTGCTTAGATTGCACACCTCTAACAAATTAGTAGTCACGTTTTCTCCTGCATATTTAGGGGAAAGTGGCAGGCAAAGCGATGCCGTTTATCGCCACGCAATAGCGTGGGTTTCAGTACACTTGCGTTGCGCATAGGGACAACATGCCCAAAATCGACATCCTATTGGCAAATCGTCGGATGGCGGAATGGGGGGATGGTGCCAGGCAGGGCATTCAACTTACTTTTTAGAGGCAATGGATTAAGCAAATTAGGTATCGCGCGTATCAACGCCTGTGTGTACAGGTGACGTGGCGCGTCGATCACTTCCTGGCTGCAGCCACACTCGACGATTTGCCCACAGTAAATGACATCAAGCCGATCAGTATAGTAGCTAATCGTATGTAAATCATGACTTATTAAGAGAATGGTCATGTGCTTATTCTGGTTCAAGCGACTGAGTAAACGAAATATCTGTTCTCTCGTTGCCGGCTCCATCGCATTAGTTAGCTCATCCGCAATTAATAAACGTGGCTGGTTAGAAAGTGCAATAGCTATATCACTTTTTGAGACTCACCTTCTGTTAATTGCCAAGGAAAATGACGCATAACGGTCTTGTGATTACGTATTCCGGCCCAATGCAATAACTCAATTGCACGTGCCTTACGCCAAAACCAGAGGCGGTGGTACACCAGGGACCTTTACAGGTCCAATACAAAATGGCTTGTTTCAGTTGTCGGCCAATACGCGCATCGGAATCAAGACAAGATTGGGGCTGCTGAAAGATCATCGATAAATTATGGCCGATGACTTTTCGTCGCTGATATTGGTTAAGTTGTAGCAGATCGATATTATTGAAACGCATGCAATCTGCGGTGACGATGCAATTATCTTCAATAACGCCGTATAGCGTTTTTGCTATCAAACTTTTTCCCGAGCCAGACTTACAGACTAATCCGCGTATCTCACCCTCAGAGAGTGTTAAAGTAACGCGATCAACCACTTTCATCATCCCATTAGGCGTGGCAAATTCAATACCCAACTCACGAATATTAAGGAGAGGCATTACTTCCCCTCCATAGAAAAAGCACGGCGAATACCATCGCCAAATGGGTTAACAATTAGGATATCAAGAAACAGTCTTAGTCCTGGTGCAATCAATGTCCAAGGGGTGACGTAGATTAAATGGATTGCCCCTCCCATCATACTTCCCTACTCGCAAAAAGATCGGATCTCCAGGATAAAAAAGCCCAATGTGGCAATGGTCAAGATGCTCATTGATAGCGTACTGGTCGTTTCTTTTATTAACAACGGAAGTCTATTCGGGATAGTTGCTTGCCATAGCAGTTCCGTGCTGTTCGTCCCATCAAGACGCACTGCCATAACATACTCCTTATTCAATTTCTGATGGCTTGCCTGTCTAAGCATGTGAATAGCATGTGCGGTAGGCTCGGCCCAAGGAGCGCGACGATCACGATAGAAAAAAGGGTTGAAGGAATTGAAAGTAGGGTATCCAGTAGATTACTAAACCATTCGGTGTGTTCCTCACACGATAGGCTGAATAAAAAACTGGCGAGAAAAGTGCAGATAACAATCGCTAGCGTTATCAGTAGGGAACACAACCAATAGTTGTGGTTGCGCCCTGCAATAGTCGGCTGAGTACATCTTGAACAAGATCATCGGTCCCTAGAAAAAAACAGACTTCACTATAATATGACCAAGAGGGGGCATCAATGGAAAATGAGGAAAATATTGGCCGTGTTCGTAGGTTGAGAGCAGGTGTCCGCAACAGGTTACAACAGTAGTCATGTAAAACCATATAATCCTGCCATCGCGAGCCTATCTCTGCGAAAGAAACGCTAGGCGGTTCGCCAGTTTGATATAAACACGTGTGTTGCATAGCCAAGCTTACCCTGCATACTAGCCTCGGCATTTGAGTAGATTAAACAGCAGGCTCGTCATATTTCGAACATATTGATTAGCATAATTAAGCTCCCTGATACCATAACGATGGCTGAGATAGTGTCAAAATCTCGCCAATATACCGCAGTAATAGGCCATTTCCCCGCCCCAGGCCAATTGAAAATAGGTTCGTAAGCGCCAAGATGGAAGAAAATTGTAAGCTAAAATAGGGCATAACCGGGGAAAAACGTTACGTAGTACATGGTGGCGATAGAGAATACTTCCACGTGATATTCCGTACATAGCAACAACTTTTATGTAGGTTTGGTATCACTCTGGTTGTATTTTCGTGCATAAGATGGATGATTTCTGCTGCGGGGATAACGGTCAAGGTGCAAACTGGCAGCACCATGTAATCAAGACGCTTGCGATCATTGACGCTCGTCGTTGGCATGGCATCTAACCATGCATCAATCAGAACAAACTCGGTAACTGTTTGAATATAAAGTAAGAGATTATGACGGCCCGAGAGAGGAAACCAGTGCAGGATGATAGAGAATAGCAGAGAAAATATGAATCCAGAGCAAACAACAGGCACCGACACGCCGAGCTGCACGATAGTATTAACATACTGTGAAAAACGTTTATTGTTAACTATCCCTGCAAGGATACCGACTGGTGCGCCAATCATCAGCGTTATAAATAAAGGTTATCGCGGTAAGTCCAAGCGTTGCGGGAAAGAACTGACAAATCTGCGGAGTAATCGGCTGGTGGGTTATCCGCGATGGACCATAATCTCCGGGTAGTAATGCCTGAAACCAATACCACCAATCAGTGAAGAGCAGTCTAATTATGACGTTGTCACGTGTGAAATAGTGCAGACTGAAACTGATTATTGAGAGTAAAAATAGCATCATGATTAATCTAACTCAGGGTTATCACATCAGATATTGACGCAAGAGTCCTGCCTATGCCGCCTAAAGCAAAATCTTGCGTACCCTTGCAAACACCATAAAAAGCCAGCTTTAATTTCAGTAATGCGCCGCGGAATATGTTTATTCAAACGCTTGATCAGATCAGAGACTACATCATCGGCAAAATTAATCCTAGTGGTAATCGTTGCATAACTTGATATTGATGACAGGTGATGCCCAATAATTTCGCTGCATCGGGCTGATAGTACCCTGTCTTCCATAGACTTATTTGCAGTAATTGGCGCTCAGTTTGTTGTTGCCATTGGCGTAAATTAAGTGGCAACGTGGGAAGCGTCGCAGCCGCAGACGCTAAAGTGACAGCATCACTCTTTGTAAAGGGATCAATGATAATTTTATCCACGTTCTTTTTTGCTATCAGCGTGCCGATAAACAGAATGTTCAACCACATTTTTTAGTTCGTGCACATTGCCCGGCCAGTGCCAACGCATTAAGGTCGATTCCGCTTTTTCACTGAACCCACTAAACAGAGGCAAGACAAGCCAAGCTCACAGCACATTTGTACCATAAAATGATTAACCAGTAATGGGATGTCTTGCTGACGTTGCCGTAAAGGAGGCAATTGGATTACATCGAATGCGAGGCGAGCAAGTAAATCTGCCCGAAATTGCCCGTTGGTAACCATGGTGGGCAAATTTTCGTGGGTAGCACAAATAAGACCTACATCCACTTGCATTAATTGGCTACCACCGACACGCTCAAGCTGTCCATACTCAATGACACGCGGTAATTTCTTTTGGATCAACATCGGTGCGTTGGCCAATTCATCAAGAAATAGGGTTCCTCCATCAGCACGCTCAAAGCGTCCATGGTAGCATCGTTGCACTCCAGTAAATGCCAACGCCTCATGACCAAAAAGCTCGGAATCAAGCAAATTCTTATTCAGAGCCGCGCAATTTAGGGAGACGAAAGCTTGTTGCTAACGCTGTGAAAGATAGTGTAATCGGTTAGCAATGAGCTCTTTACCTGTGCCGCGCTCACCAACGATGAGCACTGGCTTATTGAGCGGTGCAATTTTGGCAGTGTGCTCTAGTAAGGAAAGGAATTGATCTGATTCACCTAATAGCGATACTGTTTTTGCTGGCATAGTTAAATCCATTATTCAATTTGGTTAATTTGACGAAAAAATAGGCGCTATAGGTGTAAACCTGCTACCGCGTTCATTCTGCAAAAAATAAGCCATTTTTACCCGTGTAAAAGATAAACACACCTTTTCGTGCGCAGCAGACATGCTGTGAGCATAGACTGGTCGCACGTGGATAATGATAACCTGCTGTAGCACGCACTGAGGGATAAACCCCTCCGTGTGCTTTCTCTCTGGAGAGTTATTTAGTCGGAGAGGTAAAAGGCGAGGACACACATCACCTAAAATAGACTCGGTTAAAAAACGAGATTTAAGCTCTGGTGGCCAAATCTTACCGAAAAACAGCCGTCACTGAATTACCATGGAAGAACAGAAAAATCACCTGCAGGCCAGTTGTTAACATGCTAGTGGCTAACGACACCACGTTATCACTGTATTAACGTCCCCCCATGGCGCATTACAAATGCTAGCTAAACTGGGCGACAGATGCATGATGGCATGCGCTTAAAGTACGCTTGCGGATAGTGGTTGTAGAAATATCCGAATCCGCACCATCACTTAAGCACCGGCCATATTGTTGTAGATAGGCTTTCTCATTACCACATTATCTTTTGCTATGCTAGCCGGTGATCGCCTATAAATTTGCTAACAGACACTAAAAATAATTAATTATATCAATTAGTTGATTTAAACTTCCTAAAGCGAAAGTAAGGGGTGATGTGATAATCCAACGCTATCGTTCTTGAACAGCAATTTCGTCTAAAATGGTTTGGCCGCGCCAATAAAGCTCAGCAGCAACACGTGTGGCAAGCTGTCTAAATCGTGCCGTTAATTCACTGTTTGGATGATGGACAACTGTCGGTTCACCCGCATCCAGATCTTGTTGTAACGCTTTGTGCAAAGGGATCTGCGCCAAGAGTGGCACAAGGCATTTCTGCGCAAGTTGTGCTGCACCTCCCTGACCAAAAATGGCTTCCTGATGGCCACATTGTGGACAGCTATAGCTACTCATATTCTCTACAATGCCTAGCACCTTTACTGCAACTTTATCAAACATAGTGATCCCCTTACGGGCATCGATGAGCGCAATATCCTGCGGTGTTGTCACCACTAGCGCCGCCGTGACGGGAATGTTTTGTGCCAGTGTGAGTTGAATATCCCCCGTACCTGGTGGCATATCAACTATCAGGTAATCGGTTGGCGGCCATAATGTTTCATTCATTAATTGAAGTAACGCGTTACTTGCCATGGGTCCGCGCCAAATCATCGCACTCTCGCTGGGGGCCAAATAACCGATGGAATTTGACGTAATACCCCAAGCTTGAACGGGCGTGATATGTTTACCATCGGGCGAAGTGAAATGTATCTGCTGTGCGCCCAACATGTTAGGTATCGATGGCCCGTAGATGTCCGCATCCAGCAAGCTAACACGTCCTCCTTCAGCAGCAAGCGCTAACGCTAGATTCACCGCTACACTCGATTTTCCTACCCCACCTTTCCCTGAACTTACTGCTATAATATTTTTGACCTGTTTTATCGGTGGACGATCATTCGCGTGTTTCAAGGTGGCAATCCGCTGTTGTAGCCGCCACTCTATATTTTCAACACCGATTTTCTGAATAAGTTGATCACTGACTGTGCGTTGTAAATCTATAAAACCACTCTGCCAGGCAAAAGGCATAATAAGCTCAATATGTAATGTGCGATTCAGCAGCACGACATGATGTAAGGCTTTAATCTGGCCTAAGTCTTGTGACAAAGAGGGATGCTTAAACGCTGCCAACACATCAGTAACAAGGTGCTTTAGCGCATTGGCTGAAGGGGAATTATTGGAAGATGCACACATTTACGCGCCTCACTTGGGTTAAATTTACGGCCAGAATTTAATTAAGTATATGTGGTTTTAAGCCTATTTTGGTAACATCGCTAGGTGCGCCTCAGGTGAACCCTGTTTACACACTATCAATGAATAGATTACTATCCTACTCTCTCTGTTCGGCACATAAAAAAATAAACGGCAATGAAAAAAGAAATTTTAGTTACCTGTGCTTTGCCTTATGCAAACGGTGCTATTCATCTCGGGCACATGCTGGAACATATCCAAGCGGATATCTGGGTACGCTACCTGCGCCTTCGCGGCCACCAAGTCTATTTTATTTGCGCCGACGACGTGCACGGTACTCCGATCATGTTAAAGGCACAGCAGGCAGGGATCACACCGGAACAGATGATCGCGCAAGTAAATCAAGAACATCAACGCGATTTTCATAGCTTTAATATTAGTTACAATAACTACTACTCTACTCACAGTGAGGAGACGCACAATCTAGCCCTGCTCATCTACGCGCGCTTAAAAGCACGAGGGCTAATTAAAACTCGGGTAATACAGCAACTTTATGATAGTGAAAAAAGGATGTTTTTGCCGGACCGCTTTGTTAAGGGGGGGTGCCCAAAATGTGGTGCAGAAAATCAGTACGGTGATAACTGTGAAGTGTGTGGTTCAACTTATAATCCAACCGACTTAATCAATCCTAAATCAGTGTTGTCTAATACCTCACCACAATTACGTGAATCCGAACACTACTTTTTTGATCTGCCCGCATTTAGCGGGATGTTAACCGACTGGATCCGCGCTGGCACGTTACAACCTCAAGTTGCCAATAAAATGCAGGAGTGGCTTAACAGCGGCTTACAGCAGTGGGATATTTCTCGCGACGCGCCCTATTTTGGTTTTGCAATTCCCGATGCTCCCGGTAAATACTTTTATGTCTGGCTTGATGCACCCATTGGCTATATGGGCTCTTTTTTACATTTATGTCAACGTGAAGGCATTGACTTCGACACGTTTTGGCAACCCAATTCCACCACTGAATTACACCATTTTATCGGTAAAGACATTGTCTATTTTCATAGCCTGTTCTGGCCAGCCATGCTAGAAGGAAGTCAATTTCGCAAGCCAAACAGTATCTTTGTGCATGGCCACGTGACGGTGAATGGCCAAAAGATGTCTAAATCGCGCGGCACCTTTATTCAAGCCAATACCTGGTTACGCCATCTTGATGCAGACAGCTTGCGCTACTATTATGCTGGTAAGCTGGCGGCGCGCATTGATGATATCGATCTCAATCTGCAGGATTTTGTGCAGCGCGTCAATAGCGATATCGTCAATAAAGTGGTTAATCTGGCGGCGCGCAGTGCTGGATTTATCAATAAGCGATTTAACCATCAACTCGCCTCCACATTGCCAGATCCTGCGCTTTATCAAAATTTTGTTACCGCCACACAGCGCATTGAAGCCGCTTATGAACAGCGAGAGTTTAGCCGTGCAATGCGTGAAATCACCTTAATGGCGGATAATGCAAATCGCTATATCGATGAGCAAGCCCCATGGATCGTCGCAAAGCAACCCGCAAGTGACACCCAGTTGCAAGCAATTTGTACGCAAGGGATCAATTTTTTTCGTCTATTGATAACTTGGCTAAAACCCGTGTTACCCGAATTAACCTTACGGGCAGAGGCTTTCCTTGATACACCGCTTCTTTGGCACGACATGGATAAACCCTTATTAGATTGCCCAATCCAGCCATTTAAAGCGCTTTACAAACGCATTGAGCTTGCGCAAATTACCGCTTTGCTCGCAGACTCTCCTGAAGCAGCGCCAGAAAAAACAGCAGTAGCGCCTGCGTCAACCGTTGCCGATGCCATTTCTATCGAAGATCTGGCTAAAGTCGACCTGCGTGTTGCACGCATTACCCATGCAGAGATCGTCGAAGATTCAGATAACTTATTAAAATTACAAGTTGATCTAGGCAATGAAAAACGGCAAATTTTTTCTGCTATTCGCGCTGCTTATCCCGATCCTACCGTGTTACAAGGCAAACATACTGTCGTGGTGGCTAACCTAGCACCACGCAAAATGCGCTTTGGCATTTCTCAAGGCATGATCTTGTCAGCGGGGACAGGCGGAGAGGATCTTTTTATCTTAACTACTAATACAAGAGCTAAACCCGGAACACAAATAGGTTAAAACCTTAATGCAGAGCAGCGGAGAAAGTGATATAAATTAAGGAAAACTTATAAAATGATTTAGATCGAATTTTAGAGATGCCGCTGTTGCTGCACGTGGTAAGTGACGACTCAGTGATGGAAAACTTAATCGCTTCTACATTTTTCTGTTTTAAAGAGTTTGTGCTATGTCTACGCTTTTAGTTATTAGCCTTTCTATAGCTTATTTAGGCGCATTTGCCATCATCTATTTCTGTTTACTCGCAGGCACGACTGCCACCTATGTGCTGCCCTTCATTATGCCAGGTAGCGTCATGGGCTTATTCATTCTATTTATCTTACTCACCACTGGTTTAGTGCAAGTTCACTTGGTAAGACCAGATTATACGTTACTCGCTAGAAATTTACCGACACTTTTTGTCCCGGTAAGTGTAGGTGTTATTGGCCATCTGGACCTTATTGTGGCGCAATTTGGCCCGATTATTGTTTCCTGTATGGTCAGCACACTTTTGGTGATTAGTGTTGTGGGCTACATCGCTCACTTGGTGCTGCGTCGGCAGGTAAATGATGAGTGATATTCTTTGGTCACTACCACTTTCCATCGTGGTTTTTTTCTGGCACGTAAGCTAGCGCTTAAATTGAACACTCCATTGTTAAATCCACTGGTTATCTCTATTGTGGTCATCATTGCTATTCTTTTTTCACGTAACTACCCTACTCGCGCTACTTTTCAGGCTCGTGTATACTTCACTATTTATTACAGCTAGCCATTGTGGTATTTGCTCTTCCCTTGTATGAGCAGCTTAAGCAGATCCGGCTTTATTGGAAAGCCATTCTCAGTGTTTGTTTACTTGGATCATTTTGTGGGATCATGACAGGCAGCCTGATTGCAATTTTGCTGGGGGCGACACCAATAATCACCGCAACAATACTAGCTAAATCGGCAACAACACCTATCTCAATCGCAATTTCTGGCGCATTAGGTGGGGTATCCCCCGCCATTAGCGCTATCTGTGTATTATTAGCGGGGATACTCGGCGCTTTGGTAGGTCATCCACTCTTAGATTTATTGCGCGTGACCAACCCGGTGGCTCGGGGGCTCGCCATCGGCTCCGCCTCCCACTCTCTGGGGACAGCAAAGTGCGCAGAGAATAGCCCAGCCGCGTTTAGTGCATTGGCTCTAGTGCTATGTGCCATTATCACCTCGCTTATTGGACCTTTTTTGTTCCATCTACTTTCACTGCTTTATTAAGTGAGTCTATTGATCAAGCATATGAACCAACCTGAGAACAACATCGAAATTTGCGCATACTTGCTTTTGTAGCAGCCAACTACGCCAAGTCGTAATGCAGGCATCAGCTTAAAAACGTTACGATCACGGTCGTCACGTGTCTGAGTGTGCATCGTCGCCTTATTACGTTTTCGTCCGCGCTTATTGTGCCAAGATTGTATGTTATCCTACGACGATTTCAGCACGACTAGATAATAGGATCATATGCTGGTATTAGATGCGGGTACTCTCACGTTATTTGGATTGAAAATCGGTATCAAGTCATTTACCTTGCCCTGGACAACATCACCTGATTAATTTATTTATAACACATTACTTTCTTCTCTATTAGCTTGCACTTGCGGCTGCTCTTCGGTAGCCTTACCAAGGCGGGGGCTGTGTATAGATGAATAAAATAGTAAAACGTATTGCTTTAGGGACAATGTTCGCTGTGCTTTTGATGGGCATATTAGCGTTAGTGCTAGATCGCTGGATTAGCAGGCAAACAGCACCCTACGTCTACAATAATCTTGCCTTACTACCAGCACGGCGCGTGGGAGTTGTGCTTGGAACTGCAAAATTTATTCGTACTGGTGTGGTCAATCACTACTATCAATATCGTATTCAAGGCGCACTAAACGCTTACGGCTGCGGCAAGGTTAGCTATTTATTGCTTAGCGGTGACAATAAAAATTTGAACTATAACGAACCAATAACGATGCGGCGTGATTTGATCAAACTGGGGGTCAAACCCCAAGACATCGTCTTAGACTACGCGGGTTTTCGCACACTTGATTCCATTGTACGCACCAAAAAAGTATTTGATACTAATGATTTTATCATTATTTCTCAGCGTTTTCATTGTGAACGTGCTTTGTTCATCGCCCTCCACACGCAAACACAGGCGATTTGCTATGCAGTGCCATCACCTAAAGATATGCTCTCCATCCGTCTACGTGAAATCGCCGCGCGGATGGGCGTTTTAATCGATCTATTTATTCGTAAACGCCAGTCCTATTTTCTTGGCCCAGTTGTGCCCATTCCGACAAAATCAATAAGTAAATCAGACCAGGCTGAACAGCATGGGATTGACTCTGAAACCCGCTAAATGATTAACACAAACTACGCTGTTCACCGATTAACCAGGCATAACTCAACTGGATATAAAGACGAATCAACACGGCATTAAAGTCAAATCTGCGAAATCCCCCCCCCTCTTTTCCACACAATATAGTAGCATTCTGTTCCAGAAACAGTGGGTTTTTCATCTATAAACTTACAGCATATGCTAAAGTGCTAACCAGTTCTAGATAGCAAAACGTGTGTCAATCCAACATCGGCTCGTCGGGGGATATCATCCTATTGAATACAGGCGCAAATTGCTGTTTGTAATCCCGTAACCACAGTCGTATAGAGCAACTCAAGTTTATCTAGCGTTTGTTAACGCCGTCAAACCAGATTCGTTCGCATTAACCATGGGTGCTCCTTATGCGGGTTTATGTGCTATTTATCGCTGGGTAACGTCGAACAAGAGCGTCATCTTTTTCTCGACGTCGTTCATGCCACGGAGATTCAGTAAGTCGTTCTCTGTTAACATCAAGCGACACCTTCGCGGTAGTACGTCGCGTTTCTACTCTCTATCCTATGGCAAGGTAAGTGCCACACTACGCATCACCGTCAATCTTGGGGTCGGTTTAGCCATACAGGTCATATTAGCAGTACGATCACCCAACCTGCCGTATTACGTCACTATCTGAGCGAACAGTGCGCGCGCATTGAACAAGATTATGCTGTATCACCCTTGAAGTAAGATCTTCAGAACAATGTATCCCTTGGCCATTAGTGGTAGATAGTTTAAATCTAAAGATTGATCCCTGGAAAGCGAGAATACTGTTATATTTCAATGTGTTACGAAAAAACTTCTCTCTCGCACGGTTACAATATTACACTGGAACGTCCGCCGCACATTTTCAACCCTACATCTTATTTACGAATTATTCGCGTTATGTTAATGAATTCGTGCATTGGAGTAGCGCGCAATTTCGTGATAAAAAGACTATTTACAATAAACTGATTGGGCCTAGCGATGCTAGCACCACGGCAAAAACCCACCCTAATGAACTGCTGGCGGCCGTTATATTCCATTGTCTATCTTGATTGTATTGTCGTTAGCGTGCGTCATGATGGCCATGTTATCAACAAATCCGTTTTCCTTGTTTCATGGAAGGATGACAAGGCGGTAACCGGTGATTTGAAAGCTGTGTACTAGGCGGCAACGGAGGAGGCTGCGTTTGCAGGGGCTGGAGAAATTCAGTGATACCTGGGATAGTCGTTATCCACAAATTAGCCGTAGCGGGTTATCCAATTAGGATCATTTGAATACGTTTTTTGTTTATCCATCTGAGATAAGAAAAGTGATTTATACAACTCAGGCTATTGAGTCGTTGAACTGTGTTATCCTTCATGCGATTAAAAAGCGACAACTGTTTCTGTCGAACTGGTGCTTAATACAAAACAGGAGGTAGCTTTAATGATTCATACTAACGGTCCCATCATTAAACACAAAGCGTGCCTGCTGAATCTAGGCAAAGAACGCGGTAACGTATCAAAAGCCTGTAACATTATCAGCATCTGGGTGAAGCACCGTGCTGATGAGGCGACTGAAGGCACTTGAAGAAAAAGTAGCCAGAGAGGGTATTTTACTTACGGATGCTATCTACGCGCGCTTCCATAAAACTATTTTGCAGGAATTTTATCAGCTCATGTTCCGCAAGAAGTTATATGGAGGTCGGCAAAACCTACACACGGATCTGGACAACTGTTGTGGTATTACAATAATGAACGAACTCATCAGGGAAAAATGTGCTGCGGGCGGACGCGAATGGCAACGTTACTTGATGGTAAACGGGGCTGGACAAAAAAAATCTGAACTAGATGTCATCTCACAAACACTTGTATAAATCACTTTTCTTATCTCAGATGGATAAACAAAAAACGTATTCAAATGATCCTAATTGGATAACCCGCTACGGCTAATTTGTGGATAACGACTATCCCAGGTATCACTGAATTTCTCCAGCCCCTGCAAACGCAGCCTCCTCCGTTGCCGCCTAGTACACAGCTTTCAAATCACCGGTTACCGCCTTGTCATCCTTCCATGAAACAAGGAAAACGGATTTGTTGATAACATGGCCATCATGACGCACGCTAACGACAATACAATCAAGATAGACAATGGAATATAACGGCCGCCAGCAGTCTGCCCTGCCATTCTATAACCTGCTCTTTTACCGCATCAGTCACTTTAGATATGAGCGTAGAAGAAACTTGCGATTTTTGGCTAACTCGGTAGACAGCACCTGCAATTGTTTCTCGTTCGTAATTTAACCTATTTGAATGTCAAATTGAACATAACAAAATTACACAATCTAATCTATAGGCTCGTGATAGGTAGGGACGCCACTTACGATGCAAGCGTGTTTCACTGCCGATTTTTTCCCTAAGATCCCCGCAGATATATGGCAAGTCATCACGCATTTTTTGCAAAACACAACGATCACTTACAGAAAGTATTTGTCCCTCAATCAGCTTGGCATCAAATTTGTTTCTCCCGAACGTATTGATCTCATCTTTGCTAAAGATAAGAAGGATCCCGCAATTAAAAGTTGTGTAACGATGTGTCACGGGGTGACAACCATCTGTTTTGATTATGCCGTAGAGCACCAAAACCTGCTTAAGGCGTATGTCTAATGCATTGCTATCGTGCTTGATAGCGTCACGGTAGCGCAATGGTATAGAAAAATTATTTTGTAGCAAGCTGCCACTTTCCCTCTCGCCAATATAGACGCCAACCGGTGGGTTTCCCGGCTTGTTCAGAAAGAATGTATTGCTGTTTGGTTTTACGACTGTAGCGGATCTCGGTCTTATTACCCTCGGGATCGGTAGCAGGTGCTAAAGTGAGATAGTGAAATTTTTCCGGTAACTGTTGTGCGAAGCGTTGTAACTCTTCAACCAGCAGTGCTCTGGTCTCTCGTGATTTCGGGAAGGTATTCGCCGCAAGAAATAGACCAGATGCCCCATCGCGTAAGACGAAGTAAGCATCAGATTTGGCACATTTTAATTCCGGTAGAGGGATTGGATCCTCTTTAGGCGGTGCGATTTCACCACTACGCAAAATTTTACGCGTATTGTTGCACTCCGGATTAGTGCAAGCCATATATTTACCAAAGCGTCCCATCTTCAGATGCATTTCCGCATCACACTTTTCACACGCAACAATTGGGCCATCATAGCCTTTGATACGAAATTCGCCTTGCTCAATGGCATAACCGTCACAAGCAGGATTGTTACCGCAAACATGTAACTTAGTCTGTTCATTAATCAAATAGCTATCCATCGCCGTACGACACTTTTGACAACGGCGTTTCGCGCGTAGTGCGTTTGTTTCAGCATCCTCCTCCAGTACATTTAATACTTCATGTTCCGGGATGAGATTAATCGTCTGTTTACAACGCTCCTTAAGTGGAAGCGCGTAACCTGAACAACCAAGAAAAACGCCAGTACTGGCGGTACGTATACCCATTTCACGCTGGCAATTTGGACATTTTATTGATGTCAGTACGACTTGATTAGGACGCATACCGCCCTCTTCTGCCGGTTTTTCCGCCAAAGCAAGCTGGTGTGTGAAATCGTTAAAAAAGTGGTCCAGTACCTGCTTCCACTCCGTTTGATTGGTTGCAATTTGGTCTAACGAATCTTCCATATGCGCGGTAAAATCATAATTCATTAAATCACGAAAATTTTCTTCTAAACGAAGATTGACAATCTCGCCCATTTTTTCCGCATAAAAACGTCGATTATCCAACCTGACATAACCGCGTTCTTGAATTGTAGAAATTATCGATGCATAGGTTGAAGGACGGCCAATAGCCCGCTTTTCTAGCTCACGCACTAACGTTGCTTCACTAAAGCGGGCCGCGGGTTTAGTGAAATGTTGTGCTGGAATAAGCTGATGCAGCGTTAACACGGCACCCTTTTTCACCGCTGGCAACAGCAAATCTTCCCCTTTTTTACGCTGTGGTGGCATCACTTTGGTCCAGCCATCAAAGCGCAGTGTGCGACCTTTAGCGTGTAGTTTAAAGCCTGCTGCTTCTGCGGTTAAAGTCGTCGAATCGTAATTGGCAGAGGTCATTTGACAAGCGACAAATTGGCGCCAGACCAATTGGTAGAGTTTTTGTGCATCACTGTCCATACCGTCAAGCTGCTCACTGAGGATATCCACGTTGGAGGGACGTATCGCTTCATGCGCCTCTTGCGATTTTTTTTTACTGGCATAATGCTTGGCTGTATCTGGAAGATAGCGGGTGCCAAACATCTGATTGATGTAATTGCGCACACTCTCCACCGCCTCTTGGCTGAGATTCGTTGAGTCTGTACGCATATAAGTAATGTAGCCAAATTCATACAGTTTTTGCGCAATCATCATGGTTTTTTTAACACTAAAACCAAGACGTGTACTGGCTGCTTGCTGTAGCGTAGAGGTGATAAAAGGTGCACCCGGTTTACTGCTGGTGGGTTTGTCCTCTCTATTAATAACAGAAAAAGTGGCATGTATAAGTTGCACTACCGCTTCATCAGTCTGCTGCTTATTCGCGGGACGAAATGCCTCATCAGCATGTTGCACCACTTGCATCGTTAGCAATTCGCCGCCAGGTGTATGCAATTTTGCCTCAATTTGCCAGTACTCTTCTGGTACAAATTCTTTTATTTCCTGCTCACGTTCAACGATCAGCCGCACTGCTACTGATTGTACGCGACCCGCCGACAACCCTCTGGCGATTTTCTTCCACAATAATGGGGATACCATATATCCGACGACACGATCCAAAAAACGCCGTGCTTGCTGGGCATTGACGCGATCAATATTGATCTCGCCAGGATCGTCGAAAGCACGGCGGATGGCGTTGCGGGTGATTTCATTAAAGACTACCCGACTAAAACGGGAGCTTTCCCCACCAATGGTTTCGCGCAGGTGCCAAGCGATGGCTTCTCCTTCACGGTCACGGTCGGTAGCTAGAAAGATGTGTCCTGCTTTTTCTGCCAACGTTTTTAGCTCAGCAACCACTTTCTCTTTACCAGGTAAAACTTGATAATTGGCTGTCCATCCGTGCCAAGGATCAATGCCCATTCGGTCAACTAAGGCTTGTTTTTCATCTTTTTTCTTCTTTTTTGCCTTCGTCGCATTGGTATCATGCTTGGTTGCTGCGCGGCCTTTAGGAAGATCACGAATATGGCCAACGCTGGATTTCACCACGAAACGGTTGCTAAGATATTTGCTAATTGTTTTGGCCTTAGCCGGAGACTCAACTATTACCAGCGCTTTACCCATACCACCTCTACCTAAAAAGTAATGCTAAAGCATGCCTATTTACGGATCCTCTAGACTTTCGATGCCCATTTTTTACGTTTTATTTATCCAATAGCTTAATAAAGGCGCAGTTTTGCCAAGCAACCTACTGTATTGAGGAAAAGAATACTACGTTGCATCACCTTGTCGTTCAAATCAACTTTCCCTAAGTCTCCATTTTTCCAACCAACGGATAATGTATCTGATCACCTTCAATACGTAACTGTATTATATTGATGTAAATATTAACTTAGACTATCATTTAAGCATAAATAATTACACTGGACCAATAATGTCCTCTTTATTACCAAGCATAATGACAACGCAACTTACTATAACCGCTTTGTAGAACAGTAAGCGCCATACGATTAACGTGATACGCAACACACACGTTAAACTCAGTGCCGTTACATGCTGCATACGCATGAGTAGAATTACAGAATATCATTGGCACACCTAACCCCTATTGTTTCACCAAGGCTGTTTGCTACGCTGCCACCCGCGCAATATAGCCTGTTCTAATTTCTTGAGGCACTATACGATAGTCTATCGAATGTCTTTTTAGGTACAACAGCGGACACCAATAACATTCAATGTCGTCATTTTTTTAATAAAAAGCACATCGCTGGTGCTAATTTCATCAATGAGTTTTTTCTCCTCTGCTTGCTGTCCATACCATTGCTCGCCAGTAGCACTCTGTTCAATATCTGAGGCAGGCCGCATTTGATGAACAAAGCGTTTGAATAACTGGTGCACTTGATTCAATTCATCACAAAATTTCTCTCTCCCTTGCTGACTATTTTCGCCAAAAAGGGTTAGTGTCCGTTTATAGGCACCTGCAGTATGTAGCTCTACGTCGACATCATGACGCTTGAGCAGCCGGTTAAAATTGGGCAATTGTGCCACCACTCCAAATTGAACCAACAATAGCGAAGGGCGCAGCGATAATGCGATGTTGCAACGCAGGCCATCATATAGCCGCCACCTTATCAAGGGTAGCGGTTAACTTTAAGCCACTTTCCCGTAACCGCAACAGTTGTGCTGCTGCAAGGCCATAACCATGCACAACACCGCCGCCACTCTCAATTCTAACAAGCACTTCATCGCCCGATTTTGCTACCGCTAAGATCGCTTTGACCTCCTCTCACAGCGAAACCACTTCATTGGCGGAAATACCTCCTTTAAAGTCAATTAAATATAAATTTTGCGCCTCACTCTCATTAGATTATTGCTTTTCACCGTGTTTCTCCTGTTTTCGTTTGAAACGTAGCGCTTTTTTTAGTTTATTTGCGAGTGGCTTTTTATCTTGTGCCTTAATTAATTCCTCATTAAAATGGGCTTGCATTTGGCGATAGCGATGACTGAGTGACGTGATATGTAATTAACCCGATTTGTGTCTTCGTTGGGTTGCACCGACAGTCATCATTAGAATAAACGTAATAGCGACAACAACAGTCATCGCTCTGAGCAAAAAAAAAGACTATAAGAGAACAAAAACGACATTCGCGATCCTCATTAACATTAGCAAACTGGTATTAAGTGTAATAGCATATTTATTGTTTAGAGTTTGAATAAACTTCATATCTCTTTTATGCATACTCAAGCTTAAAATTAAATATTATCGTTACAGTTATTTTATACTTAGTTAATTGCCATGAACTACCAACCTGATCATTCACTACTTAGCGGTAAAACAATTCTCATAACGGGTGCTACCGACGGCATTGGATTTGCAGCTGCGACGACTTACGCTCGCTATGGCGCCAGCATTATCGTCAGTGGACGAAATCAGGATAAGTTACAACGTGCAGTCGCAAGCATCAATGCGCAAGCAGTTAAATCTGCGCGCGCCTACCTACTAGATCTCGCCGTTTCAACCCCCGAAAATTGTCAGCAATTTGCTCAGCAACTGACGCAGGAAGTAACACAGCTTGATGGTGTTTTGCTCAATGCCAGTGTGCTCGGCGAGATTGTCCCATTAGCACAACTCAATCCAACAACTTGGCAACATGTTATGCAGGTAAATCTGCATGCGACCTTCTATTTAATCCAAGCGTTGCTACCTCTTTTATTAAAAGCGCCGCTTGCATCATTAGTCCTGACTTCGTCAAGTGTTGGTCGTAAAGGACGTGCCGGCTGGGGAGCTTACACCGTTTCTAAATTTGCTACTGAAGGCTTGATGCAGGTGTTAGCTGCGGAGTATCAGCAACATAATCTACGCGTAAACTGTATTAACCCTGGCGCAACTCGCACGAAAATGCGCGCTAGCGCATTCCCACACGAAGATGCGAAGCAATTAAAATCGCCAGCCGAGATAATGCCGCTCTATCTCTATTTGATGAGCGATGAAAGCCGTGCGGAAAATGGGGTGAGTTTTGCTGCACAAGCTAAATTTAAGCACTGATCATAACGTCACTTAGTGACTTAACACATTTCCTTTCAACATGCTATTTACCTGTTAGCTGCATAAGTTTGCAGATGATACATACCGAACTATTTTTTCTTTGTCACTTTATTATCGAAGTTAATTTATCGCTTTATTAATTATCACAGAGCAATAATTACACTTGCTCATTGAGCAACGTGCAATAAGAGAGTAGTGCATGAAATTATTTGTAAGCGTGGCGCGTGACATGCTTTATCGGTATGTTAAATTAGTAAGTTAAAAGGTGATACGCACCTGCCGGTGCAGGTAGGATAGCAAGCTAGGATCAATCATTGCCGATCTCTGCTTAATGCAATAATTTTACTCAGAGAGGTGGCGTAAATCAGTTCTTTTCAATTAAAAACCTAAAATTAGCGCATCCTTTATACTCTTATTGTTATGTAACAGTTGCCTTTTAAAATTAATTTACGCAATAGAATTTTTATAAAAAATATTATTTACAAGCATTCATTAGCAGCAACCACGGTGAATGTTTTTTAGAAACTTAGCATTTAATAACATGCACGAATGGATAGATAAACGCATTACCACTGATTTAGCCAGTGAAATTAAAATTGATTTAACTCAACTTCCTTCACAAGGCGGCTTTGTTGAATAAATCAGAACTTGTGACTACTGGCCCCTTTAAGTAGATTAATTGTTATGCGATCTGAATACTATTAGGCATTCCTAACTGTGTCATTTTGTTAAGTGCTTTGACCATCACCATTGCCTCACCTACCTGCGCATCATAGTCACACAGACTTAGATGATCTGCCCATGAGTATTTTGAACCGGAACATAGTTGTTTCAGCTCCTTATTCAACTTCAACAAAGCCGATAAAAGGCTGAAAATGTTCCGTGCGTTAGCCGTGCATTTTGGAACAGAAAATAACAGCCCGGTAGATTCTGTACAGGCTTCTGTGTAAGCACCAGTTCGACAGAAACAGTTGTCGCTTTTTAATCGCATGAAGGATAACACAGTTCAACGACTCAATAGCCTGAGTTGTATAAATCACTTTTCTTATCTCAGATGGATAAACAAAAAACGTATTCAAATGATCCTAATTGGATAACCCGCTACGGCTAATTTGTGGATAACGACTATCCCAGGTATCACTGAATTTCTCCAGCCCCTGCAAACGCAGCCTCCTCCGTTGCCGCCTAGTACACAGCTTTCAAATCACCGGTTACCGCCTTGTCATCCTTCCATGAAACAAGGAAAACGGATTTGTTGATAACATGGCCATCATGACGCACGCTAACGACAATACAATCAAGATAGACAATGGAATATAACGGCCGCCAGCAGTCTGCCCTGCCATTCTATAACCTGCTCTTTTACCGCATCAGTCACTTTAGATATGAGCGTAGAAGAAACATCAGCATCATACATTTCTTTGAATGCAGCGACGATATCACGTGTGCTCATTCCCTTAGCATACAGGGATAATATTAGGCAATTACACAATCTCATGTACAGGCTCAAAACTCTCTACCGATATCGCTTTTTTATTTAAAACAGTACTTGTCGTTATGCGCAGAGAGGATGCTTACTGATCCGCTGATGGCCCGTTGTCACCACGGGCAGTGACAATCGTAATGTGGCAGGCGGTTGTTGTGTTGAATCCTAAATTGCCTCTGTGCTTCCAATCCAACGACGCATTTTTGTGCATTAAGTGCTACTGCATCCCGTTGTGCATAACGGTTTTTTCTATACAGATTATCCATTAACTAGAGCGATTACTCGAGACGCACCGGGACGCGCGCAGACACAGAGCACATTAGTTCATAACTGATAGTTCCTACCGCAGTGGCAACATGGTCTATTTTTACCTGCTCGCCCCAAAGTTCGACCGAAGAGCCAATCCGTGCCTGTGGACAAGGTGTGAGATCGACCGTTAACATGTCCATGGCGACAACGCCTGGTAACGTGCGTGTCATGATCCCATCCACACTTACCGGGACGCCCCCCAACTCTGAGCGATAGGGATAGCCATCTGCATATCCACACGCAACGATGCCGACACGTTTTGCCTTATCAGCCCAATAGCGATATCCATAGCCAACGCCATCCCCCAGCGCAAGCTGTTGAATGGCAATAATCTCGCTTTTTAAGGTCATGACTGGTCTGAAACCGAAATCAGTAATATCACGCCAGCAACCCGTGGGCGAAGCACCATACAGTAAGATACCAATTCGCACCCAATCAAACTGCGTTTTAGGATACCACAACGTTGCCGCAGAGTTTGCATAGCAACGTTCAATGTGGCTGTGCCGTATGAGATCTGCCATTATTGCCAAGGGAGCAGCTACGCCATTGGGTTCGGCTGCTTGCGCGAAATGGGTCATGAGCACCATTTTGCCGACATTATTCATTGCGCGCAGGCGCGACCAGATGGAAGGTAACTCGCTTAGCGCAAAACCAAGCCGGTTCAAACCTGAGTTGGCTTTGACATAAATATCTACAGGCTCTGAGAGAGTCGCAGCCTCAAGTGCCTCCACTTGCCAATGGCTGTGAATGCAAGTCACTAGACGGTAATTATCAATAATCGTGAGATCTGCCGCACGAAAAAAACCCTCAAGCAACAAAATCGGTTGCTGATATTGTTGTTCGCGAAGCAGTACTGCCTCTTCTAAATTAAGCAGGGCCAGCCCATCAGCACCCGTCAATGCCGGCCAGCAATTGGCTAATCCATGACCGTAGGCGCCAGCTTTTACTACCGCCCAAATTTTTGCGGTAGGTGTTAGTCGGCGAATAGTCGCGAGATTATGTTTCAGCGCCTGGTGGTTAATTATCGCTTCAATCGGACGTGACATTTTCTTTACTCCGCAATACCCTCGCGTTTTATGAATAGACGAGGTTTGATGACGTTTTTTTCTTTTTTATAAGTAACGCATGACTGAATAATCTTCGGCATTAATTACCGTTGATTGCTGAGAAATAATATCTGCCAACAGTTCACCACTTCCGAATGCCATTATCCAGCCCAATGTACCATATCCAGTATTAAGAAAGAGATTAGAAATAGGTGTGCGGCCCACAATAGGTATCCCATCCGGTGTCATTGCATGCAATCCGCACCAAAATTCAGCTTTCGACTACTCACCTGCGCCGGGATATTGAATCCATGCTACACAAATATTATTACCCAAGTGAGTAATAGCGACTTTATAAGTTTCATCCATGACACTGGATATCGGTGCAAACGCTGAGCAAAGAACGGAAATGGTGAGAGAATACCCTTTAACCGGATAAACGGGTAACGGAATGATTTGGTCCAATAGGGGGGGGGCCGACCAACTGCCGGACGCAATCACATCAGCATCCGCCTTGAGGACTTCGTCGCCATACTTGACACCATATAAATACGTTCCATAACCAGTGAAGTTGTGACAGCGTGCCATCCAAATAAATTGAAATCAGAGCATGGCGTTTAATAATCATTTTAGAGCTTTTATAGGTATTCCTGGCTTTGCCCAAGGCGGGGCAAAGCTGGATGAGATCTGTCCAGGATTGAGTGATACGCTGGACTGTTGAGCGCTATCTATTTACGATTATAGATTCTCAAGTTTTAGGTTCAGTTAAAACTAGACTAAAAGTCTTAAAATTACAAAACGTGTACTGAAGATGTATTTGTGGTTCCGCTAGCCACGAGTGCACCAGAAACCATGACGACAATGTCACCACCATCAGCATAACCACTTCTAACAGCATGTTCTTTGCCAAGGCGATAAAAGTCATCCGTAGAACTAATTTCATCCACTAGATAAGGTTGCATACCTTTAGTTAACAATAACTGACGCTCCGTGCTCTCATTTGTGGTTAATGCCAAAATAATAGCACTAGGGAAGTATTTTCTTACCGATTTCGCTGATCTTCCTCCCCGCGTAGCAACAACAATAACGGGAGCCTCTAATTTTTCTGCCATTTCTACTGCACTGCGGCAAACAGCTTCAGTAATACTCAGTTTTCTATCTTCACTTGCGTAATTTATCCGTGCTTTAATTATCCTGTCGGTGCGACAACAAATCATCGCCATGATCTTTACGGATTGCAGTGGATAATCTCCTTTAGCGCTTTCAGCTGAAAGCATTACGGCATCAGTTCCGTCTAGAATTGCATTAGCGACATCACCAGCTTCAGCCCGCGTTGGGCGAGGATTTTTTATCATTGAATCCAGCATTTGTGTCGCAGTAATAACCAGTTTCTTAGCTTGATTACACTTTTTTATCATCATTTTTTGGGCAAAAATTACCTCTTCAACTGGGATTTCAACACCCAAATCACCACGAGCTACCATGACACCATCAGCAACGGCTAATATCTCATCAAAATTACTCAGTCCCTCTTGATTTTCAATTTTCGCAATAATTTGAATATGTTCGCCACCATTAGTATCAAGATGCTGACGGATAGTGATCACATCGCTCGCTTTGCGAATAAAAGAAGCTGCAATAAAATCCACTCCCTGTTGGCACCCAAAGATAAGATCAGCCTTATCTTTTTCAGCTAAAGCGGGAAGCTTGCTTGAGACACCCGGTAAATTAACGCCTTTATTGTTACCTAAGATTCCCCCGTTAAGCACGTTACAAATAACGAGGTTACCCTTAATGTGGGTCACACACATCTCAATCAGTCCGTCGTCAACCAAAATTTTATTACCTGGTTGTAATTCATGCGGAAATTCAGAGTAAGTAACAGCGACTAAATTCTGGTTCCCGACCACAGTTTGATCCGTTGTAAACGTGAAAATTTGACCTGCGACAAGGGTCACTTCCTTATTGCCTTCAAGTTCCATTGTGCGTATTTCGGGGCCTTTTGTATCAAGCATGATAGCGGCATTATAATTCGTTCTTTTTAAGACATTGCGCAGATTATTGATACGTCGACCATGCTCTTCATAATTACCATGGGAGAAATTAAGGCGCATGGTATCCATCCCTGATTCCAAAAGACCGATTAACATTTCTTCTGATTCAGTTTTGGGGCCGACAGTGCAGACAATTTTAGTTTTTTTCATGGTGTGTTATCTGTTAACGGGTAATAGAAAGATAGCTGCTTTTCACCGGCCCCCGCATGCCTAAGCAAACTGGAGCAATAGAGGTGCCGGTAGAATAGTAAACATCCTAATCATTGATAATAGAGTGACGGCATTTCACTGGTATCCAGTGCAGTTATTATATCTAGTTATACTACTAAACAACAAATAATGTGCAAACAAGTTTACAAGATATGTACTATTTAATGGTAAGTTAGGGGCGAATTAAAAAATACTGCTTTACCCGCGTAGTAAGTGACCCAGCGAACCATTCTTTGCTCTCTGGTTCTTTTCTGCAAGCGAAAAAGTAGGTCTAGCGCATAGCTGCAACCCACTTCAGTAAAGTAAGAAATACTTGCCCATTCTTCATTATCTAACAAAGTAGCGAATGTAATGAATGCGTAAAAATTCTCTTAGGTGTCTTCGTCACGACTTGATCTAACACTGGATCTTGAAAGGTTGAGAGTTACCAGTTTTTATATAGGTGTTGAATCCTTATACAAAACAGGAGGTAGCTTTAATGATTCATACTAACGGTCCCATCATTAAACACAAAGCGTGCCTGCTGAATCTAGGCAAAGAACGCGGTAACGTATCAAAAGCCTGTAACATTATCAGCATCTGGGTGAAGCACCGTGCTGATGAGGCGACTGAAGGCACTTGAAGAAAAAGTAGCCAGAGAGGGTATTTTACTTACGGATGCTATCTACGCGCGCTTCCATAAAACTATTTTGCAGGAATTTTATCAGCTCATGTTCCGCAAGAAGTTATATGGAGGTCGGCAAAACCTACACACGGATCTGGACAACTGTTGTGGTATTACAATAATGAACGAACTCATCAGGGAAAAATGTGCTGCGGGCGGACGCGAATGGCAACGTTACTTGATGGTAAACGGGGCTGGACAAAAAAAATCTGAACTAGATGTCATCTCACAAACACTTGTATAAATAACCCGTATCCGTCAGCTTAACTCTGAGATAATATACATTAGCCTACACAACCTCGGCGATTTTTAACTTAGGGTTATTCTATTATTGCTTTGGTATTAATTAATTCATTGGTGTTTGGATAAAACAATCTAAGAAACAATACTCTATTGATAACAATAAAAATCTTTATACCAATCGACAAAATATCGAATGCCCTCCTCCACGCTTGTTTGCGGTCTATAATTTGTTATCTCGAATAAACTTTGGGTATCAGCACAAGTTTCGACTACATCACCAGGTTGCATCGGCAATAAGTTTTTTTGGGCAATTATGCTTAATATTTTTTCTAACGATTCCACATAGGTCATTAATGCGACAGGCTGTCCAACACCAATATTGAAAATATTGAAAGGAGCAACCGAAGATGCTGGTGAAATTTTTGTATTTTTAGACGAGTCTCTTGTCGGGATCTTATCTTGTAAACGCATAACTGCTTCTATAACATCATCGATATAAGTGAAATCACGTTTCATTTCTCCGTGGTTATAAATATCAATGGGCCTGTTCGTTAACATCGCTTTAGTGAATTTAAATAGCGCCATGTCCGGCCTACCCCATGGACCATAGACAGTAAAGAAACGTAGTCCGGTAGTGGGTAAATTGAAAAGATGTGAATACGTATGTGCTATCAGTTCGTTTGCTCTTTTCGTTGCAGCGTAAAGCGAAGCCGGATGGTCGACAGCATCAGATGTTGAGAAAGGCACTTTTGAATTCAAACCATATACTGAGCTAGATGAGGCATAAAGTAAATGCGCTATGTTGTGCTTGCGGCAATTCTCAAGGATCGTTATATGCCCTACTAAATTCGTATCTGCATAAGTATAAGGGTCTTCGAGTGAGTAGCGCACACCAGCTTGCGCCGCCAGGTGAATAACGCGCTCAAACGCGTGTTGATTGAACAATTGGTCCATTTCCTGGCGGTTACCTATATTAAGGCGGGCATAGTGAAACGCTGGATTGCCAATAAGTTGTTCAAGCCGCGCTTGCTTTAAAGTGACATCATAATAGTGATTAAGATTATCAACGCCAACAACCTTGTGCCCCATTTTTAGCAGGCGTTGTGTAACATGAAAACCAATAAACCCCGCTACGCCAGTAACCAAATAAACCATTTTAACCTATTAAATTTAAGATAGCGCTTCAATCGAGTAATAGTTGGGGTGCATAATTCACTACAGTAAAGCAAATACGGACGACATTAGCAATAAATGTTAACTTTAAAAATTGAGTAATCTCAGTAAGTAATCTAAAAATGTGCGCGGAACACTGAATATAACATCATTATCGGATTAATGATCATAAGTGACGTATGTTGACTTATTTTTTCTAGAAAGACGTGATTGTTCCTAACAAGAAACAAGTATTCTCTTGGCCTTATTACAAAGGTGTAGTGTGAAATAACCTAACTAAGGCTAAGATGCGTATGGAGATGGCTGCAAATCGTGTTAAATGCCTAGGGAGTCCAACGGACTAAAGGTGTTGATCCTCTAATAATATGTATTAATCACGACTTGATCTAACACTGGATCTTGAAAGGTTGAGAGTTACCAGTTTTTATATAGGTGTTGAATCCTTATACAAAACAGGAGGTAGCTTTAATGATTCATACTAACGGTCCCATCATTAAACACAAAGCGTGCCTGCTGAATCTAGGCAAAGAACGCGGTAACGTATCAAAAGCCTGTAACATTATCAGCATCTGGGTGAAGCACCGTGCTGATGAGGCGACTGAAGGCACTTGAAGAAAAAGTAGCCAGAGAGGGTATTTTACTTACGGATGCTATCTACGCGCGCTTATCGGACGTGCTAGTTTCGCTTGCTCGTCAAGAGCAGGGTGAAAAACAGCTCTCGGCGATTGACGAAGTGAAACAGCGTTTCCATTGTCAGATGATCTCACTCATTATGTTTGCTGATTTGGTCTGTTATCTGCACCAATAGCACGGGCAGCATCCTTATCTGGCGGCCATGCTGGCTTATCGTAAAACTTACCGTGTAAGCGAGCAAACATCTACGTCAGATTAAGAGAATCGTCAACATTTTTCAGCGCTGTTCGAAGTGACTGGTAGGTTGAAAGCGAAATTCAGAGCGTACATAGTGCATGAGTGCGCCCTCGTAAACAGCGAGGAGCTACCCAGCTAGCAAAGACTCATCGTGATAAAACGGTGCTCCTTCGCGCAGCTTTCGCCCTCTGATTGCTTGACGTAATTGCACCTTAATGCGCTTAAAAAGTTAATTGATCCTTGATTGCAATTGCATCTGTTTAAACATAAGCGCATGTCCAGTCAAAATACGCGCCAATCCTGGATTGCACTCCGCAAATCCAAGCAGCAGTTGAAAAATTTGGCGAAGTCGAGTTTCGGTCTCTTTCTCCTCTTGCAAAATAGCATTAATACGACTGAGTAGGGCATCTTCGATAAACGTGTTCAAACCTTCAAACATCGATGTTTTACTTGGGTAATGCCGATACAGTGCCGCCTCAGAAATACCTACCTTGGTTGCTAATTTAGCGGTTGTTATGCGTTGGTTGCCATCGCTTGATTTCAGCATCATCACAAGTGATTGCAATATTTCTTCTCGTCGATTTAATTTTATGTTTTTTTTCTCGACCATATCGATTCATTTTCTATCAGTCTAGACAACGAAAAAAGTGCCTAATTCGCAGCAAAAAATGGGATAACCTACTCGGGTGTTAACGACTACCTGAATGGCCAAAACCCCCCGTCCCGCGTTGGCTAGTGTCAAAATCTTGCACAACATTAAATGCCACTTGAACGATAGGTAAAAAAACCATCTGCGCAACGCGTTCACCAGATTGTACAGTGAAATGTTGCTCGCCACGGTTCCATACTGAAATAAGTAATTCTCCTTGATAATCTGAATCAATTAACCCAACCAGATTACCTAAAACAATGCCATGCTTGTGGCCTAATCCAGATCGAGGAAGAATGGTCGCGGCCAGCGTAGGGTCATGAATATGTATCGCCAAACCGGTAGATATTAATGTGGTGGCACCTGGTTTTAGTATCAGTTCGTCGTTGATACACGCACGCAGATCAAGGCCCGCTGAACCTGGCGTGGCATAGGTGGGCAGAGGAAAAGTGCTACCAACACGGGCGTCAAGGATTTTTACATCGATTTTTTTCATGATATAATCTGATAATTTCATCTAGCAACTGGTGGGCAAGGTGTTTTTTTGTGCAGCGGGGTAGTACTTTTTCGCCCTGTTGCCAAAAAAGATGCAATGCGTTGTGATCGCTATCAAAACCCTCTGCTGCAAGTGATACATCATTGGCACAAATAAGGTCTAAGTTTTTTAGCGCTCTTTTTTGTTGGGCGTGCTGTTTCAGGGCATAAGTCTCAGCGGCAAATCCTACCACAAAAGGGCGGCCAGACTTGAGCATGGCAACATGTGCGACAATATCAGGGTTCTTCACCATCGTCAGCGTAATTTCATCGACACCGGGCGTTTTTTTAATTTTATCTGGGCATATTTCGCGCGGCCGATAATCCGCCACTGCGGCAGTAGCGATAAAAATATGCTGATCTGCGATGTAATTTTGTATCACATCATGCATTTCCACTGCACTATTAACATCAAGACGCTTTACCAAGGCAGGCGTCTCAAGCGTAACTGGGCCGGCTACTAATGTCACGCTTGCTCCCCATTGAGCGGCTACTTCAGCAATGGCAAAACCCATCTTACCAGAGCTGCGATTACTGATATAGCGCACGGGATCTAACATTTCCCGAGTTGGACCTGCTGTAATCAGAAGATTGAGATGATGAAGTTTATTGTGTGTATGGAACCATGCGCTAGCATGCGCAACGATCTCCATTGGCTGCAGCATCCGGCCAGCACCATTGTTGCCACATGCCTGGGAACCGCTGTCCGGTCCCCATATTGCTACGCCTCGCGCGGCGATGCGTTGTAAATTATCCTGATTTACCACAGCATGATACATTTGCTGATTCATCGCAGGCACTAACACTATTTGCGCTGGCGAGGCGAGGCAAACAACGGTGAGTAGATCATCGGCTAGACCAGCGTTGATCTTGGCAATAAAATTTGCACTAGCAGGTGCGATGATAATCAGATCTGGCCATCTACCTAGTTCAATATGTAGCATTGCTGCTTCCGCATTCGCATCAAGTAAATTATCGGCTACCGGATAACCTGAGGCCGCTTGTAAACTCAACGGTGACACGAAAGATTTAGCGGCGTAGGTGGTGATCACGCGCACGTCGGCACCATATTCGCGCAAGCGGCGGATTAACTCTGGTGTTTTATAAGCAGCAATTCCACCCGTAATCCCTAATAGAATTCGCTTGCCCTTTAATTCATTCATTATTACGTTCACGCATGATGACTTCCTGGGGCGTATTGCCCGAACGATATAGGAAACACGAAGGGCGTTGTTGAATAAATCAGCACTTGTGACTACGGGCCCTCTAACTAGATTGATTGTTATGCGATCCGGATACTGTTAGGGATTCCTAACTGTGTCATTTTGTTAAGCGCGTTGACCATCGCCATTGCCTCACCTACCTGCGCATCATAGTCACACAGACTTAGATGATCGCCCATGAGTGTTTTGAACCGGAACACAGTGGTTTCAGCCACTGGAAGAATCAGCGGTCTTATCTTCTTTCTCAGCAGGGCATCATGACAGTAGCGGGTATTGTATTTATCAGAGCTGGTATAGCCTGAGCGTCAGTCGTACCGTTTAACAATAAATCGGCACAGATAATTTCATGTGTCGGGCTATCTACTGCCACAGAGGTGATAGCCATGTCTGACCGACCACGCCGCCCAGGCGGTCCAGGGAGCAATTGCCGAGGCATCCAGTCATATGGTCAGAGATCCGTGCTGCTTGAGAGCGTTGTTATACGTGGACCAGTGGGTTATTTTAAACTTCTGCGTTGCCATAGGGTCCTCATGTTGAAATGACGCAAGCAAACCATCACCCAAATGTTCAATCTATTCAACAAAGCCACATAGAGCTATTTTAGCATATTTGTTTCAGTAGGACGGAGGCATTTACGAGGCGTACCGCAAAAACACGATTTTACAGATGCTGACGCCCCTGTTTATATGTATCATAAAAGAAATAGCGGGACAGTTAAGTTACAAATATATTTCAGATAAAACCCAGAGAAAAACTTAACCGATATGGTATTGAATCGTTAACTGATAGTGAATTACTGGCAATATTTCTGCACACAGGCAGTAAAGGGACGTCAGTATACACGTTGGCTGAAAACATGCTGAGTCAATTTGGTTCGTTATATAACATTTTGACTGCGAATAGTGAGACAATAGCGCTAGTAAAAGGGGTAGGTGAAGCAAAATTGGCTCAATTGCATGCTGTAGCTGAGCTAGCAAAACCTTTTTTTGCTACACAGTTATTAACTGTGAATGTCATCACTAGTCCGCAATCAACATTAATTTATTTGCAAAGCATGTTGGCTCACCAAGAGCGTAAACTATTTGTTGTATTGTATCTTGATAGTCAGCATGGCTTGCTTGGTGCCAGACAGATGTTTGCTGGATTAATCAACAGTGTAGAGGTTCATCCACGTGATATTACAAAAGAAGCCCTCAAAATGAGTGCGGCGGCAATGATCCTTTCGCATAATCACTCTTCGGGTTTGACTGAACCCAGTCAAGCCGAACAAAATGTAACGGATAAAATTAAGCAGGCAGCAAAATTATTTAATATTAATGTACTTGATCATATTATTATCGCGGGTGGTTGTTATATCTCTTTTGCCACGCGCAGTTGGATCTGACCCTGTTGCATGGGTAGATAATAAGCGAATATCGTATCAATACTGCTGATCTTTGTCTGTATGGGACTTGAACGCCGGCTTAGAGCGACGTACAATGCGCCACCTTAAAATGTCTCTGGCTTGGCGTTTGAGCCCGTTAAGCAGGTTGTATAAGACCTGTTCAAAGAGTTTTATGTCCTAGCAAAACGGCCACAACCTAATTTTAGAGCTTAAACTGATTTAATTTCTGGAGAAAAGTAATGTCACGAGTCTGCCAGGTAACTGGAAAGCGTCCTATGACCGGTAACAGCCGCTCCCATGCGATGAATGCAACAAAACGTCGATTTTTGCCAAACCTTCATTCTCATCGTTTCTGGGTTGAAGATAAAAAGCGTTTTGTTACCTTACGCGTATCAGCTAAAGGCATGCGCATTATTGATAAAAAGGGTATTGAGGTAGTTCTTTCCGAACTTCGCGCCCGTGGCGAAAAGTATTGAGGAGCTGAGTAATGGCTAAAGGCGTTCGCGATAAAATTAAATTGGTTTCCACAGCCAATACAGGACACTTCTACACGACAACGAAAAACAAACGTACTAAACCGGAAAAACTTGAGTTGAAAAAATTTGATCCGGTTGTCCGCCAGCATGTGATTTATAAAGAGGCAAAAATCAAATAACGCTTCGCGTTAGAAAGTTCCAGCACAGCGGTGAGATTTTCAGGCAGACCGTAAGATCGATCTGCCTGATGCTTCCGCAGACTAAGTCTTTTCTCCTGCATAAAAGTCGAATTTATCATGCCTAAATTGCCAGAAGTTGAGACGACGCGGCACGGTATTCAACTGTATTAGCTCAGAGTTGAGCTGATGGATACGGATTATTTATACAAGTGACCTGATTTAGTCACCGAAAGGAAACAGTGTCTATTTCTGGTAGCAGTAATTGCATCAATCGCAATTTTGATATTGCCATCGCTACCATTTTTAAAATCGACCCAGCATGATAGCCCGGAAGCTAACTCACGATGCATTTGTGATTCGGTGGTACGTGCACCAATTGCACCCCAATTCATCAAATCACCTAAATATTGCAGAGTAATCATATCCAGAAATTCGCCGGCAGTGGGCAATCCTCGTGCATTCAGTTCCACTAATAGTTGCCGTGCACGCGTCAAACCATGGTTAATATCGAAGCTACCATTCATATGCGGATCGTTAATCAATCCCTTCCAACCAATAGTGGTTCTTGGTTTTCAAAATAGGTGCGCATTGTAATTTCTAACATTGCCTGTAGCTTTTCACGCATTGTTAACAAGCGCTCTCCATACTCTTTAGCAGCACTCACCCCATCGTGCATTGAGCAGGGGCCAATCACCACCAACAGGTGATCATCGTCACCGTTAATAATACGATCGATGGGCTGCCGCGATCGCAATAGCGTTTGTGCTGCCTTCTGACTGGCCGGAAACTTTTCCAGCAATCTATTTTTCCTATATATTAGGTTGCGTTACGCTAATCATAGCGGTAAATGTAACCATTCGTTTTTACCTTATAAATGTGTAAATAAGAAAATAGCGGATGAAATATGGCTCAATTGTCTATTTGCAGAGCAAACAAAGTTGGTCGTCTACTGGAGCCACAATGAAATAGGTAGTGATGCAGTGGAGCATGCCCCCAGGGCGCGCAGGGCCGCGGGGGATTATTATAGGGGGTAGTGCACCTTACGTGCCGCCGCCACCCACAAGCTCAGGGCATTCAAGGCAATGATGATCAGCACAATATATTGCAGCGCCATCACGTGAATGCCCTGCTGTAGGTAGAGTTTTACACTAATGAGATTGACCACTAACCACAGGATCCAGTTTTCAACCAATTTACAGGTCATCATGACCATAGCCGCCAACGATAGCACTAATACGGTACTATCCCACCAGGGCATAGGATCGGGTGGTAATGTCGGGACAGGGAGGGTGATATAGCATAGCGAAAATAGCCAGACTGTCATCTTTGTGAGCTGTTGGAATAGCGAATCAATATAGATGCCTACACCACTGACCGCAACAATACAAAGAATGGTGATCCAGCAGGCTTGCTTAGGCGTCATCCAATGAATACGCAGACGGGGTGTTTGCTCTTGAGGATGGCGACACCAAGCATGCCAACCATATACGTTGATCATGAAGAAAGCGAGTTGCAATAGGCAGTTAGCATATAGGTTGACCTGGAAAAAAATGATGCCAGACAGCGTTACGTTAATCAGTCCAAAAACGTAGTTACTGCTACGTTCGCGACTGGCCAACCAAATGCATATTAAGCCAGTGAGTGTGCCTATGCACTCTACCCAGGAGAGAGCATAACTCTGCACCCCGATGGGGATAGTATACAACACATTGTGGATGCTAAGAACGGCCAGCAGGTCAGAAAAACCCATGTTTATTCCTTCATACGCCTGTTTTAGGCGTTTCCTTTAACTTCCCGATTTAATTTGTGGGCAAAAGATAGCATGCGATTCAGCGGTTGCAACGCAGCGTGACGCAACTGCGTGTCGACGTGAATCTCCTGTTGGCTATCCTCTGCAATTAATGCATTTGCAAGCGCCGGCAGCGTATTTAACGCCATCCAGGGACAATGTGCACAGCTGCGGCAGGTAGCCCCTTCACCAGCGGTCGGTGCCGAAATCAATTTTTTATCTGGCGCCGCTTGCTGCATCTTATAGAAAATGCCCCTGTCTGTGGCGACAATCAGTGTCGGGTGGGGTAAATCACGTACCGCTTGGATCAACTGGCTGGTTGAACCAACACTGTCCGCCATTTTCACGATAGCTTGAGGGGATTCTGGATGGACAAGAATAGCGGCTTCCGGGTAGAGTGCGCGCATTTTTTTTAGTGCACGAGTTTTAAACTCGTCATGAACGATACAAGCCCCCTGCCAACAGATAATATCTGCATTCGTTTGCGCTTTAATATAACGTCCAAGATGGCGATCAGGCGCCCAGATGATCTTTTCACCTCGTGCCGCTAAATAGGTGATCAACTCAACCGCGATGCTTGAAGTTACCACCCAATCTGCACGCGCTTTAACTGCCGCTGACGTGTTCGCGTAAACCACCACTGTCCTATCAGGATGGGCATCACAAAAACGGCTAAACGCCTCCGGCGGACAACTTAAATCCAGCGAACACTCAGCACGTAGTGTCGGCATGATGACACGCTTATGTGGGCTCAAAATTTTGGCCGTTTCTCCCATAAACCGCACACCAGCAACAACTAACGTCGTGGCAGGATGTGCATAACCGAAGCGCGCCATTTCAAGTGAATCGGCAACACAGCCGCCACACTCTTCTGCAAGCAGTTGGATATCCGTATCGGTGTAGTAGTGTGCAACCAATGCTGCATCACGCTCTTGTAGCGCTTGTTTGATGAGGTGCCGATAGTGTGTCCTTTCGCTTACACTCAATGGGTCTGTGGGTTGAGGCAAGTGATAGGTTTGATCTATAGAATATGCCATGTGTTCCATTGCAACCCTTGTTTAGTAAAAAACACTTAATTATACGATATTGGGCTTGATGTCGGTTTATTTACCCAAATAACTTTTTTATTTTAAATAATAATTGGGGCTGTGTCACAAATATCGTGCACTATCATGTTTTACTTGCGGTTCCGCTTCTCTAGAGCCAACAGAAAGGTTTTGCTGGTCAAACCACAGCTAGCTGAATAACCCACTACCTTACCATTCGCATCAATAACACGATGACAAGAGACGATTATGGGTAGTGTGTTTTTACCATTCGCCTTACCAACCGCACGTAAAGCGGTAGGTTGACCTATCCTTTGCGCAATCGCACCATAGCTGCAAACTTCCCCATAGGGAATAGTCAATAATGCAAATGCACTGCGGAAAATCCGTTCCTGCGCAATGAAGTGGCAATAAAAACGTATAACGATGGCTATTAAAATAGCCACAAAGCTGGCGTTCAGCTTCAACCAAAAGCGGATGGCGAGCATATGGGATGACTGTTGCAGCATGCTCAGGGGGGGGATGGCATGCGCCTGTTGCATCAAACCAGTAAAGGGACAGCAGATGATCGTCGGTAGCAAGCAGATGTATTTTGCCAAGAGGTGATGAGAATGTTTTAAGATACAGCAACGTGTTTCCCTTCTTTTTGCTAGGCAGCAATTTGAATTCTCATCGCACGTCTAAGTTATGCATGGTTACCGCGAGTAGAATCGGGTTATGGCAAGTGTAGAGGCTTAACCACATTCATACCCTTTTAAAAGTTGATTTATCCTGATACTAGGCTCCACCTAGGGCCGTGGTTAACCTTAGCGGACGCAAGTCCATACTACTGGTTGAGTTAGTATTAACCCTAGGTGCGGTTATTCACCGTGGTAGCGCAAAAAATAGCAGGTGAGTGCAAGCAATATTACACGGGAACGCGCGAACGCTTATCAGCACCCCATGCAGGTATGTGCCGCTACTATTCGTGTTGTTCAACACCCCCGCCGATATTGTTTGCCATAACCGCTTTGTCTCTTGGAGGAACCGCGGTAAAGCTTTGGCTTATCCTGTACGCACCCAGTTGCATCAATCGACATCAAGGGCCTATCGCCTGCTTGCAAAGTATGGATCTTGGCTTGAACATCTTCTCTGGCCTGGTGGTTATCGGTGAGATTCTAACACGTTTTTTTTCGACTCAACCGCAGGTGCTTTAAGGCCTGAGGCATGGCCAGCCGCTGACTCCAACATATCAAGGCCGTGTGTGTAAAGATAATCCGAGGTAAGTCGCCACATTTGCTACTAGCGCTTAGCATAGATTTTAGTCGTTTTCGTATTGTGCGTCGCTCAAGGCGCTATACGGTGCTTCCAGTGCCAAAGACTGGCCATGCCTATGCCAAAACGCGAGGTAGTTTCCGCCTACGTCAATTTCTCTTTAGTGCCCAAGACAGCTTGGTAAAACTTTACTGGATAGATCAACAGATGTGGCTAATCAATACGTTGGCTATCGTCTTGGCACAAATGACAGCGTTTTTAACGTGGCCACTATTGCCACCAATAATCATGGAAATAGGCAGAACATGGAGAATTGCTATGACCATTTTAAATTATTCTGCGGCTATTTCACATTGAACATCGGCTCTCCCGCAACATAATAGAACCGTAGTTCGATAAAATTACTCATCAATCCACCAACCCATGCTATCTTATAATTAACTCTATTTTCCCGGCTCATTATTGCGTGCGCAGCTAGGCCAGTTCTCTGTTAAATTTGCCGTACTTAACGTTATCCCATCGGCCTTTTCTTCAAGGAGTTTAAAGATGAACCAGCTTGAAGCATTAAAATGCTATACCACTGTCGTTGTGGACAGTGGTGATATTCATTCAATTCTTCAGTACCATCCACAAGATGCGACAACCAATCCCTCGTTGATTCTCAAAGCTGCTGGTCTTGCAACTTATAAACCTTTAATCGATGAAGCAATTACTTACGCCAAAAAGCAGGGAGGGAATAAAGAAACACAGCTGGTAAATGCCTGTGATAAGATCGCGATCAATATTGGTAGGATGATCTTGCAACATATTCCTGGCCGTGTCTCCACCGAAGTCGATGCGCACTTTGCTTACGATGAACGCATGTGTGTGGCCAAGGCGGAAAAACTGGTGCGCTTATATGAAGAGAACGGTGTTGATCGCTCACGTATCCTTATCAAATTAGCTGCGACGTGGGAAGGCATTCGTGCAGCTGAAAATTTAGAAAAAATTAGCATTAATTGTAATCTCACGCTCCTATTTTCATTTGCGCAAGCGCGCGCTTGCGCTGAAGCCAATGTGTTTCTCATTTCGCCTTTTGTTGGACGTATCTACGACTGGTATAACAGCCGTCAACCCTTGGAACCCTACCATGTAGATGATGACCCAGGCGTCAAATCAGTCAGGCGTATCTACGATTACTATAAGAAACACCGATATAATACCATTATCATGGGAGCAAGTTTCCGAAAGGTGGAGCAGATTTTAGCGCTGACAGGTTGTGACCGTTTGACAATTTCGCCAACACTATTAGAAACGTTGGCAGCCAATAAGGCACCCGTCGCATGCAAACTCACGCCTTCGATTGAAGCACGACACCAACCTGCACCGCTGTCTGAAGCGGAGTTCCGCTGGCAGCATAATCAGGATCCGATGGCAGTTGAGAAGTTAGCAGAAGGTATCCGTCTATTTGCTCACGATCAACAAAAGCTAGGAGCGCTGTTGGCTATGCATCTGTAATTCATCTTGTCTACACACCCAGTAAAAGGAACCGTCATATATGTCTTCATCAAGAGAGCTAGCTGATGCCATTCGTGCACTGAGCATGGATGCCGTTCAACGTGCCAATAGCGGCCATCCGGGCGCTCCTATGGGCATGGCCGATTTGGCCGAAGTTGTGTGGCGCCACTTTCTCAAACATAATCCAGCTAATCCAGCATGGCCAGATCGTGACCGTTTTGTGCTCTCGAACGGCCACGCCTCCATGCTGCTCTACAGCTTACTGCATCTGACTGGCTATGCATTAACCATCGACGATTTAAAAAATTTTCGCCAGCTTGATTCCAAAACACCCGGGCATCCCGAAGCCGATCGCACCCCTGGAGTGGAGACGACTACCGGCCCACTTGGACAAGGTTTGGCAAATGCAGTGGGTATGGCCATTGCCGAACGTACGTTGGTGGCGCAGTTCAACCGCCCCGGACATACCATCATCGATCATCGTACCTGGATATTTCTGGGTGATGGCTGTTTGATGGAAGGCATTTCACACGAAGCTTGCTCACTGGCCGGTACACTCGGCCTAGGTAAACTAATTGGCTTTTATGATCATAATGGCATCTCTATCGATGGTGAAGTACAAGGCTGGTTTACGGATGACACGGCAGCCCGTTTCCGCGCTTATCACTGGCATGTTATTGATGAAGTTGACGGCCACGATCCAGCGGAGATTCAGCAAGCGATTGAACAGGCATTGCAGGTCACAGATCAACCCTCATTGATTATCTGCCGCACGATAATTGGTTTTGGGGCGCCAAATAAAGCGGGTAAAGAAGCAGCGCACGGTGCCCCACTGGGTGAGGACGAGATCGCGCTGGCGCGTAAGCAACTCCATTGGCAAGCACCCCCTTTTGTGATCCCTGCAGAGATCTATCAACAATGGGATGCGCGCGCGCAGGGTGCCGCACACGAATGTGCGTGGAATGAGAAATTTATCACTTACCAACAAGCCTTTCCCGAGTTAGCTGCCGAGCTTAAACGGCGCTTAGCGGGTAAGTTACCCGCCGCTTGGCAGCAGAAAAATAGCGCTTTGATACAACAACTGCAACATAACCCGCAACATATTGCCAGCCGAAAAGCATCGCAAAATGTCATTGAGTACTACGGTAGCTGGTTGCCTGAACTATTGGGCGGTTCAGCCGATTTAGCGCCAAGTAACCTTACATTGTGGTCCGGATCCGTTGCTATTAAAACCCAACTTGACGGCAATTATATTCACTATGGTGTACGTGAATTTGCCATGACGGCGATCGGTAACGGCATCAGTCGCCATGGTGGTTTTATCCCTTATACCGCCACTTTCCTGATTTTCTCAGATTACGCACGCAATGCAATTCGGTTAGCGGCATTAATGAAAGCACGTCAGGTGCTGGTGTATACACACGATTCTATCGGTTTAGGTGAGGATGGCCCAACACACCAACCTATTGAACAGCTCGCTTCGTTACGTATGATCCCTGGCCTACGCGTCTGGCGCCCCTGTGATCAGGTCGAAACTGCCGTTGCTTGGCAAGCAGCACTTGAGCAGCAGCACGGCCCAACGGTATTAGCACTGTCACGGCAAAATTTAACGCAATTAACACGCGATAGTAACCAGCTTGATAATATTGCGCGTGGCGGCTACGTCATTCAATCCTGCAGCGGCGAGGCTGACATACTTTTGCTGGCAACGGGTTCGGAAGTCGTGCTAGCACTGCAGGCGGCGGAGGTGTTGACACAAGCTAATTATCAAGTCCAGGTAGTGTCGATGCCATGCAGTAACCTCTTTGATCAGCAGAGCGCCGCCTATAAACAATCCGTATTGCCGCCAGCAGTGAAAACACGCTTGGCTATCGAAGCAGGCTGTGATGAAGGGTGGTACAAATATGTTGGCCTGGACGGGTCGGTGATCTCCATTAACCGCTTCGGTGAATCTGCACCCGCCGATGCGCTGTTTCGTCGCTATGGCTTCACTATAGAACATATTGTCGCACAGGCCAAATTGTGCTTGAAAAAATAGCAAAAAAACCATGAGAATTTTGCGTTGACTGACTGGAAAGATCCTACTTTTTTCTCAATACAGCCGTTACAGCGAAAAGAGGGTAGAGAAACATGAGTGATATACATAAGAGCATGCTTCTAGGCAGGTTGCTCATACACGGGTTTACTTAAACCTTAATGACCCCCTTAGCCGATTTTTAACAAACGACGTGACGGTTCCCCCACTTATGCTAGCGGACCCATTCGTCTTATTCATCTTTCTACGCATACCAGTATGCCTACCACGCGAACAACCCAACGGCTATGATCTTGCTCGCCGACGCGCTAACACGTGCCGCCAAAATGCCCTACCCTAACTCTAACTCTATTAAAGCCGCTAGTCACACCTCCGCTAGGCATGAAAGATGACACTTACACCCCATCACCTGAGCAGTGTAAACGGCTAATGATCCCGTGCAAAAACCCTAGCCCGTGTAATACGACATTGGCAGCCATTGGTAGTTTCGGACTTTACTCCACAGCAGAGGATATGGCCTGTGGATGCAATAATTTCTTAATTCGACCATTCATCAGCGTTCTGCACAGGCTGATCGACTGCAAACGCTGATCTACCAAGGTGAACAGATCACCAAAGTAAAGGGGCTGGACGTGCCGGGAAGCGCCGTTGCAATAGGCCTTGGATAGATAGCTATGGCATAAGAGAAGGAGAACTATTCTGTTATCATCCAGAAAACCGGGGGAAGTGGCGGATTTATTACTTATATAGCTATGTCGCCACAGCACAATATTGGCGTTTTTATCGCCATCACGCGCTCCGCAAAAACGCGATACCTATTATTAACGCGTGAAGCAAAAATTACATTAAATGGCTAATCGTTTGCAAATCGTATAACTATTCTTGTGCCCCGTATAAAAACGCATGATGACATATCGTTAGTTAACGCGCTACTTTGTTGAATAAATCAAACTTTTTTGTGCTCGTTTGCTCCGATCATTTCAACATCAGCACCCTATGGCAACGCAGAAGTTTAAAATAATCTACTGGTCCACTTACAATAACGCTCTCAAGCAGCGCGGATCTCTGACTATATGGCTGGATGATTCGGCAATTGCTCCCTGGATGGAGAAAACAACTACGATACCCGCTACTGTCATGATGCCTTGCTGAGAAAGAAGATAAGACCGCTTATTCCTCCACGAGGTGGGGTGCAATATTGGTCAGACCGATACCATGCGTGTTACCACGCCGTTGCGAATCCGCGTCGAAGCGGCAGTAATGATGTCTGGAAAAAGAAAGTAGATTATCATCGGCGCTCAGTGGCTGAAACCACTGTGTTCCGGTTCAAAACACTCATGGGCGATCATCTAAGTCTGTGTGACTATGATGCGCAGGTAGGTGAGGCAATGGCGATGGTCAACGCGCTTAACAAAATGACACAGTTAGGAATCCCTAACAGTATCCGGATCGTATAACAATCAATCTAGTTAGAGGGGCCAGTAGTCACAAGTTCTGATTTATTCAACAACGCCGATGCAATTTTATAATATAATGATGTTATACTCATCTAGCCCCTACCATTTATAGCTTATTCATGACACACAATAGGCCATCAATGGGGCAACATATGCACGAATAAAATTGTTTATCGCTATTGCATCAATGCACTGCACTAGTTGCCATCTACTGACTAATCGCTGACAATGGTAAGTGATTTTTTTTATGCGAATTAAGCAATGACTGATTATCTGCTGCTGTTTTTAAGTACCGCACTGATTAATAATTTTGTGCTGATAAAATTTCTTGGCTTATGCCCGTTCATGGGCGTTTCCAAGCAGATTGACACAGCCATCGGTACGGGCATGGCGACAACATTCGTGATCACTTTGGTATCCGTTTGCTGCTGGCTAATTAATCAGCTGGTTTTGCGGCCGCTTAATCTTATCTATCTGCGCATTCTTACCTATATTTTAGTCATCGCCGTGGCCGTGCAGTTCACCGAGATGATGATAAAAAAATCCAGTCCAACCCTCTATCGAATGTTAGGCATCTATTTACCGCTTATCACAACCAACTGTGCGGTGTTGGCTGTGCCACTCTTGAGTGTTAAGCTGGAACACACTTTCATGCAAGCGGCAGTATACGGCTTATCTGCGTCGTTCGGGTTCTCTCTCGTGATGATTTTATTCACAGGTATCCGTGAACGTTTGATCGCAACCGCCGTCCCTGCGCTATTGCAGGGCGCACCCATCACGCTTGTGACGGCAGGATTAATGGCACTGGCTTTTATGGGCTTTTCCGGGTTGGTGAAGACATGACAAGCACAATCTCGATGGCGATATTCGCGCTAGGCCTGTTAAGCCTTTTTTTTGGTGCACTGTTGAGCTACTGCGCCTCACGCTTGTGCGTCAACACCGATCCCATTGTTGAACAGATAGACGATCTCTTACCACAGAGCCAGTGTGGTCAGTGCGGCTATATAGGCTGTCGCCCTTATGCAGAAGCTATGGCCAGCGCAGAGGAAGCCATTAATAAGTGTGTTCCAGGTGGAGAGCGGACCATGCTTAAACTGGCAGCGCTCTTAAACGTTGCCGCCCAGGCGATCGACAGTGATAAAAGTCCCCCACCTAACCCGGTTGTTGCCTGGATTGATGAAACAAATTGTATCGGCTGCACGAAATGCATTCATGCTTGTCCCGTCGATGCGATTGTCGGTACAACACGGGCGATGCACACCGTATTAAGCGATCTGTGCACCGGATGTGAGCTCTGCGTCGCGCCGTGCCCAACCAACTGCATTGTGCTACATCCTGTCATGAAGACACCGGCTAACTGGCGTGTGCGTACCCATCCCATTCCCATCACAGAGATTACGGTGGCGCATCATGCCTAATCGCTGGCGTTGGCCCTGGCAGCGCCGTGAACGCACATTTCCCGGAGGTATCTATCCACCAGAAATGAAAGCACGTTCTACCCAGCTGCCCATTACCCCCTTGCCATTGCCAGACCGCTTGATGTTGCCGCTGAAACAGCATCAAGGGGAAGCGGGCGAGTGTGCTGTCCAGATAGGTGACGCGGTATTGCGTGGCCAACGATTAACGCGTGGTGATAGCAGTATGCTGCCGGTACATGCGCCTACCTCCGGTACGATAATCTCCATCGCACCCCATATCTCAGCCCATCCTTCTAGTTTAGCCGAATTAGCCATTACCTTACAGCCCGATGGCACAGACCGCTGGATTGACCATCAAGGGATGAATGACCACGCCACCGCCAGTCGTACTGAGCTTTTATCAATGATTCATCATGCGGGTATCGCGGGGTTGGGCGGCGCGGGCTTCCCTTCTGCACAGAAATTGGTCAGTGGGCAGGCGAAGATCACAACTTTAATTGTTAATGCTGCTGAGTGTGAACCCTATATTACTGCTGACGATTGCCTGATGCAGGCCTATGCCGCTGACATCCTGCGGGGGATCCAGATATTGGAACAATTAGTATGCCCACAAGAGATCCTACTGGGCATTGAAGATAATAAACCGCAAGCCATTAACGCACTCCGCAGCGTATTTGCTCATCAACCGCAAATCAATATTTGTGTCGTACCGACAAAATACCCGTCTGGGGGATCTAATCAGCTGATTTATCTATTGACCGGCCAATCTATTCCGCCGCAATGTCATGCCACCGATATTGGTATTGTCATGCTAAATATCGCCACCGTTTGGGCAATTAAACGCGCAATCTACCACGGTGAAGCCCTTACTGAACGCGTAGTGACGTTAAGCGGTGACGCCATCACCAAACCACGCAACTATTGGGTAAGAATAGGCACACCTGTCAGTCACTTGCTTGCACATGGCGCTGGCATTATCACGCCTAACCAACAGGTGGTGATGGGTGGGCCATTAATGGGTTTTACGCTCACCTCACTTAATGTGCCCATAACAAAAACGACCAATTGTATTCTGGTGCTTTCCGCCGAGGAGTGGCCGCACAACGCGGTTGAGCAGCCTTGTATCCGTTGTGGCGCTTGTGCTGAAGTGTGTCCGGCTGAACTGCTACCACAACAACTCTATTGGTTTAGTCGCAGCGGTTGTCATGATAAAGCAGAAGCGTACAACCTGCATGACTGTATTGAGTGCGGTGCATGTGCCTGGGTTTGTCCCAGTGCGATCCCGCTCGTAAAATACTACCGACAAGAGAAAGCAGAGTTGCAAGCCATCGCCAGGGAAGCAGCGCGCTCCACCAGTGCAAAAGCACGCTTTAACGCCAAGCAAGCCAGATTAGCCCGCGAAAAAGTGGCTCGGCAGACACGCCATACGCAGACGCCGCAAATTGTACCGATTGTATCCTCCTTAGCGCAAGCGGATGAACAGGGCAAAAAACTCACCACGACGCCTGTTCTTTCTCTGGAGGCGGAAGGACGAAAACGTGCTGTCGCAGCGGCGATTGCCAGGGCTAAAGCCAAAAAAACTCTACAACAAAAGGGGTGGGGAGGTGATTCATCATGCTGTTAACACATCGGCATCACTGCCAGTCAACTCTTTGAGGTAACGATGAGGCGCGCTTTAAGTTCTCCTTATACGCATCACGCTAAATCAACCCCGTGGATTATGTTGAGAGTCTTACTGGCGATGTTCCCAGGCGTGTTAGCACAGTGTTACTACTTCGGTTATGCGGTCGTGATCCAGCTCATGTTGGCTATAGCGGCAGGCTCCATGGCTGAAGTGCTATTTGTGTGGCTACGCCAGCGATCGGTCAAAACCACATTGGGTGATAACTCCGCCCTACTAACGGCTGCATTAATTGGTGTAAGCGTCCCCCCTACCGCAGCATGGTGGCTAGTGATCGTAGGGACGCTATTCGCTATTGTAATTGCAAAACAGCTGTATGGCGGGTTAGGCGAGAATATTTTTAATCCGGCTATGGCAGGGTATGTGATGCTTTTAATCTCGTTTCCGGTGCAGATGACAGGTTGGTTACCGCCAGAGACGTTGTCACTTAATGCTGCCGGCTTCAGTGATGCACTGTCACTTATTTTTCATGGCAGCACCCCATCGGGTTTGACACTACAGCAATTACAGTTGGACATTGACGGGATCAGCCAGGCTACCCCACTTGATCATGTAAAAACTGGATTGCGTACACATCAGCCATTAGAGACACTCCTGGCGCCAGAACAATACCATAGCGTGCTGGCTGGTGCTGGCTGGCAGTGGGTAAATATGGGTTATCTCGTTGGTGGACTCATCCTATTGTTTACCCGCACCATTCGCTGGCAAATTTCATTCAGCTTTCTGGGTTCATTAACACTCATCAGTCTGCTCGGCTGTTTTTTTTCACCAACAACCCAACTCACGCCTTTATATCACCTTTTTTCCGGCGCAACCATGTTAGGCGCCTTTTTCATTTTAACCGACCCAGTTACCGCCTCGACGACGCGTCGAGGGAAACTCATTTACGGCACGTTAATTGGCTTGCTCGTCTGGTTCATTCGCGTATTGGGGGGATATCCCGATGCGATTGCGTTTGCAGTCCTACTTGCCAATATTTGTGTTCCCCTGATCGACCACTACACACCGTCTCGAGCGAGGAGATGATATGCTTGTCAAAATTACAAAAACCAGTCTTACTCTCGCCCTGTTTGCTGTTGCCACTACCGGCCTGACCGCAGTGGTCTATCATCTTACTAAACCGATAATGCAACAGCAGCGTGCCGAGCAACAAAAAGCCTTGCTGGAACAGGTAATGCCTGCTGATGACTACGATGAACCTCTCGATAAACACTGTTTTATGCTGCGCAATTTAGCTTTGGGTAACGATAAACCTCATCGAGTATGGCTGGCGTTTAAACAGCAGCAACTCGTCGCTGCAGCCGCCGAAGTAACCGCGCCGGAGGGCTACTCGGGTAACATTGAAATGCTCATTGGTGCGAATTTACAGGGTGAAATATATGGTGTACGTGTGCTTGAACATCATGAAACGCCCGGGTTAGGTGATAAGATTGAGTTACGTTTTTCTGACTGGATAAAGTATTTTTCTGGTAAGCATGTATGTGCTGGGGATAATCCCCACTTTGCTGTAAAAAAAGATGGGGGCGAATTCGATCAATTTACCGGTGCCACTATCACCCCGCGAGCGGTGATCAATGCAACAAAGCGGGCCACACGATTTATTATGTCGTTACCAGAGCGACAGCATACTTTGACTCACTGTGGAGAAAATAATGAGCGAAATTAAAACGCTTTGGGCTAACGGGCTGTGGAAAAATAATTCAGCATTAGTACAGTTGCTCGGGCTATGTCCCCTGCTCGCGGTTACCTCCAATGTGAGCAACGCTTTGGGATTAGGGTTAGCCACAACATTGGTCTTGGTCATCACTAATAGTGCTATATCGCTATCACGGCGCTGGTTGGTAAATGAAATCCGTATTCCAGTTTATGTGCTGATTATTGCCGCCGTCGTGAGCAGTATACAAATGGCGCTACACGCTTGGGCATTTACCCTGTACCAATCACTTGGCATTTTTATTCCGCTTATCGTCACCAACTGTATTGTCGTTGGCCGCGCCGAGGCCGTTGCGGCACGCAGTACACTATCACTGGCCATGGTCGATGGTTTGGCCATCGGCTTAGGTGCCACCGGCGCGATGGTCGCGCTCGGCGCGCTACGAGAAATCTTGGGCAATGGGACCCTGTTTGCCGGGTTGGATAGTTTGTTTGGTCCCTGGGCCAAAGGGTTACAGCTACACCTTATCGATTTCCACTCACCACTTCTGATCGCTATCTTACCTCCTGGCGCATTTATTGGTTTAGGTTTACTGTTAACCCTTAAACGTGCGATTGATAGTTGGCTGGAAAAACAAGCCAAATCGCGCATAGCAACGCCGCCAAAGCCGAATAGTCAAGATAGGAGAGTCATACCTTGTGAACAGAGAGAAGCGCTATCAGATATTCAGTCGATTTCAAGCTGCAAACCCCCACCCAACCACTGAGCTAGAGTACCACTCGCCGTTTGAGCTACTTATCGCGGTGATGCTCTCCGCACAGGCGACCGATGTGAGTGTTAACAAAGCTACCGCGCGGCTCTTTTCTTTGGCCAATACGCCAGAAACGCTATTGCAATTAGGCCTGGAAACCATTAAGCAGCAGATAAAGACCATTGGTTTATATAACAATAAAGCTGCCAACATTATCGGTATTTGCCAACAACTTATTGCCCGCCATCAAGGTGAGGTACCGGAAGATCGTGCCGCCTTAGAGTCGCTACCCGGCGTAGGTAGAAAAACCGCCAATGTGGTGTTAAACGTTGTGTTCAATTGGCCCACCATTCCTGTTGATACCCATATTTTTCGCGTTAGCAATCGTAGTGGCCTCGCGCCGGGAGGCAATGTCAATCAGGTTGAAGTAAAATTAGAGAAAGTAGTTCCTGCCGCCTTTAAACCGCATTGCCATCACTGGTTAATCCTACATGGGCGTTACACCTGTAAAGCAACCAAGCCGCTTTGTCAGCACTGCGTAATCATTGATTTGTGTGAATTTAAAGATAAGCGCTAGCTAAACGCGAAAATAGCCCTAATGCTAAACAAGTTAGCATCGGTTGCAATTTGATTGAAGTTCCATGCATTAGGGTTTTTTTCAACAAGTAAGTATGATTTTGGCTTTAGCCATGATGTAACAAGAGGTAAATTTCAATCAAGATAATTTGCTTTTCAATACGATGAAGATCGCTTTTTCAGTAATACACTTGCTCCAAGAATGACTTATTGTCTGTAGCGTAAGTGACAGTAACCCGCCATGGCTTATATAGCTAGGGATCATGAATTACAAAAAACCGTGGAACAAAGCTGGCTTTGTTGCGCATGGAACAAATTAATTTTAAGGAGATAAACCGTGGCTGAAAAATTTGCAACGAGTTCGACAAGCCTTAATGTGTTTAAACAACCTAAACCCTTCTATCTTATTTTTTCTATCGAGTTATGGGAACGATTTGGCTTCTATGGCCTCCAGGTGATCATGAGCATCTACTTAGTTAAGTACCTTGGCATGGCGGAGAGAGAGGCTGTCACCCTATATTCTGCATTTACCGCGCTAGTTTACGGGTTAACCGCAATCGGTGGCTGGTTAGGCGACAAAGTACTGGGCACAAAGCGTGTGATTATTTTAGGGGTTATCGTACTGGCGATAGGCTATGCCATTATCGCGTTGCATGCCAATGATCGCGATACCGGTAAAATTTATCTTGGAATGGCGACGATTGCTGTGGGCACCAGCCTGTTCAAAGCGAATCCCTCGTCACTGCTGGCAAACTGTTACGCTAAAGATGATCCACGGCTGGATGGCGCCTATACCATGTTTTATATGTCAATCAATTTCGGATCGCTCACGTCAATGATATTGACACCATGGATTGCCGCAAAGGTAGGTTGGAATATCGCTTTTGCGCTTTCTATGCTGGGATTAGTAATCACGTTAGTGAATTTTTTGTTCGGCCTACCAATAGTGAAAAAATATGGCTCGCGCCCCGACTTTTCCCCCATTGCCTGGGATAAATTACTCTTGACCCTCTTTGGCGTTGGCGTGCTGGTTTGGGTTTCCGACCGGCTACTGCAACACCTGCAGGCGGCGAATATCGCATTAGCGCTGGTTGGTGCGGCCATTGTTGCGCTGTTCGCTAAAGAGACCTATCGATTGCAGGGCATTGCCCGCCGAAGAATGATTGTCGCTTTTCTGCTGATGCTGGAGGCGGTCATATTCTATGTGCTGTATGCACAAATGCCCACGTCACTGAATTTTTTTGCTATACGTAATGTAGAGCATGCCATTTTTGGCATCCCTTTCTTGCCAGAACAGTATCAAGCACTGAACCCTTTTTGGATTGTGATTTTCAGCCCGGTGATGGCAGCAATCTATAACCATTTTGGTAACCGTTTACCACTGCCTCACAAATTTGGTGCGGGTATGCTTAGCAGTGCTGTGGCGTTTTTAGTCCTACCGGTGGGCGCCTATTTTGCTAATGGGGCGCATATTGTCTCTATATTTTGGCTTATTCTTAGCTACGCGCTGCAAGCAATAGGTGAAATCATGGTGTCTGGCTTAGGATTGTCAATGATTGTCCAACTCGTGCCACGGAGAATGATGGGATTTATTATGGGTTCCTGGTTTCTTACTACCGCAGGCGCGGCGGTCATTGCGGGTAAAGTGGCCGGTCTTATGGCAATACCGAAAGGGATTGTGGATGCCAAGCTCTCGTTAGCGATTTACAGTCACGTATTTTTACAAATGGGCTGCGTGGTTACTGTCGTGGCGGTACTTATGCTAATCACGGCATCACGTTTGCAGCGTATGATCCAGTAAGCTCACTGGCGTAATGCAGTGCGCCATCATCTGATACGTATTGGATTATAGCGCCTGGCATGTAACCAGGTGTTTATTTACCAAGTGAACACGCGCCAGACAATAGCATCATGCTGCTTACTAAGGGCTTGCTATAATAAAAAGTTATCCGACCCGATACTTAGTGTCTGCTGATCCTCGCTGTAGCCCTTTTAAGCAATACATGGGTTTAATTTGACGCCTTTTTTTAGACGTGATGTTGTGAACAGGAATAGAACCGAGTGAGATGGCGTACAACACGTTCTCAGCTGAGATTACTCTTTATTTAACAGGAGTGACCGATGAAACTATTTTATAAGCCGGGTGCATGCTCACTTTCACCCCATATTGTATTACTTGAAGAATGTAGATTAGATTTTACCTTAGAGAGAGTGGATTTGGCTAACAAGCGCACAGAATCTGGCGAAGATTTTTGGCAGATCGATCCACAAGGAAAAGTGCACCCATTGTAATTGGAGGAGGGCGCCACGTTGACTGAGGGTCCTGCGATAGTGCAGTATCTCGCGGACCTGAAACCCGATCGACAGCTACTTACAGCAGTAAATACCCTAGCACGTTGTCAAACTCTTGGCTGGTTAAACTTTATTGGCACAGAATTACATAAGAATTTTGCTCCCCTATTCACGCCTACCGCTGAAGCAAGCGCCATAGCAGCGGCCCGTAACCTACTTGAAAAGCAATTTTATCAGGTAGATCGTCAGTTAACAGATAAACAGTGGCTTTCGGGTCATCACTACACGATTGTAGATATCTATTTGTTTGTCGTCACGCGCTTGGCGATTGCAATCAAACTAGATATCGGCCAGTTGATCCATCTACAAAGCTGGTTTAAAGGGGTTGCACAGAGACCAGCGGTAATGGATGCGTTATCGGCTGAGGGCATTGCTTAGCACTGCGATGAGATCTATTATTTAAGTCAATAGAATAATTTGTATCATGCTTATAGCACCCGCTCTCAGTGACACCTTTCTTTTGCACAAAAGGGGGAAACTGTTTTTTATCTGCTTAATTCATCTGTCACTGTGTTTTCGGCCAGCCCCATGCCTAACAATTCCTTCTGACCATCGATGTTAACGCCCAGAGTAAGGAAGACGGATTTGTTGATAACATGGCCATCATGACGCACGCTAACGACAATACAATCAAGATAGACAATGGAATATAACGGCCGCCAGCAGTCCGCCCTGCCATTCTATAACCTGCTCTTTTACCGCATCAGTCACTTTAGATATGAGCGTAGAAGAAACTTGCGATTTTTGGCTAACTCGGTAGACAGCACCTGCAATTGTTTCTCGTTCGTAATTTAACCTATTTGAATGTCAAATTGAACATAACAAAATTACACAATCTAATCTATAGGCTCAATATTATAGAATGTACTCAAGCTGATTATTCCACTGATGCAACCGCCACGGCATCAGCGGATTGCCTTGGCTAACAGCGTGTATCTATTACGACAAGCCAAGTTTTTAGCCCACTGCGCCGTTAATTGGCTTACCCATCACAATCGCACGATTAACCCACTCAGCTCACGGTCCACGCGTGAGCAGTCATATGAAAGTTCTATTCAACGAACCTAATTTACATCGTCATGTATATACCAGATGCATCAGAGGGCCATAAGTGGAAGGGAATGTATTTGGTCTGCTCCGATCTGGACAAGCGAGGATCCGATTATTATATTCATCTTATAGCCCTATTTCCGTAGTACGTGCACGCCATCAAGACCGTAAAATTCTGCAGATGATAAAGGCGGAGGTCGTGCGTTAATACGCCTTATCATCGCTTAAAATCCGCCGCTCTGCAGCAATATCTGTCTACAACACCGCGTAACACATTTTAGCGCTCCACCAGCTAGGGTTAAAATGCCTATTTTGCCTCAACCAGTTATCTCTTCAGTAGAAAAACATCGCCATCTCGCTCACCCGCCAGAATTTCTTCGATAGCTAATTTACACGACTTCTTGTAAGCTGAAGCTACGAGGCGCCGCTGAGCTAGATTTGACTAGGACAATGGCAGTAGTGGTGAGCTTGCATCACAGCTTGAAAAGTTGATGGGCGCTACTACCTTTCTATTTTGTAACCTATCTATAACCCCAACGCTGCATCAGCAAGAGTTACACATTCCTAATATTACATCATCTACCGCGCAGAGGAGCAACCGTATGAAATTTATTGGCGCACATGTGAGCGCTGCTGGCGGTGTGGATCAAGCCGTTATTCGTGCTCATCAATTAGACGCCACCGCGTTTTCGTTATTTGTTAAAAATCAGCGTCAATGGCATGCTGCACCGCTTACTAAAGAGGTGATTACGCGCTTCAAATCCGCGTGTGAACAGTATCACTATTCGCCCGAGCAAATATTGCCGCATAATAGCTATTTGATAAACCTTGGCCATCCAGAGAGCGAAGCATTAAATAAATCGCGTGCCGCAATGATTGATGAGATGATACGTTGTCAACAGTTGGGCCTAACCCAGCTTAATTTTCATCCAGGCAGCCACCTAAATAAGATAGATAGTGAGGCCTGTTTACGGCGCATCGCTGAATCCATCAACTTAGTGCTTGACCAAACGCAAGGGGTGACTGCCGTACTAGAAAATACGGCTGGTCAGGGAAGTAATCTGGGATTTCGTTTTGAACACCTAGCAACCATCATTGAGCATGTTACAGATAAATCACGTGTTGGCGTCTGTATTGACACTTGCCATGCGTTTGCAGCGGGTTATGATCTACGTACGGAAGTAGACTTCCGCGCAATATTTGACCAGTTTGACAACTCTGTCGGTTTCCATTATTTGCGTGGCATGCATCTCAACGATGCCAAAAGCGAGTTCAATAGTCGAGTCGATCGCCACGAGAGTCTTGGCGCGGGCAATATTGGTAAGTCGCTCTTTCATTGGATAATGCAAGATCTCCGTTTCGATAACATCCCGCTGATCCTTGAAACTATCAACCCTGACATTTGGCATGAAGAGATTGCTTGGTTAAAGTCACAATAATATTAGCCGCTAAGCGTGCTCACCGTCGTTACTAGAGGATCACGGTAGAGCAAAACACAGGCTTGCGCTGCAGTCTGCGCTAACAGTGTTATGCTTTGGTAACCCTCGACTAGGCGCAGTGTCGCGTTAATTGCCCCGATGAAGCGCCTATGTTGCCCGGTAACATAAGATTAATCCGGGCACAATTCAATGCGTGTTTAGCGATCTGCGCGCAGCTTTCTTAGACGGCCTCTTCGGGGTGCTTTACGACAACATAGCTTATGGCGGTAACTAAGGTACCTGCCAAGATAGCACCAAGAAAACCAAGTACAGGAGTAACCACGCCAGGGATCAGCAACACAAACAGTCCACCATGCAGTGTCATCAATTGCGTGTGCAGTAGTGCCATGGCAATTGTGCTAGTAATGGCACCGCCTGCGACCGCACAGGGAATAACCCGCACTGGATCACGCGCTGCGTAAGGAATCACTCCCTCCGTAATCCCAATACAAGTGCGGCTTTGCCGCCTTGCTGCTGATTTTTAGTGTATTTGGTTGCGGCCAGTATAGTAGCAAGCATCATCGCTAGTGGGGGAACCATACCTGTAGCCATAATGGTGGCCATGGGTCCATAACTGGCTGCACTGAGCAGGCCGACACCAAAAGCATAAGCCACTTTATTGATCGAACCGCCCATATCGCTGCACATCATTCTACCTAATAGTGCAACCCAATATTACCGCCTTGGTGGTTTCCATGTCGCTCAGCCAGTGAGTTAACCGCTGCATGACAGCCGCAACTGGCGTACCGACGACAAATAGCATCAGCAAGCCCAGTGAATAAGCTAGCAATGAGCGGAATGATTAAGATCGGTTTTAATGACTCCAAACTCTGCGGTAATTTCACGCGATAGCTTAAAAAGCGTGCACAGTAGCAAGCGATAAAACCCACCGCGATACCACCTAAAAATCCGCTGTTCATACTGAATGCGATCATGCCACTAATCAATCCTGGCGTGAGGCCGGGGCGATCAGCAATGGGAAAAGCACTGTAACCTGTCAATACGGGTACCATAAGGGTAAATGCGCTATTTTTACCAATGATCATCAGTGGAGCGCCCAGCGTGCCCGGCTTTTCATGGGCATCAAGAAAAAATATAAAAGAGAGGGAAATACATAATCCACCTGATACCCCCATCGGTGACATGAACGAGACGCCAGTGGGCAAATGTTGATAGGCGCTAGCGCGTGCTGGTGGCGTTGGTGAGACTATAGACGCACAGAATGACCAAGTCCGCTGCGGCAATCTCTTCGGCGCTAAGTTGATTAGCCGCACCCACCGATGTTTTGGTTTCAACCTCCACCCACCAACCACATTTTTTAGCTTAATTTTCAATATGTTAAGCAGAGGGTTACTCACTGTCGTCGGCTTGGTGTGCGTAGCAGTAAAATGTGATAGATAGTCTCCTCCACTTTAATTCTATCTCTGCTTAAAGCCAACACTGACGCTGTTAACATTCTCGCTAGAGTCGCTGTCAACGAGGATGTTCGCGCCTTCAATACGCCCTGACAATGGGTTCGATAAAGAGGTAAAGTGGGGTAAGACACGGGTATCCTGCAAAGCTTGCACTTAACGTACTTACTCCCCTTAAACTAAGCCTTACTTACAAGCAATAAAAATGGTCTGTTAGCCGTTCTGCCACTAGAATTGCACGCTTGTCGAATAGGCGCATGTGATCGAGTAGCATCCTATAATGCACTATTTCCCCAGTCAGGAGAGCTTAATTGTATTCATACTCTTTGCATTTCAATTTATACTAGGATGCTTTGATTGTACCCCCGATAAATAGAAATGGGATGACAAACTCATAGCATCACTGTATAGGGTGTTATATGTAAGAAAAAAACGTGACAAATGCGAGTAAAACTTACTGACGCAACCCTAATTGGCTGCTCCTATTTGTATGATTGGCCAATATGTTGCTTTATTAGAACGCTGTTAATTGATTGCATGCCAAGAGCATGCATCTCATTTAAGGGGTATTGTGTGAAGTATGGTCTTATGGGAATCATATTTTTATTAGTGGTTTGGCTAAGTACTTTTTTGCTTATGCTGTAACCGCACTATTCAATCAATCGACAGAGAAGCCATGATGAGATTACTTATTAATGGCTTTCTATCTTTATATAGTAGCAACGTTACTCGCGCACTAACCCACTGGTCAATGATAACAACCGCGTATAACCCTCTGTAGACAAGTAGGCAGCACATTAGGGCTAATAGGGTATAAATTAATGCAAATCGAGGCGGTGAAAACAAAACAGCGCATCGACATCACTTCTGTTTTGCTTACGCTAGGCTTGAGCTTACGCCCATTGACGCGTAATGGGTTTAGCGCTGGGGAATTAACAGCAAGATATTCGCGGGTAACGCCGGCATTTTTTAGCAAACATTGTCTATCTTGACGTGAGGGAAAACGGCCATTCTCCCTCACAATATCCTTATGGCTAGGTCACTTCAGTCACCAATGCTGATTGGTCCAGGCTTACAAAAAAGTGCAAGCAATATTACACGGGAACGCGCGAACGCTTATCAGCACCCCATGCAGGTATGTGCCGCTACTATTCGTGTTGTTCAACACCCCCGCCGATATTGTTTGCCATAACCGCTTTGTCTCTTGGAGGAACCGCGGTAAAGCTTTGGCTTATCCTGTACGCACCCAGTTGCATCAATCGACATCAAGGGCCTATCGCCTGCTTGCAAAGTATGGATCTTGGCTTGAACATCTTCTCTGGCCTGGTGGTTATCGGTGAGATTCTAACACGTTTTTTTTCGACTCAACCGCAGGTGCTTTAAGGCCTGAGGCATGGCCAGCCGCTGACTCCAACATATCAAGGCCGTGTGTGTAAAGATAATCCGAGGTAAGTCGCCACATTTGCTACTAGCGCTTAGCATAGATTTTAGTCGTTTTCGTATTGTGCGTCGCTCAAGGCGCTATACGGTGCTTCCAGTGCCAAAGACTGGCCATGCCTATGCCAAAACGCGAGGTAGTTTCCGCCTACGTCAATTTCTCTTTAGTGCCCAAGACAGCTTGGTAAAACTTTACTGGATAGATCAACAGATGACGATACAGCATAACATAAGGTGCTAGCTATATAATAATAACCTGATGCAAACGCAACACATTTTTTTTGACTACACCATGCGCCCATAGGGTCAGTTAATAGCTCAATGGGCAAATTAACTTGTTAAACGCATAGGAAAAACCACAACTCACTTTTCCATGCAGGGGGACTCACTTTGCCTAAAGTAACTAACGCACATTTTCGTTGGGATGAAAAAGAGGCAGCACATGATCAATAGGGCACAAAGTATAATCAATTAAGAGATTAAAAATCTTATAATTAGCACTTGGGCTTATCAAAAAAAGCAGTTCCTTTTGGAACATGATGAGTAAAAAAGCGTTTTCCCGCCGACGATCACCTTATCAATCCAAAAATAGGTGATTGCACCTCGTTGCCTGATTACCATCATGCTAATTTAGCTGGATTAACGTTTTTTCTCTGCCTAAAACATGTCGCTGCGCCGACACGCCACACCTTCGTCTTATCAGTTATCCTCTTCCTCCATCGCACCCCTTTGTTGAATAAGCAAAAGTCACCAACGCCAATAGAAAATGGATTTTTATGGCAGAAAATTACCCGGTACGTTGGTGTAGCGCACCCCGCTCACTTTAATTCTTAAGCTGTTTTCGCTTGCGTGCCTACCTTTGCAACAACACTGGTAGCAGTTAGATAGCAATAATACCAAGTGCTAACAGTGTGAGATCCTTTTTAATAAAAGCGATATTACCCACGAGATAGCCCAATGAGGTAAAGAACAGCACCCAAAGCAGAGCTCCCAGCAGATTAAATAAAGCAAAATAACGATAAGGCCATACTACTTATGCCAGCAACAAAAGGCGCATAGGTACGAATAATTGGCAAGAAGCGCGCAAGAATAATCGTTCCCCCCTCCATAACGTTGGTAAAACGCTTGTTGTCTGTTGCAGATATTTTTGTTTGAAAATACGCGACTGCACATTGCTGAAGAGGCGTTTACCAAATAGCCGACCGACATCGCGTAATTAATAGTATCACCTAAGACGGCAGCACCCCTGCGGCAAAAAGCAGTGAATCACCAGGTAAAAAAAAGGCGTTGCGCTTATAGGCCAGTTTCACAAAATACAATGATAAATAAGATAGCGTAAATTCATGTGCCATATTGCGCGACGAGAAAAGCAAGATGTGTGTCGATATGTAGGATAAAATCAGTCATGGATTGAATAAACAATATTATCGTCATCTTACCTTGTTTATTTGGACATAAATTCTGCGAAAAAACCTGGCCCACTTGTCGGTTCTGGCAGTGAAAACAGTGCCGGATAGTGAACATACGTCAAGTAAAGTCCCTCTGGCTTAGCCGTTGCTGCAGCTAAGGTACGATCTTTAGTAGCCAGCAGTGTCGCTATCCACTGTTCCGACCGCGCACCGCCACCCACCTCTAACAAACTGCCGACAATATTTCTTACCATGTGATGTACAAACGCATTGGCCTGTATCTCAATAAGCAGGTAGCGCCCATAGCGCGTAACAGAAATATGGTGCACGTTGCGCCAGGGTGATACGGATTGACACTGCGCTGCCTGAAATGCACTGAAGTCGTGTTCCCCAACAAGACATTGTGCTGCGCGATGCATTTTTGCCGCATCTAATGCCATAGGATATTGTGCTGCACCACGGTTGAATAACGCCCTGCGTAGGGGATGGTTGTAAATCAGGTAATGATAGCGTCGCGCTAGCGCGCTGAACCGTGCATGAAAATGCTCCGGCACGCACTTCACCCATTTCACCGCAATATCCTGGGGTAAACGGGCGTTTACACCCAAAGTCCATGCACTGTCTGGCCGCGTCACTACAGTATCGAAATGCACTACTTGGCCGCTAGCATGAACTCCAGCGTCAGTCCGTCCTGCGCACACGAGAGAAATAGGGTGTGCAGTAATGTTCGCCAGTGACCGTTCGAGTTCATGCTGTACCGTGGCGACTTCGCGTTGACGCTGCCAGCCACGGTAGCGACTTCCTTCATACTCAACGCCTAAAGCCAATCTAGACAACGCAGGATTGACTAGTGACACAACTGCGCCTGGATGAGAAGCTTCGCCGTTTTTACTGCCATGAACGCGCACGCAAAATGGACATTATCCGCCACCAACTAAAATTGGAGTAACTCTGGGATGCCAACGCTGTTACACAGTTGATTTATCTGCACAACGTCATGTGCATCCCCACTATCAATCGGTGTCAACTTCGGCGCATCATCGATAATACGAATCAATGCCTCACGTTGCAGTACATTCTGAACAAGAGAGGCAGAGGGTGGCATGCCACCCTGCACAGAGATAAGTTGCGCATTGCCATAGAAAACGGGCACATAAAGTGTGTTGACCGCAATGGAAACCCGATCATCTCGTACTATTTTTTGCACCTGTTGGATGAAATGATCCTCGCTGATGGCACGATCCGTTTGCTTTAATGGCCGTGGGAGCAGGTTAAATGCCATCTGCTTACCCCAGAAAGGCGCATCAACTTGAACACCATTCAGTAGCTGGGCACTCTCGCCCGCTAATACAGCCGCAGCCGCTTTTCCCTGTGCGGAAGCACATACCAGGTTAACAATTTCAATTTGACTCAAACCAGCAATAGACATTAACGGTGCAATAGCGACGAGTAACTGGCTCACAAATGCATCTGCCACACTGATAATACTGCGATTGCGATAAGCATGTAATGTTGATGGGTTCACAGAGGGCAACACTAGCGGGATAGCGGGTTCTAGGGCAAAGTATGCACTACTGTCTATCACAATGTATCCATCCTCTGATGCCCGTTCGGCATCACGCACAGAAATTGCATTATTGACGGCAAAAAATGCTAGATCGGTCCTATGCCAGGCAAATGTATCAGCCCGTTGTATACTTAGAGTCTTGCCCTTGAAAAGATAGGTTTCGCGAACATGCTCTTCACTGGCGAGTAGCGATAGCTTACCCACCGCGAAGGCCGCCGTCGCCAAAAGCGCCAGTATGGCTGGGCCTACTGCTCCCGTTATCCCTATAACACAACAACATTCCAGCCATGCGACATGTCTGCTAACTCCTGCCATCGGTGAATATAAAATGAGGTAAGAAATGACTATTTAAGCACTTTCAGTATTGATTAATTTGCATTTTTCGCACCCGATCGCGCGTTGAATCCAAGGCTTGTAAGCCTACTTGCTGTTTCTGTGCAAGTGCATATCACCTGCAATGCGGACCACTCACGGCGCTCAGGATAATATTTGCGCAACTGGTCAAATTGACCTGGTCGCACTGCCACGCGACGTAATGCAGCATCATCAAGCCGCACATCATAGACCAGATGCACCAGGGATTGTAAAACACGCTGATCAAGATAACTAGATAAAGTGACTTGCTGTATCGGTTCTGGCGGTAATAGCTCAGTAAGCTGCATCTGCTGCGGCTGGTGAATAAATTGTGTCCAGGCGGAAAAGACCTGTAAACTGCCGCGTACTTTCCCCTCAAATGAGTAACCAGCAATATGTGGTGTGGCAATGTCGACAGATTGCATTAGCGGTAGGCAGAGATCAGGTTCGTTTTCCCATACATCTAACACAACACATAAATCCGCACGTGTTTGTAAGACCCGATATAATGCCGCATTGTCCACTACCGCGCCACGGCTAGCGTTAATCAAAATCGTATTTTGTCGTAACGCATTGAGTAAAGCTTCATCAGCAAGATGCTTGCTACAGTAAGGCCCATCGCTATTTAACGGTGTATGAAACGTGATGATATCTGCTTGTTCGACGACGGTGGCAAGCGAGACAAATTTGCCATTATCACCCGCATCTGCACGCGGTGGATCACACAGCAGCACTGTCACTCCCCAAGCCTCCAAACGGTGCTGCAGGCGCGATCCTACTTGGCCAACACCAACAATACCCACCACCCGGTCGCAAAGCTTAAAATCATCGCGCTGCGCCAACCACAGCAACGCAGAGAACACGTACTCTACCACTGCTACCGCATTACATCCTGGCGCCGCACTGAAGGCAATTCCCTGCTGATGTAACCAAGCTTTATCTATGTGGTCAGTGCCTGAGGTGGCACTGCCGACAAAAGCAACTTGACTCGCCCTTAATAGTTGACTGTTAACGCGAGTCACGGAGCGCACCATCAATGCATCTGCATCACCAACCATATCCGGTGCTATCGCTCGCCCGTTCGTGAGTACAACCTCGCCAAAGGGAGCAAACAACCAGGCTGCATAAGGCATGTTTTCATCAACAATAAGTTTCATTTATCTGCTCTCTCTAATGCAAGGTGCCTTGCGTACTTATCGTGCCACCAGCACGCAGGTTTCTACAATGCCAGAAAGCCATACGTCGCCAGACGTTAAGATGTATTACACCAAACTCATTCCCGAGATTGTTTCTACCCTGCTGACGCTAAAGCTATTTAGTCAACACACTGACTACAAGAAACTAGGTAGAGATCATGCAGCAATACGTTAAAGATCAGACCGCGTGATGCCGCGATAGTTTAATCCCTTTTCCCGTCTGCCATCATCTCATCTTCTCACTATTTTGGTACATGCTGCCTAAATGAGGCAAATTTCAGGACCATGGCTGAGGATGCGCTACCCTGCCTATCGCCAGAATGCATTCAACCAACGCATTTTCTGTGCATCAACTTAACGGTACCTTAACTGGGGTCTTTAAATTGACGTATAACAACTATCATCACACCATTTTATATTAATCTTATTGCTGTTGTATCACCGCTCAAGCCAAATAAGATTTTGAGTCTGTGATTAAGATAAAACAAAATATAAATCATAACTGGCGGAAAATGCGATTATGGTAACTAGTTATTTTTCAGGTGAATAAATGACGCCACTGGTAGGAAGAGTTATTATGCACTCTATAAGTCACAATTCGGTAAACAAGCAAACACATCAAGCAGCGCGATCTGTGTTGCGGCGGCACCATACCAAAGCGTCACCGCTGACGCCTGAACAGCTTGATACGCTCAATCATCTGATTGGGCGTATTATCTCTAATAGCAACCTTAGCGATGTCATGGTTTGAGGTGATTTACGCCATCAATTAGCGCTTCACCTCTAAGTAACCCAATGTTGTTGCTGCATTTTCCCATCGCCCTAGCTGATCTTAACTAGTACCTAATGCGGATCGAGAATTGCCAAACCGTGCTGCATACCTTACACCGATTAAATAAGTTGCTACTGGCAGCAGAGAAAGTTGAACTGTGCACATTGGCAAATAGACTGCAAGTAACCACAACGCCAAGATATCACCGATTCACCTTCGGTGATATCGCCACTTCCACGTGGGTACAATATGCATGGAAACTTTGCCACTAAGATGGACGGAAACACGATGCTGTTAAACGATAAACATCACACGATAATTGAACACGCCCAAATTATTTTTAACGCAATTTTTAACACTAAATATCAGCATGAGCACATCAACCGCGCGCAGGATCATGGAAAATCTAGGCTGATGCATATAAACGCACACTGGTTTTTATTCGCTGGTCTACTGCAACCGCTGTGCCGCTATTCAGCCCTTGTGCTATTGTTCACAGCAACGGTGGTGTGGTTTTACTGCGTAAGTTAATCAAATCAATATCCATTTGCCAGGGTTAACTGTATAGCTAGCGCAAGGCCAACCACATTGATCATTTTCAATGCGATGATTTTACTATTACTACGGCAGAACCGAACGAATAGGTAGATGTAATCAACAAAAAAAGATGGAAGGTTATTCATTGCCGTGTTTAATCTGCATACTGTATTTGACATAGTGTCACTATGCTATTTTTACTGCAGTAACTGATCTAAGGTGAGCCATGTTTTCGACGTATATTGAGATGAAAGCACCCGCCGATTTTATCGATGTGGGCAAAGAGATAGCTGAAGTAAAGATGGATATACGCTATTTCAGTAAAAACAATTTCACTGGCAGAAGTGTTAATGGGTACAATGCGCCGGTATGTCTACTGACAAAGTCAGCAACCGAATCACTCAAAAAGGTAGTACATATTTTATATCCGCTAGGAATGACGCTAAAAATTTATGATTGTTATCGCCCCCAACGGGCTGTAGATGATTTTTTCTCTTGGTCGCAAGATCTTGCAGATAACGTAATGAAACCCATTTTTTATCCAAATGTGGAAAAAGCGGATCTGTTTAAACAGGGCTACATTGCCAGCAAATCGTCACACTCACGTGGAAGTACGGTTGATTTAACTATCATTCCTATCGATGAGCATCACTCCAAAAGCAGATTGGATTTTGGTACTGAATTTGATTACTTTGATCGTAAGTCATCTATTTCGTATAAAAATATCCCCGCACAGAGTAAAGCAAATAGATTATTGCTGTGTACGCGTAATGAACGCGGCAGGATTCGAAGTTTACCAAAAGGAGTGGTGGCACTTTACATTGATCAATGAACCCTACCCAGATACCTATTTCGGCTTCCCCGTCGATAAGTTGGAAAAATTGTAAATACCTAGGACGATATCGCGGTTAGAAAATCCAGCAACATTACTCTTCTCGTTCTAACTGCTTGACGCAAGAGCTGACGATATTCTTATAAATCAAAGAGATGAGCGTATTTAGTAGCAAAATACGCAGTGTAAATCGATATGTTTTAATTTGTTAACGTGCATGGTTTCTCTTTTCAGCACAACACACATTAAATTTAATACGCGAGATATATTCACATCTGCAATCACCTTTAACATGAACAGCGATGACAGTTTATGTAAAGCAGGCAGATGGTCGTAATGAGAGAGTGCCGCACATCGCCATTCGTCTCTCTCTTATACAACTTAACCGCTGGATGAAAAACGACAAACAGGGCGTATAAAAACATGCTTACTTTGGCCTCTTCCCTTGCACTACCTTCAAAATTTAATAGCAGACGGTGCACCAGGTGTGCGTTGCATGGATTTATCTGTAGTCCCGTTAAGACAACGTTACGCTAATCGCCATTGAATGGAGGATATTCGTGTCTCACTAGATCACGGAGTGCGAGATTATTTCAGTTTAGGCGCTAAGGATGAGCCTACGCTTAGCACCACATTTTGCACTCTTTAATATTTGGTCTGTGCTGCAGAGAGGGAATAGATTCGGTTGCATGCCGTTTATCCCCAATAGGGAAGCGAGGGAAAAAATTCCCGAACGGTGTGATGCTAAGCGGGATTAAAAAACGCACTAGGCTATAGACAAGCATGAACAGACCATTCACTCTGCAAATGCCTTTCATAGGCTAATTACTGTGCAACGCTATCATCTTGACTTAAAAACAATGCACTTTCTCTTGTATATGCCAGGATTGGTTTCTCGTCACCACCACCAAGAGATGAGGTGACGCTTCTCATGCGGGGCAGCGACTAAAATCGTATTGAACGTTGACAACTATGGTGTTCTGCTAGCGTAATACATCAAGCGAGTTCATGGCTGATATTACGAAAAACGAGTGTTGCATTGGTACCGCCGAAGCCAAAGCTATTCGACATGGCTGTCGTCAACGCACTTTCTGTAAATTGGGTGACAATATTAGCATTTGTCGCGATGTGATCGCACTGTCGAATATTGATACTTGGTGCAATAAAACCATGTTTCAACATCAGTAAGGTATAGATTGCTTCGTGAGCACCTGCTGCTCCTAGGGAGTGTCCCGTCATCGATTTTGTCGCGGAGAGTGGCGGCATTGCCTTAGGAAACACAACCTCAATCGCCTCTAACTCTTTGATATCACCGGAGGGTGTCGAGGTTCCATGCGTATTGATGTAGTCGACAGGCGTGTCAACGTTTTGCAGGGCAAGTCGCATGCAACGGACTGCGCCTTCACCGGACGGGGCGACCATGTCCGCCCCGTCGGATGTCGCAGCGTAACCCACCACTTCAGCATAGATCTGCGCTCCGCGAGCCAAGGCATGACTGAGTTCTTCAACAACAACAATCGCCCCGCCACCAGAAATAACAAATCCATCTCGGTTAGCATCGTAGGGGCGAGAAGCGCATTCAGGTGTGGCGTTGTAAGAGGTTGACAACGCACCCATCGCATCAAATTCACACGCCATTTCCCAGCAGAGTTCCTCCCCACCGCCAGCGAAGACAATATCCTGCTTACCCATTTGGATCTGCTCCACCGCACTGCCGATGCAGTGCGCGGAGGTAGAGCATGCAGAACTGATGGAATAATTAACCCCATGAATTTTAAATGGTGTGGCTAAACAAGCGGAGACGCCCGACGCCATCGCTTTAGTGACAACGAAAGGACCGATGGCTTTTAAGCCACGCTCACTGCGCATCTTATCTGCGCCGTAAACTTGGAAACGTGGTGAGCCACCGCCTGAACCAACGATCAATCCGGCGCGTGGGTTGTTTTGATAAATAGTAGAGGCGAGTGCTGCATTTTCAATTGCTTCCTCCATCGCGAGATAGGCGTAAACAGAGGCATCGCTCATGAAACGGCGATGCCGCTTATTGATAAGCCCTTCCGCGTCAAGTTTGATATTGCCCCACACTTGACTGCGCATACCCGATACCTTAAATTCTTCTGAAAAAGTGATTCCAGACTTTCCTTCGCGAAGCGAAGCGAGTACTTCCCGCTGATTATTACCAATGCTGGAAATAATACCTAAACCGGTAATCACTGCACGTTTCATTTAATTGACCCCTTCAACTTCACCACGAATATGATTGTGTCAACTTTAGCGTACGGCTGTACGCTGAACAAGTCCGATCAGGTATAAATTGCCGAAAAGTCTATTAATCGTTACTATGCCTGCATCACCCATGAGCGACCTGGCAAGATGCAACGGACGATAATTGAAAATGTACAGGTTAATTGTGATGAAACAGGTGTACCTGTTTCATCACAGTTTGCGGACTGCTACTTCTCACAGAGTGGGCTTGACGAGGCACGCTATGTTTTTCTTGCGGGAAATCAACTGCCCGCTCGCTTTCCGCTGAATGGCCGTTCGCTGTTTGTCGTCGCTGAGTCGGGATTTGGCACTGGCCTGAACTTTTTGATGTTATGGCAAGCTTTTACGCAATTTCTCTACGCTACACCTAGTGCCACCTTGCAGTGACTGCATTACATTAGCTTTGAAAAATATCCATTGACACAGCAGGACTTGCGACGTGCAGTGGCTGGCTGGCGTGCACTTAATCACTTTGCTGCTGCGCTAATCGCACAGTAGCCTGAGAATATTGCTGGCTGCTATCGCTTGCTGTTCGATCAAGGCAGGATCACGCTGGATTTATGGTATCACGTCAGGTTAATGCCTTGTTTTTAGATGGTTTTTCCCCAGCGAATAAACCCCGCTATGTGGCGTCCTGAGTTTTTTCAGGCCATGGCTAAGGCTATTAAGTTCATAGGAGGGAACTTTTGCCACGTTTACCGCAGCGGTTCAGGTACGGCGTGATTTGCGGGCGAGCGGTTTTTACGTTGAAAAACGTAAAAGCTTTGCCTACAAGCGCGAGATGTTATGCGGTGGCATTGACTCGACGACGGCGGCAAAGCCTATCTTAACCGATGTACGCCGCCCCGCAGCGAATGGTAATGACGTTGCACTTATCGGCGGTGGCATTGCCAGCATAATGTTGGCCCTTGCACTTCTCTGACGTGGTGTAAACGTCTCGCTATACTGCGCTGATAAGCAGGCAAGGGGCATCAGGCAATCGCCAAGGGGCACTCTACCCGCTGCTATCCCCCAACGATCCGATTTTAGCTGCCTTTTACCCAGCCGCGTTTACCTTTGCCCGGTGCCACTACTTCCAGTTGCTTGTCGACGCTGAGTACGACTGAGGTGGCGTGTTCCAACTTGTTTGGAATACGAAGAGTGCAGCCAAAATTCAGCGTATGCTAGCAATGAGTTTATTTGAAACACTCGTCCAGGCCGTAAACGCTGCACAAGCCCACGAGCTTTGTGGTCTAACTACAGGCTGTGGCGGCATTTTTTACCCACAAGTGGGCTGGATTTCGCCGTAGGAATTAACCACTCGTGCGCTAATTCTGGCAGAACAATGCGGTTTATCTGTTCACTGGGAACATCGACTTGCCAGTTTCAACCATGAAAATGGATGGCATCTATACTTTACCCATGGGCGCGTGATGCACGCCGCCACACTGGTACTAGCGAACGGTGATGGGATAGGTCAATTTGCGCAAAACAACACCTTAGCTCTTTATCCTGTCTCTGAGCAGGTGAGCCACTGGCACGCAACTCTCGGCGCTAAACACAGTACTCTGTTATGATGGCTATCTCACACCAATGAGTAGCAAGTATCAGACGCACTGTTTAGGGGCAAGCTATCATCGCAATAGGAACCATCTACAATTTCGTTCCGCCGATCAGCAAGAAAATCTTATCCGATTACAGCATGCCATCCCTGGAAAAACCTCGATAAACGAGGTGGATATTCGACAACCAGAAGGACACGTAGGTGTACTCTGTGCCACGCGGGATTACTTACCGATGATGGGTAGTGCGCTTTGTGCCGAATTGCCTTCTGCTTATGCGGGCGAAATCGCTCCTCGGCCAGAGGATAGCTCAGCGGTCGAATCGCTCTCACACCATCCCGATCTTTTTATGCTTGGTGCGTTAGGTTCACGCGGCCTGTACAGCGCACCTTTGGCCGCCGAATTACTCGCTGTGCACATGTGCACAGGACTCTTACCAGAGACAGGCCGCATTACTGCGGCACTCAATCCAGATCGTTACCGCGCCCGGCGTTGATGCAAAGGTAAGCCACCTTAATAGCAAAATAGGCGCGTTAGCGCGCTGCAGTGAACAATTTTTGCCACATTACTGTCACCATAACTGCGACCCGCGACGATGGCATACCACAATGGAATGCAGCTTGTAAATTGTCTAAAACCCACTAATAAAGCGCATCTACCGAATTCTGCTGCGCAGCAAGCAATTGCTCCACCGCCAAGGTCAGGTGGCTGGATAGATAGCGACTAGCAAACGACGCATCATCACTGCTATCCACGTCGGCAGCAACGTTATCAATCTGCGCCAAAATCTGTGACTCAAGTTCAATGAGCATAATGTGCCTATTGACTCCTGCATATCACATCAATATCTTCCCGAACTGGCTGAGCAACCAGAGGAGATACACAATGCTATGCGGCACGCATTTCTGCAGGTTACCGCGAGTTGCACAGACAAATCACGTTATCAGTGGTGCTATTTCCGCGCACCCATCTCTTGTGTTTTGTCTATTATGTCGACGCATTGTGCATTCCAAACAGACATCACTTGTTTTTACTGTGAAAAAACAGAGGATGATTGCTTACCTGACCACATTGAGCGCGGTGGCGTAATAAATGGTCAAGCAGAACGATGGCGACCATCGCCTCAGCAATTGGGACGGCACGAATGCCAACACAGGGATCATGCCGCCCTTTGGTGCTGATTTTAACCCTTTCTCCCTGTAAATTTACCGTCCGTCCCGCCAGCGCGATACTGGAAGTCGGCTTGAGCGCGATGCTGGCACGGATGGGCTGCCCGCTACTGATACCACCGAGAATACCGCCAGCATGGTTACTCTGAAAGCCGCTTTCTGTTATCTCATCGCGATGCTCACTCCCAAGCTGACGAACAACCGCGAAACCATCACCTATTTCAACCGCTTTGACTGCATTAATACTCATCAATGCATGCGCCAAATCCGCATTGAGTCGATCAAACACCGGTTCACCCAGTCCGGGCGGCACGTTGCTTGCCTCCAAGTTTATTCTTGCACCAATGGAATCCCCTTGCTTTTTAAGGGTCTTAATCGCAGCTTCTAACACGTGTACTTTTTCTTTATCTGGACAAAAAAAGGGGTTTTCATTGACCTGCTGCCATGACGTAAATTCACAGGTAATATCCCCCATCTGCGCCAGATAGGCGCGAATAAATATATTGTGTTGCAGCCGCAAATATTTCTTGGCAATTGCCCCAGCAGCGACGCGCATCGCCGTTTCACGCGCCGAGGCGCGACCAGCACCACGATAGTCGCGCACACCATATTTTACCTGGTAGGTATAATCTGCGTGCCCTGGGCGAAATTGGTCGCTGATGGCAGCATAATCTTGTGAACGCTGATCGCTATTTTCAATGATTAAGCCAATTGGCGTTCCGCTCGTCAATCCATTAAACACCCCCGAAACAATTTTTACCTTATCTGCTTCCCGACGTGGGGTTGTAAAACCTGATGTTCCAGGTCGACGTCGATCGAGATCAGGTTGAATGTCCGCTTCGGTCAGCGGCATGCCTGGAGGAGCGCCATCGACAATCGCCCCTAAAGCGATGCCGTGTGACTCGCCAAACGTGGTTACCCGGTAACACTGCCCTATGCTATTTCCAGCCATATGTACTCTTTTGTAACTATGATTTCATTGTTGATTATCTGTCATGGGCGCTGCATTCTGTTGAGGTATAAAGTCGGATTGATAATCAATAAGTTGTTGACAACTTAACATAAATACCCCCTCACCCCCTTGCTGAAAGTCAATCCAGTTAAATGCCACCTCTGGATAGCGCGCCAACAGATGAACTTTGCTATTACCTACCTCACAAATCAGCACCCCTTCAGCGCTAAGGTAACGCGCAGCATTGGCAAGAATGGTATGTATCAAATGTAAACCATCGTGGCCCGCCACCAAACCCAATGCAGGTTCATAGCAATACTCTTCCGGCATATCTTGCATATCCTCCTCGTCGACGTAGGGTGGATTAGCGATTATCAGATCGTAAGGCATCGGTACTAAATCATGAAACAGATCACTGCGCATGGGAGTGACTTGATCCGTAAGATCGTGTTGTTCAATATTCCATTCCGCTACCGCCAACGCCTCGGCTGAAACATCTACAGCGTCAATCGCGGTTTTCGGAAACGCATAGGCACAAGCAATGGCAATGCAGCCACTTCCAGTGCACATATCCAATATGTAACGCGGGTTAGGCGCAATTAAATGGGCAAATTTCTGCTTGATCAACTCACCAATCGGCGAGCGCGGAATTAATACACGCGGGTCGACATAAAATTCATATCCACAAAACCATGCCTTATGCGTGAGGTAGGCGGAGGGGATGCGCCTTTCGATCCGCTGAACGATAGTTTTAATCACACGTAGCCGCTCAGTACAAGTGAGACGTGCATGCCATATCTCGGGCTCAATGTCGATAGGTAAACAAAGTGTAGGCAAAATGAGTTGCACCGCCTCGTCCCAATAATTATCCGTGCCATGTCCGCAATAGATATTCGCTTCAGCGAAACGACTCATCGCCCAACGTAACATATCGTGTATAGTATGAAGTTCGTCTATTGCATCTTTTATAATTGGTTGTTGCAATGCCTGATTCCTAAATGGTGAAGTTGAATTAGGTGTTTTGTACTCTAGCTATCTCTCCATCAGCAGCTGGCATCTTGAGTAATCAATGTATGGCACTTCGCGAATTGGCATGTAGCATAACATTGCTTTTATTTAACTGGCAAAACGATGAGCAAAAAGCATTCACTTACAGAAAATGATAAAACGCTTTTTCGCCGCGCTACTCGGACAGTAATACCGCTTGCACAGACGACGTACTTCTCTGCTAATAAACTTGACAAGAAAATGCAGCACGCTCGGCGCTTACTGGCGGAGCAGACTGACCACTGTCACTATTTTACTGTGCCAAGTCACTCGCCGCCGATGGGAGATGGCCCTGTGCGTTTTATACGCGATGCTAACGTAGCGCGTCATGAATTAAAAAGGTTATCGCGAGGCACCTATACACCAGATATTTTCCTTGATCTACATGGGAAAACACAACAACAAGCGCAACGTGCGGTGGCAGCGATGTTAAAAACATCTTGCCTTCAGCGCTTTAATTGCGCATGCATTGTGCATGGACACGGAAAAAACATCCTTAAGCGAGCTCTGCCATTATGGTTGACACCGCATCCCATGGTATTGGCTTTTCATCAGGCCCCCGCTGCCTTGGGTGGTAGTGCAGCGCTACTGATATTGTTGAATGCAGATAAGATGGCATAGCGACTGCTAAACACATCATCAGCTCGACTGCATGGACAGAAGAAGTTTAGTTAGATTGACAACACCATAGTAAAAACGGGAGCTATCCACCATGGATTAAATGCATAGAGGGGCTTTATTGAATAACTCAGAACTTGTGATTACTGGCCCTCTAAGTAGATTGATTGTTATGCGATCCGGATACTGTTAGGGATTCCTAACTGTGTCATTTTGTTAAGCGCGTTGACCATCGCCATTGCCTCACCTACCTGCGCATCATAGTCACACAGACTTAGATGATCGCCCATGAGTGTTTTGAACCGGAACACAGTGGTTTCAGCCACTGGAAGAATCAGCGGTCTTATCTTCTTTCTCAGCAGGGCATCATGACAGTAGCGGGTATTGTATTTATCAGAGCTGGTATAGCCTGAGCATCAGTCGTACCGTTTAACGATAAATCGGCACAGATAATTTCATGTGTCGGGCTATCTACTGCCACAGAGGTGATAGCCATGTCTGACCGACCACGCCGCCCAGGCGGTCCAGGGAGCAATTGCCGAGGCATCCAGTCATATGGTCAGAGATCCGCGCTGCTTGAGAGCGTTGTTATACGTGGACCAGTGGGTTATTTTAAACTTCTGCGTTGCCATAGGGTCCTCATGTTGAAATGACCGGAGCAAACCATCACCCAAATGTTCAATCTATTCAACAAAGCCACTACGACAGGTAAGTGACTGAATATTAAGTCAGCAAAATAAAAATACTTAAAATAAATTATCAGATTCCGAGAGAATCCACCTAAATCAACTGGTTACTGGAGCAGAGTTGAATTAATTGGCAAGCTTTATATGGCACAAAATATATTTATTGAGCTTTAAATTTTCGCCTACATACTCCAATAAAGAAAGGAGATAAAACTGAAATCCGTTTAAGAAAATAAGTTAATAACTTAAAAAGTAGTATAGCTGATAAATCTCATTTATTACAATGTTGTTAGGCATTTTTAATATTGTTTGAATAATATGAAAAAAACGGCATGGCTTTTGCTTATCATACTTAATATTACGGGACTAGGACTTTTTCTTTCCTGGTATTTACCAATACAACATGGTTATTGGTGGCCTCTCGATGAAACAATCTTCAATTACTTTAACCATTTTATAGTTAAACAGCGTTATTTTGCCTATCTGGTTGCAATCACTAATTACCGCGCTTTTGATATTGTCTCTCTATTAACGATGGGGTGGCTATATTATTACTATTGGTGCCATCAACCTGTGGTAAAGCAAATGTATTTAATTGCCGTTAGTTTTACTATGCTATTATCAGCAGTGGTGATCGATCAATTAGGTCATTTGTTGCCCATAGTGCGTTTGAGTCCCTCACTCTATTTCACTCATGCTGCACGCGTAGACGTAATCACTGGAATGGTAACAAAAGGGTATTCTAATGACAGTTTTCCAGGAGACCATGGTATAATGCTGTTCATTTTTGCTGGTTTTATGCTACGCTATTTTGGTCGTGGTGCCTTTTTAAAAGCACTTACGGTGAGTATTCTCTTTTCGCTACCGCGAATTATGTCGGGTGCCCATTGGTTTACAGATATTGCTGTTGGTTCGCTATTTTTAGTATTAATAGGGTTAAGTTGGATATTTTTAACACCAATAAATTGTTTTCTCACAGAACACATAAGTCGGTTTTTAAGCCAGCTGCAGAAAAAGTGTTTTTCTTCTTGGGGCTGATCGATGTGTATAATACAATTCATTGTGGAATTCTTATTGCTAATTGTCGCTCGAGTAATCCAAACCTTGTCGATTAAGGCGTGATAGTATAATGAATAGACAAATTACAGCCGTGTTAGTAACTTTCATCAATTGCACTGAATAAAACAAGTTTTATTTCACCTGCGCCGCAATATTCACCTCTACACAGCAAGACCATGGCAATTACCAGATAATATTATGTCCTGTGCGCTGCAAATAAAGCGCGGTCAGTAATCCAACAATGACACTATTCAGCTCTCATTCACTGGACAATACGCCTAAGTAGGGATGTTAAGTGTTAGCGTAATAAGTAACAGCGCAGCAACTTAGGCTACTTTAGCAAATAAAAAGTGATCTCACCCAGCGGGAGTATTAGCATCACGCCTATCCGCTTGATGCACCTGTCACTTTCATCAAGCAGCAATACATCTACAATGCTAGACTAATTTCGCGTCTGGTAGAGCGGTAACCAGAGTGTTAGCCTCAATCCACCCAGTGGCGATGTATCGGCTTTCACCCATCCTTGATGCTGTTGTATCGCTTTGTCAACAATGGCAAGTCCTAATCCACTTCCTTCCGTATCCCGATATCGGGCTTCATCGGTTCGATAAAATGGACGAAAAATTTGTTCCCGCTTTTCAGGACTGACGCCTGGGCCATCATCATCGATATGAATCGTAATACCAGTACGGTCAACGGAGAAACGCACTTTTATCAACAAACGGGAGTGACGTAATGCATTCCTAACAATATTTTCTAATGCGCTCTCTAAGGCTTGGGGGTTACCATAAAGCGGCCACGAACCTGGGGGGTGAAGTACTTCTAAATTTTTACCCATTTGTTCCGCCTCGAAACGAGCATTTTCTAGCGTATTTTGCCAAAGCTGATTCGCTCTTAACGCTTTACTTATGAGGGCATTCTTATGTTGTGAGCGAGCGAGTAGTAAAAGATCGTTAATCATCTCATCCAGTTTGCGTGCTTCGATTTCAATACGCTCAAGCTCTTTGCCTTGGCCTTCGCGGCGGCGTAGTAGTGCAGTCGCCAATTGTAATCGTGTCAACGGCGTACGCAGTTCATGACTCATATCAGATAACAAACGTTGTTGCCCGTGCAACACATGTTCTAGTGCACTGATCATCTGGTTAAAACTGAAACCCACCGCGAGAAACTCCCGTGGTCCCCCAGTTTCCAGTTCTGGATGTTGCCGTAAGTTGCCACTGGCAACATCGTCTGTTGCCGCTTTTAGTTTACGCACGGGGCGTGCCAAGCTCCAAGCTAACCAGAGCAACAGTGGCGCGCTAATTAACATCGTCGTGGCTAACAGTAATAAGGGCCTGTCGAATAAAAGGTTAATAAAATCGAGTTGCGAATTATTGACGGGTCGAATTAAGTAGAGTTGATATTTTTCGCTCTTATCACATACAGAAAAAGGTCCGACCATTTCTATTCTGCCATATTTTTTTTTCTGCGGTAGAGATTCGGTATTTGATAGGCCAATAAAGTTTTGCACAATCTGCATTTCACTATGCTGCGCGCCGATAATTTGGCCTTCGTTCGTAACCAAAATTATGTGCTGTCTAGGCGGTGCCCATTTTTTTATGACTTGGGATAAACCCCACCACCCAAAGCGACCAATAGAAGAGTGATGTGACAGCTCCGCTTCAATATGTTGTTTAATCATAACGCCTTGACGTTGCTCGTTCATCAGCAGCGAGGTCATCTGACGAGAATCAAGCCGGGGAACCATTAACACCAGCACCAGCATCAGCACCAGCGCTAAGCTCAGCCAGAAGATAGCAAAAATACGAATAGTCAGGTTGTCAATCACGAGGAGAATACCATCAAATAGCCTCTGCCGCGCAACGTCTTAAACCAGGGATGACCATCCTGACGCTCAGGTAATTTACGTCGAAGATTGGAGATATGCATATCGATAGCACGATCAAACGGCGTCAAGCGTTTTCTTAACACCTTTTGACTCAACTGTTCTCGCGAAACCACTTGGCCAAGATGCTGAGCAAGTAAGTAAAGCAACGTAAATTCCGTACCCGTCAAACCAAGCGGCCTATTGGCAAACATTGCTTCCTGACATCCAGGATTTAAGCACAGTTTGTCCACTTCAAGGATCAAGGGATAGCTTTCATGTTGTTGCTCATTCCAGCTTGCACGTCGCAATAGGGCACGTATGCGTGCAATCAATTCACGATCATTAAACGGTTTTGGCAAGTAATCATCCGCACCTAATTCTAGTCCAAGCACTCTATCTAACTCGCTTTCTCTTGCTGTTAACATAATCACAGGCGTCTGAAACTGCTGGCGTAGCTCCTTGAGTGTATCGATCCCATTTTTTTTTGGCATCATAATATCAAGCAGAATCAAATCAATTGATCTATCTAGCAATTGAAGCATCTGTTCACCATCACTAGCAACGGCAATCTCAAATCCCTCCATTTCAAGTAGCTCTTTTAAAAGTAAAGTCAAATCACAATCATCATCGACTAATAAAATTTTATTCATCTCAAAAGCCTCCACGAATACCATACTCTTTATATAAGAGATGCGAACTGCCAGTTTACATAGTTTTACATCCACTAATCTCTTTAGGTAGCTAAGGCTATAAATTTCAGCGACATTTAATTAGAAAAAGGGAATAAAAGCATCCTAAGAGAATAGGTTGTTATATGTATGTTTAAGGAATTAACACGAAAAATGCCTTCTCACTCTATTGGTTGCTCAATAAGCGGACACCAAATTAAGATAAATTTACATAAGCTTATATAAAGGAAACATGTAATCAACTCAACAAGGGCTTTGTTGAATAGATTGAACATTTGGGTGATGGTTTGCTCCGGTCATTTCAACATGAGGACCCTATGGCAACGCAGAAGTTTAAAATAACCCACTGGTCCACGTATAACAACGCTCTCAAGCAGCGCGGATCTCTGACCATATGACTGGATGCCTCGGCAATTGCTCCCTGGACCGCCTGGGCGGCGTGGTCGGTCAGACATGGCTATCACCTCTGTGGCAGTAGATAGCCCGACACATGAAATTATCTGTGCCGATTTATCGTTAAACGGTACGACTGATGCTCAGGCTATACCAGCTCTGATAAATACAATACCCGCTACTGTCATGATGCCCTGCTGAGAAAGAAGATAAGACCGCTGATTCTTCCAGTGGCTGAAACCACTGTGTTCCGGTTCAAAACACTCATGGGCGATCATCTAAGTCTGTGTGACTATGATGCGCAGGTAGGTGAGGCAATGGCGATGGTCAACGCGCTTAACAAAATGACACAGTTAGGAATCCCTAACAGTATCCGGATCGCATAACAATCAATCTACTTAGAAGACCAGTAGTCACAAGTTCTGAGTTATTCAACAACGCCATGCTGAAGGTGAGTTCAGTTGAAAATAACACGCTTTTCTCAATAAAAATTGATCGCTAATGAGAGTAATGACGTGCCGTGCTTTTTAATTTTGATGATCTACAGGGCCGCAGCACTTACTCATACACATATTTTGTGTAGGCACCAAGGTTGATTTGGTGCTGAAGGTGCATCAGTGTAGCGCAATCGCAATGGAAGCAGAGTAACATGTCGCGCGCCAAATGGGATTATACCGTATCAAATAAAGCGGAACGGTACATAGGGAATTTTCGCCAATTCCTGCCCAATCTTTACCATCTCTTTGAGATCCGACCGACTGAGCTGTTGCACCGTACCATCTGCATCTTTGTAACTGATGATACCGGTATCTACTGTCCACTATCTACTTTGGGTTTACCCTCTGTCACGATAGAGCGCCCATCATTGGTGTGCATAACATAATTACCCGAACAAGCCGACAACAGTAACGTAACAGCAACAGTTGACAATAATCTTTTCACTTTGATATTCATCATTAACGAATCACGCATTAAACTGCCAACAAACGCAGGCATGGTTGGAGTTCAACTACGATCGGCACCGTGCATTTAGAAAAGATTAGCTTTGACGCGACCCAAGAATTATCAGCATAATGTGCTTTTTGCGCTTTACCAGCGTAGACACTAAGTTTTTATTCACTTCGTTGCAACGTAAGTGAATAAAGTCTTTTCACTGCGTTATCTACAGCAAAAAATGCCATTGGCAAAAAGCCGCTTTAACTTACTCTTTAATCTGATCTCTACTCGTATCAGTTTTGCTGCGTATTGGTAGCTCAGTGATGAGAGATAAAGAAATATCATAACGCCACTGTCCGAGGGAAATACGTTGTGCGCTGTCATGCTTAAGTTGAAATAATTCTGCTATCATGGCGGCAGCTCCGTAAAGGCGAGCATTATAGGGAATATTACTCTGCATACGTGCAACTAACGGGTATCACAGTATTGAACTCCTGATCTATCACACTCCGTCAAGAAAAAATTATTTTAATTCAATACGTTGATGAAAAGCATTATGTCGGCAGATTTATCGGGGACTCATCCCTTCGGCAGCACAGTTACGTTACAGGATATATGTACACAATTTTCCACGTTAACGCTGTTGGAAGAGCGCTATCGTTGCTTAATCCATTTAGGTAAATCTTTGCCTACGCTACAAGACGCACTAAGAAATCCGAAAACGGAAATTAAGGGGTGCGAGAATCGGGTTTGGTTTGGCTATGTACTTTGCGATCAACATAGATTGTATTTCTATGCAGAAAGTGAAAGTCGCATTATTCGAGGTTTGCGGGCTATTCTACTCACGACACTTGAAGGTAAAACCCGCACACAACTAGCAATGCTATGATCCGCTGCAGATCATGCATGATCTTCGTCTCACCACCCTATTAACGAGGACGCAACGAACAGGCATACAGGCCATTACACAGCGGGTTCATCTGGCATGTATCAACGTAGATCTATACTTAGTACCTACCCTACAGTACGATTTACTGATTTAGGTGATTTTAGCCCGCAATTTTTTTAGCGCATGCGCAACAGCGCAAAAACCAAAACTGGCGGTAACCACCGTCGTTGTGCCTAACCCCTCTGCACAATCAATTCTACCGATGTTGGTGTCGCTAGCGCCCGCTGCACGAGTAGAGCCATCGGCCTGGGGATAGCGCTGCGCTTCAGAGGAAAATACAGAATCAATCGCCAGCTTACCACGGCTATCTTTTAAGCCACTCACGCAGCTTTGCGACCAAAGGATCTTGGATAGTTCTTGCTAAGTCAACGACCTTAATTTGGGTCGGGTCAATTTTACCGCACGCATCGCCCACTGTTATTAAGGGAATTTTGTTGCCTCGATACCATCCCACCAGCGTGGCCTTTTCCGTTAAGCTATCGATTACATCAATGACATAATCCATCTCCGCTGTAATTAAGTCAGGTATGTTCTGTACGGTAACGAAATCGTTAATCGCTACTACACGACACACGGGATTAATCAAGTGGATAGGCTGTGCCAATACCTCATTTTAACTGACCTACGCATCCTTATAGTGTATGAATTTGGCGGTTGGTATTGGTAATACAAACCTCGTGCATGTCAATCAGCGATAACGTTGTAATGCCGCATCACCATATAAGCGGGCTATATAGTGCGCACTCACGACGCGGGGTAGCGCAGCCTGGTAGCTCGTCGGGCTCATCACCCGAAGGTCGTCGGTTCGAATCCGGCACCCGCAAGCACACAAATGCCCACTTTTTACCGCTTTAACGCCTACCACTGCTTCTAATCCATGCGTTGATACCGCTAACTATTGCCGTAGCCACCTGTTTTTGATACTTCGCCGTCAATAGCTTGCGCTCCTCTTCGAGATTACTGATAAAGGCGGTCTCAACTAAGATCGAGGGAATGTCAGGGGCTTTAAGTACCGCAAAACCTGCTTGATCAACACTGGCTTTGTGCAGAAAATTAATATTGCCCATTTGCTTAAGTACCGCAGCACCAAAGCGCAGACTGTCACCAATTGTGCGACGCTGTACCATATCAAATAACGTATGATCTAAATAACGGTCACCACTCATGCTCACACCACCAATAAGATCAGACGCGTTTTGACTTTGTGCCAGAAAACGTGCCGCCGCGGAGGTCGCGCCTTTCGTCGACAGCGCGAAGACAGAAGCGCCATGTGCAGCACGATTAGTAAAGGCATCCGCATGAATGGAAATAAACAGATCAGCGCGCTGACTGCGTGCTTTAGCAACACGCACCTGCAAAGGAATGAAGACATCTTCATTACGCGTCATATAGACGCGCATATTGGGCTGTTTCACCAGCAATCGCTTTAGATAACGTGCAATTTTAAGAACAATGTCTTTTTCGCGTGTGCCTCTAGGTCCGTGAGCACCGGGATCTTCACCGCCATGCCCTGGATCGATCATAATAATCATTGGGCGATCGTTCCCCGCTTTTCCAGGTAATGGCGCGTCAGTCGGCTGCGATTGACGTAGATTGCCGCGATCGTACTCTTTTAACAGCGCAAGTAGCGGATCATTATCATCGCTGTCGTGGTTAGGGAAAAGATCAACCACTAGACGATGTTTGATTGTCGCGACCGGGGCCAAGGTGAACAGGTGCGGTGCTACAGACTGCTTTAACTCTAACACAATGCGCACTGTGTTACTGTTAAATTGTCCTACTCTCAGTTGTTTAATATAGGGATCGTTACGGCGAACCAAATTAGCCACCTGCGCCATGACGCGATTGATGCGTAAATTTTCAATATCTATCACCAAGCGTTCAGGATGCGTGAGCGCGAACTGTTTGTAGATTAAGGCCGTGGTTGATTCCAGCGTCAATCTGGAGTAAGTGGATGCTGGCCATAATCTTACCGCAACAATATCGCTATTTGCCGCACGTCCGACTTGGCTTACGCTAAGCAAACAGAGTGCCCCAACCCCGATGAGTAGGTCACGGCGGGCTAAACCCCGATTATTGTAAGACATATTATTTTCGCTATTGGCCCATAAGATGAAAATCCCTGCATGACAGCAACGTCACGCGAACTTTACCCAATCCGCATCCGTGTGTCATTACTAAAGCGGCTTTGTTGAATAAATCGAACTTTACCGCTTATTAAAGCAAAATCCCCTTTGACTAATTGTTGGATCTGGCTAACACGTGATAGATTTCCCGTGGCTTCTTTAATACCGATAATGGTATCGATCTCCGCCAGGCGCGCCACGGTCTGTGGAAGCAGATCACATCCGGTGCGCGACGGAACATTGTATAAAATTTGTGGCAAGTGTGTACTTTCTGCAATCGCTTTGTAATGCAGATACAACCCCTCCTGTGTAGGGCGGTTATAATAGGGAGTAACCGATAAACAGCCTACTACACCCAAACGTTCGACGCATTGCGTGAGTGCAATGGCTTCACGTGTACAGTTAGCGCCCGTGCCAGCAATGACGGGAATACGCCCTGCAGCATACTCAACGGTAAGCTTGACCACGTCGATATGCTCATCCAAATTAAACGTGGCTGACTCACCAGTTGTACCTACTGACACTATCGCTGATGTGCCGCTGGCGATATGGTAATTAACCAGTTTACGTAAACTCGCCATACAAACCTTACCATCGCTTTGCATTGGGGTAATAAGCGCAACTATGCTTCCCGATAACATAACTTTCTCTCCAAGCTATCTCACTTACGCGTTGATTGTGCCAACAGGTTGCCAGCGATGGGTAAAACAGATTTACTGGGTTTTGGTATCCCGCCATCCGTTTGTCTTATTCACATTAAACATACGTCGGCAGGCGAGAACTTATCTAAGCACCATCATAAAAGCACTTTCTCTTCATCATAACGTAAATAACATAGCAACAGACTTATCTGATGTATAAGGTAATCATGTCAGTAGCATAAATTTACTATCCTTATGTAGTGACATAAATTCTATAGTAACCTCAATGTCGGCAATAACGTACCACGTTGCACATTGCCTTTACGCGCAGAGAAGCTTTGTTGAATAACTCAGAACTTGTGACTACTGGCCCTCTAAGTAGATCGATTGTTATGCGATCCGGATGCTGTTAGGCATTCCTATTCGCATTGGCTGGCAAGTGCCATAAATTACTTTATGCGCTGTTTTCTCTTCACGTGCGCGCACCCAAAAAAGAAAATCACTGAGTAACCAGCCTATCGCCATTTTGCCGAGCTTGCGCCGCTTAGGATAGCGCCAATCTTGCTCTGAGACGCGTGATATTGCTGTAATTTCTCACCGCTCTGGCTCACTCACTATCTGGTCGTGTGTTAGAGGCTACAATCGGTAAGCAATTGTTGCCTTTGTGTTTCAGTCGGTTCGATAAATTGTTTTGTGGTAAGTTTACCTATAAAAAACCGACATTGAAGTCGATTAGATAAGTGAGTTGCCCAATTGGGTGTTTGTATTTAAGCAGCTTGTATGCCTACCTGCTTACGCGTTGGTTTATTCTTCAAATCCGTTTAGATAATCTACTAATAATGTGCGCTTTGCGCTGTCCGTCACCGTTATTAACACCATTGCTAGCCTTATCGCTTCCTGATTTAGGCGATGATTATGTGGTGCTGGTGAACACATATACGCTTATCCTTCCACCACATTACCCTGCATGCCGTTACTGTTTTTAAATGTAACCATAATCACAATAACAGCGTGAAATTAATTGGTCGATATGATATTAGATGAGCTAGGTTATAATCAGCTTGTGTTACTTGATAATGGTGATCAGGCTGAGCGGGTAATCGTAATGGTTAAGCAGCAGAATTTTTACGCAGCGAGGAAAAACCAGATAAAGCCAAGAATAAATTGCATAGGCAGCCTGGTAATTTATCTTTATACTCTAGGGGCTTTTTACGCTGTGTGTACAACGAATAAAACGCACCTTGGTTTTTCAATTCATTACTAAAGGAGCTCCCGTGTATGGCCATCGAACAAACATTGTCGATTATCAAACCTAATGCGGTCGCAAAGAATGTGATTGGTGCTATTTATAGCCGTTTTGAAAGCGCTGGCTTTAACATTATTGCATGTAAAATGCTGAAGTTATCACGTGAACAAGCAGAAGGGTTCTATCCTGAGCACCAAGGGAAAGCCTTTTTTGCAAACCTGATTACATTTATGACTTCAGGTCCTATTTTGGTGTCAGTTTTGGAGAGTGAAAACGTAGTACAGCGGCAACGAGATATAATAGGTGCCACGAATCCAGCGCATGCACTTGCTGGTACGCTCCGCGCTGATTACGCGGAGAGCTTCACTGAAAATGCAATCCATGGTTCTGACTCTATCACGTCCGCGCAACGCGAGATTGCGTATTTCTTCTCTGCTGATGAAATTTGCCTACGGGTGCGCTGACGCTTTATCACGTTGCCAGACAGGTCATTCTATGAAATTTACAGTGACAACAACATTTTTTACTATGAAAACGTAAATACGTTTTATGACTAACCTTATCGGCTACAAGGTGTAATAACAAGGCCTAACACATGTCTGAATTAATACTCAGTGCGCCCGGTGATGGGATAAACACAGCGAAGACCAACCTGCTTAATTTCACACACGAAGCACTACGTGACTTTTTTGTTGATATAGGTGAAAAACCGTTCCGTGCCAATCAGGTGATGAAATGGATCTACCATAATATTTGCGATGACTTTTCGCAGATGACAGATATCAAAAAAAGTTTACGTGACAAGTTAACGCAGATTGCCAAAATAGAAGCTCCTACTATTGCTGTGACAAAACAGTCGGCGGATGGAACCATAAAATGGGCGATGCGTGCGGGTGATCAACTGATTGAAACTGTTTATATTCCAGAAAGCGAACGTGCGACACTCTGTGTCTCTTCCCAGATTGGTTGTGCATTGGCCTGTAAATTTTGCTCGACCGCCCAGCAGGGTTTCAATCGCAATCTTAATGTAGCGGAGATCATTGGTCAGGTTTGGCAGGCGAGCAAAATCCTGCGAACGGAGCACACTAGCGGCAAGCGGCCTATTACCAATGTTGTAATGATGGGAATGGGAGAGCCGCTATTAAATTTCGCGAATGTCGTTCCAGCGATGGAAATTATGCTTGATGACTTCGGGTTTGGGCTCTCTAAGCGGCGTGTAACGCTCTCTACTTCTGGTGTAGTGCCTGCGTTAGATAAATTAGGGGAGATGATTGACGTGGCGTTGGCTATCTCCCTGCATGCGCCGAACGATGCGTTACGTAACGAGATTGTCCCCATTAACCAAAAATATAATATTGCTGCCTTTTTAGCCTCAGTTAATCGTTACCTGCAAAAATCGCATGCAAACCAGGGGCGAGTTACTGTGGAATATGTGATGTTGGATCAGGTGAATGATAGCCTGGAAGCGGCGCACGAACTGGCTCATCTGTTAAAAGATACGCCAAGTAAAATCAATTTAATACCCTGGAATCCCTTTCCTGGTGCGCCTTATTGTCGCAGCTCAAACAGTCGAATAGATCACTTTGCCAAAGTGATGATGAGCTATGGCTTCACAACGATTGTGCGCAAAACGCGTGGGGATGATATTGATGCTGCTTGTGGTCAATTAGCAGGAGAAGTGATTGATCGGACACGCCGCACACTGGAGAAGAGGACGATAGCAGCAGTAACTTTGTGAGGCCTATCTGATAGTAAACTGCAAAACATGTTGCCAATAGTTGACTCGTGGCAAGATAGTCGTACTGATATGGATAATGCGGTTTTCTTTGGCGGGTAGGTATGACAAAAAAAGGATGTTCTCTTCTGGTAGTGATGGCACTTTTGATCACGCATTGTGCCTCATATCGGCAGGATGTGAACGCAGCGCAGATCCGCTTACAGTTAGGGTGGTATTATACTTGACAGAGGGTGATTTACTGACGGTGAAACGTAATTTATTGCGGGCGCGTGCAAATGAGAAAAGTAATTACCGAGTGTATCTGGCTTTAGCGCGTCTTTATCAGCTTGAGGGCGTTGCAACTCGATCTGAAAAATCGTACCAACGTGCTATGCAATTGGCACCAAGCAACGAGGAGGTAATAAACCAGTATGCCGATTTCTTCTGTATACTTGGAAAGTCCGATGATGCGCAGTATTTCTTTGCTAAAACTGTTGTTTCCACCCATGCCCAGATGCACGCTGACGCTGCCGAATTGGCAGGCTATTGCGAGTTGCATCAGAAACATTATCTTGTGTCAAAGGAATGGTTATTGAAAGCTTATCAATTAGATAAGCAAAAAGGAGAGACAATGGCCGTTACCGCGCAGCAGTATGAAAAACGGGAAAATCGGGATGCAGAAACCATACAGCAGACACACGTTTTTAAAATTAATCGATTTATATAACACTGGTGTTATTTGTAGCTCATGAATAATGAATTTAAACCTGAAAATAGTGTACCAACTACGCTAGGTGCTCGATTGAGCTCTGCTCGCGAGCAAATGGGCCTCACGCAGCAAAATGTTGCCGAGCGCTTGTGCCTCAAAATTTCTATAGTGAAAGCTCTCGAAGAGGACAACACCCCTACCGATTTAGCATCAACCTTTCTACGTGGTTATATCCGTTCTTATGGGCGTTTGGTGGGTATTTCTGAAAAGGAGCTACAACCCATGCTCGCGCACCAGGCGCTTTTTGCTGCCGCTTCGATCAACAGCATGCAAAACTTGCCGTTGAACCGAAAGCAAAAAAAACGCGAAGGTTGGTTGCTGATGTTCACGTTGTTGGTTTTGTTGGTCTTAATTGGACTGACAGGCGCCTGGTGGTGGCAGAACCATAGAGCAACGCAGAACGAATTGCTATCTTTAGCAGAACAAAGTCAATATAAGGGGCTGCCGGATGTTGCAACGAAACACGTTAGCGCGCAGTCTGATATTGATGAAACAGTTCACGATGCCGACACAACTGAGAATATAACGCCGCCGGATAATGATGGCACCTCTCGCCGCGCAACTGAACCAACTGATAACCAATACAATTACAATATCCATGACAGTGATGATTTATCTCCAGTCAATTTGCCTGATTTACAGGCCGTACCCGCGCCTCTTCCGACGGAACAGCCCAATCTGGGGTGGTCAATCGCGCCAATGGACAGCGCAGGCTTACCAGTGCGAGATAGCACAGATACCTCTACTGATTCGAATAGTATCACGATTCAGTTTAAGGCTAACTGTTGGTTAGAGGTAATAGATGGTACAGGCAAAAAGTTATTTAGCGGTCAGCGCGCGAATGGTAATAGTTTGACGTTAACTGGCGTAGCCCCCTATTCACTTAAAATTGGCGCGCCTGCAGCAGTTTCTATTTATTACCAAAATAAAATCGTTGATTTGAGTGAATTCATTCGCAGTAAAAAAATTGCGCGGATCGTATTAGATAAATCCTAAACGGATACAATAGTAGTTATTTATAATAAGTTAGGTGTTATATGCACATTTCAACGTCGATTCAGCGGCGTAAATCGTTACGAATTAATGTGGGAAGAGTCGCTGTAGGTGACGGTGCGCCGATCAGCGTGCAGTCGATGACAAATACGCGAACTACCGATATTGCGGCAACGGTTGCTCAAATTCACCGCCTAGAGCAGGCAGGTGCAGATATCGTTAGAATCTCTATTCCGACGATGGATGCGGCTGAAGCATTTCGTTTGATCCGCCAGCAGGTTGCGCTACCTTTAGTCGCGGATATCCATTTTGACTATCGCATTGCGCTGAAAGTCGCTGAATATGGTGTGGACTGTCTACGCATCAATCCGGGGAATATTAGTAACGAACAGCGTATTCGGCAGGTGGTGGATTGTGCCCGTGACAACAATATTCCCATTCGTATCGGTGTCAATGCCGGTTCACTGGAAAAAGATTTGCAACAGAAATATGGCGAACCCACGCCACAGGCATTGGTAGAATCCGCTCTTCGCCACGTCGCCCATTTTGACCGCTTAGATTTTCAGCAATTTAAGGTCAGTGTAAAAGCGTCAGACGTGTTTCTTGCGGTTGAATCCTATCGATTATTAGCGCGCCAGATTGCGCAACCGCTCCATCTGGGCATTACTGAGGCCGGTGGGGAACGTGCGGGATCGATCAAATCCGCTATTGGCCTAGGTTTGCTGCTGGCTGAGGGCATAGGCGACACATTACGTGTGTCGTTGGCAGCTGATCCCGTGCAGGAGATCAAGGCAGGATTTAATATTCTAAAAGCATTGCGGATTCGCGCGCGCGGTATTAACTTTATTGCCTGCCCAACCTGTGCGCGTCAGGAATTTGACGTGATAAGTACGGTAAATGCGCTGGAAGCTCGGTTGGAAGATATTACCACCGCCATGGATGTATCAATTATTGGCTGCGTTGTTAATGGGCCAGGTGAAGCCCTTGTTGCCAATATTGGGGTGACAGGGGGACATAATAAAAGCGGCCTCTATGAAGAGGGCGTAAGATTATCCGAAAGATTGGAAAACCAACATATTATCGAACAACTAGAAAGACGTATTCGTGCTAAAGCACGCATACTGGATGAAAAAAAACGTATCGTAATCCACCAGATGTAACAGTAGACAACGGGGTATTTAATCACTAACCTGTGCGGTTATCATGCTGATAAGGTATGATACGGCCCAGGTTTTTGCATATCAGGATAGTGACGTGACAAAAGGTATACAGGCCATTCGGGGAATGAACGACTATTTTCCCGCAGATACAGCCGTCTGGCAGCAAATTGAGGCAACACTCACTCGGATTTTGACAAGCTATGGCTATAGCGAGATTCGCTTACCTCTGATTGAAGTAACGTCGCTTTTTAAACGTGCTGTTGGTGAAGTGACCGACGTCGTCGAAAAAGAGATGTACACCTTTTCCGATCGTAATGGTGAAAGTATTACGTTGCGTCCAGAGGGGACAGCGGGTTGTGTTCGTGCGGGTATTGAGGATGGATTGTTACATAACCAACAACAGAAATTGTGGTACTACGGTCCCATGTTTCGTTACGAACGCCCGCAAAAAGGGCGCTATCGTCAATTCTACCAACTTGGTGTCGAGGTGTTTGGCGCCGGTGGTCCGGACATTGACAGTGAGTTGATCTTGCTTACTACGCGTTGGTGGAAAGCATTGGGTGTGGCTAAGCATATGCGATTAGAGCTAAATTCTATCGGCTCAGCGCAGGCGCGCCAGGCTTATCGTATCGCGCTTGTTTCTTGGCTTGAGCAGCATTGGCATGCACTTGACGAAGATTGTCAGCGTCGTACCTATAGCAATCCACTGCGTGTGTTAGATAGCAAAAATCCCGCCGTACAGGCATTGCTAAGTAATGCGCCCCAACTTGATGCCTTTCTGGATGAGGCGTCTCAAGCGCACTTCGGTGAATTATGTGCACTGTTAACTCAAGTCGGCATAAATTTTACGATTAACCGACGTCTTGTACGTGGCCTGGATTATTACAACCGCACTGTTTTTGAATGGGTTACCGATAGCCTTGGCTCACAAGGCACTGTCTGTGCCGGTGGTCGCTATGATGATTTAGTTAACCAATTGGGTGGACGAGCAACGCCCGCTGTTGGTTTTGCATTGGGCATGGAGCGGTTGGTGTTATTAGTACAGGCGGAGAACGCACCTGTCCTGTCTACCCCGAGCAGTGATGTTTATTTGATTGCGGTGGGCAGTGACGTACAAGCGTCGGCCTGTGTATTGGCTGAGTCTATCCGCGATCAACTGCCAGAGATCACACTTTTATCCAATTTAGGCGGCGGTAATCTCGGCCGGCAGTTGGCGCGCGCGAATAAACACCAGGCACAGCTAGCTATTATATTGAGCGAGGATGAAGTAAACACGCGCTCAGTTATCTTGAAAGTGTTAGCAACGGGTCAACAACAGCGTGTGGCACAGGCTGATATTATTTCTTCATTACGTACACTATTAGTAAAGTGATTGACCATGATGTCCATTGAAGGAGAAAGCATTTGAACAATTACAGCAGCGAAAATGAACAACTTAATGCAATTCGCCTTTTTTTCGCCAATAATGGCAAGGTGCTCCTCACCGTTTTATTGTTCGTAATGTTATGTTCCGTTGGCTGGCACTATTGGCATACTCACCAGACAAACACTTACTTGGCTGCTTCTGATCGTTATCAGCAGATAACGCAAAATTTACAAATGGATAAATCAACAACTGTAGAAGCTGTAACGCAGTTTATTCATCAAAACAGTAATATCTACAGTACATTGGCGGCACTTAATTTAGCAAAACAGTACCTTGATGCAGCCCAATTGGAGAGGGCAACCATGTTGCTTGAGCACGCGATGGCAACGGCTCAGGATGATGGTCTCGCTGCGCTCGTTGCGTTGCGATTAGCACGTGTTAAACTGCAGCAAAAGCAGACTGATGCTGCATTGACATTATTGGATAATATTAAGAGCAGCAGTTGGGCTGCTATGGTGGCTAATATACGTGGGGATATCTTGTTGGCTAAAGGCGATAAGCCGGGCGCGGGAGAGGCTTGGAACAAAGGTATCATGCTGGATCCTCCGCCGGCATTGAAGCAAGTTATGCAAATTAAGAAAGATGACATCAATTAAGAACCCAGGAGATGAGCGTGTATGCAATCAACTAAGCATCTACTGCTGGGCCTGTTTGCTACAGTATGGTTAAGCAGTTGTTCGCTCTTTGATAGAGGTAAAGATGTTGTGCAAAAGGCACCGCTACCTAGCGTGCAAAATCAAATCGAGCCAAATTTACTTTGGCACGCCTCCGTAGGTAATGGAGCTGAAGGTTTTTATTCCCTGTTACATCCTGCTTGGCTCAACCAATCAGTGTTCGCTGCAGCAAGATCGGGTATAGTGAAGGCATTAAATATCAATGATGGCGAGAAGTTGTGGCAAGTTAATTTACAAGAAAAACAGGGTCTTTTCAGTAAAAGCCCTGCGGCTCTCCTTTCGGGCGGCGTAGCCGTGGCGGGAGAGCGCCTCTACATAGGTAGCGAGCGGGGTTACGTCTATGCGTTAGACACAAATACGGGTGCTGTTGTGTGGCGAACTGACGTCAAAGGAGAAGCGACCTCAACCCCTGTGCTAAGTGAAGGCCTCGTGTTAATTCACACGAGTAATGGCTTGTTACAGGCATTGGACGAAAAAAGTGGAGGCGTAAAATGGATCGTCAATTTAGATATGCCACCGCTAGCGTTGCGTGGCCAATCTGCGCCGGTTGTTGCATCGGGAGGGGCATTAGTTGGCAGTAATGATGGTCGCGTCAGTGTGGTTATTTTAAATAAAGGTCAGATTGCCTGGAATAAGCGCATTTCTAACGACAAAGGGACGTCTGACATTAGCCGGTTAGGTGATATTATTTCTACGCCAGTCATTGCCGATGGCATTTTGTATGCTCAAGCCTATAACGGTAATCTAGCGGCGCTAGAGATGCGTTCAGGGCAGATTTTATGGCAACGTGACATTGGTGGTGTAAGAAATTTTGTTATTAATGGCGGGGTGATTTATCTCGTCGATCAGGATGATCGGATCGTTGCTTGCAATGCACATGATGGTACGGTTATTTGGCGACAAAGTGATTTACTCCATCGTCAGCTTACCGCGCCAGCCTTTTACAAAGGCTATTTGGTTGTCGGCGATAGCGAAGGATATTTACACTGGATAGGGATCGCAGATGGTCACTTTAGTGCGCAGATCAAGGGAGACAGCGCTGGATTCCAGAGTGATCCAGTGGTTGCCAACAGCACACTGTTTATTCAAGCGAACAGTGGCAAAGTGTACGCGTTTGGATTATAGCAAAACGCGTAAGCCAGGGTAATGACGGCCCCAATGCATTGGGGCCGTTTACCGTTTTACTATGTCACTCATCTTAAAGTAAGAGGTTTTTATGATCCCTGTGGTGGCATTAGTGGGTCGGCCAAATGTCGGTAAGTCAACACTATTTAATTGTTTAACGTGTACCAGAGATGCCTTAGTTGCCGATTTACCCGGATTGACGCGTGATCGCCAATATGCCCAGGCGCAAGTTGCTGGAATCGCGTTAATTGTGATTGACACGGGGGGGCTCGATGACAGCGAAGGGGGGATTCATAGCACGATGGCAAAGCAATCACTGCTTGCAATTGAGGAAGCTGATTTAGTCCTATTTTTAGTGGATGCCAGAGCAGGTCTCTTGCCAGTCGACTACAGCATTGCTAAACATCTGCATACGCGTGAGAAAAGCACTTATCTGGTGATCAACAAAATAGATGGGTTAAATGTAAACACGGTGACCACCGATTTTTACGCATTAGGATTTAGCCAGATGCAAGCCATTACTGCTGCGCATGGGCGAGGCGTTACGTCACTAATGGAGCATGCGTTGGCGCCTTGGAGCGCATCGGTAGAGGCGTCCAGTGCCACTGTTGCCGCAGCAATAGAGCCCCTCTCAGTGCCATCTGCTACTGTCGATGCGCCAAGCGGCAGTGCAGCGGCATTCAGTGATCTGCCTATCACGCTGGCTATCGTTGGCCGACCCAATGTGGGTAAATCGACCTTAATTAATCGTATTTTAGGTGAAGAGCGGGTAGTCGTGTTCGATATGCCTGGCACTACACGGGATGCCATCTCAATTCCTATGCAGCGTAACGGTGAGAATTATATCTTGATCGATACTGCAGGCGTACGTAAGCGCACAAAGATCGACGAAACGGTAGAAAAATTTTCAGTCATCAAAACGTTGCGTGCTATTGAAGAAGCTAATGTTGTGCTATTGGTGATAGATGCGAGAGCAGGTATCGCTGACCAAGATCTCTACTTACTGGGTTTTATACTCAATAGCGGCCGTTCACTGGTTATCGCCGTGAATAAGTGGGATGGTTTAACGCAAGAGGCAAAAGATGAGATCAAGCAAGCGCTAGATCATCGGCTCGGGTTCATTGATTTTGCTCGGGTACATTTTATCTCTGCGTTACATGGTAGCGCTGTTGGTAATCTCTTTGCATCGATCAAAGAGGCATATCAATGTGCAACTAAGCGCATCACTACCTCTGTATTGACCCGCATTATGCAGATTGCGGTTGACGATCATCAACCGCCACTGATACGCGGCCGCCGGGTGAAACTTAAGTATGCGCACGTGGGAGGATACAATCCGCCAATTATCATTATTCATGGCAATCAGGTGGAGGATCTGCCTGACAGCTATAAACGTTATTTAATGAACTATTTTCGCCGTTCGTTGCACATCATGGGCACTCCCATTCGTATCCAATTCAAAGAGAGTAATAACCCATTTAAAGAGAGACGTAACACGTTAACGCCAGCACAGCATCGCAAGCGATTGATGAAAAATATAAAAAAACGCGCCAGTAAGTAAGGTTCTCATTATCATTAGCTACACGCTGCAGGTACAGCAACAACTGATGGGGCAGCCACGACACCTTATCCCCCTTTAGGTAGTCAAAGCGCAGTGTATCCGATACATCCAGTAACTGAAAAACCTACGCCGCTAAATCCCATTGCGATACTAACTGTGTATCGCACTTCGCCAGCCAAGCTGTTTCCTATAGAATTTTATAGTAAAGCCCCAGTTCCGTGGTTACCTTCTCCTCTTTAGCGCAAGCGGGCGTAGGTGCGCTGCCAGCCGTTGTTGTGTTCTTCTTGCCCGCTTTTCGTGCCACACCAGAAGTTAAGGACAAAACACTATGATAGCGAACGAAATCTACCCGTCCTATCTGCCTTGGCATAGCACATAACTGTCCATCCTCATAGAGGCCAGCACGTTTTCCCTTTGTCATATTTTATCCATAACTTTTGCCTAGCTTGTCCGGGGTAGCCAGAAATGCCCCCAGGCCCTCCTGCGCAGTAAAGCACTCAATGTGTACCTTATAGCCCATCTACCGAGCTGCTTGGGAATTGATAGTAACCCACATGACCAACCGCCGCGCCCGCCTTAATCGTAAACGGCGACAGTGTCACTATCTGGTCAAACACACATGCCGCCTCCGCTGGGCACCACCAGTGCGGGCGTGTTATCGGCACTGCTTTTAACTGAACCTCCTCCAGCACAATCCAGTAGTGCTCTCCCTCGATTAACTTTTCTCTACTCTCTGGCAGGGTAATGCAAGTGACCAGCACGTGTAGAGATACACATTAATACCTGCAGGGAAGTTAACATTTGATCTAAATCAATAGTGATGCAGAAAACGATACTGAATGACGCGCTGTTCTGCACCTCAATGTTGTAGATAGCTTTTTATCGTGTCGCGCTGATAGTGTCAATCCGCATCAATCGCGCTCACTTTCGTTGCGGTCGTAATCCTCTTCCACTGCCACCGCGTGCGGTATTTGTTCTGACTGCGCACTCTCTGCCCCGGCGTTAACTAGACGCAACTGGCACGCCCCTGGATCTAATTTCAGGCGTAGGATCTAGATGACTGTTGCACCGTTGACGACAATTTTTTCTCTCTAATACCTGCCTGCTGCGTTAGCCACATTGGCTCTTGGCGAAACGTTGGCAGAGGTCACCCACTGAATTGAGAGACAGCTGAGATCACTCATCCACGTAACCCCTACAACACATTGCGTACAAGGGGGGCTATAGGAGTTGTGCTAACCGATTAATATCAGACTGCATTTGCGCGCCTGCAGTAACATCGCGGCCCGCACCTGGGCCGCGGATCACCAACGGGTTATCTCGATACCAGCGGACTCTTAATCGCGAAGACATTATTACCAAACAGTAGTGAGGCTTACGGATGGTGGCGTGTGATCGCTTCAATACCGACACGCGAGCCCCCTTATGTATCAAATATCAAACCATGCGACATAATGCAGTGTCAGCCCCAACTCTTGTGCCGCAATATAGCGTTGTTGGATCACCTGATTGATCGGGTTCGTTGGTTGCAAGAAGATCGCGAATGGCACCTGCGTGTTGTCGGCGCTGACTAATGACTCGACACGCACCTGATGTGGCTAAATCTCATAGCCGGCCTCACGGGCCAAAATCACCAGCTTGCACAAGCTATCTTGACCTGAAAGGTCGAGACGCAGATCGGGCTCCGTCAACCCTCGTTGCCACGCCTGTTTTACCAGCTCAGTAAACGCTAGCGAATCATGATAACTGTCACGTAAGTCACGTGCCGCATAGTTGATAGATAAGCCGCCACCTACTGTAGCGTTATATAGGCTAAGCGTGATAAGACTACTAATATTTTGGTTGATGACGTGCTTTTAGCACTACAGACGTGCAAAGTTCAGGTATGATTCTTCCCTCTTCAATTTGTTAGCGGTAATTAACTCAAGGTATTCTATGGCAGAATGGAATGGTGAATACATCAGCCCGTATGCTGAGCATGGCAAAAAAGGCGAGCTGGTAAAGAAAATAACCGTATCTATCCCTTTGAAAGTATTAAAAATTTTAACTGATGAACGAACTCGACGCCAGGTGAACAATTTGCGCCATGCCACAAATAGCGAATTATTGTGTGAGGCTTTTCTCCACGCGTTTACGGGTCAACCACTGCCGGACGATGAGGATTTAGTTAAAGAGCAGCATGATGAGATCCCTAAAGAAGCTAAAAAGAAGATGTGCGAGATGAGTATTGATCCAGAACAGTGGGAGTATTAATACATAATATTGCAGTTAAAGTCGCACACCATGATGTCAAATCGGGGCGATTTGATGGGTGAGTAGCCTTTTTTGATATAGGGACTAAGCCCCCTTTTCTACTTTGTACACATTACGCACTCCGCGCAAGGCCGTGCATTACACTGGCTGGATGCTGAATGAGAAAGCATATCATCTGTGCCTATAGACCGCCGAACAATACCCTTGCTTATCAGCAAACTTTCAATCGCTACAGTGGCCGATCGACAGCAGAAGAGATTACAGACGAGAAGATACAATTAGACTACTTGGTAGCGGGAAGTTTAAAGCGTTTGTTAAAGCGTTCAACACGGCCACCCCTGTCAACAATGCGCTGCTTGCCTGTGTAGAATGGATGACATTTGCCACACACATCCAGATGAATGTTATGACCTACCGTAGAACGTACCTGGATCACATTGCCACAGGAGCAAGTAGCAGTCATATCAGCGTATTGCGGGTGAATATCTTTTTGCATGGAATACCCTCTGTAAGGCCGTGTCGCACTCCGTGCAGACTAGCCTGCACGGAGTGCGACACGTGTTTGTGGTGTGGATGCTAAAGGTTGTTAAACCCTCTTCAATAGGCACGGCACTATACAGAAATTGCGCGGGTTTGCCAATGGCCTGACTGTATTTTTACTCACACTGTACTTAGGCAGCAGGTAGCTACGGCGCACGGCACAATACCTCTAGCAATTGATACACTCCTTCGGGCATCTAACCTCAACGTAAGGACATTTTACCATTAACTGTCTTATTATATGGCGTAAGAGATACTGCTGTTTGCTACATGCGCGCTTCCTCGGTGACTATTAGCATTTTACCCACATCATCTCCTACACACAAACGCACTGCTCGCGATGCCATGTAAGATTGCGACCAGAATAGATAAGGCGTACAAAGCACAAGTATTAGCTACAATAGGATTGACCAGAGCAATATGAAGTAAGCACACGCTATTATTTTTAAGCTATCATGCTGTCAATCAACGCATCTGCACCATCGGCATAATGATAAACCGCCCAATTTATTCATAGAATTAATAAAGAGACTCACAACTGGTGAACAATATAATTTGAATATCCCAGCGTAATTTTATATTTATCCCACCCATTGAACTCAATCAGTGGCATTATCTATTGTGCCAATCCTAACCACTAACTGAGCTTTAAATTTAACACGTTGTACTCTTTATAAGAGACTTTTTACATGAAAATATTAAATAGTGATGAAGTAAATTTAATATCTGGTGGAAATCTAACTAATTGCAATATAAATGACTTATCTAAAGAAGCGCTGAAGGGGAGCGATTAACATGGTAGTGGGATCAATGGCTGTCAGTAGTATCGTGATCCCAGACGTCAGCTCGGTATCTGGCTGGTTCGCGGCAGCTATAGATTGTTTTATCTATAGCGTAACATGTTGATAGTAAAATCGGCACACACGGGAGAAAGCATACGACTTTGGTAATATAAAGTACATTAGTGGCGATAATGATCTACGCTTTGAGTTAAACACATCAGGTTTTAAACATTTTTATATTTTTGCTTTCAGGGATTGAAACCTGTGCTATTCTATCTTCGCTGCACAAGCCAAAAAAATAAATTACAGTCTGATGCTGGCTTTGTTGAATACATAATTATTTACCTCGTTACTTATTATTTATCTCATGCCAATTCGCCAACATCATTTGCTGTGAACAAGGCATTATGAAAAAAAGGACCCTCGATTTTTATCGGCAATATAAATGGCAATACAAGCTATTTTCATGGGGACCTAACACCCCGGTTTTCCATCTACACTATGGCCTGCAAGCAACGAGTGGCAAGGCTTACAATAGCATCAAAATGATTGACCACACGCTTAATTAAGCGCTAATCGCCGCCTGCTGGTAATAGCGGCATGCCTCCCAGTGATAGAGTGTCAATGCACCACCCCAAACACATCCGCTGTCCAGGCCGATGACATTAGCTGGTGTTCCCTTCCCTTTTAGCGCAGCCCAATGGCCAAATACAATGCAGTTTTCACCTAGCGCGGGTCCAGGAATAGCAAACCAGGGCTTGAGCGGTGGTGGCGCTTTTGGAGGCGCTGATTTACAAATCATATCCAATCGCCCATCGGGCAGACAGTAGCGCATGCGGGTGAACACATTCGTGCTAAAGCGCCAGCGTTCAACACTACTGAGTTGTTCATCCCAACAATTCGGCATGTCGCCATATATACTATCTAAAAATTGTGTGTAGTGGGCAGACGCTAATACCACTTCCAGTTCGTGCGCGCAGGCGAGCGCTGTCGCCGTATTCCATTGTGGAGTAATCCCCGCGTGTACCATAAGGAGTTTTTTCTCATTATCCTGCTGCAAAAAAGGTTGCCGTCGCAGCCAATCTATCAGCCTATCCGCATCAGGGGCTTGCAGTAATTCCGTCAAATGATCCTTTTTTCTATTTTTACTGATCCCTGTGTGCACCGCTAACAGATGGAGATCGTGATTACCTAATACGATACGCGCGCTGTCACCCAACGATTTCACATAGCGCACCACGGCCAAGGAATTTGGCCCCCTGGCGACGAGATCACCCGTTAACCACAACACATCGTGCTGCGGATTAAATGCAACCTGTGCTAGTAGCTGGCGCAGCTCCGCATAGCAGCCGTGAACATCACCAACTAAGTAGGTATTCTTCATACTTGCCACCGTAATGCGGAGTGAACAGCACACAGCATGCATGCTATGTGCCCAAAGATTAATGAATCGACGAATTGACCGCTAAACGGAAAATGGGGATCTCGACGCGAAAGTGCCCGTCACGCACATCCGTCATCTGATAATGGCCCTGCATGGTACCCATTGGGGTATCAAGCACTGCACCACTGGTATAGCGGTACTCCTCTCCCGGTTCAATCCACGGCTGCGCGCCAATCACCCCTTCGCCCAACACCTCTGTCTCCCGCCCATTGCCATTGGTGATCAGCCAGTAACGGTGCAGAAGCTGGATTGGCTGGTTGCTTAAGTTACGAATAGTCACAGTATAAGCAAAAACATAACAACTCTCTTCCGGGTTGGATTGCGCCTCAACATACACACTTTGTACCTGAACGCAAACATGACTCTCTTTACACATTGTTGTTCTCTTCCCGCAACGGTAGTGGATGTGTATAGAGCCAGTCAGCGAGTTGACAATATTGCGTCACTGTCAGGTTTTCCGCACGCAGTCCAGCGTTAATTGAAAGGGTGGCAAACGCCGATTCATTAAACAGATGGCACAGGCTGTTACGCAAGGTTTTTCTGCGTTGACTAAACGCATCGCTGGTGATGCGACTTAATAAGTCTAGCTGCTGGACAAAATAGGGGGGCGAGTGATGCGGCACGAAACGGACGATCATCGAATCCACCGCCGGAGGTGGCGTAAACGCGCTCGGGGGAACCATCAATACTGGCATCACCTGGTAGTGATACTGCAGCATAATGCTCAGACGACCGTACGCTTTGCTCCCAGGTTGCGCTACCATTCGATTCAGCACCTCTTTTTGCAGCATAAAATGCATGTCACTGATGTTATCGGCATAGGGCAACAGATGAAACAGCAGCGGCGTGGAAATATTGTAGGGAAGATTACCAAATAGGCGTAAGGGTTGACAACGTTTCTGCGCCAGGGCGGCGAAATCAAATTCAAGCGCATCCTGCTGATACAGGGTGATTTTATTTTTTAGATCGCCACTGTGTTCTAATCGACTTGCTAAATCACGATCTAACTCAATGAGCGTTAACGCTTCTATCTGGCGGCAGATGGGATAGGTGAGTGCCCCTAAGCCAGGGCCAATTTCAACTAGCGCCTCACTGGGCCGCGGATGAATCGCGGCAATAATGGCATCGATGATCAATGGATCACTGAGAAAGTTTTGCCCAAAGCGTTTACGTACAACATGGCCTTGATAACGATGTTTAGTCATGCTGGTGATGGATTAATGTCAGTGCAAGTTGAGTTGCTGCTAGCAGGCTACCAGGGTTAGCTTTACCTGTACCAGCAAGTTCAAAGGCGGTGCCATGATCGACCGAGGTGCGAATAAAGGGTAATCCTAACGTGATATTCACCGCTCGGCCGAAACCGCGATATTTTAATACGGGCAAACCTTGATCATGATACATTGCCAGCACTGCATCGCAGTTATCCAGATAGCGAGGTTGAAACAGGCTATCTGCGGGAAGTGGTCCAGTCAATGCCATGCCCTGTTGGCGTAGTGTTTTTAATACCGGTTCGATAATATCGATCTCCTCTCTACCTAAATGCCCCCCCTCCCCGGCATGCGGATTTAAACCACAGATAAGGATCCGCGGCTGTGGCAGATTAAATTTTTTTTGTAAATCGCGATACAGCACGCTAATGACCTGCGTCAGACGCGTCGGCGTGATCGCCGCGGCCACTGCGTTTAACGGCAGGTGCGTGGTGACCAGCGCAACCCGCAATTCTTCCGCCACCAACATCATCACCACCTGTTGACATCCAGCACGTTCAGCTAAAAATTCAGTGTGGCCACTAAATGGTATGCCAGCCGCGTTGATGATCCCTTTATGTACCGGGCCAGTGATCATGGCGGCAAATTCCCCGCGTAGTGCGCCGTCACACGCACGCGTCAGTGTCTCGATCACATAGTGACTGTTAGCTACCTCTGCCTGGCCAGATTTAAGGTTTGCTAGGGCAAAAGGCAACAGGGTTAATGTACCCGCCGCTTGTGCCACAGCAGGCTTGTCTGGATGATATTCACGCAACGTGAGGTGCAGATTTAGTGCCTTAGCACGCGCTTGTAACAGCACAGCGGAAGCACATACCACCAGCTCTACTGGCCAAGCACGTTGTGCCAACATCACCGTGACATCTGCGCCTATGCCAGCCGGTTCGCCCGGGGTGATAACTACGCGTCGATTAAGCATCTTTGCACGCAATTTTTACCCAAGCTGAGGCACGCTGCTCTTGCATCCAAGTTTGTGCTTTTTCTGTAAATTTACGATTGAACAGCAGACGCCAGGCGCGATCTTTCAAGGCAGTTTCTGTTTTATCTACCTCGCGGGTGGCGATCAGCTCAATGAGGTGCCAACCAAATATACTGTGGACTGGGGCACTGATACTGCCCGTGGTTAACTGACGCAATACATCACCAAAGGCGGAATCAAATGCGTCTGCCACATTCCAACCTAAATCGCCCCCTTGATTAGCATTAGCAGGATCCTCAGAGTAGCGCTTAGCCGCCTCCGCGAAGGTTATTTTTTGATTTTTGATCTCTGTAGCAATCTGTTTTAACTGTTTTATCGCTTGTTCATCACTTAAAATCGACGAGGTTTTGAGCAAAATGTGGCGCGCGTGAAACTCGGTTACCTTAAGCGGCTGATGCCCATTTCGCAGCGCATTGATTTTGAAAATGTGCCAACCTGCCTCAGAGCGAATAGGGCCGACAATATCGCCCTGCTTGGCCGTGCTTAGCTCACCCGCAAAGAGTTGCGGAATCTCCTCAATTTTACTCCACCCCATTAAGCCACCCCGCAACGCGGTGCCGTCAGTCGAGTAAGTCATTGCCAACTTACTAAAATTCGCCCCCGCCTTAAGTTGACCTACCAGATATTCTGCCTGACCTGCTCTGTCCCTGTTCTGCTGATCACTCGCACTGAGCGGTAATCCAAGCAGGATATGACTTAAATTTAACTCTGTGCCCACAGAGTGCTGCTCGGCTAACTGCGCCGCCAGTGCATCTATCTCTTGCGGCAGGATGGTAATACGTCGGCGTACTTCGCTATTACGTACCTCAGAGATAATCATTTCTTTGCGTATTTTTGTGCGATAAGCATTAAAGTTAATCCCCTCATCGTGCAAGCGTAAACGCAGTTGCTCCACGCTTACCCCATTTTGTTGTGCAATACGCGCAATGTTCTTATCCAACTCCGCTTCGCTGATGCGTAAGCCCGCCCTTTCTCCCATCTGTAAGATGATTGTATCCATAATAAGGCCTTCCAGAACTTGATTGTTCAAGACAACATCACTGGGCAACTGCTGGCGCGCTCGCTGGGCTTGAATTTTAATCTGGCGAACCATATGATTGACATCACTTTGCAGCACCACCCCGTTATTAACATTAGCGGCAACCTGGTCAATAACCTGGGGTAAGGCAGAGGCAGCACGCAAATTAAGCAGCACACAGAGCATCACGACTATCCAACTCTTCATAATATTTCCGTAGTTAACTCTACTGTAAAATTCTGGCGACTTGACTGACCGATTAGCGCAGCGATTGATAGGGAATGATCCCTACACACAGCATTTGTCCAGTGCCTAAACTGTAATCCGGCGTCAAGCCACGTAACTGGATATTGAATGACACTTTATTATCATATTGACTTTGCTTGTCTTGCCAGCCATTGATCTTACGCTCGTAACCTAAGCGGATAGCATAACAGCAAGTGCTATATTGCGCGCCCACATATTGGTCGACTAGGCGACTATTGCGCGTGCTATAATAATGCGCGCCAATCACTGACCAGGAACGCGCTAGCGGCCAACTGCCTAAAATCCCCGCCTGCGAGATACCACTATTATAAACCGGGTGATGCACGATATTACTCTGTAGCGCAGTGGCAACATATTCGGCGCTGCTATAACGGTAGTTCAATTGCAACATACTTTCACTGTCGCGTCGATACTCCAGCACGGCATTCCCCTGTGCAACATTATTGAGGCGCGTATCATATTGCATACCACCGCGGATAACCCACTGCGGGGTTAGGCGCAAGAAAGTATCTCCAGCCCAAATAAGGCTGCCCGTGTCCATCTCTTTACTGATTTTGTTGAGCCCCGTGCGCGAAGGTGTGAACGAGTAGATTTGACCCAGCGAAAGATTAAAGCATTCAACTAGATCAGCGCCGTAAATACGGCTGGTGATACCCGTCGCCACGTGGTTGGCCGAGTTAATACGATCTAAGCCACTGTAAGCACGTGCACGAAATAGCCCCGTATAATCGCTTTGTAGTAATGTTGAATCGTAAGCGATGACAGCGCTTTGATCGCGATAGGGTCGGTACAGATATTGCACTTTAGGCTCTAACGTTTGCCTATAGTTCGCTAGCCAAACCATATCCCGATCAAAAATCAGTTGGCTATCTACTTTCAGTTGTGGCAGCACGCGATTAAACGTCCCGCGTAGTGGATGATCCGGCTGTTTATTGATCTTTTGATTATAGTAATTAAGGTTAGACTGCTGATAGTAAGTCGCGAGCAGTGCCGCTTCCGTATTAATACTGCCCCAGCTACTGGAGAGAGGCAGCCTCAGCTCTGGTTCAATATGCAGCCGCGTTGCCTGCGGGTAACGAGAATTAAAATTTTGGAAATTAACCGCCTGCGCATACAGTCGACCATCAAAGGGCCCCAGGTTGTTCTGCACCAAGTTAAAATCAAATTGCGGCGTCGCATGATACGTATTGCTGTTCAAGGAATCAAAGAGTTGAAAATTGATGCTGGATAATCTTGCGCTCCAGTTGTCATCAACATAAGCAGCCTTGAAAATCTGCGTCGCGTACCCATCGGTCGAACTATAAAATTGTGAGTCGATATCGTCAAAGTAGTAGCTGTCACTCAGCTTGGTGTAATTGGCGCTAAATCTCCAATGTTCATTGGAGACGCCAGTATGCTGCCAGAAAAACAGCCAGCGCTTATCATTGCTATTTTTAGCGATATTACGTCGGGCTTTACTGCGCTGATATTGCGCATCGTGAGGCAGATAGTCAGCTGCGATTAGCCCTCCTCCCACGCCAGTTAAGTAACGAAACTGATTCTGCCACTCTATCCCTCTGCGACTTATATAGCGCGGCGTGATCGTGGCATCGACCTGCGGTGCCAAGTTTAGGTAATAAGGTAGCGAAAATTCATATCCGTCATTGCTGCCATAGCGTACATCGGGGATCAAAAATCCCGACCGACGGCGGTTACCAATCGGTAACTGTAAATAGGGACTGTAAAAGATAGGTACAGGGCCTACTTTGAAACGCGCATTCCAAATTTCCGCCAATTGCTCGTCGTGGTCCTCTACAATGCGCGAACCAACCACGCTCCAACTATTATCCCCTGGCAAGCAGGTAGTGAAGGATCCCTGCTCAAGGATAGTGTAGCGCTGGTTGTCTCGCAGTTTGATCTCACGCGCTTCGCCCCGCCCTTGTCGCCCTACCAGAAGATAATTGCTGTTCCAGACATTGATATCTTTTGAATCCAAATCAGACCATGCTTTTGTCCCTGTCAGCCTAATTTGATGATCATCGTAGAAAACTTGCCCGGTGGCCTGCACGCTACGTGTTACCGATTTATCTGGTTGTTGCTGTTGCAGGAGCCGCAATACATCACTTTGCAAGCGGCTATTCCCTTGAAAAACATCCACATGGCTCTGATACATCACATCCGTAGGATAGTGCCCGGACACTGAATCTGCCTGAATAGTGACGGGGAGTTTCGACGTATCGCCGGCAACGAAATGGCGATCATAGGTGGGAACACCCAGCATACATTGTGAGTAAAGATCGTCCGCGGCGGCTGCATGATGACCATATAGCGCCACGCTCATGAGCGCAGTAAGCAGGCCGGGATAGTGTTTTATCATACACGTGCATTCCGTAAATCTGGCGTTATTCCAACTTACCTGATGGCAATCGCTTGTTTTATTAAGTAATCATTTTTTTAGATAGCCAGTGCTTTTATGCAGCACGGCTTGCGTAACTGATCGCTATCATAAAACAATTTTTAAGCTCGCGTTGTATTAATTCCATTTTTACCATGAGATTAGCGATGCAAAAAACGTTATTGAACTGCATGCAAAAGGACGCTGCGGTTGCTAATAACTGTCATTATCTGTTAAATAATCTAAATTCTAATGACTAATACTTTGTTACTGTAGCATGACATAGCAGAAAATGGGTTGAAAACTGATCACACCGAGAAGAAATTCGCACTGTGCTTAGGCTCTGCTTGCCAATACCTCCCCGGCTTGCGCATGGAAGACCTGCCACCTGCACCTAGCGGAAGCGACATCGCTCCGCATGCAGTTGTAACCGTTGTGCTAGTGCTTTGATCGCCTCTGTCACATAGAATGCATCACCGAGAATGGGATGTTCCAGCGCTTGCAATATGTACCCGGAGTTGATGTGAGCGTCCCGTGATCGGTTGTAGCTGCAGACGACTTATATTATCTGCCTCATAAGTGAGAACCCACCAGGCTGTTTCGGCAACTTTACCCAAAGTTGCGCCCTTCTGAAACAATTTCCGAACAGATGAGCAGAGAAGCGCCCGCCTCAACCGAGGCAAACCAGGCAGCGGCACGCTCGCGTTCGATCAGCGTCATTCTCTCATGAAATACCACCGCACGAATTCCTTCGCGCTCACGTAATACTTGCTCGTAGCTGTGCCGTCTCCGCATGCGCACACATCACCACTATCTTTTCGTGGCGATGCTGCATGACGATGTGGCTTAACCATGCGACGCGCGGATTAATTTGCCACCAGGAGCAGCTGCATTGAGACTCTGGTAAGGACACTCAGGGTAGAGCTGGTTAGCTATTTGTTACTGTAACGTTGCCGCTTGATGGGATGCGAGCCATTGTGTGCACGCTGCGCGGTACGCCTCCGGCAACGGTAGCTCCGTACTCTACAGTTGCCGTTATGGAAAACCTGGCACACTCTGCCGCGTATTACGAAACATCACACAACCTGTGCCATGCCGATCCATAAGATGGGTAATTAATGTCTGTCGTACCTTACTTTTTTCGTTATTTACACATAACTGGACCAGTAACGGCGCCGTCTCCTCATCATGCAACTGACTGGTTAACAGCCTAATTTCTGCTGTCGACAACGGCGCATTTTGCTGTAGCGTCGTGATTACTGCAGCGATTTGTTGATAGTAACGCTGCTCGGCAATAAAGCGTTGGAAATCGTGGAAGCGATCAGGATCCAGCAGGCATAGGGGCGCGAAGTGGCTCTCTTCGCCAAACTGCTCGGGAGTTGCGGTGAGCAGCAGTACCCATGGAATAGCTTGTGCCAACTGCTCAATTGCCAGATAATCCTCGCTGGAATGCTGCTGCAACCAGGCGAGCGCTTCATCCACCACCAGCAGATCCCAACCTGCGGCAACTGGCAGCACACGCCGTGTTCCATTGGCGCGGACAAACTCCAACGAGCAGAGGATGAGCTGTTCAGTCTCAAACGCATTGTCACCCTGGCTCAATACAGCCTGATAACGCGCATCGTCAAACAGAGCAAAATGGAGATTTAAATACCGACACATCTCCATTAGCCATTGATGCAGTAAATTCACTGGCACCACTACTAATACGTGTTCGACGCGTCCCAGCAGCAGTTGCTGATGTGCGCTCAGGTGACGGCGCGCGCGGTAACGCAGTGCAAAACGGTCGCGACGCTCTAACTGTCTAGAAAATAACCGCGCCTGCGGTTTGCTCAAAACGAGCTGACTGTCCAACATAATTTCCCGCAATACCACCTGGCGTTGATGGGTATCACAGTAGGTACCAATATAGGAGGCCTTTCTGCGGAGTAGAGCCGATTCTGCTCACTGGCTGGGAAGTAGAGCGTTATACGACGCACATCAAGCGCAATAACGACGCCTAAACCTAGCTAACTTTCACTATCATTTATCCATCGTTGACCAGTTTTAAACTGCATAGTTAATAGCCTCTACACATAATCGCAGATTATGCATCAACGCTATGACGAGAGACAACAATCTGTAAGTGAGTTAAAAATAATGCGATCTATCTTACTGGAAGGTAAACGATTCGTCATCCATCAGAATAGCCCTAACTGACGACTGATTAATGTGGTAAAGCTACCACTAATAAACCCTAAAATGGCTTCTGCTACTGGCTACAACTGCTTTTCTATATAATGTTGATAGTCCGGCGGTGCTGTTTGCACTTCGAGTGCTTCTGCGCCAGCCAGGGCTGACGATGAAAGCTCAGGCGGTAGAGCGTAATCTGAAAATCACTGGCCAATGCTGTCTAATCCGTGCGCACACTCTCTAGCCCCTTAAACACCAATTTTTCCTGCTCACCGCGCCTGACTAAACCGGCGCAGGGTCGGCATCAAAAAACGCCAATAGTGATTTTCAAATTGCAGCTCCGGTGCGCTAATCAGTTGATAAGTTCTTCATAGGTGTTCGCGCCACCATTGCTTAACCTGCGCGATCAGTTGTTACGGCTATCTGTTTTGCTCGCGCATCGTCGTGTGGTGTTTTCAGCCAGACAAAGAGAGGATCGGTATCACCGTAAATGACCTGATAACCAGCGGCCTTCGATTAACTGCCGTGTAAAAAACGGCATGCGGGCGTGCCTAATACGCCATAAAGCGTTCATTAAAATTTTCAGCGCCTGTGCTAGCTAAAGGGCGGTTTGTCTGTTGTTTAGTGATATCACGTACGTGGCTGAGGTGGATAATAATCGCAGGCAAGCAGTGATGTTGACGTGAGAAATGCTCACCATTGTAACCTGGGATACTCTCCTCGGGCTGCGCCTGTCCTTCGATTAACCCCATTGGATCGATTTAAAAAGTAAGAATGACAGAGGGATAGAGACTTTTATAATCTAGTCCCAAGACGGAGTCATGGAGGCCTGGTTGCAAGGCCATCACGTAGCCGCCAGGACTTGCCTGCGCTGGGGTAGCACCGACATTAGGAGCCTTACATACCCCGCACGATGCATGCGCGACAAATGGCAAATAGAGATGCGAAAAGGCCGCCACCGAACCGCCATGGCGATCGGCCGCCAAGCCATTTACCGCCGCACGCTCAAAAAGTGCCAGAATGCAGATTTCAGCGCCTCAATACCATCAATAATTAAGCGCCCTGCTGCCTGGGCGGTAAAGATCCCCGGTTAAAACCCTATGCGCGCTATTGCAACAGCCCACGTTGTCGACCAAGGCGCCACGGCATTCGATAGCGCTTACTCTGCTGTTGTAGTACACGTAGATCAAACTGCACCACATTCCAACCAATGATGACATCGGGATCATAAGTAGCAAACTAGTGAGTGGTTAAGCGTTTCCAATAGCTGTGCTCGCTGCTGCATATAAACAAGGCGAAAATCGCGTTTGTCAGCGTCTACCTTTTCTTCACCCAACATGACATCACCTGATCGCTGAAACCCACCAGGTCGATGGAGTAAAGTTCACTGTGCTGATTGGTTTCAATATCCAGTTGAGTCTTGGTCAATAGATGGGATGCGGTTTCAACCAACTCGCCGTCAGCCCGTGCGCTGAAGAAACGCCACCAAACCACACTGGCGCCGTGATAAACCGCTCCAATAAGATAGCGCGCGCTCCGGAGGGCGAATATCTGCTTCAAACAGCGAAATATTTCTTTCAGTGAGCTATTTTATGTCACGCTGACCCCTTGGCGCATATCTTACCAATGCCGCGTAAGCAGAAATCCCGGATGGGGTGAATGTGTTGTCATAGCCTCCTCTATATCCCCTCTAACTGACAACAAAAATAGCGATTACATAGACAAATCGTGGCAATGCAACAGCAGAATAACGTAAAACTGTCTGTTTTTTCTCACTTTTAGCGCTGCCTAATAGCCCGCTGCAGGAATAGCACCTACTTACGGCATATGATTGGACCCACTGCGCAGGTAAGCGATGCGCGCGGTTCTCGCTCTGCCAAGAGTCTCAATTTTATAGAGGCGATGCATTTCACCCGTTAGTAGGCAAATTGTGTAACAGAGTTAGGTGCTGACAGACGGAGAGTGTGGCGCAAGCTTCATCTGTATTAATCACGACTTGATCTAACACTGGATCTTGAAAGGTTGAGAGTTACCAGTTTTTATATAGGTGTTGAATCCTTATACAAAACAGGAGGTAGCTTTAATGATTCATACTAACGGTCCCATCATTAAACACAAAGCGTGCCTGCTGAATCTAGGCAAAGAACGCGGTAACGTATCAAAAGCCTGTAACATTATCAGCATCTGGGTGAAGCACCGTGCTGATGAGGCGACTGAAGGCACTTGAAGAAAAAGTAGCCAGAGAGGGTATTTTACTTACGGATGCTATCTACGCGCGCTTCCATAAAACTATTTTGCAGGAATTTTATCAGCTCATGTTCCGCAAGAAGTTATATGGAGGTCGGCAAAACCTACACACGGATCTGGACAACTGTTGTGGTATTACAATAATGAACGAACTCATCAGGGAAAAATGTGCTGCGGGCGGACGCGAATGGCAACGTTACTTGATGGTAAACGGGGCTGGACAGAAAAAAATCTGAACTAGATGTCATCTCACAAACACTTGTATAAATAACCCGTATCCGTCAGCTTAACTCTGAGATAATACCTTCTATTGAATAAATTCAATATTGGCTTGGCTAAATTCAATCCGCTCTTCTGTTGAAAAAGCCGTTTACCATCCTCCAACTTTGGATGGTAAACGGCTTTTTTTCCACCCGCCAGCTAGCATTAGTTAGTAAACTAATACCACAATGGTGGGCCCTACTTCATGTTCATTAGCATGAAGCAATTTTACTTGTGATAACGTAACAGACAGCGAGGAGCTACCCATTCCACTGTCCGAGCCGACCGTTAGACCAACACCCACGCTGCTACCCTGACTTTTGTTGCTGCTTTTCACCTTAATGTCGCTGTCCGTGGCCGTTAAGCTTAGCTGCCGGCCCACATTCAGTATGCTCGCCTACTGCGTACATTGCTCCGTCGTGCTCGATTCTGCCCGGCTGCTGCCATACGCCAGATTGGTACCTATCAGCGTGTTCATCGCCTTGTCCGTTCCCGTGCGTGCCTGGTCTAGCTGGGGTGCCCCACAATGCCTCGTACCGCGGTGTTGAGCGCAGCACAACCCAACGTGCCAGCCAGCGAGAGTGTGAGTCCACTTTGCCGCTGCTCAAGCTTGCTTGGTGTGCGTGGGGCTATTCTGCGCCGCGCTGAGCAATAAGTTCACTGCCCTACGTCGTACGCCGATGGATAATGTCCTTGCTCCTCGGACCGTGCTGCTAGAGAAGAAACCTTTCGCGACTACCTTATGCCACTCATCTAAATCTTGGGTGCTTAAGCGCAATATCCTAGCCTGCCTCTAGCTGTAATGTCTGTGCGCTCACTAGATTCGATGCCTTCAGCGTGAGCTGCTTTTCTGAGCGCAGCAGTACCACCCACCTGCCCCGTGACGCGACTCCCCCATCTGTTGTTGTATGCTGCCCTGTGTTTGAGGCTGTTATCTTTGTCCCAGCTGTATGTGTCCTGGATGGCCGTTGTGATCCTACCTACATTGAGGTTATCGTACGCCTCCAGCTCGGTTGCGTCCGTGCCCGCGTTGTTGACTTGCGCTCCCACCAAGTTGATATTTCCATTGGCCCGCATTACTAGCTCGGCTTGTGCCTCCTGCGCCGTAATCTCTGCCACGCTATCAACCGTTTTGTGATGAAACGTGTTCGCGCTGTTCACGCCGCGCGTTAGACCAAAGTGCCTCGCTCGCATGAATGTGCCTACCTCGCTGTACGCTGCCAGCGTCTGCCAATAGCGCCTCCTGCGCCTGCACCACAGACCAACCTGGTTGATATCCCCTCGTGCATGCAAGCCAACCCGCGCTCCTGGAATAACCATACCCAGGTTGTTGACGCTCTCCGCCTCAAGACGTAGCGCGTTTTGTCCCGATAATCTGCCACGGTTGGTGAACATCTTCGTGAGATTGAGATTTAGCCATCTCCCCGCCAATAGCGAACCCGTACTCGTCAGCTCGCCCGCTTTTACCCGCTTGTACACCTGTGGTACCAGTACCCGCTGTTCACTGCCATCCGCTAAACGCCCCCCCCCTTTTCTACTAGCCACACCATGTCCTCCGTTAGCTGCGCCATCTGCCTAGGCGGCAGCGCTACCCCTAAACGCAAGTTTTAGCGCTGACCCGCCAACGCAATGACCTGCTCGTGTACCAGACGCTGCTCGTAATAACCATCCCCCAACTACTTTAAGTGCCCCTAGCCCGCCTGACTCAGTGCACCCTGCATGTAGTCACCACTAAGCCACTGCTTGCGCTTAGTAAAACATGGGTTTGTCTCAATCAGGTAATCCGCCGCGCCGCTGGGTTCGCCTTGAATAAGCTGCTGTCCGGTAACTGCACCACCGTACCAAGCAGGTCCTATCCATCCGCCCTATCTGCGTGTCCGTCCCTACCGCCCCCTGCGGTGCTATCCTCGGTCGCTTGCTGGAGCACTATGGCAAAAACCCTCATCTGCCTCCTGAGCACATGGCCGCACCGTTCAGTGATCAAGCAAAAGGGGTAGCAACAGCGCGCGGTAGTAGTGCGTTAACTAGATGCGATTTTATTAGCCACAGTGCGCCACTATCTCGCGACAAATGCCTATCTTGTTGCTAAAGTCATCGAGGGTAAAGAATAGGATGGCGCGAAATTCCGTAACTATTTTGACTATTATGAACATCTAGCGAATATTCCATCGCATCGCGCGCTCGCGATCTTCCGCCGACACTCAGAGACGAGGAAATCCTCATCACACAGGATTTGGGCCTGGCCGCGCAGCCGGATATAAATGATAGTTGGCGTAATTCCGTCGTCAGTTGGACTTGGCGGGTGAAAATTTTATTGCATCTGGAAATCGAGTGAATGAGCCAACTGCACGAGCGTGGAAAAACAGATGACAGCACCTGCTGGAATACGTACCACAATGGGGTTTGATCCCGGGTTACGTACAGATGTTAAGGTAGCGATCGTCGATCCCACAGGAACAGTTCTCACGACCGCAACTATCTATCCACATACTGGCCAGGCGGAGCAAGCGGCGCACATGCTCTCTACACTGTGCCCACACAACATCAGGTGGAACTGGGTGCCATTGGTAATGGCACCGCATCACGCGAAACAGTGCATTTTTTCCAGCAATTACTACACAATTATCCCGCTATCAAAGCACACAGCGTCGTGGTAAGTGAAGCGGGCACTTCCGTTTACTCTGCCTCTGAGCTGGCAGGCAGTGAATTCCCTGATTTAGATGTGTCACTCCGTGGTGCCATCTCCATTGCTCGGCGCTTACAAGATCCACTTGCTAAGCTAGTAAAAATTGATCCAAAAGCGATTGGTGTCGGCCAGTATCAGCACGATGTGAGCCAACGTTTGCTTGCCAAAAAGCTCAATCGGTGGTAGAGGATTGTGTTAACACGGTTGGCGTTGGCCTGAATGCCGCCTTAGTTGCGCTGCTGACACATGTCGCAGGATCGAGCCAGACACTTGCCAGCACATATTGTCACCTGGTGTGAGACCCAAGGGCGCTTTAACCGTCATAAACAGTTACTTGAAGTAAAGGGTTTAAGACCGAAGGCATTTGAACAATGCGCAGGATTCTTGCGCATCACGCAGGGTGATAAAACACTTGATGCATCAACAGTGCACCCAGAAGCTTACCCGGTAGTAGAACGTGTGCTGGTAGCAACGCAATCCACATTGCAGCAGCTGATGGGTAACACGCAAACATTACGTACCTTGCAACCTAAACAATTTACCGATGAGCGATTCGGCCTGCTTACCGTGACAGCTATCCTAAAAGAGCTAGAGAAGCCAGGACGAGCTCCACGCCCCGAATTTAAAACAGCAAAATTCACTGAGGGTGTAGAAAAGCTTACCGACCTTCTCGCAGGATGGTAATTGAGGGCACGGTAACCAATGTGACCAATTTTGGCACGTTCAGCGATATTGGTGTGCACCGGATGGTTTGGTGCATATCTCCTCTCTGTCGGCTAATTATATTAAAGGTCCACGCCAGGTGGTCAAAATGGGCGATATCGTCGCGGTCAGAGTTATTGAGGTCGATTTAGCACGCAAACGGGTGGCGTTGACGAAGCGGCGACAACACGTGACCCCAACCTCACTTCATCAGCGCACAAAGGTGAATCCAAAGCACCACAAATAACGCAAAAAGCAGCGCGGCACACTGCTACAAACGCAACAGCAAGTGACAATGCCTTTGGTGCTGCATTAGCCGCCGCGTTAGCACAACGTAGTGCAAAATAGCGATGAGTCGTTTAGCGTGTTTCAAGGCATAACATAACGTGAGAAACAGCAGTATCTGGTGTAATCACTGAAGTTGTGTCTACCTGATAACTAATGTCTAAGGTAGCGCATAAAAGTGATAGCGAATAGACGCGACTGCTTACACTAGACTTGATCAAGAACGCACGATCTATCCATACGATGCACTGTTTTTGTGTAGAGCAAAATAAGAAGAAAAAATTAAGATGATCCACGATTGACAAAATTATTGCGAATAGTTCTCATTACTATTATAATCGCTACTTTCATTCTATTTGAGTATGAGAATATGGATATTGAATTAGCTACACCTTATCGCATCACCGGTTTCTCCAACGCCATCAATCACGCATGGCTGCATCGATTACTCGCTCTCGGCCTACTGCCTGGAGCCGAATTTACTATTGAACGTATTGCCCCACTTGGCGATCCGATACAAATTCGTGCGGGTAGCACCAGCCTCATGCTTAGACGTAAAGATTTAGCACTATTCAAACTAAGCAGTGTGTAAAGCAAGGCTGTATGGCAAATGAAAAAATAACCTTCGCGTTGGTAGGTCAACCCAATTGTGGCAAGACAACACTATTTAATCAGCTCACCGGTTCGACACAACGTGTAGGCAACTGGCCCGGCGTTACCGTCGAGCGTAAATCGGGTTTACTGCCTATTGCTAACCGCACATTTGAACTTGTCGATCTGCCTGGCACATACTCTGTTGCCAACGCCTCAGCTGATGATATTTCCTCTCACTATTCGCCTGACGAGCTGATCACTTGCCAATATGTGCGTGCGCGTGAAGCAGCGATAATCATTAATGTGGTTGATGCAAGTAATCCCGAACGTCATCTATACCTCACATTGCAATTGGTTGAGATGGGCTTGGCAATGATCGTCGTGCTCAATATGACAGATATTGCGCGGCAAAAAGGCATTTACTTTGATACGCAAACCCTATCCCAGGCTTTGCATTGTCCTGTTATCAGTATGACCTCCCCTCGCGGCGAGGGACTAGAAGAATTTAAAATGGCACTTGCACAGGGTATTGAGATGACGGCCGCACCGGCTGCAGGTGCGCCATCACTGCCTGAAGAGAACGTACAACAAGCCGCGGCCCGCTACAGCAAAATTAAAGCCTTGCTCGCCAACGTACTAATCACGACAGCCAACGCCGGCAAGGTAAGCTTTACACAGCGCTGCGACCGCCTCGTACTCAATCGCTGGCTTGGTATACCTATTTTTCTTTTTATTATGTATTTCATGTTTGTCCTCTCCGTCAACGTCGGTGGCGCACTTCAACCCCTGTTTGAGCTGAGTTCGGCCGCACTATTTATTGATGGCATACAATGGCTGGGAGCAACACTCCATTTCCCTACTTGGTTAACGCTATTACTTGCGCAAGGGATCGGTGGCGGAATCAACACCATTTTACCGCTGATACCGCAAATCGGGTTGATGTATCTGTTCATGAGGTTTTTAGAAGACTCCGGCTATATGGCGCGCGCCGCCTTTGTTATTGATCGCTTGATGCAATCACTGGGCTTACCAGGCAAAGCGTTTTTTCCGCTTATCGTTGGCTTTGGTTGTAATGTGCCGGCGGTCATCGGTACCCGTACACTCGATAATCCGCGCGAACGCTTAATTACGATGATGATGGCACCTTTTATTCCATGTGGGGCGCGACTAGCCATTTTTGCGCTTTTCAGCACGGCTTTTTTCGGCAAGCAAGGCGCTTGGGTGATCTTTTCTCTCTATCTCATCGGCATCATATCGGCGTTACTTTCTGGCCTATTATTGCGTTACACGCTGCTGCGCGGCGAATCTGCCCCGTTTGTGATGGAGTTGCCGGAGTACCACCGTCCTCACTGTAAAAGTTTATTACTGCAAACGTGGGTACGCCTTAAAAGCTTCATTTTACGTGCGGGCAAAGTGATTGTTGTTACCAGCGTAATTATCGGCTGTTTGAATAGTTTTAATTTTCATCGTGCTGCCGTCACCAATAGTACGAATTCGGCGCTGGCGGATATTGGCATAGCTCTCACCCCACTATTGCAGCCCATCGGTGTGCAGCAAGATAATTGGCAAGCCACCGTCAGTTTAATCAGCGGTGCGATGGCAAAAGAAATTGTCGCAGGCACCTTGAATACCCTTTATACAGCTAACGCACTGCAGGAAAACCACTTTGATCCTGCGACCTTTTCCTTAAGCGAGTCACTATTTGCGGCATTGAGAGAGACTTGGCAATCCATCACAGCGTTATTCAACCAACACACCTTTATTAATCCTATAGAAGCAAGCAAAGTCGATGGTGGTATGTCGCAGGGCACGATGGGCATCATGAGCGAAAAATTTCAATCACCTGTCGCGGCGTTTAGTTATTTACTTTTTGTACTCCTATATGTTCCTTGCGCTTCCGTCATGGGGGCTATCGCGCGGGAAGAGAATCAGCGTTGGATGCTGTTTTCCATATTTTGGGGATTAGTCCTAGCTTACTCGGTATCGACCCTGTTTTATCAGATAACACAACTCACGACACATTTCGACAGTGCGGCAAGCATCCTCGCCATCGTTTTATTCCTTAATCTGCTCATTTTGGCCATCATGCGCAAGATCAACATAGCTTTACCTAAACAAAGCGTGATAAAAACAGCCGCAAAATGCACTGCCTGTTCAGGCTGCCCGAAAAAAAATAAGTAAACTAGCGCATTGCGCAGTTTACCCTAGCCAGGGTTAATGCTGCTGTCTACTCATCCCCATAAGGTAGGTAGGAATTTCGATCATCATCACACACTTCATCTTTTATCTCCATGCTGTGCCGCTTTTGGTCAAATGACCAAAACTCACGTAATTAACAAAAATAGTATTTCTTATTTACTTGATACACTGGCGTTAATCATCGCACCCCACCACTAACAATTTACGCTAGGTAAATACTATGGAACGCAGTAATCTAACAATAATGTTGCCAAAATTACCGCAAACCAGTAGGGTAGCTAACCAGCCCGCAGGTGATTTTATTGCTATTCAGTTAGCGGAGCGGACTGACAACCCCGAAAGATATCAAAAAGTAAAAAGATCCATCCTACAAATATTAGTCGATTTTTTTAAATCAATAAGTAATGCAAATCCTACCAAGCATTACCACAACCTTCTTGAAAATGATGCTTTCGAGCGATCCTAATATCAGCGAAAACGCTTACGATGAGCTTAAAATGGCCTATCCATAGATTGGTGATTGCACAACATACTAAAACGATTCCCTTGAAAGAAATTCATGGTAATCCAACCGTGCAAGCCCTTACCAAAATGGTATTCGATGTATCAGAGCCGCCCTTGGCCAGATTTGATGCTATCCGCCACCATTTCAGTAAGGCAAAACTTGCCGAAGCCGAATGCCTTTTTAACCGTGTGGCAAATGAGTCCTGTTATAGCAGCATGGTAAGGTTATGCTATCTGGCGGATGAACAATAGTAAGTGCCACTACGACTTCGACCTTATTCACCAAAATTTCAGCTGCCTAGATTAGGCTGGAGGGAGTCTCCCTACAAGTAAAAAGAAGGGAGGAAATGGAAGCTGCTGCTAGGAGTAATACTGAACTTGATGCATCAATTCATCCGCAACTAGCCAAACACGTTGATGGAGAATCTTCTCCAGAGGATGGGGCAAGTTTTAATGGATTCGTTAAAAGTTATACAAATACCTCTTGGTCTACCGCGCCAAGCACGCCGGATTTGGTTGAAGCTGATCTAAATGCTAGAGATGCCTCATTTGAGCTGATCGATGACGAAGATAAGCAGTTGGGCGCTAGGTGGTATCATCTCGGTGGCATGAATACCTCTTTTCTGGATCGTTCATCAATCTCCTCCAGATATTCGATTTTTCAAACACCACGAGAATCAATGGTAAATAGGAGTAGTTTCGTCACAGCGATTGAAGGTGGCCCATCTTCTGGAGATAGTGCTCTTTTCCGCAATCTCCTTGTTACCCGAACTATACAAGATAGACCTGATGAAGAGTTCTCAAGTGATCTAACTCAGAGTTTCCATACGGCATACGGTAACTAGATTTATATAGATAAACCTAGCGAACATAATGCTGACATGCAACCAGCAAAGCTACTTGAAGAACCGGGTTTAGAAAAATTAGAGGCAAAATGCCTGCTCGAAGGATGTGAAAATATCCAATACACCATTACTTATAATGCAAAACCCGTTGCAGTCTGTATGACCATTGCCACCGCTAGCTTAGTCCGTGCTCAAATGATTAAACAACCGCCCGCAGAAATTCCTGAAGGAAAATATGATGCCGTGAAACTTGCAACTGAAATATCTGCAGAACTTAACAATTTCGTTAAAAAAAATGTTGAAGCATCTAGAGACAGTCGCTGATATAAAACATCATGTCGGTGGGGATTATGTCACTGTGCGAGCAGTCAAGGCGATCGCTTTCAGTAATTTTAAGAAAGAAGACAATTCATTAGAAAAAATAATGCACGCGCCTTTTCCAGAATACCAAGGGGGTATAATAAACGTGTATAACCCAATGGGTGACTAAACTGGCGGGATCATTGATGACAAATTTATCTCCTTCAAGATGCTCGTGAAAAAAGCAGGTGCAGACGATAATAGTAAAGCCGATGCGCTATTACTGCAGTTCGGCATCCTCGTTAGCAATAAAGGAACATACTATATTGATGTTAAAGATACAATCATCAAGGATGGCAAATTTAGTCAAAATCTTACCTTTGACGATATGAGAACTAGTTAAATCAACATCGGCAGCGGATTAACCACCCGCTGCCGTTATGCCAACAGCCTATTACTTCTCCCTATACCGTACTGCCCGCAACGCGAAAGAAGCAAGCACTCATCACAACCCTATCACCCTACCATGACTTATAAAGCCTAAGCTGCCTAAAAGACATTGATGGGAAAATAAGGAACTGAAGCGCCATGTCAGCGAAAGCCAGGGAGCCAGGGTTTGTATAGTTAATATTGCTTGCAGATTGGTAAAGCAAAAAGACCGTCCGGCGTCAGCCGACAACAAGCTATTACCTACCAGGGTGGTGGCAGCATTGTATAAACAGTAAGTCAATGCAGTGCATTTTATTTACAGTGACAGACCCTGTACAGGCTTCTGTGTAAGCACCAGTTCGACAGAAACAGTTGTCGCTTTTTAATCGCATGAAGGATAACACAGTTCAACGACTCAATAGCCTGAGTTGTATAAATCACTTTTCTTATCTCAGATGGATAAACAAAAAACGTATTCAAATGATCCTAATTGGATAACCCGCTACGGCTAATTTGTGGATAACGACTATCCCAGGTATCACTGAATTTCTCCAGCCCCTGCAAACGCAGCCTCCTCCGTTGCCGCCTAGTACACAGCTTTCAAATCACCGGTTACCGCCTTGTCATCCTTCCATGAAACAAGGAAAACGGATTTGTTGATAACATGGCCATCATGACGCACGCTAACGACAATACAATCAAGATAGACAATGGAATATAACGGCCGCCAGCAGTCTGCCCTGCCATTCTATAACCTGCTCTTTTACCGCATCAGTCACTTTAGATATGAGCGTAGAAGAAACTTGCGATTTTTGGCTAACTCGGTAGACAGCACCTGCAATTGTTTCTCGTTCGTAATTTAACCTATTTGAATGTCAAATTGAACATAACAAAATTACGCAATGCTCGTAGTAAAATCCGTTGATTCCATCAATCATCGCCAGATGATGCATGTCAGTTTATTTGTCAATACAATAGTCGTTTTCATATTCCCTCTCCGCTCCTTTAGCCAATGTCTTCATAGCCTCATGACACTTACGCGTCCAGTGCATGATAGCGCGAGCACTAGGGACGTTCAGTGTCTGCAGGTCACGCTTTCCCTGTGATAAGCTGATGCTTTGATATGCTAGAAGTGTGGCAGGAACTTACGTTAAGCAGGAACGTCCATCACATTACTGTATACCGCCAGATAGGGTTGTTAGGGGATGCACTAAATTCTGCGTGGCTGCTAAGTTGATTGGAGCAATTAACTTAGCAGCCAGGCTTACTGCCTGCGTATAACAACGGTTTAGCTATTGGCCAGTTTAATCGGATGCATTACTGGCTAGCTAGATGGGCATCAATACCCGTATTGATCTGCCTGGGTCAACCTGATGATGCAATCATCGCGCCTCTGCTACACAAGTTTTACTCACCCTTGTTTCTAGAGCTCGGCAGATGCGGCAGGGTAACATAACGGACTGCCTTTAATTTAGAGCTGACCCGATCGCACCCACTGTTTCGCCTAAAGCAAAATTGGATCCGCTTCGTCAATCGTCGTTATCTTCATCAGAACCAAAAACGGATGCTTTAACTTTATATTGGCGTGTTGCACTAGATTTCACTTCTTGTAAAGCTGGCGCCATACTTGGGCCAGCTGGTTAATACAATCTGACATCCGGTTATCCGTGCTACAGGAGATGGGCGGATGGGCGTCTATTGATATGGTCCACAGATATGCGCATTTAGCGCCAAATTACCTTACTGAACACGCAAAAACATCGATTTGATGCTGACACTGAAGAGACAAATACGACACAGGGGAAAAATCAGATTGGATTGAGGATGGCTTAACCAATTGATTTATATGGCGCGCTCTACAGGATTCGAACCTGTGACCTACGGCTTAGAAGGCCGTTGCTCTATCCAGCTGAGCTAAGAGCGCCAACAAATGGGGCAGAATTATACGTACTTGACCCAACGAGTCAATGTTTTTCCATCTTACTTGCAGTTTTCGCCATTAAGTTGAGCGCCATTGATAATCCCTTTTTCTTTGTCTAAGTAGCATGGTTGAACGTCAATTTATGCTGCTAATCATTAAATCTGTTTAGACTGTTCCAATGAAAACCCGATAACGAGAACATCCTCTACAAGGCGAATTCTTACCTGACACTTCATTGTTATTCTGACAAAATAAATGCATTCTTCGTGAGTTTGTGGAAACAATAAGATCCTATTTATATGACAGCAAAAATTATCGATGGTAAAACTATCGCGCAACAATTGAACGCCAAATTAGCATCAAGCATTGAAAAACGACTGCAACAAGGTTTGCGCAGACCTGGCCTCGCCGTTGTAATGGTTGGGGATGATGCCGCATCAAAAATTTATGTTAGAAATAAACATCGTGCGTGTGAGCGTGTCAATTTTTTTTCCCAAGTACATTATTTACCTGCCAACGTCAGTCAAGCAGCAATCCTACAACTAATTGATGAACTTAATGAAAATAAAGCAATAGACGGTATTTTGATCCAGCTTCCCTTACCGCAAAACTGTAACCCAACAGCCATTTTACAACGGGTTTCCCCGCACAAAGATGTCGATGGGTTCCATCCGTTTAATATCGGCCGTTTGTGTCAACGTGCACCCTTATTGCGCCCCTGCACGCCAAAAGGCATCATGCAATTGCTAAAACATCATCACATTGCTACTTTTGGGCTTAATGCGGTAGTAGTTGGTGCCTCTAATATCGTTGGACGACCAATGTGCCTTGAGTTGTTGCTTGCAGGTTGCACTACAACGGTGACCCACCATTTCACCTATGACTTACCACGACATGTCGTGAATGCTGATTTGCTCGTTGTGGCAGTAGGTAAACCTCGCTTAATCAAAGGTGAATGGATTAAGCCAGGCGCAATCGTGATCGATGTTGGTATTACACGCCTCGATAATGGTCGGGTTGTCGGTGATGTTGATTTCGACAACGCCGTGCAGCGTGCATCACTAATTACACCAGTCCCTGGTGGCGTAGGTCCCATGACAGTTGCGGCGCTACTCGGTAATACGTTTGAAGCCTGTGAGAAATATAGCACCAATGGCATCGACTGCTAGTTTTGTACTCATGTGGGCGATATGCCGTCGACACAAAAGGACACTATTTGCGTCGCCAGGTCGTTCCCTGCGGCCCGTCTTCTAGAAGCACGCCAAAATCGTTAAGTCTATCGCGGACCAAATCTGCCTGCGCCCAGTTGCGGTTTTCACGTGCTTTGCTGCGCTGCTGGATGAGAAGCGCTATCTCCTCTTGCCGACTTTTGTCTTTATGCAGTGATTGTAAAAATTGTTCTGGATCTTGCTGTAATACACCGAGCACTGATGCTAAGCGCCGTAACTCGGCTGCAAGAGAATTGGCCTCATTTGGACAACTTTTTTTTAGTCGATTTAAGGTACGCGCCATATCGAATAGCACCGACCACGCCTCTGGCGTATTAAAATCATCATCCATAGCGGCACAAAAGCGATGCTCATAGACTTCTCCCTCCGCTGGCATAGCATGAATATCCGTATCCCTTAATGCGGTATACAGTCGGGCCAGCGCTAGCTTGGAGTGAATGAGATTCTCTTCGCTATAATTCAGTTGGCTACGATAGTGGCCGGACAGCAAAAAGCAGCGTATCATCTCTGCATCATAGCGTTGAATAACATCTCGAACGGTAAAAAAATTGCCCAGCGATTTAGACATTTTCTCTTTGTCTATCATTACCATGCCAGCATGCATCCAGTAATTGACATAGGGCGTACCATGAGCACCAACCGACTGGGCGATTTCGTTTTCATGATGAGGGAACATTAAATCAGCACCACCACCATGAATGTCAAAATGTGTGCCAAGCAACTCACAATTCATCGCCGAACACTCAATATGCCAACCCGGGCGGCCATTTCCCCAAGGCGAAGGCCATGCAGGTTCATTCACTTTTGATCTTTTCCACAAAACAAAATCCAACTTATCACGTTTTGTTGTCGAGCTTTCAACGCGCGTGCCTGCTTGAAGTTGTGTTAAATCTTGTCGTGAGAGCGTGCCATACCCTTTGGCAGTTGACACTTCAAATATGACGTCGCCATCATCCGCGACATAGGCATGACCGCGGGCGATTAGCTGATAAATTAAATTGACCATCTCTGTAATGTGGTGGGTTGCTCTTGGTTCAACACTGGGAGGAGTGATACTCAACGCAGCAAAATCACGCTGCATTTCCACAATCATTCGCTGCGTCAAGGAATCAATGGATTCGCCATTATTATTCGCGAAATGGATTATTTTATCATCTATATCAGTTATATTGCGTATATAATTAACGTTATAACCTAAAAAACGTAGGTAACGTGCCACGACATCAAATGCAACAAAGGTTCGTCCATGCCCAATGTGACATAAATCGTAAACCGTCATGCCGCATACGTACATGCCAATTTTACCTGGGTTGATAGGTTTAAACCGTTCTTTCTTGCGACTAAGCGTATTGTAAATTTTCAGCATGTAATTGCTCTATAATCCCTATTATTCGTGCGTTTACGTGCATTTGTATAATGAAATTTAGGCTATTTTCTCATATTTACGAGGAAATGCAAGCCAACCACATTCAGTCCTAAGCCTCACTAATGCGCAATGGAAATTCATGTTATATAGACCGTTGCCAAACTAGCTTTACGCGAGATCTCACTTGCGGGATGACCACCCGAGAGCGACCCTCACATAAAAAAGGAAAACAACATGGTGACGTTTAAAACCAACTATGGCGACATTACTATTAAGACCTTGGACGACGAAGCACCAGCCACAGTAACGAACTTTCTCAGTTATTGCCGTGAAGGTTTTTATGATAACACGATCTTTCACCGTGTAATTAATGGCTTCATGGTACAGGGCAGTGGTTTTAGACCCGGCATGAAGCAAAAAGAGACCAAGGCAGTCATTAGGAACAAAGCGAATAACGGAGTAAAAAACATGCGTGGCACCGTAGCCATGGCGCGTACATCTGAGCCCCACTCAGCTACAGCACAGTTTTTCATTAATGTCGTCGACAACGATTTTCTCAATTTCCATGATGAAAGCCCGGAAGGCTGGGGATATTGTGTCTTTGCTGAAGTCGTCGAAGACATGGAGATCGTCGATAAAATTAAAGCGCTGAAAACCAGTCACACTGGTCTACATCAAAATGTTCCTGTTGACGATGTCATCATTGAAAAGGTGATTGTTGATGCATAATGTCGCGTATACTCTTCATTGCCGATTTACATCTATCGCCAGGCTATCCAGCCGTGGTTGATAATTTCCTTCATTTTCTTAGAAATGAGGCTATGGATTGTGATGCACTTTATATATTAGGCGACCTATTTGAAGTATGGGTAGGTGACGATGATGTTCAGCCTTGCTATCAGCCGATCTCTGATGCACTTTGCGCACTCACCTGTCCAATTTTTTATCTCCACGGCAATCGCGATTTTTTACTTGGGAAAGCGTGGGCGCAGCGTAATAACATTGTCTTATTACCGCAAGAAACTATCATTCACGCTTATGGTCAAAAAATACTTATTATGCATGGGGACACACTATGTACCGACGATATTACCTATCAAAAATATCGTCGGTTCGTGCACCAGTATTGGCTAAAAAAAGTATTTCTCGCTTTACCACTCGCTTTACGACGGAAGATAGCGAACAGACTGCGACTGAAAAGTCATCAAGCTAATCAACAGAAAAAAAAGTCTATCATGGACGTTAATGTGCTAACCGTTAAAAACAGGATGCAAGCACATCAAGTCACCCTGTTGATCCATGGACATACCCATCGCCCTGCCATTCATCCACTTGATATTTCTGAAAAGCGTGCGTTGCGTGCTGTGTTGGGCGATTGGCATCCACAAGGTTCGATGGTTGTTGTCGATAGCGAAGGATTAAGGCTAGAGAATTTGCCAATGCCACGCTAACCGCCACTCGATCATGTATCTTTTTTGTTCTCAGAATGAATTCAGCAGTAACGCACTTGTTATATCTCATTATAAATATTCATATTTATTTCTAAGTTTAACGAATTAAAACCTTGGCCTACAAATTCTAAACGTTGATCTATTTTGTTATGTTCTTAAACAAGCGCTTCGCAACAGCGAGTTGTGATTTGACCAGAAGATCCAAAGTAAATTTAACCTAGCAGATGAGCAGGAAGAGTCTATATGCTTATTGTTCTCGCTGAATGCTTTGGCCGCTACACACAAATTTTACAACCCGGAATAAATCTGGTTGTGCCTGTGCTCGACCGCATAGGACGCAAAATTAGTATGATGGAACAGGTGCTGGACATTCCCTCGCAAGAGGTCATTTCGAAAGACAATGCTAATGTGACTATCGATGCGGTCTGTTTTATTCAAGTCGTTGACGCAGCGCGTTCGGCGTACGAAGTGGCAAATTTCGAAAGAGCAATCACTTACCTGATGATGACCAATCTCCGTACCGTATTGGGCAGTATGGAATTAGACGAAATGCTTTCACAGCGTGATAATATTAACTCGCGTTTATTGCACATTGTTGATGAGGCAACGAGCCGTTGAGGCGTTAAGGTGACGCGTATTGAAATCCGTGATGTGTGCCCGCCGGCTGAACTTATCGCTGCAATGAATGCACAAATGAAAGCTGAACCAACTAAAAGAGCCAATATTTTAGCGGCAGAAGGTGTCCGGCATGAGAAAATGCTGTTCAGAGCAATCTGCCTCTGTTTTTCTGTAACCTCTGCCTGGATTTGTGGATCGATTCCGACGGCTAATAGGGAAAGATAATCTGCTCTTAAGCTGCTTGCATCGGCACGCGAAAGAGCCGGAAAGGCTCATAACCCAATCATCGTCCGTTGCTTCGTTGCCGGAGGTTGATAGCGAAAGCGCCAAAGCTTTTTAACACTGGTTTTAATTACCAAAAAAAGTCCTTCACCATCATGCAGGGTCATATCCTTATCTACTGCTTTAGCACGTAGCACTTCAGCATCAGTTAATGGGGGCGTAGTCATTGCTATGTCTACGTTTCTTGCATGAATTGGTATATGTCATTGGCATACATTCTAACATATCCCAATTATCACCAAATTTAGAAGGAACGTCGCGGAAGGTTACAGATGTAAAAAAGCCCGCAGGGCGCGCGCCGTGTGGGCTTTCAGGACTTCTACGGATAACTTTGGAATCATCTTCGAAGGATTTTGGTGGAGCTGGCGGGAGTTGAACCCGCGTCCAGAATATCTACGCCTTCAGTACTACATGCTTAGTCGCGCCTTTAATTTCGCTTGTCAGCTGTGGACGGACACACCACTAATAAGCTAGTCTGCTTAAGTTTAACGCTTCAGCCTCAGACAAGGCATCCACGCGATCTCTTTTTGGTTTGACCTTTCTTTATCCCCGTCCTAAGAGCAGAGGCTAGGGAGAAAGGAGACTAGCAGGTGTTTAAGCTGCTAGTGCTTTCATTTCGCTGTCGTTTGCAGCTATTTTTTTGTAGTTTTTTTGCGAGGTCTACCACACCTCGGCATGCACTTAGGGTTTCGAGCATCCCGTCGAATCCAAAATCAGCCCCGATAATTTTTATCTTAACAGAAAACTACCGTATGTACAGCGCTCATCGCGAGGCGATTTTCATTATCCGTGCTTTATCGATTTGCCACTCACGTGCTTTGATATTTTCACGTTTGTCGTGCTGCTTTTTACCTTTAGCAAGGCCAATTTTTAGCTTGCACCAGGTGTTTTTCCAATATAACGCTAGCGCTACTATCGTGTAACCTTCACGGTTGACGCAACCATATAGCGAGTTGAGCTCACGCTGATACAGTAATAATTTGCGATTACGTTGTGCGTCACAAATCACATGTGTGGATGCAGCAAGCAGTGGCTGAAAGGTAGCACCAAATAAAAAGGCTTCACCGCGTTGCAGCAGAATATAGCTTTCGCTAATATTCGCTTTGCCTGCACGCAAAGCTTTTACCTCCCAGCCCTGTAATGCTAGTCCTGCCTCAAGCTCCTGCTCAATGAAATAGTCGTAGCGCGCGCGCTTGTTTAATGCAATTATCTCAGAATGAGAGGGTTGTGTTTTTTTCTTTGTCATAAGACGAATATGTTACACCATAATGTTGTCATTTACAGCTTCCGTTTGCCTACTGCACGTGTGCACAATCCTCTGACACAGCTATCCCTTTGTCAGCGCAACGAAAGTATTATCATTGATTACTTTTTGGCTAATCAGGAAATATCATGGCTCAAATTTGCCGATCCGCGCTGATTGATTTTAGCGCTACCCAACTGTATCAATTGGTCAATAATATTGAAGACTACCCCAATTTTTTACCTGGCTGTAGCAGTAGTCGCATACTCGAACAGAGAGATACCTATATTGTCGCGTCGGTGAATGTAAAGAAAGCCGGTATCAGTAAAAAATTCACGACACGCAATACATTAGTAGAAAATCAATTCATTCATATGCAATTGGTAGAAGGGCCCTTTCGTCAATTGAGTGGAGATTGGCGATTTATTTCGCTTGGCACGCGTCAATGCAAAGTGGAGTTCAATCTTGAGTTTGAGTTTACCAATAAACTTGTTGAGTTGGTGTTTGGACGCATTTTCCAAGAGTTGATTGCCAGTATGGTGCAGGCATTCAGTCAGCGTGCTAATGAGGTTTATGGTGGCTGAAATCTGTGTCGATGTGCTCTATGCTCTACCAGAAAAATATTATCTACGCCGTGTGACCCTGCCAGCGGGTAGCACAGTTAAGGAGGCTATTATCGTCTCAGAAATAATGTTATTGTGCACGGAAATTCAATTGGAAAGAAATAAATTGGGTATTTTTAGCCGGGCAGTGACGGCGGATGACAAAGTTCAGTCCGGGGATCGCGTTGAAATTTATCGTCCGTTACTTGCTGATCCGAAGGAACTTAGGCGCAGACGAGCTAAGCGTGCTGGGCGATAAAGCGGGCGGTATTAACCACTTGCGCTATATGCAGAGGCGCAAGTGCTATGCTGGCGCTGTACTAGGTCAAAATAGAGACAAAAAAATTGCACATACGAGGATCTTAGTTCGTTTATTATTTATAAAGAACCTATTGGGCCTCTCGCAGCCAGTGCGGGCGAGGTTAACCGCGTTGACAACAGGTGTATGTTCAATACCTCCGGTACTGATGACCGCAGCTTAATAGCATGTATATTGACTGCGATAGTAAGCCTAAAACGGATATTATTTTTTGAATCCACTGTTTTCAATTGTTAAATTGGGTTTATTGTCGATATTGGTCAATACATTTTCTTGATTAAAAGTCAGGGTCAACGTCTGCTGCATCACCTTTTTGTGACCAAGTTCTTTTCTGAAAACGTAGTACCAGATATTACTGCCAAAGGGATCTTTAAGCATTGGCGTGCCTAAGGCAAAACGTACTTGCTGTTGCGTCATGCCAGTACCCACTTTGTCGATATCTTTTTTAGTCAGATAGTTGCCCTGATTGATATCAGGTCGATACACCACTTGGCTTAATTTAGCGCAGCCGACAGTAATGAAGGTGAGTATTGCGATGACGCCAACGTGTAATTTGTGTTGCATGCCGCTTTCCTACCTAATTAAAAAATCAAACTACTCATCATGGGTAGCACATCACTGATACACGCAACCTATTATGAACGATCGTAATATATCTCTCACACAATGAAAATCCTATTAGCGGATCGCATTAACGCACAGCAGTAAAATAGGTTTATGCCGCCAAAAGTTCTTTTGCATTGGCCAGCGTGTGGCGAGTAATTGTATTTCCCCCGAGTAATCGTGCAATTTCTTGGATCCTTTCATGTTTGTTTAGCGAGTTAATAGCGGTCTCAGTTACTAATCCATCAGTCTGTTTACTAACGAGCAAGTGATGGTGTCCGCAACCCGCAACCTGGGGAAGATGGGTAACACACATCACTTGAGCGGATGTGGCTAATTGGCGCAGCATATTACCCACAGCGTTAGCTGTTGCACCACTAATGCCGCTATCAACCTCATCAAATACCATGGCAGGTAATGCCATGTTTTGTGCAGTAATCACTTGGATTGCCAGCGCAATGCGCGAAAGTTCGCCGCCAGAAGCAATTTTATTTAACGGCTGCAATGGCTGACCGGGATTGGTGCGCACAAGAAATTCAACATCGTCGCCGCCAGTTACGCTAAGCGCTTCTGCATTGAAGGTGATGTCAATGGCAAATTCAGCATGGGGAAGGGCAAGTTTGTGGAGGTGTTGCATGATTTGTACAGCCATGTTTTGTGCATTTTGCTGCCGCTGCTGATGTAATTGCTGTCCACATGCTAGAGCTTTTTGCCAATGAAGGCTGACTTGTGCATGCAGCTGGTGTTGATCGCTTTCTTGTTGTGTGAGTTTCTCTGCTTCTGCTCGCAATTGTTGATGTAGTTCCGGTAATGCCTCAGGTGCAGTGTGATGCTTACGAGCTAGGGTGATGTAGAGGGAATACCGCTGTTCCACTTCGTCAACTGCGGCCGGATTGACTTCAATCTTGTCTTGATAATGACGTAATTCGTTGCTTGCCTCAGAGAGTTGAATAGCGGCATTATTGAGTAAGTCACATACGTTGGTCAAGGCAGGATCGACAGTGAGCAACCCCGACAACATTTGTTGTAGCGAACTGAGTTGACTTAACACTGCGCGCGTTTCATCTTCATCTAATATCATTAACGCTTGCTGCAACGTGGAGAGTAACTCGCCATGATATGTTAGTCGTTTATATTCACGCTCAATTTGCTGAAATTCATCTGGCTGGGGAGAAAATGCATCAAGCTCTTGCAGTTGGTAATCAAGCAGTTCACGGCGAGACTGTACGCCTTGTACTTCATGCTCAAATTGTATAACTTGTTGTTTTCTATTATGCCATGCACGGAAGTTGTGTTGCATCGCGTTAATGAGTTGTGCATTATCAATGTAAGTATCCAATAGTATGCGTTGATAGTCATTTTTGAGTAGAGACTGATGGGCATGCTGCCCATGTATTTGCACGAGGAGATGCCCTAGTTCACGTAATTGAGACAGCGGTACAGCCGTGCCATTAATAAATCCGCGTGAACGGCCATCCACATTGATAACTCGGCGCAACAGGCACTCATTGCCGTCTTCCAATTGATTGTTGACCAACCATTGCTGAGCCGGAGAGTCGGTTGTTAACTGAAACCTCGCACAGAGATCCGCACGTGATGCACTTGGGCGAACCATCATGCCCTCTCCGCGTTCACCCAGGCATAAACCAAGTGCATCGATAGCGATGGATTTTCCTGCACCTGTTTCACCGGTAATGACGGTCATGCCGCGCTGAAAGTCTATCACAAGTTCACGGATGAGCGTGAAGTTGGTAATAGTCAGTTGTGTAAGCATAAAGCTACCTGTACATGCTATAGATATGTTTATATATACAGCATAATTTGAATCTGATAGTTAGTAAAGTAAATAAACTCTTTTTAAAATAATTTTTTTGACCAGCCCAGTTTCATACTTAATATATTGAAGTAATTATATTTTTTTGGGTGTATTAAATGAAGAAAATGGTCACTACGCCGAATGAGCACGTGCTCGTTTTGTTGAACAGAAAATGCTACTTGACTATCACAGTTGATCTCAACTGGGTTATGTAACGCGGAGAAGCGCAGCGAGATAGTGCTATTACCATCGATGACGAGAGGACGTGCGGAAAGCGTATGCGGAAACATCGGTACAAGTGCGATAGCATTTAACGCGGGAGCTAGGATAGGGCCACCAGCTGAAAGCGAGTAGGCTGTTGAGCCGGTTGGGGTAGAGACAATAAGACCATCTGCGCGTTGCGAATAAGCAAAAATATCATCAATAAAAACCTCAAATTCAATCATATGCGCAATCTTACCTAAGTGCATCACCACCTCATTGATAGCATTAGCGGTGAGGGGAGGAGAGCCTACTTTGCCAACGTTAACATCAAGAATAAATCGACGTTCTGCAACGTAGTCTCCTTCAAGTACATCGGCGAGTTGCTGTTGGGCATTGTTGGGATCGAGATCTGTCAGGAAACCCAGATTACCGCGATTGATGCCAATCACCTTAACGCTATAACGTGAAAGTGTGCGCGCGGCACCAAGCATATTACCATCACCACCAATAACAATCGCCAAATCGGCGAGTCGGCCAATGTCATCCAGTGAGCCTGTCTCCACGTGCTCGAGCAGTAATTCGTGGGCTATGCTACGCTCAATGATGACGCGGTAACCCCTATCTGTTAGCCAACGCCAGAGCATATTGTGCGTTGTCAATGCGGTAGGGTAGCGAGGATGTCCCGTAATACCGATGCAATTAAAATGTTTTTTCATTACCTGATGCTTCTCGCTGAGGATATACAACGAATTTAGTGGATAATATGTTAACTTGAAACCACTGTCCTTACCCCCATAATAATCGAATTGGTGAGGCGAATGTGTAAAAGGCGGAGACTTTCATGAGTAGTAATGAACCAAAAGATGCAAAAGAGTCATCTTCTCAACAGGTTGAGCAACAACAGCAGGAAGACAATGAGGGGCATGAGCAAAATGATCAGTTGCTGCGTATACAGGAGTTGGAGCAGCAATTGACACAGATGCAGTCGAAACTAAAAGATGTTCAATTACGTGCGCAAGCAGATATTGAAAATGTGCGTCGCCGTTGTGAAGCGGGTGTTGAAAAAGCGTATAAATTTTCAATCGAGCGATTTGCTAACGCGTTACTCCCTGTTATCGATAGCCTCGAACGGGCTCAAGATCTCGCAGATAAAGATAACCCAGCACTCAAAGCGATGATGGAGGGAATTGAACTAACGCATAAATCGATGTTAGATACAGTGAAAAAGTTTGGGGTTGATGTAGTTGCCGAAGCGAACGTCGTCTTCAATCCTGACGTGCATCAAGCGATGTCAGTGATTGAGTCTGACGAGATCGCGCCAAATCATGTTGTTACAGTAGTTCAGCATGGCTACCAGCTAAATGGACGGTTATTGCGCCCGGCAATGGTGATCGTCGCTAAAGATAATGTCAAACAGGGATGAAGTCATGAAATGGCGGCAGGAGATTGCCGCCTAAAGATGCTGGACTCGCCGTTTATCGCATACATGCAGTCGAAACTGGGCATCGCTCTGTTGTGGGCTGAATGGCTAGGACATGATTTGTATTATCTCAGAGTTAAGCTGACGGATACGGGTTATTTATACAAGTGTTTGTGAGATGACATCTAGTTCAGATTTTTTTCTGTCCAGCCCCGTTTACCATCAAGTAACGTTGCCATTCGCGTCCGCCCGCAGCACATTTTTCCCTGATGAGTTCGTTCATTATTGTAATACCACAACAGTTGTCCAGATCCGTGTGTAGGTTTTGCCGACCTCCATATAACTTCTTGCGGAACATGAGCTGATAAAATTCCTGCAAAATAGTTTTATGGAAGCGCGCGTAGATAGCATCCGTAAGTAAAATACCCTCTCTGGCTACTTTTTCTTCAAGTGCCTTCAGTCGCCTCATCAGCACGGTGCTTCACCCAGATGCTGATAATGTTACAGGCTTTTGATACGTTACCGCGTTCTTTGCCTAGATTCAGCAGGCACGCTTTGTGTTTAATGATGGGACCGTTAGTATGAATCAAATGTTTCACCGTGGGAGAAAGTAATGCAACGTTTTTTAACCTTACTGCTGTTCGCTATCGTTTCCATCACTTGGGGCACGACTTGGATGGCGATGAAGCTCGCTGTTGAGACCATTCCGCCCCTATTTGCTACCGGGATGCGCTTTTTATTTGCTGCGCCGTTGCTTATCGGCTTGGCCTACTTCACCAAAGCCCCATTACTCTTTCCGCTTGGTCAACGGCGGTTTCAATTAGCGGTAACGCTCTTCTATTACACTATCCCTTTCGCGCTGATGATCTATGGCGAGCAATGGGTCAATTCCGGTTTAGCCTCAGTCATTTTCTCTAATATGCCCGTCGCCGTACTGCTGGTTTCCATGCTGCTGTTGAAAGAGAGGACGAATGCTTTACAGCTGATGGGATTAACCATCGCAGTTTCCTCGTTGGCAGCCATTTTGTTGAACGAATCTGTATCGCCAGCCAGGGGCGCAACACGCGGCATCCTGGCACTGGTTTCGGCGCTACTGATCCATGCCGTGATGTATACCCAGTGTAAAAAGCATTGCAGTAAATTACCGGTCTTAACCTTCAATGCCTTGCCCACCTGTGCAGCGGGGATCATTCTGTTGTTAACAAGCTGGGTTATGGAAAAGCCAGAGCTTAGCAGCTTCTCCATTACCTCTATGCTGGCAACACTCTATCTTGGTCCTTATGCGGGCGTATTTGGCATTCTCTGTTATTTTATGCTGCAAAAAAGAACCACGGCATTTCAAGCCTCCATGCTGTTTTTGGTATTTCCGTTCATTGCCCTTGAGTTGGAGAACCTCATTTATGGTCATGCGTTATCCCACTACGCGGTGCGTTTTATCCCGTTGCTTATTTTCGGCATACTGTTGACCCTCTCAGCGAAAGCCCTCTGGCCAAGAGTGACTATTGTAAGTCGGCGGTGCAGTTCGATCATGCGTCGTTGATCCCCCCCCCTCGTGTATGTGCGCGCCGTGCTACCAGTCTTACGCTGGGCAGGGTAAGATGACTAACCTACTTTCGCCACATTCGCACGTGATGGTGCGTCGCGGTCATCCATCCTACTCACCGCTTGATGCGCCTAGAATGCTGATTACCCTACCCGAGGTGAACAAAAAAACGGTGTTTATTTTTGTGCACCTGCCTGTAAGATTGGTGGATTCAATAGGGCGTAATTTTACTGATGAAAGAGCGATGATATGTATCTATCTATGATCCGCGCGGAGTTTGAACAAGCACGTGATACATTGGACCGTTTTCTGCAAAATGACCTGCACTTTGCGCAGATCCAGCAAGCAGCAATGCTGTTAGTGCAATGTTTTCGCTCAGGCGGCAAGGTGTTTTCATGTGGAAATGGCGGGTCACATTGTGACGCAATGCACTTTGCCGAGGAGCTGACAGGTCGCTATCGTGAAGATCGCCCTGGCTACCCGGCGATTGCTATCGCTGATGCCACCCACATCACCTGTGTTGGTAATGATTTTGGTTATGAAGCGGTATTTGCGCGCTATTTGGAGGCGGTAGCCCGACCCGAGGATGTCCTCTTTTGTCTTTCTACCTCGGGTAATTCCAACAATATTCTGCGTGCAATAGCAGCGGCCAAAGCGCTAGCAATGCCGATTATTGCGCTAACCGGCAAAGATGGTGGCAGAATAGCGGGTAAAGTGGATGTGGAAATCCGCGTCCCTCACTTTGGTTTTGCCGACCGTATTCAGGAGGTACACATTAAAATCATTCACATCTTGATCCTGCTAATTGAGCAAGAGATGGAAAAAACGTCTTAACATAGACTAAGCTTGGCTGAGTGCGATGACCAGCGAGAATGTGATGGTGCTCGCTGGTCCAATCTGTTATTCCATGAATTCAGACATCCGTTTTCATCTGCTGCTGTTCCGCCGTGACGCGCCTTCGTCATATTAATCTCAGCGCAGGTGGCGATCCCATGCCGGTGTATTACACAGCGTACGAACCAGGCGTTATTTCGTTGCGGATAGCGCTAAAAAAGTGCGCGCGGGGTTGGCCGGAGGTGCATCAACCGCGTTTTTGACAAGCTGATATTGACCCGTGCTCATCATCATCTCCGGCGGCTGTTTATAGCGTTGAAACCAGTCGTAGCGCGGTTGCAGCTCGCGCCAGAAAGCAATATAAGCTGAGTTTTGGTAGCGAGCTAAATTCTCTGGCGTGATGCGGAAAGGGTAGATACTGATGTTGACTTTAGGTTGGCCGTTACGCAGTGCCGCATTGACATAGGTATAAATATCATCCATCCTACCATTAGTCATGGGATAACAGCCGATGGAAACGCAACTGCCGTGGATCATCAGATAATTACCACTCTAACCATGCTTGCGATCGTATTGATTGGGAAAACCCAAATTGATAGAGCGGTAGAATTTGCTATTGCGCTTCAGTTGCTTTAAATCCACGCAGTAAAAGCCTTCTGGACTTTTAAAATCTCCGGTGTGCATTTTCGGTCCTAAACCGCCAGAGAAGTTGCAAATGGGATAGCGTTTAAACAGATAAAATTGCGTGCCGATGTTGCCATATAGCTCCAGCAGACGCTCCTCTTTCAATACTCGTATATAAACTGGGGGGCCTAATAGCTGCCGCATCAACGTTTCTCTGAGCGGCTGTTCTGGTTTGCGCAATGTATTTGGCTGGGCTAGGCGCCGAAATGGAGAGAATCACCAAAAAAACAGTACAAATCTGAGCAGTTACAATAATCCGGTTATGTTAACGGCGCAGGGATGCTACCAGCGTCTGCATTGGCATTTAGCGCATCATAGAGCGCTAACCATAACATGGTTATTTTTGTGCTTAAACCGATTGAATCTAATTATTTTTTGTTTAGCGAATGAATCGCATTGACCGTCCAAAATTTACACCGATAATCTTGGTGAGATGACAACATAACTCTGCTCCTATCCAGTGTAAGAGAGGTGCTGTGCAAGAAATCATGCATGGCGATATAGCCTATTTCTTTGTTGCTGTTGAGAAGCATGATAATTCCGCGCTGCGCAATAGTTCTTTTGCCATTGGGACCAGCCGCGAACAGCATGGGAACATGTATACTGTTACGACGTTAGCATAATGCTAAGCCTTACGTGAACGCGGTTTCTTCAAAGGTAGAGGAAGAGGAAACGTTAGTCCATACAGCCCCTCAACTCAAGTTTTCGCTACAGCCACGGTCAAGTTGGGAACCTTCTATTGTAGGTGGTAAGCTGAGTTGGCAATCTGCTTTATATTCCGGTTATAGGTATAAACCGTATGGGCAGTCGGTGATCACGCCACAAAACGTGGCGACATTTCTTTGGTAACGACGCTTAAATGAATTGCTCGGTGTAGGGGGAGATAATTGACACAGGCCGGCCTGTTTACCTGTGACGATATGCAACGTGGTGATGTCACATGGCAGATAAAACAGGTTGGCGAAGTAGGTCGACTTATCTGGTCGCTCTGGTCGAGTAGTCATGGCATTGACCCGCGCCAGGTGGTGGTTGATCGTATACATCAGTCATTGGGCATTGTGCGCCCACTGGCGCAAACACGTTATCAGTAGCATACTGTGCTACCCAGTTATGGATAAACTCTATTTGGCGCTTGCGCGGCTTGGCATGGAGAGAAAAATTACAGGGCTGGGTGCGAAGCTCAGATTTAGTGATTTTCAACTTATTCGCTGCTAACAGTGCTACACCAGATTAGTTAAAGCAATGTTGGTTGACATTGCTCATCAATCTTGGTTAACACAACGCCGTGGAAAAAGGCTGATAATATGTCCAAGTGGTATGCAACCTTTCCCTGGAGGAAAGTCCGTTCGCATGCGCGTTATAAAGCACAGGGTTGTGCCCCCGTTATGTGCGACGTCTCGTGATGACATAACGTTTAGCGTTACGCACAACCTGGTTGCTATCTCCGTAATATCACGCAGGTTGTGGCTTATTCTCCTAGATTAGGTGCGGTTAGTTAACGCGTCAATGTTTTGAGCAACGCGATTAATAATTGCCAATAGCGCGTGACACTATGAATATCTACGCGTTCATCGGTCGAATGGGCACCTATAATGGTTGGCCTAAACGAGACAATATCCAGTTTGGGATAAATTTGTTTAAGCAAACCGCACTCAAGGCCTGTGGGAATAACAATAATGTGAGGGGATTTATCAAACAGCTTTTGATAAACTTGGCAAGTTAAAGTAAGCACTGCTGAGTTGATATTGGGTTGCCAGCTTGGATGACTATGACTTACCGTGCAGCGCGCGCCAACAAGCTTAGCCAATGAGGCAAGGATCTCTGTAACATAATGTCTGTTTCTGTCAGAAAGAGCGGATCATCGCGCTAATCTCCACCTGCGTTTCTGTCATCGTCACAATGCCAATATTTATGGAGGTTTCTAGCACATCTTCGAGTGTATCAGAGTAACGCACCACACCATTGAGCATGCCATTCAATAGATGTAAAAATATTTCTTGGCTTGCGGCAGTCAAGGCGTCATGCCGAGCTACTGTGGGTTCAGCGGTAAAGGCCAGCGTTTGTTCTTTTACACCCAACTCGCTATTTAGTGTGCACAAATAGTCGGTTACTGCCTGATTGAGATTATCTACACAGTGCCTCGGGATAGCGATGAAGGCATGTGCGCTGCTGGGAATTGCGTTGCGTAGTGTGCCGCCCTGAAAATCGATCAGTTGCATCGCTAAAGTGGAAGCATTGGTATGGAAAAAGCGCGCCAGTAGTTTGTTCGCATTGTCTAAACCATGATGGATATCCAGCCCCGAATGTCCTCCACGTCACCCTGTCAGCGCCAGGTTAAAGAAGAGTTGTTGTTCCCCTCACAGCCCTCGCGGCTCAAGTCAAGCGTTATCAGACAGTCGCTGCCGCCGGCACAACCCGCAAAAATTGTTCCCTCTGTTTCAGAATCAGTATTGATGAGGATCCCTGCTTCAAGCTAATCTCGACTGAGTTTTTTTGATCCCACCATACCATCTTCCTTATTGGCAGTGAGTAAAATTCTAACGGCCCATGCTCCAGGTGCTTATCGCTCAGTAAGGCGAGCGCAGAAGCGACACCAATCCCATTATCAGCTCCTAATGTCGTACCACGTGCGCGTACCTACTCTTTGTCAATTCACGGCTGAATGGCATCTTGACAAAAATCATGCATGACCATGTCCAGTTTTTGCGGCACCATATCTAAATGACCCTGAACTGCAACCGTTGTGCAATGGGGTCCCTGCTGTTGCCAATTTACGGATGAGGAGGTTGTTATACTTATTACGTTTTACCGCAAACCCTTTGTGTGTCGCCCATTGATCGATGTAGTCTGCCAGAGCTGCTTCGTGATGCGATGGATGTAGTATGGCACATATTTTCGCAAACCAATCCCAAAGATGTGTCGGTACTAATTGTGCTAATTCTGTCATTGTCGTTACTACCTAAAGTAAAATGTGCATCGCCCATTCAGCAAATAATGTCTCGTTAATTTGCGGCGCTATTCGATTTTTAATTATGGCACTGAAAAAGCCATCCAGGCACGCAAGCGCTGCGTTTTGACTAATGTACTGAATAAATGTAATCCTTTTTCAACAAGGTGATGTTCCCCTTTATTCCTGACAAAACAAGCTATTCTAAGCGATTGGATAGCCTTTGTTGAATTAAAACGGTTTGTTTGTGTAACTATTCTGGTATTTCGCTATAGGTGACTTTATAATCCTGCGTCACCTTTAGATAGCTTTATTTTAAGCAAACTTTAGCCATTGGAATGATTTACATGAACGAAAAATATATCGTCACATGGGATGTATTACAGATGCACGTACGTAAACTGGCGCAGCGTTTACTTCCGGCATCACAATGGAAAGGCATTGTTGCGGTAAGTCGAGGTGGTCTTGTGCCAGCTTCCGTGTTGGCAAGAGAGTTAGGTATTCGCTATGTTGATACGGTCTGTGTTTCTAGTTATGACCATGACTATCAACGGGAAAAAAAAGTATTAAAGCAACCGCAGCATGATGGTGAGGGTTTTATCGTGATTGATGACCTGGTCGACTCGGGAGGAACAGCACAAACTATCCGTGAACTCTTTCCCAAGGCCCGGTTTGTTACCATTTTTGCTAAACCCGCCGGCCGGCCGATGGTGGATGATTACCTTATTGATATTCCCCAAGAGACCTGGATTGAGCAGCCATGGGATATGACGGTGACATTCACGCCCCCCATCGAGGAATGACATGTGCTTGCGGCCGCTTGCCTCTCTATATAATCGCACGGATAGGAAGATAAAGCATAAAACCACTTTCTACTTACTATGAGTGTATGCTGCTCAATAAGTGTTAGTGGACGCCACTCCCCACGCACATATCTGCGTTCTGACGTTGTGTTAATACCTACCGAAAATGTGAATTACAAACTGGGTGACGCCAGCAATAAGAATGCTGTTACGCCAAGGAGCGACACACAGGTGCGCTTTCGACTACTACGTTTACCCCCGTTTGGCGGATGCATCATCGAAATGCCAGGATGGGTGACAAGTCTGTTACCTAGGCAAACAGCACACGATGCCTATGCTTCTCAGCATGACCTGCCCGCCGATTTAACAGTCCCTGCGAATTTGTATGTAACCGGCTGCTTTATCTACGATGTTGTCAAAATAGATTATCGGTTCGCCGCTAGGCACACTGACATCAGCTCCTGCACGATACGGGGCACCCAGGGACTTAGGTGAACCTGCATGATGCCACGATCCTGGCTGCTTGGTAGAATGGTAGCCTTAAAGAAAAACTCTTCATAAAGCGGAAACCTAGCATCACTATGCAAGCGGGCTTGTTACGCTAGATAGCGCAGTGAATGGTAATCTTACGTTAAGTATTTGTGAGTATTGTGGGATATATTGCATACTAACACTGTTTAGCCTGACATCGATTTATTCCGGCTGTAAATAATCATTATATTGGTAAGACATGGTACAATTTAGGGAGGAGCTAGCGTTGTTTTATAACACACTCTCCGCGTAAGGAATAAATACATGAGTAACATCCTGCGTTGATCAAAGAAAGATGACGATGTGCTGCAGTAATGATATCAACGGCCTTACTTGGCCAGGAGAAACACCTTTGATGCTGCCATGTGTGATCTGAACACGCTGCAACATAACAGAGTGGTATTGGCTAGGTGGTTACTGTCGTGGGTGCGTAAACGTCGCCAAGACAAGGAGTTATGCGTTCTTAAATGTGTGGATAACCTGTATATACTGTTTATACTACTGGTCGAGTTGCAGCAAACTTGCTGGGTGCTAGAAAAATGCGGCAATCTAGCCCGGTTTTTCTCTACAGAGTCATACGTATTACAGATCCACCTAGCTCGCACAAGCTAGGTGGGATAGCACGCGCCCCGCCTCTGCCATGTTATGATAGACACTCTCTATGGCGCTGATTGTGCTCACTCTGGTACATTGATGAGGTTGGCGATAACCATGTTGCCTGCGTCTGCGGGCGACCTCTCGCCTCTGTGTGCTACCAGAAGAGATCATTTTCAGTGAGCTGAGTTTCTGCCTGTCAGGTAACACGCAGGAAGCGCAACAGGTAGCTGCCGACAACATCGTTGCTTAGCAAAAATAGGCTAAATCTCATCCGCATTTAGCTTTTCATTTTTTGCACAATAACGATGCTTTGCAGAAAATAGGTGACATCGTTATGATAACGATACATAAATTGTACGACCTATTTCAACATCAAGGTGCTATATAGTATTCTCATTGGCTGGTTATGGACAGCAACAGCGTGCTCTGAACAATCGGTTCCGCACGAAAAACATATTGCTGATACGGCCGGAACACTTAGACAATCCACTCTCAATGTGCCTTCATTACCTTCGACAACACCGGATGAAAAAGTTGATGTATCTCTACCGTCAGAGAAGGAGACACTGAGCGATCCCGCTTTAGCGTATCAGCTTGATAGCGTCGTTATCGATTTTAAACGCTATAAAATAGGTGATTGTGTGGCAGAAAAATACCGTTCTCAGCCCTACCAAATTGTTAATTGGCAAAAACTGCCTGCACCAGAAGTCAATAGCTATTGGATCTATGCAGGCGGAAACTATTTACTGATCACCAATGCGCGTGGACAAATTTTAAAAGCGGAATCAGGGGTGATAGTTTTTAGTCAGGAAAAACAGGCTGTCATTGTGGTTATGCTAATTACTGTGGGAGTGCATGCACCTCAGACAACACGTCGTTGGTATCGTGCCCACGATAAAAATCGACCTTAAGCTTAACAACTGAAATGACGTTTACGCAACGTAGTGTCGCGTATTGAGTCAACGCGTGATGGTGTTGTTTCCTGCTTTACCCTAACCTCGATAGATTGCCACTCAATTTGCCAAAAAGCGCTTGCGTTAAGTGAAAAAAACGATGTGCCTAATGTCGCTATTAACTTGATAGATAAGCTATTTCCTGCTTGTCAGCGGTCCGCGTTAGAGGGCGAGATACACTGCCGCGTGGTTACGTGTGCAGTGCCGCTAGGTCAATAGTTCTATCTGCGCTTGCGATGGTTGAAGGCCCATGCGCAATCAGAACGCATGTCACTTTTAATTCCCGTATAGAGTTATTCACGATCACTTCATTTTCTAGGTCGAGATGGCTGGTCGCCTCGTCCAGGAAGAAGATCCCTTGTTAACGGTACAATGCAGGAGCGATGAGCAGCCGCTGTTTCTGTCCACTAGAGAGGCTTCCGCCCAATTCACTAATCAGGCTTTCATAGCCCATAGGCATACGCATGATCTCTTCATGAATATTGCAGTGCATAGCACAGGCGAGAATACGTTCATTGTTACACGTTGGTTCAAAGCAGTAGATATTATTCACAATTGAGCCGGAAAACAGCTTATCTTCCTGCAATACACAGGCGATACTGCAACGATAATTATTTAAGCCCATACTATCGATATCAAGACCATTTGCCACGATGCAGCCCTCGGTGGAGGAGAGCAGTCCCGCCATGACTTTCATTACCGTTGTTTTACCCACGCCAGACGGCCCAATGATGGCGACGCTTTCACCAGTTTCAATCGTGAAATTTAAATCGGAGAAGATGGGCCGACTCAGTTTATCATATTGGTAACTCAGGTTGCGGATTTTTTAAATCTACTGCCTGATTGGGCATTATAATAATGCGTTCTGACGCACTCCGTTCCGGTTCACTTAGCACACAATATCTGCTACGCATTTGTTGTGTAATGATAAGATGCGCAATCCCAGCAGTGTGTTAACCAGGCTTGACACCCGGTCGGTGAACTGTCCAGGGTAGGAAGAGCACGCGACATAGTCATCATATTGCCATCAATGACCATAGAGGCACCTAGCCAAAGAATAACCACCTGGTCTATCACGCCGATAAAGGTATTGATACCACCGAAGAAGAGGTTCAATCTGCTTAACTTAATGCTGTAATTCGTGTAGTCAATCTTCAAGTTAAGCCAAAATTGTGCGCGGGTAGCAACAATACCTAGTGCTTTCAGTGTGCCCCCGCTATAGAGTGTCTCCATAAAGTGGGAGTCGACTTCAGCACCTTTAATGATTCTCTCTTCCGAAATTTGCCGGTATCTATTGTAGGTGACAAGCCTTAAGGCGATATAAATGAGGGTAAAAGCGCAGACTATCCGCGCAATCTGCAGCCAAGATAGCAAGAGTCAGTCTACTAATTAATGTCATTATTCATGAAAACGCGCAAATCTCGTCGGCTCCGTGGGCGATAGGGGTATATTATGAGCCTTGTTGAATAGATTGAACATTTGGGTGATGGTTTGCTCCGGTCATTTCAACATGAGGACCCTATGGCAACGCAGAAGTTTAAAATAACCCACTGGTCCACGTATAACAACGCTCTCAAGCAGCGCGGATCTCTGACCATATGACTGGATGCCTCGGCAATTGCTCCCTGGACCGCCTGGGCGGCGTGGTCGGTCAGACATGGCTATCACCTCTGTGGCAGTAGATAGCCCGACACATGAAATTATCTGTGCCGATTTATCGTTAAACGGTACGACTGATGCTCAGGCTATACCAGCTCTGATAAATACAATACCCGCTACTGTCATGATGCCCTGCTGAGAAAGAAGATAAGACCGCTGATTCTTCCAGTGGCTGAAACCACTGTGTTCCGGTTCAAAACACTCATGGGCGATCATCTAAGTCTGTGTGACTATGATGCGCAGGTAGGTGAGGCAATGGCGATGGTCAACGCGCTTAACAAAATGACACAGTTAGGAATCCCTAACAGTATCCGGATCGCATAACAATCAATCTACTTAGAAGGCCAGTAGTCACAAGTTCTGAGTTATTCAATAAAGCCCAACTGCACGATACCATTATTGGTTATGCAGTGTGTGGGAATGAAATCGCCATATTTTCTCTTGCTAATCTGTTATCGCTTATTTATTGTGTTTTTTTGCTATTACTACAGCAACTTAATAGTACACCTAATTTTCTTACTATTTTAAGCCTAATAAACCCGCTGTCCTTAACAGATTATGGGCGTGGCTAAGTTTGTGCTGACAATAGAATAACACTCTACTGTAATGCATTATTCTGGCTAAAAGTGTGACAAGGTTGATTGCCGCTATTTTTTAATACGGCATAAAATAGTGGGTTTCACGATCAACTGAGTGACTGCATTTAGACGATTGAATTAGCCCTTTAACCATTTCCTGGTGCAAACCAGGATTTTCTTTAATCACCTTAAGTGAGCCATAGGTATTTTCACGTAAGGATTCGCCGGTCCGAATATGTGTAGTTAAGTTAAGCTGCTGGTCCGTTGTACCCGTCATGGGAAGTGGGGACCAGCCCCAGTTATGCAAAATATTCTCATCAACCGACCCGCCTTGCAAAGAGAGCGTAAGTAAGCGCTCTGCCTGTCGTATTATCGTGGCGTTACCTTCCAACAATCCGTCCCCGTCGGTGATTGCACTGAATTTAGTGAGCGCAATACGCTGTGTGTCGGCATTAATTTGCAGCGACGGTTGACGCAAATTGCTGCGATTAAAGGTTGCTCCGGTCGCGTTTAAATGCATATCACCTGACGATCAACCCCACTGATGATCAGTAAAGACGAGGTGTTTACCTAAGCCATTGAACGCGGCGCGCTGAAATGGAAATTTTTCATTGATGTCTATAAGTAAATTGCGGTTTAACGAAAATTTTTTTACTTCAACGCGGCTAAGCCAGTCTGGTAATGTGCCCATTCAGACGTCGCGCCAGTTTTCTGGCAGTGTAACATCCATACCAGCAGCGATTAGTTCGTCGAGTAATAATTGCTTAGATGCGCGTAGCCATTGATCAGACGCACGCATTATCCCATTTGCCCGGCGAAGATTAATTGTGTTAAATGTGACTGCTTTGTTGGTGAAGCGAGCATCCACAAGGGGGTTGCTAATATGCGTATCTTGGTAGATCAAATCTCTGGCGTTGACAACCAGCGATCCATTCATGTTTTGCTTCTGACGATCATGTAACGAGAAGTGCTTTAACGAGAGCGCGAAATCGCTTACCGCCCAGTCAGGTGCCTGCAGGCGCATATCGGCCATATCGATTTGTTTGAAAGTGACAGAAGGGGGTAATGCGTTAAATACGGGAAAATATATCTTGCAGTTTATGCGACGTTTGCAGACGAACACTACTGATACGTATCCTGTCTAACGTCCATTTTCCTTGAGTATCGCGTTTGGCGTCGCCTGTAATTGAAGCGCGCGCCAGATTTGCTCAGATTTTCGTCAGTGTCAGCATATGATTATACTGTCACCCTCGACGAAGAGGTGTTTGAATGGAAGTGAACTTACCTCTAATTTACCAATACTGACCTTAAAGCTTGCTGTTCCGCCCAAAAAATCCCCCCTCTTCTGGCTTCCAGGGAGCGATGCCGCCGGTAATTTGGCTGGCCTTGAAGGGAAATAGGTGGTTAGGATGGTTAATTTTTATCGATTTTAACTGCAGGAAGTCAGTTTCTATTGGTTACCGCTCCTCATTTTTTAATAATGCCAGATTAATTTCACCTTGTGAGAGTGTGATTATCTCAAAGTGGCGCCACCGATTAAGTTGTGCTCGCGATAATTTCAGATCGACTGTTTCCGCTACTACCATCGCTGGCTGACCATCGTGCCCAAAGGGGAAGCTATGCAAAATTAAATGAGATGGTCTGGAAAAAGAGTGCTCAATATTGGTTAGCGATAAATGCCACTTGGCCATACCGCTGAGCCATTGTGTTAACTTTCGCGTACTCTAATTGGTTTGTAAAAAAATAAGCAGTTAAGAGCATAAAAAAAGCATTAATAGTAACGCCAGAAACGATCTTTTAACTAATTGCACTTTGTTTCTCCAAATTACGGATCATTCAGCCAAGTAGGCACGATGCATCTATTAAATGATTTAAGTTTTTGTATTAAACGATACGTTTGTGGTTATACATAAAGAATTAGATTAAAGCTTACTTATAGTAAGGCAATACAATTATAAGCGTGACTATTTTCCACTATTACATTAAAAGCTTACTGCTCTGCGTATTATCCAGAAGGGAATTCGACTGACAACGTCCTGCATCATCGTTAATATGCCATCATATATTGCATTGATACCGACGTGCTGTTTTTGCTTATATATTGCTGTAATGTTGAGCGTTGGGCATCCATCGCTGGATTAACGCTGCTGCCTGCTGCGGAGCGTGCTGGAGGAGATGCTGTGCGATACGTTGTGCCAGGGGCACTATCTCTTCATCACGTAACAAATCCACCACTTTAAACTGAACATGCCCCGTCTGTTTTGTTCCCAGGAGCTCGCCCGGGCCGCGGATTTCTAGATCACGTTGTGCAATGAAAAAACCATCGTTACTGTCACGTAGCACTTGCAATCGCTGTCTAGCATGCTGACTAAGGGGCGTTTTATACAGTAGCAAACAGTGCGAACGTGCTTTGCCGCGACAGACACGGCCGCGCAATTGATGCAATTGAGCCAAACCGAGCCGTTCAGGATTCTCAATAATCATCAAACTGGCATTAGGTACATCCACGCCCACCTCTATCACTGTCGTGGCAACAAGCAACTGAATGTTGCGTTGGATAAAGGCGTGCATCACCGCTTGCTTCTCCGCAGGTTTTAATCTTCCATGTATCAACCCGATAGTTAATTCTGGCAAGGCAACGCGTAGCGCTTGCCACGTTTCCTCCGCTGCTTGAGCCACCAGAAAATCTGATTTTTCGACCAGCGTACAAATCCAGTAGGCTTGGCGCTGCTGGCTGCAAGCGTGGCGCACCCGATCAATCACTTCATCGCGGCGCGTGTCAGCCACAACAGCGGTAGTAATCGGCGTCCTGCCAGGCGGTAATTCATCAATCACTGAAGTATCTAAATCTGCATAAGCCGTCATTGCTAACGTGCGCGGGATCGGAGTAGCGGTCATGATTAACTGGTGCGGATAGCAATCTTGTTGCCGACCTTTTTCCCACAACGCAAGGCGTTGATGCACACCAAATCGATGGTGCTCATCAATAATAATTAACGCGACGTTGGTAAATGCAATCTGTTGCTGAAAAAGTGCATGCGTACCCACAATCATCTGTATTGTGCCATCGGCAATGGCCTGCTGCTGTGCTTCGCGCGCCTTTCCTTTCTGTTTGCCTGCCAGCCACCCAACGCGAATATCTAGCGGTGAAAACCAACGTGTAAAGGTCACCGCATGTTGTTCGGCGAGCAATTCAGTCGGCGCCATCAAGGCAACCTGCGCGCCATAGGCGATCACATTGAGTGCTACCAGAGCGGCAACCAGGGTTTTTCCTGAGCCGACATCCCCTTGCACTAATCGCATCATCGGATGGTTATGTGTTAAGTCCTGTTCAATTTCGCCAATAACACGTTGTTGAGCGACTGTGGGTTGAAAGGGCAGCGCAGCAAGAAAGCGGTCGCATAACGTGTGTTGTATCGGGATGACATGTGCTCGATAGCGGCGATTATTGCGACGTACAGTCAGCATACTAAGATGGTGTGCCACCAACTCTTCCAGTACTAAGCGTCGCTGCGCTGGATGGTCACCTTGTTCAATCTGCCGTGCACAGCGGTGGGTTGGTGGGCGATGTAATTGGGATAGTGCGTCAGGTAGCGAGGGCAGCTTCTCATGCCACGCGGCTGGTAGTAGCTCATGGATAGGGCAGCTTTTCAGTAAATTGAGAACCTGTTGCGTTAAGTTGCGTAATGTGGCCTGGCTTACGCCACTTGTGCTTGGATAAATTGGCATGAGCGCCGCCCACAACTGACGTTGGTGCTGACTGTACTGCACGATATAATCTGGATGAAACATGATCATTTGGATGCCGTTACTGCGCACTTCACCATAAGCAAGGATGGTCTGCCCGGGTGCCAAGCTGTGTTGCATGCCAGGTCGCACATTAAAAAAAAGCAACTCAATGGATGATTCGTTGTCGCTCACTTTACAGCTGAGGCACGATTTGCGTCCTGGCCGTAAAGAGCTGCCGATTATCACCCCTTCAATTGTTGCCGATAGACCGGGCTGCAGGTGACCTATTTTGCAAACCTGTGCGCGATCCTCATAGCGGAGTGGTAGATGAAAAAGTAGATCGTATGCACTGTATAAACCCAATTTGGCTAGCCGAATTGCCTGGTGGGGGCCTACTCCAGTGAGTGAGGTAAGTGGAACGGCATCCAGTAGTTGCCCCTGCATCGTCACGGATTCCGCGTTTGTAGTTGGGTCCACCATGCCGTATTCGCTTCAATTTCTCCATGCGGATTTATGTAGGGATAGGACAAGCCTTTACGCTGTGCAATGCGGGCTAATAGAGGATAGCCCCCCTCAAACAGTAAACATTGCTGCTGTTGCAGCGGCAGTCTACTGACCTCGCTTGAGTAAAGGCCCGCATGCTGACGATGGCGTTGCGCTTCATAAAGAATTAGCGCAGCAGCAACAGAGACATTGAGTGAAAGCACCATCCCAAGCATAGGGATAAGGATCGCATGATTGGCCAGTCCCATTGCTTGTGGAGTAACCCCTTTTTTCTCTTTTTCCATAAGGATACAGGTTGACCGTGTGTAATCCATCTGGCGAAAATCTAGCGCATCATCGGTAAGATGCTCCGCCAATACCTGCATATTCTGGGTTTTCATCTGGGCGATCGCCTGCACAATATCGCCATGTGTCGTCACCTGCATCTAGTTTTTGCTACTAGCCGACGAAGAGGTTAACGTTCGGATGCGCGCGCTAGGCCATATTGCATGTATTTCATGAATGCCAACGGCATCCGCGGTGCGGATGATAGCCGAAAAGTTGTTCTGTTTATGTACTTCTTCTAAGCAAAGCGTTAAATCTGGCTGCCGTCTCGCTAGCATGGCACGGATCTTCGCTAAACGCTGCTTATTCATTCGCGTTAATTTCGATTGCGCGACACTTTAATCACATCTGCTATAACGTGTATTTTTCGCATAATGTTGGCGAGGTGGATGCGGTTAAGTGTGGTAAGACGTATGAATGCCGTATAAACGCGCCCATCGCGCTCTTCGGTATTCATACTCTGAATATTGGAACTGGCCATGCTGATAGCGGAAGTCAGATTCGCCAGCGCCCCCTGATGGTTTACCATGTCTACTTTGATCTCGGTAATAAACTCCTGCTCAGTAGCATGCGCCCACTCGACGGGCATAAATTTATCCGGTTCTTTTTGAAACACGCGTATATTGCGACAAGATTCATGATGAATGACTAACCCTTTACCAGAGCTAATGTGCGCAATGATGTGATCACCGGGAATAGGTCGACAGCAACGTGCAAAGGTAATTAGCAATCCGTCAGCACCCTTGATCGGCAATTTTCTCTGTGAATCGTAAAATTGTAGATTATTGATGTACGTTTCTTTCTCACTGCTGAGTAAACTTCTGGCAATAACAATACTCATCATATTACCTAGGCCAATCTCAGATAAAATGTCATCAAATGAGGTGAGCTTCATGCGTGTCACCAACTGTTCAATACGCTCGGGGGCGATCTCCATTAGTCCACCCAACGTATGACTTAACAAACGCCGTCCAAGATGAATAGCATCTTCGCGTTTTAAATTTTTAAGTAGCTGCCGGATTTTCGCACGCGCTTTTGAACTGACGACAAAATTAAGCCAGGCGGCATTTGGACGTGCGCTGGGGGCAGTGATAATTTCAACGGTTTGCCCGCTTCTTAATGGTTGCGAGAGCGGCCAAGGTTGACGGTCTACCCTTGCACCAACGCAGCTATGACCAGTGTCTGTGTGTACCGTGTAGGCAAAATCGACGGGCGTGGCGTTGGCAGGCAGTTCGACGATACGCCCCTCTGGTGTAAAAACGTAGATTTCGTCGGGAAACAGATCGGATTTAACACTTTCAATAAATTCAAATGAGCTACTTGCGCTCTGTTGTAATTCAAGCAGGCTCTGTAACCAGCGGTGGGCACGTGCTTGAGCGGTGGTTTCGCTCTGCCCAGTCTGTTTGTAGATCCAGTGAGCAGCCACGCCCATTTCTGCCATTTGGTCCATATCTTCAGTGCGGATTTGTACCTCAACCGGAATACCGTGCGGACCGATCATGGAGGTATGTAATGATTGATAGCCATTAGCTTTAGGAATAGCAATATAATCTTTCACGCGGCCCGGGCGTGGCTTATACAAGCTATGCATTTGTCCCATCACCCGGTAACAGACATCAACCTCTTTCACAATCACGCGAAAGGCATAAATATCCATAATCGAATGGAAACGCTGCTCTTTTAATTGCATCTTGCGGTAAATGGAATAGAGATGCTTTTCTCGTCCGCAGACACGGCACAGGATGTTCGCTTCTTGTAAGCGCTTCTCAATTTCAGAAAGGATTTTTTGAATCATTTCTTTGCGGTTACCGCGCGCGGCTTTAACGACGTTTCTGATTACCCGATAGCGATTGGGATACAGTGCTTCAAATCCCAACTCTTCCAGTTCGGTTTTTAGATGGTGGATCCCTAAACGATGTGCTAACGGGCTGTATATTTCGAGTGTTTCAAGGGCAATGCGCCGGCGTTTGTCCGTGCGGAGTGCATTAAGCGTACGCATATTATGTGTGCGGTCGGCCAGTTTGATCAGAATGACCCGGATATCCTTCACCATCGCCATGACCATCTTGCGGAAATTTTCTGCTTTGGCTTCTTTTCTATCCTGGAATTTCAGTTTATCCAGTTTAGATACGCCCTCGACCAATACGGCAATACGCTTACCAAACAGCTGCTCAACATCTGCATAGGTGGTAGCTGTATCTTCGATAACGTCGTGCAGGAGTGCTGCTGTCAGCGTTTCGTAGTCCAGTTTCATCTCGGCCAAAATACAAGCGACAGCAACTGGATGAGTAATATAAGGCTCACCACTGGAACGTACCTGGCCTGTGTGAGCATGCTGAGCAACGTGATAGGCTTGCCATAAATGGGCAACCTGCTCTTTTGGCAGGTAGTTTTCTGTAATCTGTTTCAGACTATCAAATAAGTACAAGGAGGATCATACACTCGGATTAACGTAAACCTTCAGTAATCGCGGTCACTGCTTGTAGCTCAATTGATTCTTGCTCATGCTGTTCTTGGCGATCACGCATGTCAAGAATATGCCGGGTGATCAAACCCTCTTCAATTTCGCGTAATGCGAGCACAGTCGGCTTATCATTTTTTTCAGGTAGTAACGGATCTTTACCACCGGATTGTATTTGTCGGGCGCGGCGGGCAGCGACCAGTACTAAATCAAAGCGATTGCCAATCTTTTCTACAGCATCTTGAACGGTAACACGTGCCATCATTATCTCATCTCTGTATAAATGAATAACAGGCGATAATACTTAAAACTCGCTCAGACTGCCAGTAATTTACTAATTAACCCGCTGTGTCGCACGCGCTGCCGTTTGTTACACAGGCGCTCTGCGCGGATGATGGTTTTTAATCCATAGAGAGCTAAATCGAAATCGTCATTGACAATTAAATAGTCATACTCTGAATAGTGCCTCATCTCCTCTACCGCTTGTGCCATACGCGCATTGATAATCACGTCGCTGTCTTGACGCCTGCCGCGTAGGCGACGCAGTAGCTCATGACGCGAGGGAGGGAAAATAAAAATACTCCTGGCGGTAGGAAATTTTACACGCACTTGCTGCGCGCCCTGCCAATCGATATCAAGAAATACATCCACACCGGAAGCTAACACTTGCTCAATTGCTTCTCGCGAGGTGCCATAGTAGTTACCAAAGACGGTTGCGTACTCCAAAAAGAGATTGTCTGCAATCATCTGCTTAAAAACGGCTTGGGTGACGAAGTGGTAATGTTCGCCGTCAATTTCACCAGGGCGGATGGCCCTCGTCGTATGCGAGATGGAAACTTGCGTATCATAAAGCGGTTGTGTCTTAAGTAGCGCCTGAATCAGGCTAGATTTTCCGGCGCCACTCGGTGCAGAGACAATATAAAGCGTACCATAAGCCATATGTTAATTAATTGTAATAAGTAAGAGAGGGGGCGTTTAAGTATACTCAAGTGACACTATTCATAGTAGTGATTTTTACCGGTAGCTTACCGGAAAACAAGTTATTTTGGTTGTCGTTACCTTCTCATTTAGCCCGTTAAAAATAAAACTGGAATTTTAAAATGTTTGTCTTTCGAGGTCCTAAATAATACAAGTCTGCTCAATCAGACAGCGCAAGCGTCTCCTCCATGCTGGTTATGACGTTAGACATTTCATGTAGTTGCTGGATCCACAATACATCGCTTAATTAGGTAACGGACGCCTGTCGGTGCTATTACTGACCGTTAAGACCACTGATTGGCTTAATTGAGGACCACACCCGACAAGACGGACATTGCCAGTATAGCGTGTGGGCACTGAAACCACATTTTCTACAACGGTAAAGGGGTTGAATGCGCATTTGTTCAGCAACCATGTCACGTAGCACCGTTAAGCTCTCACGCGCACGGCCATCCTCAATTTCTAGCAAATAGTAGCTGATTAAGCGATGAAAGCCCTCCAGGGTTGGGTGCTGTTTAAGCTTTTGGCTAATAAATTGTTGCGCCGCTGCTATCCCCTCCTGATTTTCAATGATACTGGCCAGATAGAGCTGTGCCATGACTCCGCCGTTTTCATCGACACAGCGCTGCAAAAAGTATCGCCACTGCTTAAATTGCCGCGTATGCTGATAACACTTTTCCAGTAGCGGTAATGCCTCACCCATAAGCGCCTTATCGCGGACAATAATTTGCTCAAGCGAGAAGATCGCTTTGTTATACTCGCCTAGATTGCTAAAGAGTCGACCGCACATCATTGATACGCGCACACTCTGATTATTAAATGTCTCCGCCTTTTTTAACTGGCTTATGGCTTTAATGGTATCTTCGTTAGCCAACGACAGCAGTGCCAATTCACAGTAAAAATGCGCGATTTCATTACGCAATTCCCCCTTCCCTGCTTTAAGCAATTTGCCACCAACATCGATAGCCCGCGCCCACTCGCTGGTTGCCTGGTAGATAAATAAAAGTTGTTGCAGTGCATTAATACGATAGTCGTGTTCATCAACCAAATTCATGAAAACCTTTTCTGCGCGATCATACAGCCCCGCCGCCATGTAATCTCGCCCCAACTGTTGAATAGCAAGCAGTCGCTGGTCATAGCTTAATGTAGTGCTTTCTATAAGTGATTGATGGATACGAATAGCACGATCTACCTCACCACGTGATCGAAACAGATTTCCCAATGTCATATGTGCTTCAACCGTATTGCTCTCCTGCTTAAGCAGATCCAGGAACAGATTTTCTGCTTTATCACGTTGATCTGATAATAGAAAGTTTACCCCCGTTACATATTCGCGCGACAAACGACTTGACTCACTCTGCCTGTTCTGGTCGACACTACGCCTACCCATGTACCAACCATAGGCCGCCGCAATCGGTAACAATAAGAACAGGAGCTCTAACACAGGTATTATTCGCTGCTGGGTATCGTCGTCGATTGCACATCACTCACCGCAGTTAACTGCTGTTGCTGCAATCGCTTTAATTTACGTTGACTAGTGGCAAGTTTTAAGCGCACACGAAGCCAAAACAGACCACAGATGGCACAGCCCAAAATGAAACCGATGCCAAAAAGCGCGCTAAGTAATGTAGAAAGACGGAAGTCACCTTGTGCTAATAAAAAATTAAATGCCACAACCTGGCTATTATTTGCACCAAAGGTGATGGAGACGATAAGAATAGCGATAAATAATAGAATAGCTGGTAAGTATTTCACAATGCACCCTATTGTGAGAAGTTTGACAATATTGTACCAGGAAATACGCTTATCATCCGTTTAAACCTGGTAATGAGTTAGATAAGTTAGAATTTGTTACTCCTTTTTCACTTAGAGAATAATCTTTTCTTTGGTGTTGCTCGCTGCTGTTCACGCAGTGAGGGTTTGAAAATTACCCAGCGCTGCATTAACCCTAACGTGGGGATAACCAGTAGCCAGGCAATAATTACCGACGCCAGCAGATCACGTGGCCAGTGCATCCCTAACAATAACCGGCTGATTGAAACGATAAGCGCCCATACAATAACCACCCATCCCATGCGATTTCGCCTAGCGCGTAAGCTTGCTAATCCTGCTACTAATAGGGCCCAGCTTATCGCAAATAGGGTGTGACCAGAGGGAAATGAAGGTCCAACCTGCTGTCTCCAGTGTTGTAATTTCCATGCAGGGATCGCCTCATTGTGGCTGGCCAAAGCATCAATTATCATGCGGCGCTCTGCTTCAGGTAATACATAAAATTGCTGCTCATTTAGGCTGTAATTTTTTTTAACCACATGACATAAGGACGTGGTTCTTTTATTTCCTGTTTTAGTAAACGAGTTATGCCTTGCCCAGCCAGAAGCACCGCGTTTATCATGCACAAAAGGATGATCATTGGTTTAATTGGCAATTTAAGCGAAAAAAGTAACCCAATGCTAAGTAGCATTGCAGTAACAATGCCCCACGGACTAGAGACCGTCTCTGTTACAATAAAAAACCCTTTTAACCAGATTGGTGACACCTCACCAGGTTGCCATTGCCAACCCGATAACCAAACTATTAACGGTACCGTCATGAATAATAAAGCTATTATTGCAGTGTGGCGGATAATATGTAGCATTCGCTTTACTCCTTTCTAAAATTGCCCCATCAATTATTCTGATAACATTTATTCATTCACTTCTAACTGATAACGTATTAAATAAAAAAGTTTATGACAAATTAACGTGTCTCGCGGTAGTTATGGCACAATAAAAATCCTTGCAGGGTCATCAGCAAATTTGATCACAATTCAGGAGAACGCTATGCGATTAAAAAAAGTGGCTGAAGCCCAGCTACCCACCGCTATGGGAGATTTTCTCATCATAGGCTTTGAAGAGCTAGAAACGAAGCAGGATCACCTGGCACTAGTTTACGGTAACATCGATACCGATGCATCAATATTGACGCGCCTACACTCAGAATGTCTCACTGGCGATGCGCTATTTAGCCTACGTTGTGATTGTGGATTTCAGTTAAAATCGGCACTACGTACGATAGTCAAGGAGAAATGTGGCATACTGATTTACCATCGTCAAGAGGGGAGGAATATTGGGCTACTGAATAAAATACGTGCCTACGCATTACAAGATAGCGGGATGGATACGGTTGAAGCAAATCAACAACTCGGTTTTGCCGCGGATGAACGCGACTTCACCCTGTGTGCTGAGATATTGCAACTGATGGGCATTCGTAAAATCCGCCTATTGACTAACAATCCACAAAAAGTGGAGATAATGAAAACAATGGGGATTCAGATCACTGAGCGCCTCCCTTTGCAAGTAGGTCGTAATGAGAAAAACGCCCACTATCTTGATACCAAAGCCTTTAAGATGGGGCATCTCCTTGCTAAGTGAAAGCCGAATTAGACCCCTTAAGTCACAAGCCCTCTTGCAGCACACGCCCAGTACCACATAGCACACTATGTCTGCATGATAAAAATAACGTTGCCACTGTCGCGGCGCTGCATCGGCAACGTGTGTTCATGTGTGTCTGGATCACGTAAACTTGATTTTTTTAAGTAATGGGATAATTTGCCGTTATCCGCTATCTCATGATGAGCTATATTAGCTTTTATCTAGTTAAGGGCTTTGTTGAATAAATCGAACATTTGGGTGATGGTTTGCTCCGGTCATTTCAACATGAGGACCCTATGGCAACGCAGAAGTTTAAAATAACCCACTGGTCCACTTACAACAACGCTCTCAAGCAGTGCGGATCTCTGACCATATGGCTGGATGATTCAGTAATTTCTACATGGACGGAGAAAACAACGCCTGAACGGCGTGCTCGGCCACTTTACTACTCAGACATAGCTATCACCCCTGTTCTGATGATAAAGCGCGTGTTTGGCCTTTCGCTAAGGGCTTTACAGACTCCATTTTTAAACTGATGGGGCTGCCCTAAGATGCTCAGATGACTCGCAGATCAGCAAGCTAGCAAAGAGAGTTAAAATCAGCATAAAAACACCGACCCGTGGTGAGATCTCACATCTGATCATTGACGGAACAGAACTGAAGGTCTTTGGCGGATGAGGATGTTCCCAAGTTTGGCAGTAGGCCCTGTACAGGCTTCTGTGTAAGCACCAGTTCGACAGAAACAGTTGTCGCTTTTTAATCGCATGAAGGATAACACAGTTCAACGACTCAATAGCCTGAGTTGTATAAATCACTTTTCTTATCTCAGATGGATAAACAAAAAACGTATTCAAATGATCCTAATTGGATAACCCGCTACGGCTAATTTGTGGATAACGACTATCCCAGGTATCACTGAATTTCTCCAGCCCCTGCAAACGCAGCCTCCTCCGTTGCCGCCTAGTACACAGCTTTCAAATCACCGGTTACCGCCTTGTCATCCTTCCATGAAACAAGGAAAACGGATTTGTTGATAACATGGCCATCATGACGCACGCTAACGACAATACAATCAAGATAGACAATGGAATATAACGGCCGCCAGCAGTCTGCCCTGCCATTCTATAACCTGCTCTTTTACCGCATCAGTCACTTTAGATATGAGCGTAGAAGAAACTTGCGATTTTTGGCTAACTCGGTAGACAGCACCTGCAATTGTTTCTCGTTCGTAATTTAACCTATTTGAATGTCAAATTGAACATAACAAAATTACACAATCTAATCTATAGGTTCTTTTACGCATGAAAGCAGGAACATCGTTATCCCACGTTATTACGAATGATACCCACTGCTAGCCCTTCGACGACCAGCTCTTGTTTACGCAGATCAACGATGATCGGCTGGAATTCGCTATTCTCAGGTAACAACACTACCTTATTACCCTGTTTTTTCCAGCGTTTGACCGTTACCTCTTCGCCAATTCGGGCTACCACAATCTGGCCATCGTTCACTTCTAGCGTTTTATGCACAGCAAGTAAATCACCATCTATAATACCAATATCGCACATCGACATTCCGCTAACGCGCAATAAGAAATCTGCACTGGGTTTAAATAGAGTGAGGTCAATTTGGTAGTGCTGCTCAATGTGCTCTTTCGCTAATAAAGGCTCACCTGCAGCAACGCGCCCAACAAGCGGTATCCCCTCTTGTAATGGCGCTTTCGCTAGCAGGCGAATACCGCGCGACGCACCAGGTACAATTTCAATTACCCCTTTGCGCGCTAGCGCTTTTAAATGCTCCTCCGCCGCATTGGGTGAGTGGAATCCAAGTTGTGAAGCAATCTCTGCGCGTGTCGGTGGCATCCCCGCTTGATTAATACGATGGCGGATGAAATCGTAGACACGCTGTTGTCTGCTGGTTAATGTCTTCATCCTTTAACCTGGTTTTTTGTACAGTATTCGCAGTATAACCCATTATCGCCCAAATAGAAATCATCACGGCATTAAAAAATTTTTAATTATAACCATAAGACACTTATCCAGGTGAATACGGTGAGCAATATTGCCATGAACACCGCTGCAGAGCTGATATCTTTTGCTTGGCCAGCAAGCGGATGTTGATTTGACTCTAAGTAATCAATAATGGTTTCGATAGCACTATTGATAATTTCGCAAATCATAATAAGGATGAGAGAACCAATAAGTAAAGTGCGTTCAACAGCAGTGCAATCTAGAATCAAAAAAAAGGCAGAGCTAATAACCGCCATTGTAGCTTCCTGACGAAAGGCCACCTCGTTTTTCCATACAGCCATAAGCCCTTTGAGAGAATATTTAATCGCATTGGCTAATCTGACATAATCGTTTACCCGGTTTTTATTTGCCATTTAAAGCACATCATTCTGTCTGGTGAGGGTAAATGTAACAGATATAACTGACTGGATCAGGATCTGCAACTGACATTCTGTTAAGCTTGTAGCGCTTTCATTATCAATTACGAGGCTTTGTTTTTTTTATGCATGGTTTGCTGAAACTTTATTATAATCTACTAAAAGTTCCTCTTTCTGTTTTAATAAAAACGCAGTCAGTGCCAGAAGAACCCATCTCCCCACGGAGCCTTGATGTAACACGCCCGCTGTTCTATGTCTTGCCTTATGACTCCAAAGCAGATCTTTTGGTACTCAGTATTCATTGCCGTAAACAGGGTTTGCCTAACCCACTTGAACCGCTGATCATCAATAGCATTGTCCTGCCACGCTATGTTTTTATCACGGTGGGACCTCGCGTTTTCCCCTATTTCGCGCTTGACGCAAAATCGGTGAAGCTTTTTCATCAATATCTCGATCTGTATCGAGAAAATCCCTGTCTCGACATTCAAATGCTTCCCGTTGCCGTCATGTATGGCCGTGCGCCAGGACGTGGCACAGATCATAGTGCATTACCTCACTTACGCCTGTTGAATGGAATAGAAAAATTTTCCGCTATTTTTTGGCTCGGCCGTGATTGCCTACTGCGTTTTTCTCCAACAGTTTCTTTGCGCTATATGGCTGATCAGCACGGCACAGATAAATTCATAGCTCATAAACTCGCTCGCGTTGCACGCATCCACTTCGCCAGACAACGGCTCGCCACCGTCGGCCCCTCTCTACCCTTACGCCAAGAATTATTTACTAAATTATTACAATCCCCAGCGATTGAAAAGGCGGTGGACGACGAAGCACGCAGTAAAAAAATTTCCTCAAAAACGGTACAACAACATGCCGTTACCTTACTTAAAGAGATTGCCGCTAATTATTCCTATGAAGCGATCAGGATGACGGACCGCGTGATGCGTTGGGTGTGTAACCGTTTTTACAATGAAATACATGTCAATGGTAGCGAACAGATGCGCCAACTGGCACAAGATGGCCACGAAATTATTTATATTCCTTGCCATCGCAGCCATATGGATTACATGTTGCTCTCTTATGTGCTCTATCGCCAGGGTCTGGTGCCCCCACATATCGCGGCTGGTGTTAATCTTAATTTCTGGCCAGCAGGCCCGATTTTCCGCCGCTTGGGTGCCTTTTTTATGCGACGCACTTTTAAAGGCAATAAGCTTTACTCCACGGTGTTTCGCGAATATCTCGGCGAGCTGTTTAATCGCGGCTATGCAATCGAGTACTTTATTGAGGGTGGCCGCTCGCGCACTGGCCGCCTGCTCGCCCCGCGAACAGGCCTGCTGGCGATGACCCTGCAGGCGTTTTTACGCGGAGGCAGCCGTCCAGTGGCCCTGGTTCCTGTTTATGTTGGTTATGAACATGTTATTGAGCTCAGTACCTACATGAAAGAATTACGCGGTGCGGCGAAGAAAAAAGAGGGATTCATTCAGATGGTGCGTGGATTACGTCAATTGCGTAATTTGGGATGTGGTTATGTCAATTTTGGCGAACCTCTGTTGCTAGGGAACTATTTGAATCATTCCACGCCAGCCTGGCGCGACGCCATCGATCCCATTGAACCTCAGCGTCCCAGCTGGTTTACGCCCGTGACCAATGATATTGCATTGCAACTGATGGTACGTATCAATGAAGTGGCCGCACCCAATGCAACAAACCTGTGCGCTACCGCACTACTGGCCTCGCCTACCAAAAGTTTGCGGCGTCAGCAGATAGTAGAACAGTTAACTTGTTACCTCGCGCTATTGCGCCATGTCCCCTATTCATCTACAGTCACCCTTCCGGATGCTCCGGTTGCTGAATTGCTCAACAGTGCACTCGCCGTCAACCCGAAACTGCTTAACCATGATGAAAAGAGTGATGCCATTTCGCTCTCTACGCAGGGCGCTGATCTGATCACTTACTACCGCAATAACATTATTCATCTACTCATCATGCCCTCATTAGTCGCCCGCGTGATCCAGCAGCACCCCGCTGGCATCAGTGAGCAGACACTGATTAAGTGCATTAAGCACATTTATCCGTTGCTTAAGAAAGAGCTATTCTTACACTGGCTTCCATCGCAGTTACCTAGACTGTGCACGACGATTTGCCAGCAACTTCAATCTCAAAGGTTGATTCACTGCCATGCCAACATCCTCTGGCCGCGCACAGAGAATCAACTGATACTGTCGCTTTTAGCGGCAACAGTAAAGGAGTCACTCCAACGCTATGCTATCGCGCTCTCCTTACTGTGTAGCAATCCCACCATGAGCCGCAATACATTAGAAAAAGAGAGTCGACAGCGGGCAAAACAACTATCGCAACAGCTTAACTCGCCCGCACCCGAGTTTTATAATAAAACGCTATTCACTACGTTAGTGCTGGCACTGAAAGACAGCGGCTATTTCAATGCAGTAGACACCACCGCTACTGATCAACTTACTACGTTGGGTCATATTGTCTTTAAGTTAGTCCCGCGAACGGCAGCAGACCTGGGCGAGAAAACTCGGCATGCAGGCGAAACGGATTAGGACAGGGATAATATAAACAGTTTGGTTAACCGCCAGTCTCACTTTGGCACCTGAAACACCATCAGCATAGTGCCCGCTGGTGTGTAGGTCCCCTTTCGCCTTGTGAATTTAATGGATGGGACGCGCTACCCCAATACGTTAATAACAGCAAGAGACGACATGACAGAGATGCTAACTGTGCTGCCGCCATACAACGACATGCGTTATTGAACAAGTAACAAGCGGATAGAGAGACGAATGATTACCTATCTGCTACCAACAACATCATCATTAAACTGCCACAACGCTTCTACACCAGTCGAACTACGCCAGATTTGTCAAGCCGACGCGCTAGCCGTTGTGTGTTATTCGCATTGAGGATTAGCCTTTGACCAGCGTAAACGCCATGACCACATGCTTTACGCCTATGATACGGCTAGCAATATTCGCCGCAGTGTCGGCCTCACCTTGCGTCACAGATCCCATTAAAAAGATTTCACCATTTTCCGCAGTAACTTTGATATTGGTAAATTTGACTCTATTGTTTGCCAACAGTTTCGTGCGCACTTTTGTCGCTAGCCAAGCGTCATTAGAAATCGTCGTAAGATCAATTTTTTTGCCCACGCGAATCCCATTGTACACCTCATTGGTGCCGGAAACATCGCCGACAATCTTTTTTGCTCGCAGTGCTAACGCTGGCTCCGGCACTTGACCAACCAGTAAAATTTTGCCCTGCCAAACCGTTGCATCAATCCGCGCTTGCGTGCGCACTTGCTGGTCACGAGCAAGTGCGTTGGTGATCCGCAGTGCCAGTGCGCCATCATCCACCTGATTACCTAATGTTCGCGGATCAGTCGCTGTCTTTGTGGCGACCACGGCACTGCCAATAACCACAGCAGCACACCCTTGCAGTAGTAGTGAACCCATTAGCAGTATTGTAAGAAAATACACGTGCATCACTGTTACTCCCTCTCTTGTTATGACGCTTGTTTCGAAAACAGCGTATTATCAATTAAATCACTCAGACAGTGTATTACCGGTAAATGTATCTCATTAATGCGCACATCTCGGTGTGAAGGGATTCTGATTTCGACATCTTGTGGCCCTAATAAACCTGCCAGTTCACCGCTATCATAGCCCGTTAGTGCAACAATAGTAAGGTCGCGTGTTACTGCCGCTTCTACTGCCTTAATGACGTTTCGGCTATTACCTCTGGCAGAGATCGCGAGCAAAATTTCCCCTGCTTGTCCCAGGGCTCTTACTTGCCACGCGTAGATTAAATCGTGGGGTTGATCTGCACTGAGCGCCGTCAACAGGATGTTATCTGCACATAGTGGAATGGCTGGCAGACTTGGCCGCTCTATTTTAAACCGGTAGTTCATATTCATCGCGAAGGATTGTGCGTTCGCTGCAGAGATGCCATTACCGCAACAAAGAATTTTGTTATCATTAAGCAAGAAACGCGTAAATCTCACGGCTGCTTTGGTAATCGCATCCGGTAACACTTCTGCCGCCGCAATTTGAATCTGAATACTCTCTGTAAAACAGTGTTTAATTTCTTCCAACACACAATCACCTAGTTGCTGTCTCGTTAGTGAAGGTATTCGCCAACCATGTTAATGGTGATCCGGTAAAAGCGACGATGTCAAAGCGAATGTCAGTTGTATCAAAACTGGCACCCTGCTGCATTAACCATACCGCCGTGGCTGAGCGTAATTTACGTTCTTTATTCGGTGTGGCACTCGCTAACACGCCACCAAAATGGCTATTACGCCGAAAGTGCTCCTCGACAATAACCCAGCAGTGCTTATCACGCATAATGAGATCTATCTCTCCTTCACGCGAACGCACATGACTTGCAATCCACTGCAAACCCTGACGTTGTAAAAAACGCGGTGCTAATCGCTCATAATGCCGACCAATTTTCTGATGATTTATTCTACTGGAACGACTTTTCCCTGTTGGAACTGATTCCATTGTAACTCCCTGCTGATGACACAATCGTTATTCGCATGCAACAAGCCAGTGTTTCCTTGAAAACCAAAATCGGAGTGCGCACGCAGTTGACTAAAATGACTTGCTAATATCCATGCGTCATACCCCATGGCATACAGACGAATTTGCGAAAAATTATTACCAAAGTAGCTTATTGCACGCCGCAATAACAGGGGATTTTGACTGGAAAGTAAAGGGATGTCGCTAAATTGTAATCCCTCCATTTTCGATACGAAAATCGTCGCCGGCATTCGCCCGCACACTACGCGAAACTAGCATAGCGGCAGCTGCCTGGCGCAAGCAAGCGCTGCGGTCAGTGCGAGTATCATCTGCTTGCTCTGTGTCTGCCACCAACGCAGGGGTAACACTGACGGCTACGCCATTTAATGAGAAGCCCAATTTACTATTTAACATCTGTTTTAACTGTGTGATGCCGTTAAAGCGCTGGCGCAAGATCGCCTCTCCCCCTTGCTGTTGCCAAACCCGGGCGAAGGTTTCGCTCGCTCTATCACCCAACTCACTCGCTGGAACAAATAGCAAAAGTTTGCGCTTTCCCTGTTCTGTTGCCAAATATGTTGAGCGGCGTTGCGGGCTTCATCCTCAGGTGAGAGTGCAAAGAAACAGATACTTGGTCGTACTTGATGCCTTTCAGGTTGATTAAGTGCCAGCACATTAAGTGCTGTTTGCCTATCGATTACCTGTTGCACATTGCGCTTTAGGAAAGGACCAACCACCAAGCGCGTCTCCTGCTGCAGAAGTTGCTGCATAGATTGTTTGGTCGTATCGTAAACTTTGACCCGCAAACTATCGGTTGACGTGGCGCTCGCCGCGGATGGAGACTGTTCACGCGTCTCGCCAGAAAGACTATCCATAATATCCGTGACTGCCCTGTTACCTAGCGCAGTGCTATCCTGCAACGGTAGGGATGTCGGTGTGACCTCATCCAACTGGCGTGCATCATTAAATCCCTGTTGAATACTGGCAGAGAATACTTTAGCCTGACCACTTAGAGGCAGAAGTAATGCGATAAACTTCGTGGGGGCGGTTATTGTCTATTGCGATTGCGTCAGAGGCGTAGGCGGGGTGCTACTGCAGGATGTTATAGGTAATGCGCACGCCAACCTTGCAGTGCGGAGTGCAACATGCCGCTGTCGCCAACATTGGCATGATAGAGACCAATGTAAATCGAACCAACCCTGTAGCGTTATCTCATGCTGATCGATGGTTGCGCTACTAAGTTGTTGACGGGTCATCTTCAGTGGCGTTTGCCAAGTTGCATCAATATTTTTTTGCCACTCAGTTCCGCTGAGCCCCGGTTCAAGTGCAATATACGCGCGTAATAGTGCCAGCGAAGGACGCCCCTGATTGGCAGCAACCACCATAGTAAAATAGCGCCGCTGCTGGTGTGATAGAGACTGTACATCAACGCGCGCTAGGACTGCAAGCGTTGCGGCAAGCTGCTTATTTAGTAAGCTCAATTGGGCGATAATCAATTGCTGTTACTGATATTGAGCAAGGTTGAGCGTCCTCGGAGTTGTGGTAATTGGCGTTGTGCTAGTGAATAGTTACCTTCGTTTATTAGTGCACGAATCGCCAAGAGTTGCCAGTTTGTCCTGTTGTCACCGCTGTATTGCCGCATTTGCTGCAAATGGTAATCTGCAGGTTGCGTTACGGAATCAAACGTCGTAATGAAAGTGGTAAGTCGCGAGGTGCTGCAAGCAAGAAGAATGCAGGCAATGGCAACAATTGCTACCTTACGTAACGTGTGCTCTCCGACAACATTTAAGCAAAACATAATCTATCCCGTTTCATATTCATATTTATATAGTAAGTTGGTAATGCGGATCAAACGATGAAACAGACCACCCATACTCAAACCTCTGCGGGTAAGTTATACATTATTCCCACGCCAATTGGCAATTTGGCCGACATTACTCAGCGTGCATTAACGCTTCTTGCTCAAGTTGATCTTATCGCTGCGGAGGATACTCGTCATACTGGCCGATTATTGCAACATTACGCCATCAGCACGCATCTATTTCCCCTGAACGATCATAATGAACGGCAACAGACGCAACAGCTTATCGACCGATTATGCCAGGGCATGGATATTGCATTAGTTGCGGACGCCGGCACTCCACTCATTAACGATCCAGGCTATTTTCTCGTGCAGCGCTGTCGAGAAGCAGGATTACGCGTCATTCCTCTGCCTGGTGCCTGTGCCGCCATCACCGCTTTGTCAGCATCTGGCCTGCCCACCGATCGCTTCTGTTTCGAAGGTTTCCTCCTCGCGAAACGCATAGCGCGGTGCCAGCAATTGCGCATGCTGGCACGTGAGCCGCGTACACTGATTTTTTATCAATCTCCACACCAATTATCTGAAAGTTTAAAAGATATTGCCGACGAAATGGGCAGTGCCCGCTATGTTATTTTAGCACGCGAAATAACAAAAACCTGGGAATCCATCCATGGTGCGCCGGTAGATGAACTTCTCGCCTGGGTGCTTGAGGATACTTATCGACGTAAAGGAGAGATGGTACTTATCATCGAAGGGAGCCGCGAACAGGATAGTGTTATATCGGAAAAAGCTGCGCATACATTAATGTTGCTGCAGCAAGCACTGCCATTAAAACAGGCGACGGCATTGACCGCAGAGATACACGGCATCAAAAAAAATTTGCTTTACCAATACGCATTGCAACAGGTGCGTGAATGAGGATTTGAACATGAATTGGTAGCATTGAACCCTTACCTAGCGTATCAGACGAAATTGATGGATGACAGCAAGCGCATAATATCTTATTATCGCATTGAAGCTGACCAGACAGTCGCTGCGTTGCCCATTAATCGAGGTGAGGTGGAGGAAAGTCCGGGCTCCACAGGACAGAGTGCCAGGTAACACCTGGGAGACGTGAGTCTACGACCAGTGCAACAGAGAGCAGACCGCCGATGGCCCGTAAGGGATCAGGTAAGGGTGAAAAGGTGAGGTAAGAGCCCACCGTGCGGTTGGTAACAACTTGCTGCAAGGTAAACTCCACTCGGAGCAAGGCCAAATAGGGGTTCATAGAGTGTGGTCCGCACTGAACCCGGGTAGGCTGCTTGAGCCAGTAAGTGATTGCTGGCCCAGATGAATGATTGTCCACGACAGAACCCGGCTTATCGGTCAGCTTCAACTTCTCTTCACGTTGCAGGTTGCAAAAGCGTAGCAGCAACATGCTAGACCCTGTATAGGATTCTGTGTAAGCACCAGTTCGACAGAAACAGTTGTCGCTTTTTAATCGCATGAAGGATAACACAGTTCAACGACTCAATAGCCTGAGTTGTGTAAATCACTTTTCTTATGGACGATGCACCGCTGGATTTTAGTCTGCGGATAGACCGTGTCTATCGCATCAGGAAAGCCTTTTAGCCCCTCAACACAGGCGATAAGGATATCCTGTAACCCACGGTTTTTCAGTTCGGCCAGCCCCATGCCTAACAATTCCTTCTGACCATCGATGTTAACGCCCAGAGTAAGGAAGACGGATTTGTTGATAACATGGCCATCATGACGCACGCTAACGACAATACAATCAAGATAGACAATGGAATATAACGGCCGCCAGCAGTCTGCCCTGCCATTCTATAACCTGCTCTTTTACCGCATCAGTCACTTTAGATATGAGCGTAGAAGAAACTTGCGATTTTTGGCTAACTCGGTAGACAGCACCTGCAATTGTTTCTCGTTCGTAATTTAACCTATTTGAATGTCAAATTGAACATAACAAAATTACACAATCTAATCTATGGGCTCTAGTGGTTTTTCGTTGGGGCCAATGCGTCGCGAACAGCGTATCACAGCACGTACAACGAGCACAGAAGCCCGGTTTAAGCGGTGGCAATAAATTCACCAGCTCACAAGTGCGGACAAAGCATTGTCCGCTCCACTGAAATAGCGGTGGTAGTGCAGAGAGGCGCTCTGGTCGTTACCTGACTAACCATGATGCATTGCTTCCAAATAGGCCCAGCGTTCAAATGCTGCTGCATTCGCTTGGAATTTGAAAAGGTCGGTGGATCAACGAAATCAAAACAGGCGGTGCACACGCTGGCACTGCCTGTATAGTTAAACAAATTAAGAAAATCTTTACCTTGACTCATCTGCCGCAACCTCCTGCGCGCAATGCGATGGTCGAGAAAAAGTCCAGTATCTAAATAATCGGTCAGATTGACGAAAAATTGCGGGTCATATTCTCGTACGACAATCTGCTTACCCGCTTGTGCTAATCGCTGATACTGATTATCACCACGCTGGCGTCGAAGCTTTTTTTACTATCAGGTTATCGGCTGACAGTTGTAGTATACCGCCAATGTCGCCGCTATCGCCGCGCATAAACGGCGTTGCGCCTTGGTTTGATCGAACCCACTCGCCATAGCAATCCACAGCCACATTATAGTCAGAAAGATCAGCATTATATAAACGGTAGCAGTCGATTTGTTACTCTCGCGCCCATTTTTGCCGCTTTTGCACGTTTTTACGCAACCGATTGACATAATCTGTCGCATCATGCGTGGGTGCTGTCGCACGTGCTGCAGCAAGCAAATAATTTTTTGCAAACAGTCAAGCTATCCATTTCTGGCGTGAAACGCGCTTTCAGCGCGTAAGTCAACCGAAGTTAAGAAATCCGTCGAGGCCCTGAACAGGGAAACACGCCAGCCAGTAAACACCCGCTTTAGTTGTGCACCAAACTGCTTGCTGGTGAAAAGTAAGCAACACGGGTTGGCTTGCTAAGCGTTCACCGTAGGGTAAATTACACACCAGCGTTCCGTGGCTTGTATTGCTGAGGCTGAGCGGATTAACCAAACGCTGGCATCACCAAAAGGGGGATGCGATAAGCCGGGAGCGATGTCAGCATACATCAGTGCAGCCTCAATCAGTGACGTTCTTGAGCCGCACATCGAATCAATTAGCGGTGTACCGGAGCGCCAGCCGCTACGCATCCCTAGCGCCGTGGCCAAATTCTCTTTTAAGGGCGTGGCACCACCCATATCCAGCGCGATGGTCACGCGGTTCTGTTTGATCCAAGCACGCAATTTGATCGCCTCCTGCGCACGATCAACCTGCGGTTACACGTGTCGATTGGCTGTAAAGGTATCGACAATCGCATCTTTAATGACCAAGGCGCATAATGGCTGTCACGGATCTGCGCGTAGATACAGCTAAAATATACCGCGAAGGTGTCTTCGCTGGTGAACAGTGCTGGCCGCCAGTCGATAGCGGCTGCGCAGCGATAAAGATCCTGCGCGGTGATTAGCGGTACTTCATGTAGCAGCAGTAGAATGCGTGAAGCGATTCGACTACAAAGCAGACTGGTGTAAAGTACCTGATCGTCACCGTGAAAATAGACACCACCTTGGGTCAATTTTAGCTGCTGAGCAGCATACACCACAAGCTCTTTTTTTAACAACTCTTCACAGACCATACACCGTACTAGCGAACAGGACATACATAATTTGGCGACCAGATGATTACGCTATCTCGATTATTGATCTACCCAATCAAATCCATGCGTGGACTGGAGATGTCGCATGCACTGGCAACGGAGAGTGGGTTAGCGTTCGATCGCATGCTCATGTTAGCCGACGAGCACGGCAAATTTATCACAGCACGCACCCATCCTTTTATGCTGCGTTTTACCCCATTGTTGATGCCCGATGGAGTGATTATTGTCGGTCCGAATAAGCGGGAAATCGTCGTACGCTATCACGAATTTAGCAACACACCCGTTGTAGTCTCGGTCTGGAACAGAAAATTTAATGCATTTTTGGCGCCTACCGTGGTAAATCAGTGGATGAGTAGCTTCTTTAACTACCCAGTTCGCCTATTTTGGACCAGATCCATCCCTAGCCGCCGTGTAGAAAATTATACCGCGACGCCGCTCGATTTTGCTGATGGCTACTCCTATTTGCTCATTAATGCCGCTTCAATGCGTGACCTGCAACGCCGCTACCCACAGCAGATCTACGCCGAACAATTCCGCCCGAATCTGATCGTAAGTGGCGCGGCGCCGTGGGCAGAGGCTCACTGGTCGATGCTGCAGATTGGCGATGTCATTTTTCAGGCTGCTCTCCCTTGCAGCCGCTGTGTGTTGACCACCGTTTATCCTATTAACAATCGGGCGAAAGCGAATAATGAACCCTTCACTACGTTACAATCCTTTCGCACCAACATGGATGACCCTCGCCAAGTGAATTTCGGTGTGAATTTAGTCGCGCGTAATCATGGGGTTATACGCTGCGGCGATGCCGTTACTGTATTCCGCCATGCACCTAGTGCACGCTATGGTTCAGCTATCCATGACTTACCCGCCACACCAAGCGTCGCTGCGCCATCATCTATTACTCTCACGTACCAAGGCAAATCTTGGGTTGGCAATACGCAGCAAATTTTGCTGGAACAACTGGAGGCACATGGGATAGACCTCCCCTACAGTTGTCGTACCGGTATATGTAAATTGTGTTTAGTGCCATTGATACATGGTCGAGTGCACCCGCTAAAGCAAGGTGCAATCCGGCCAGATGGCTCTATTCTGGCGTGCAGCACCATACCTATAGAGGATATTGAAATTGCATGATGCTGCTCTAGCTTGACACACATCTTGCCGTCATACGGTATGAAGATAATAACCACGTAGAAAGTAATGCATTTTCATTATGTATTACGCCACTATTTTTCCTGCTCTGCTTTTAAATTGGAGGTGAACATATTGCTCTTTTGTAGAGATAGTCCACTAATGCTCCCTCACCAACCGCCACCAACATCTCTATGCTATTTTCTTTATCACAAATAGATGGGGTGATTATGGTAAGGGTGCATATTGTTTTACCCGATCGCATCGCGGTAGGTGAAACTATTCAGCCAGCATCCGCAGCCGTGTTCATAAAATATAAACAGGATGCAAATTTAGATGTGATGAGAGCCAATATTCGGCGACTGGTACTAAGCAGCATACCGGGGATGGTTGATTCTGATGATAAAAAACTCGCCATTTCATTTATTCCCTTGTCTTAACAAGCAGTTACAGACGAACCACAGCAAAATGAAAAATCCTACAGAATACTATTCTATGGTATCGCCGGTTTATGCTTTTTATTTGCACTCTGTTTACTGTTACCTATCAAAAAAATACCAAGAAAATGGCTAAAAACGTCTACTAAGAATACTTCAACCGAATGATATTCAATGCGTTATAGGTAATGAAATGTGGCAGTGGATAACATGGCGGTGTAATGGATGGCGTCGGCATATGCATGCTAGTTGGCCCTTCCCGTAGCGTTACGATTAGATCGTCGTCTACTCGCATTACTAGAATTAACGCATAGTTACTGGATAGATGGTCTATATGGAATAGAGGCGAACCCCATTACCATGCTAAAGATCGGTGTAACCATACTCATTACACTACAATCTGCACAATGGAGCCATTTGCTACAATTGGCTTACTGCATTTGTGCTGGCTATAAAACATCCTCGTTCGCAGAGAAAATATTGAAAAGTGCTACTTGGCGACAGAGATTATCGATACTGCACATGCACAAACATCAGAGATGATGCAAGCAACACAATCCGCGGCCGCAGCGCTTAAACAGCAGATACATGCCGAGGATCGCAACAACTTTGGCAACAAGAACAATAGTTATTGCATGATTGGCAAAAAGAGCGTGAAGAGATGAAAAACAGCGTTGTGAAATATACAGAGGAGTTACTGATTCACGTATTACGTATCTCTTTTTTAGAGAAGTCAGTGGCAACACGTAACAAGATCCTCGTAAAACATTTAGAGAAATTTTGTATTGATCATAATCCGGCGGTACTGATTGTTCATCAGACGCAGTTAGCGGCTATCAAGACGTATTTATCGGCGCAACAAAACGATTATTGGAAAGTCGTCGGCGACAGTAATCAAGAGAAAGACACGCTGTGCCTTAAAAGTGCGAATGGCAATTTTACACTGCGTTGGACTGAGCACTTTCTTACCGCAATTGCTGAATATGCTTTGCCTGAGGGGATCGCTAAAAATGCCACATCAGCATGATGTGTAAAAAATAATGGTTAAGCGCATACCTATTCTCCAATAACGTAATAGAGCATTTTATCGTCGTAGCAAATGCTACCCTTAGGTAACGTTGTACCCATCTGCTCCAGTGCAGAGATAGAAAATGACATCATTGCTTGGTTACTTGCGTAATGTGGTGCAAATAATGCACTTATAGTGCCTAATTTAGTAGGCGCATGGGAGTATAGGCAACCTGCTAATTGCCTTTGGAAAGAAGGGAAAAACAGATTACTGTCGCGCTATTATCAAGACCAGCCCTATAAGTTATCCGCTGTTGAGAAATCCTTATGGCAGTAAACACACCATCTTTGATGTGCGTAACAGGCACAACCACAATTATATAGCCTGGGTAAATACAGAAGGCATTGCTTTAATCATACTATAGCCCACCTTAAGAAACAATTTTTCATACCAACCGTTTTCGCTATAGCACCCTTGAACATGTCAGTACAGTCCATAGTTTGCAATGCTCCTTGCCTCTGCTGTAATCAATTAATATTCTAAGAAATTAATTAGCAAGAAGCACTTTCCAGGTAGTAATTACGGCAGTGGATAGCGAGGGCGACGTCCATCAAACTTAAATAGACGTCCTCTGTTTTTCTTGTAGGATAGCACAGGTGATTACACTGCACAGTCAAGATGGCATGCATCAACATTTATCACAGGTAATAGGCGGTTATTCATGATCTTAATCGCTTCACCTAACACCATTCTTCGCGCATTTAATTGCAGACGATATTGTGCCAGTAGACAGAGTGATGCACTATCGCCACTCGCCACTACCCGTAAACAGGCCTTTGCACCACTGTCACAACAAATTACTTCAACGAAGTTGCCTTTAACTGGATGCCACTGCTGCTGATGCGGGGTAAAATACCGAACTTTTCGGCACGAGCGGTTAACGTGTCGACGAAACGCGAGCAAAACAGCAAACCATTCGCTAAATCAAGCATCATATGATCGTGCTGTTTATCATAAAACCAATGCCAATTATCATCGAGTTTAAATTTCATCGCTCGACTCGATTTGCCGTTTAATCATTATCTTGCCGTTACAAGAATAGTATACCTGTAACCATAAAAAATGATGAATTTCACCTGTAAAGAATTTTCAACTTATTCGTCAAGTAACAAAAAGTCTAAATCATTTGGCATAATTAATGCGTTAACCCTTATAACGCATTGACTATTTCTTTAAATAATTCAGGACCTCGATAAATAAATCCGGAATAGATTTTAATTAAGCTAGCCCCGCGGTGATCTTTTCCCGTGCCGCAATCAAAGAATCCACACCGCCGACACCAATAATGGTTATTTGTTATTTTAATTCTTGTGCTAACCGTTTAATTATTTGCGTGCTCGCTATATGCAATGGGCGGCCACTTAATCCACCTACCTCCTCGGTATGCGTTAAATTGGTCACGAAAGCGCGGTTTATTGTGGTATTGGTCGCGATAACCCCATCGATTTGATACCTGAGAAAGGCATCCGCCAATTGTATTAATTCCTCATCGGTTAAGTCCGGAGCAATTTTTATGAGTAGAGGGACAGAACGGTTGTGCTACTAAGACAATTGCTGCTATTTTTTTTTACTGCTCGCAATAAATCTTCCATGATCTCACCATATTGTAAAGCACGTAAATCGGCAGTGTTTGGTGAAGAGATATTGATGACAATATAGTCCGCGCAAGCATAGACCTTTTCCATACACAGCAAATAATCCTCTTTGGATACGCTATTGGTGTCGATCTGTATTAATGCCAATTATCCCATCGAAACGCGCTTTTTTAATATTTGCCACCAAATTGTCGACGACAGCATTTTTGTTAAAACCCATGCGATTAATGATGGCTTGCGCCGCCGGTAATCTAAACAGGCACGGGGCGGCATGACCTGATTGCGGTTTAGGGTTTACCGTGCCCACTTCGATAAAACCGAGCCCAGCGCACCAAACAGATCAATATACTCGCCATCTTTATCCATCCCCGCAGCAAGGCCTACAACATTTTTAAACGTTAATCCAAGACAGACGATCGGTTTATGCTCCACCCGATTTTTAATCAGCGGCAACATGACAGGATTGTCCGCCAATTTTAATAGCCGTAGGGGTAATATTGATGCGCACGTTTCGCGTCTAAGTTAAAGAGTAACGCACATAAGAAACGATAGAACATCATATTTGCTCTTTATTCTAACTCGCCTATACAGATTGGCATCTATACATAAGATACACCTCGCCCCTCCAGACGGAGCCGTTGATGGTCAGTAACCGACTTGAACTTGGCTTAAGTTATCTCGTTTAATGCCCGCACAATTTTTTCGTAAAGATCATTGGAGAGTTGATCAAGCTGGCGTAACTGGTTGAGTGTTGACACCATAAGCGCTTGCAGTTGCTGATCAAAGCGTTTGTAGCGAATCAGAGGATCGATAAGACGAGCGGCCACTTGAGGATTACGGGTATTTAAATCGCGTAATATGGTCAGCAAAAATTGGTAACCACTGCCATCTGTCGCATGAAATGCGGCTGGATTGACGTTATGGATATGGCTAAATATTGTTAGTGTAAATTCGTCAGGTAGGCTATGTAAGATAAGTTGATCTGCTTCCAATCGATAGTTTGGCCAAGCAGCAGCATTTATCTCCAACGTGATCAGAGTTAACAGCTCGCCATTAAGTCTTAATTCTGCACATTTATCCGTGCGCTTAAATTGGCTAATGGCAGTCACTTGCGTCAGCGTTGGACGAGTTCAAATGTCAAATCACATTGGTGAAGCGTAAACGCGACTGAACGATAAGCATGACTGCGGCTGAGATGACATAATTTACCCGTTTTTGGTTCGCACCCAATGGTGTTTTATTGCTGATGCTGGCGATCGCATTAGCGATAACTTATCTTCTAACGGGTTACGTGGCTTAAGTCACCTAAAATTCACCCCGCAAATGCCTTTTTGCTATGATAACCTAAAGTGACAACAGAAGCAGATAGCGCGATTACTGCAATTATGCTTTTATTTTATGTTATCATAGGTAACGTAGCTGCTCCCGCTGTGGGTAAATTCGATGATTGATTTCTGAACTAAGGGAAAGCGTTATGAAGATTGTGCCTGTTGCAGACATTCTTAATGGCAGAGTTGCTATAGACAGTAAAGTCACTGTGTGTGGTTGGGTACGCACTCGGCGCGATTCTAAGGTGGGCATCTCTTTTATCGCCGTGTACGACGGCTCCTGTTTTAATCCAATCCAGGTGGTGGTTGAGCAGCACCTTACCAACTATCAAGACGAAGTATTGCGACTCACGACAGGCTGCTCAATGCAAGTCAGCGGACGGGTTGTCGCCTCACCAGGCCAGGGTCAACGTTACGAAATTCAGGCGGAGGCGATCACCGTAGTAGGTTGGGTTGACGCCCCAGAAAGTTACCCCATGGCAGCCAAACGACACACTGTCGAATATTTGCGCGACGTTGCACATCTACGTCCACGCACCAATCTGATTGGCGCTGTGGCGCGTGTCCGCCACACGCTCACCCATGCACTCCATCAATTTTTTGCCCAACAGGGCTATTTTTGGGTCTCAACCCCCATTATCACCACCGCGGATACAGAGGGTGCCGGCGAAATGTTTCGTGTCTCCACCCTGGATTTTAAAAACCTGCCAATAACCGCTGCAGGCGACATCGATTTTGAACAAGACTTTTTTGGTCGAGAAGCTTTTTTAACCGTATCGGGACAACTTAATGGCGAAGCCTACGCTTGTGCCTTATCCAAGGTGTATACCTTCGGCCCGACATTTCGAGCCGAAAACTCGAATACTAGCCGCCATTTGGCCGAATTCTGGATGCTTGAGCCGGAAGTTGCTTTTGCTAATCTTGACGACATTGCGCTATTAGCTGAATCCATGCTTAAACACGTGTTCCAGGTGATACTAACCCAACGTGCAGATGATATGCAATTCTTCGCTGAGCGCATTGATAAGCAGGTAGTCAGTCGATTGCAACATTTCGTCGAGGCAAAGTTTGTGCAACTTGACTACCGTGACGCAATAGAGATCCTGGAGCGCAGTGGGCAAGCATTTGAAAATCCGGTCAGCTGGGGGGTGGATCTCTCCTCCAAACATGAGCGCTTTTTAGTAGAAAAATACTTTAAGGCACCAGTGATTGTAAAAAATTATCCCAAGGCGATTAAAGCGTTTTATATGCGTCTGAATGAAGATAATCGCACCGTTGCCGCGATGGACGTGCTCGCTCCGGGAATAGGTGAGATCATTGGTGGTTCACAGCGTGAAGAGCGGCTAACAATATTAGATCAACGCTTGCAAGAGATGGGTTTGAATAAGCAAGATTATAGTTGGTATCGCGATCTGCGTCGCTATGGCACTGTGCCACATGCGGGGTTTGGTCTCGGTTTTGAGCGCCTAGTTGCTTATGTTACCGGGTTACAAAATGTTCGCGAAGCGATTCCCTTTCCACGAACGCCGCGTAGTGCTGGCTTTTAACTGCACGTGCCCATCTACCACGACAGGTTAACGGCCTCCTGTGGAGGCCGTTTGTGTAGGTCTATGAGGCTTTGTTAATAAGGCGAATGGAAAGTCTGTCAGCATGATGCTGACAGACGGAGAGTGTGGCACAAGCTTCATCTGGCAGTAGATAGCCCGACACATGAAATTATCTGTGCCGATTTATCGTTAAACGGTACGACTGACGCTCAGGCTATACCAGCTCTGATAAACTAGACCCACCGGAAAATCCGGGTGGCCTCGGCTGACGGCACTTGCCTCCACAAGGTGGGGCGCAAGTTACCACGCCGTTGCGAATCCCCGTCGAAGCGGCAGTAATGATGTCTGGAAAAAGAAAATAGGTTATCATCGGCGCACAGTGGCTGAAACCACTGTGTTCCGGTTCAAAACACTCATGGGCGATCATCTAAGTCTGTGTGACTATGATGCGCAGGTAGGTGAGGCAATGGCGATGGTCAACGCGCTTAACAAAATGACACAGTTAGGAATCCCTAACAGTATCCGGATCGTATAACAATCAATCTAGTTAGAGGGGCCCGTAGTCACAAGTTCTGATTTATTTAACAAGGCCAAAAGCACGCTGTGTTTATGTTATAGATATCGCATAGTGCAGTAAAACTGATATTTATTGTTTTAATTGCTAAAGGAGGAATATACTGCGGACGCTTATCCCTATTGTTTAAAAAGTTTTTTTATAAAGTAATAGTTTTGCTTGCTAATATCGTTAAAGATAAAGCGATATTCCACTATACCCTAGCATAACGGTATGTTTAAAATGAAGGTGAAATAACTAGCATGTCACTTTTTTTGATTCTTATAGTGCATAATTTTAATTATGTGATTGATAAATCAATCGCGTTTTATTGTAAATAAAAATGTTTATCTTCTTATATAAGTAAGAATAAAATAATATATTTAGATTGAAATAATTTATTAATAGAAGTTACAATCGGCCTTAAATTATTCCTGTTTTGTTAATTAATACAGCTAAGGCCGTCGAAATAATTAACAATGACAGTAACGGCGATAAAACGTATGTGCGTTTCGGCTTCAAAAGTGAAACACAACTCAGTGAATTATTAACTGGATTTGGTAATTGGGAATATAATATTCAAGCCAATAACTCCGAAAATGAATCTGATTCACAAAATAGTAACAAAACACGTTTGGGTTTTTCCGGTTTAAGATATGCAGATAATGGTTATTTTTCTTATGGATGCAATTATGGCCTTGTTTATGATGCCATCGGTTTTACCGATAAATTGCCCGAGTTTGGTGGTGACAGTTCCTATTCAGATAACTTTTTATCTGGCCGGTCAACGGGCGTGGCCACCTACCGCAACAGAGATTTTTTTGGCACAATTGACGGCTTAGATTTTGGGCTTCAGTATCAAGGTAAAAATAACCGCGCCAACCTGCAACAAGCAAACGGTGATGGTTGGGCTATCTCCACAACATACACTTCCGATCTTGGTCTGGATTTTTCTGCTGCTTACGCCAAAAGCAACCGGACAGCGACACAAAATAGCCTTGATTACGGTAATGGAAAACATGCAGAACAATGGGCCGCTGCGGTTAAATATGAACTCAACAACTACTATCTCGGTACCATGTATGGTGAAATACGTAATGCTACTCCATTGAACGGCACATATGACTCTTTACCTGTGACTAGCTTTGCCAATAAGTACAAAATTTCGAGGTGGGGGCGCAATACTTATTTGATTTCCAAAAAAACGGCGTAAACCCTCACTCGCTTTCGTGCAGTCCAAAGCAGCGCGATTTACTCATGTAAGCGACGATAAAATCTCTACCTGCCAAATGAAGATAGCCGTCTTTTCAAGTCACAAAAGATGGCACTTTTCTTCAACCCCGCACGATAAATCCTATAGTTTGCTTCAACTTCATCTTAAGCCGCTGCGCTGTAACGGATAAAACAACATGTGACGGCATCCCTCTTAGTTATGTACTTATACCCGCGTTGTGCTACAGCCCTTTGAACTTGCCTAAAAACTACACTCATCCTCTGAAGTCAATCACGCCATTGCGAGCCTGTTTTACGATTTAGACGGTAAGTGCCATTTTCCTTACCGTAAATGGGAGTTAATGAAGCACACAAAAAAGCTGATTATTCAGTCACCTGCGAATTCTATTCAGCAAACCATATTGGTGGATGGCGCATCAGCGGATAAATCACCTTCAACACAGCGTTAATATATGCAAGATAGTGGAGTGTTATGCAGGAAGATGCGGCGCATTGAACGCTTTTAAGCATTGATTAAATGTAACATCCTGTTCTAATTGGTAAAGTCTATTGATAATCACTTTACTATAACGCCGTTTTAATTATGTTTACTCATTTACGTTAACAGGATCCGACTCATGTTTGAAACAATTACCGCGGTTGCCGCAGATCCTATTCTAGGTCTGGCCGATATTTATCAGTCTGATACACGCACTGAGAAGATTAATCTCGGCATTGGCATCTACAAAAATGATGCTGGGATAATCCGAATATTAAACTGTGTAAAAAATGCAGAACATATTTTATTGGAAAGCGAATCGACCAAAAATTATCTCAGCATTGAAGGTACGCCAGATTTTGCGCATTTTACCCAGCAGTTACTTTTACGCGATTTATGCTGTCAGCTCTGTAAGAATTAATGTCGCGGGGATGACCAGCGACAATATGTTCCGACTTTGTGAAGCGATTATTGCGATGCTTTAAGGTAACCTGGCTGATCATGGTAATCAGCTGCTGACATCGGCGATTAACGCGATAGAAAAGGGTTATATCGCCGCTCGAAACCAATTGTGGATTGCGGCCCATGACCAGGTACAAAGTTGACTTCATCGCTTAAGCTTAACAACTTATTTTTAATTGAATCGATTAACTGACTATGATCACCGCGCGGAAAATCTGTTCTACCTACGCCGCCTTTGAACAGCACATCGCCGGAAAAGAGCTGATTCGCTTGTCGGTTATAAAATACGATATGCCCAGGCGTATGGCCAGGACAGTGCAGTACACTTAAGGTCACTGAACCAAACGTAACCTCATCACTCTCCTGCAACCAACGATCAGGCTTAAATGCACTGCATGGCGGCAGGCCGAAGCATTCACATTGCAATGGCAATGCCTGTAACCAAAAATCATCTTCCTGATGTGGACCACTGATCGGAATTTGATAATGCCTGGCAAGTTCGGTCGCCACCCCCACGTGATCAGCATGGCCATGTGTCAGTAGAATTTCCTTAGGTAGCAAATTATTTTGCTCTACCATGCATAAAATTTTGTTTGCATCACCACCTGGATCGATGATTGCCGCTTCCGACGTTGTGCTACACCATGCTAGCGTGCAGTTCTGCGTTAGATCAGTTACTGTCACAATTGCGTAATTCACTCTACTCTCGCTTAATTATCAATGCGTAACCGGATCTGTATCAATATGCACAAAATTACTGCGCGGATAAAAGCCTACGCTCCGCGCGCGCATTGCTAATGCTGCTTTGTGCACGTTGCGCAAAGCAACACCTTCAATATGAAAGTCCATTCCCCGACCTCATGTGTGATGGCTATTTTCTGCGCCACCAGAACGTGCGCTTTTATTACGTAACGCACTGTTTATCGCTGGAGAACGGTCGCCAGAGATGAGCTGAATCGGCTTGTGTGTCTCCAGCATTAGCTTCAAGCAGTATGGCTTCTCAAAGAGCACCGGATCGATCGGTTTAATGCGATCATTGCAGTAGTCACAAAAAAGGTAGTTAAGACGCCTCAGCTTGCTTTTGATATAGCTTTTTCCGTCAAAGAACTCGGTTTTGAGTGTTTCGCCAGTATTGAGATTATTGCAACGTCAATATTTTTGAGCGGGTTTTTGTTAATCAGCACCAAGCTGGCTGACCAATCAGGCTGAGGCCAGCCAGGGTACCACTATAAATTAAAAAACAATTTCTAAAGGTGAGCATGCAAACGTTCACCAAATTCGATAATAAAACGACTCATCGCCAAGCACCAGTTCGACAGAAACAGTTGTCGCTTTTTAATCGCATGAAGGATAACACAGTTCAACGACTCAATAGCCTGAGTTGTATAAATCACTTTTCTTATCTCAGATGGATAAACAAAAAACGTATTCAAATGATCCTAATTGGATAACCCGCTACGGCTAATTTGTGGATAACGACTATCCCAGGTATCACTGAATTTCTCCAGCCCCTGCAAACGCAGCCTCCTCCATTGCCGCCTGGTACACAGCTTTCAAATCACCGGTTACCGCCTTGTCATCCTTCCATGAAACAAGGAAAACGGATTTGTTGATAACATGGCCATCATGACGCACGCTAACGACAATACAATCAAGATAGACAATGGAATATAACGGCCGCCAGCAGTCTGCCCTGCCATTCTATAACCTGCTCTTTTACCGCATCAGTCACTTTAGATATGAGCGTAGAAGAAACTTGCGATTTTTGGCTAACTCGGTAGACAGCACCTGCAATTGTTTCTCGTTCGTAATTTAACCTATTTGAATGTCAAATTGAACATAACAAAATTACACAATCTAATCTATAGGTTCTTTCCATGCGGTATATTCCCTCACTTATCCAGTCGTACTGTCTGCCAATCCAAGGCGATGTTGCCAGTAACGCAAATACTTTTTCCATCTCGTTATAAAAATATCGTCCATGCTGTTTTTAATGCTTGGCGAGTTTAGGCCTGCAACGACCATGTTACGCACATTCACAATGCGTTGTTCACGCACCTCCATTAAGCGTAAAGCATCGCGGATAACCTCCGATGCGTTACCGTAACGACCGGATTGGAGCATCTCATCAACGAATTTATGAGGTATTCACCTAGCGTGACCACTGGTTACACGTGACATAGAGACGCCTGTTTGTATTACTAAGTAATACTCACTATAGCAATAAAGCGGGCTAATGCGTCGCTTTTACTTTCCCGTATACATTGACTTATCACTCTCCCTGGAGACAAATAGCACCGCTGCACTGTTTCTCTGACAAGTAATTTGTAACTTTTATGTTGATAGGTACCAATTCGCGCCTACCGTGAATACAACGCAGACAGTACCAACGTAAGTGGCTACATCCTAAATCTTGTGGCGCGTAATAGCCCCAAATGCTGCTTGGGCAACCCTGAGCCATATTAGGCAAGATTAAAAAGGGTAAAGGGTAAAGGGTAAACTCTATTGCCTACTGCAGATGCGGTGCCTTCTGGCATGCATGGTATACAGTTATTTACTTATGGCGATCCCATCCCCGTTTTAAATTGGGGTGATATTCTTAATTATGTTATATTCATACATAATGGCCGATGGTATGGAATGGCCGATTAGCTTTAATCGGCTAGCAAAAAGTTTGCGCGCGGCGGTGCATCATAGCTCATTCGTTTACGTTAAGCACAATATTCTCTAACATTTATTCGCCATCCGCTACTATCACATCAGGAGTTTAGCCGCTTTGCGATTGATTTTTTAGTGTTTGGTAATGCGTTTTTGGAGAAGCGTTGCAGTTTAACCCAAAAGGCTGTAGGGCTAGAAACCTCCCCCATCAAAATATATACAGCACGGTGTTGAAGAGCATATTTATTGGTGGGCATCGCTTTATAACGATGCACAACCATTCAAAGCGGGTCGCGTTTTTCACCTAGTAGATCTCGATATTAATCAGGAGATTTACGAGTTACCCAAATATTTAAGCGCGCTTAATTCCACCTGGTTGAATGAGTCAACTAAAATATTTTTCCTTAAATATCATTAAAATAGAGCGCATTCAGATTATATCATGTATATAACGGATACCACGCAAAATAGGAGCGATATCGACGCACTGCGTAAAACCCTGCGCCAATCCAAAGGGCTGGGCAATTTTAAAAATTTGTTTTTCTATGCCCCGAATGGCAACGCGGACGGTATTAAAATTATTCCACTCAGTGAAGCTGCTACCAAAAGAGCTGTAGCGCGATACCAACAACCACGGTAATGGGTAACACCAGCGTCAAAGACAGTGAGCCCATTTAATAGCCCTCTTGTATCGCATAATTAATGACTTGCTTAATCCAAATTGTTCTGCTGGATCATCGCCGTAGGGTGCCCCACTGTATCAATGTCCTTATGTTTTCTCCGATATCCCGGCCCTTGATTGTACAAACCCAGCAGCAACTAGAGGAACATTTGACGCGATCCCCGCAGCTGTTCCAGTTGCCCCATAATTAAAATTACCAAAATTAGCCCATGCACGATTTTGAGCACTGTTGCAAATAAGATCCTGAACTAAATTTTTTCCTTTATACACACAAAGAGTAAGAAAAATAGAACCGTTCCCATCTCTAAAACACTACAACAGTTGCTCCCAGCAAAACGCGGCCTGCTCTTTTCGGCCTGTTATGAATCATTTGAATCTGCCTTGCGAAGAGTATCAATTTCATTGCCACAAGGACAACGCACGCACGTGTTACGCCATACATTTGCTAGCCATTACGTAATGCGCGGAGGGAATTTCTTAGTGTTGCAGAAGATACTTGGGCATAGCACAACCATAATGACGATGTGTTATGCGCAATTCGCACCAGATAATTTTTATGCCGCCGCACTAAACCTGTTTGATAATTGCGGACAAAAAGAAGAGGTGTAACTACGAAGTGCCAAAGCCATTCAATCGCCGATTTACCGCCACTTTGCAAGATAAAGTAAGAAATTTTTCTTTGTTAATCTAATTTGATAATACTTATCTAACTTATTGAAGTTTTCAATTTAATCCATGGTGCCCAGGGCGGGACTTGAACCCGCACAGCCTAGTGGCCGAGGGATTTTAAATCCCTTGTGTCTACCGATTTCACCACCCGGGCTAACAATATTAACTAATCTATTTCTGGAGGCGCATCCCGGAATCGAACCGAGGTAGACGGATTTGCAATCCGCTGCATAGCCACTCTGCCAACGCGCCGACCTCACAAAGCGGAGTCAACATTTACCACAGAGAAAAACTTTTCTTAAGTAGTGGTAAAACTTTGATTTGAAATTTTTTTCTTTGCTAACTCAAAAATGATGCTTGGTATTATACTGACTTTTGAAGGCACTTCAAGCATTGATAATACTGCACTCTATTAAGGTAGCAATGTTTTACACTATAATGGTAGTAGATACTTGGATTGCATAAACACATGCATGCATTACGATTAATGTACTTGTTTCAGCGAATAAATTTTGTGATAACCCTTTGGTAAAACTGGAAAACTGTTCGAAAATAGTCGACTGAGCTAATGTCCTACCCATTTTAGCTAACCTGTTTGTTTCCCCTATTAACTAAGAAAAACATAATGCAACATACGTTATTCATCGTCGCTTTATTACTGTTCTTCCTATGTAGCTGCTGTAGCAGCGGTAGCGTTCATGACCAAGCGCCTCAGCATCCCGTCACCTTTGTCACCATTACCGAGCAAGCTATCTGGCGAGGTAATTTGGATCAGTGCCGTCGTAGTGAATCTGCGCAGCAATACATTAACGAACATATGAATATGACTTGATGGCGAGTCCCATATAAGCATATTTAAATTGATGCATTTTTTTACGCGCCAGGTAGTCCTTGTCAGCGCGTAATTTATCCCAGAAAGATTTGAATACCGCCGCCGCTGCGGCTTTCTCCTCGTTGTAGCGGCGAGGACGCGTATAGCCCATTTGTATAAATTTACGGGCCATACCTCATCCCGAAAAAATCGTCGACAGTGCGATATTATTCAAATAGCTGTGGAATTTTCGCATCCAATGCTTGGGGCTATTGCAACTGTTTTAAAACGCCAGTGAGGTAAAATCTCGCTTTTATAGGGCTTAACCATCAACACCCCCTGCTCACCGCGTCCAACTTGATAGAGCTCAGGTTACTGACGAAAGTCAATTTCGGAAAAATCCTGATCGTAATTAAATGGCTTCACTATGATCTTACCTTTATAGATCCTAGGCGCGCCGTCAATGCTGTTGTTTGCAAGCACGCCAAACGGCCGGTGTAAGTATAGCAGACGACACCCAAGAAAGAGGTATGTCAATTCACATTTCCTGTTTGAAAGGAGGCAATCTAGGTTTTTTTCTGACTTTTAATACGAGAGATTATCCCTACAAAAGCACCACGGAGGCGAAGCCAGATAAAACATAGTAAAAATAGGATGTATGCTTATCAATGAACAAGTTTACCCTATTTCCCTACCCGCCAAATGCTCTTAGATCCTTTGCTATTAATTGCACCCAACTGTAAGCATGCATTTATGTTAGTACGGTGTCGCTTATCCCTTTAACGCTCGCTCATGCTTAGTATTTACGTGAATAAACCCTATATGGCAATCTTGTCTACTATCAAATAAGCAGCATAAGGCGCGTGTCTCGATACGATAGAAAGAGGATGGCGTCACATCCGTCAGTGACAAGCGCAGTTGGTACTCACACGTAATAATATTGCATACAGCGCACTTCTTGGCGCACATGAGCAGAAGCTGAGCTATAAAAAATGCTATGTATGTTAAATGGATGCCAGCCGTTATATGACAATTCCCTCCTTCCTATGCATTAGCGAACTACATAGACGCTAACGCCCCATTCCCAAGGAATTGGTTTAGCCAAGAAGAACTTCATATTTAGTCCACGATGAGGCAGTACACCCTGTTATTACGGTAGTAATAAAAGGAAAAACGATAGCCCGATTGTTTGCACGGGCCATCTACGTTATTACCCCAGTTACTGTTGAGCTTGCCTGGCTCTGATCGTCATTAAGGGTGGACTCACTTGCTAACTCGTGGTACCTACTGGCAAGATAAAAAATATATAAATTGAGTAAGGCTTTGTTGAATAGATTGAACTTTTGGGTGATGGTTTGCTCCGGTCATTTCAACATGAGGACCCTATGGCAACGCAGAAGTTTAAAATAACCCACTGGTCCACGTATAACAACGCTCTCAAGCAGCGCGGATCTCTGACCATATGACTGGATGCCTCGGCAATTGCTCCCTGGACCGCCTGGGCGGCGTGGTCGGTCAGACATGGCTATCACCTCTGTGGCAGTAGATAGCCCGACACATGAAATTATCTGTGCCGATTTATCGTTAAACGGTACGACTGATGCTCAGGCTATACCAGCTCTGATAAATACAATACCCGCTACTGTCATGATGCCCTGCTGAGAAAGAAGATAAGACCGCTGATTCTTCCAGTGGCTGAAACCACTGTGTTCCGGTTCAAAACACTCATGGGCGATCATCTAAGTCTGTGTGACTATGATGCGCAGGTAGGTGAGGCAATGGCGATGGTCAACGCGCTTAACAAAATGACACAGTTAGGAATCCCTAACAGTATCCGGATCGCATAACAATCAATCTAGTTAGAGGGCCCGTAGTCACAAGTTCTGAGTTATTCAACAGGCCGCGTCATGGCTAATAGGATTTACATATATTATAAAGCAGGGATTTTTATATTTTTGAGCTAAGTGAAACGCACGTGGAATTAGAGATAAGTCTTCATCGCTAATGTCAGTGACAAAAAAGCTTTTTCTGCTCATCCTTCGATTTTAACAGTAAAGCATTAATGTGGCCTTAATGAATTAAGTGTGAGACGTTTTAACAGAGGTAGTGAAGCGGTCATCACTACTACTTATTACTACGATGTGTTTAGAATTACTTCTATAGATGGCGTATAACATATTGAAATAGTTCAATCTACACAATATTTTTTGGCAAACAGTCTATTGAAACGGCGCATGTTGATTGATGATTTCACTGAAGATAAGTGAAAATAACTAAAATCATCTATGCTCTCTTAGAGATTTATTAACTTATATTGTAAGAAAAAGTAATTGAGTAGTTTATTAGGAAATATTGATTTGATTATCAACCGAGGTGTTTTAAAATAGTCAAGTCCCTTTGGGATTTAGAATTTCGCGATATATTAGCCAGGCTTTTTAACAGCGACATATTTATTCATACTTTGGACTGAAACGAACTTTGCGAACAATGCAATTATCTAATTTGTATCTCACAAAAATATTAGTACTCTAATAGAGAAAGTTTACGAATGGTTAGTAGACGATGAACAATAACTTCTGGGTATCAAAGATACATAATTTAGCAAAATAACTATTTTATATCCCGATTTTTCTAAAAAATAAACCTAATTATACTATAAGTAAGAAAAAGCATTTATTTTTCTTTCCGAATTAGGTAGGCTTCTATTACAACTTTAAATTGTATCCCAAAGCAAGGACATTATGATGAGTAATGCTTTTAAAGTTTTGAACAATATCCGCACACTCCGTGCTCAGGCACGAGAGCTTCCATTAAGTGATTTAGAAGAAATTCTAGAGAAACTAACTGTGGTTGTCACCGAACGACGTGAGGAGGTTGAAGCAGAAAATAAACAAAACCGTGAGAAGGAAGAAAAACTTTCTAAATACCGCGAAATGTTGTTGGCCGACAATATTGACTTGAATGAATTATTGGGTGCGATGGATTCGGGTAAAAAACATCAACGGCGTGCTCCACGGCCAGCCAAATATAAATATATTGATGAAAATGGCGAAGAAAAATCATGGACCGGTCAAGGCCGAACACCGGCAACAATAAAAAAAGTGCTAGATGAGGGCGGCAATCTCGACCAATTCCTAATTTAACTTTTGTTGGCTTTTCATTGCGGACTGCTTTTAACTTTTAGTGGTATGACCGCTTGCGCTAATTAGTTACGAGGTGGGTTATAAGAGTTAGTTAATTGATATTATTATAATCCACCTCCAAAAGGGGACAAACAAATTTACAATAGGCTAATCGAGTGCCTTGTTGCTAGTTCATCTATCAAACTTTACGTGTTGCTACTTAGTTTCATAATCGACATGCACCAAAGATATTTGTTTACATCAGCTACGATATATCGACGGATCGCACTATAAAAAAAGCCTGAATACTGTTCTTATTTTAACCTTAGTCTCCAAATGTTGGCTTTCAAATCGTTATTTTTTTCTCAAATTTATTGATGCTAAAAATAAAATTTTGCGTTAGCTAAGCTAAACTAGCCTGACCTGCGATCTGCTGAGGATTTACCTGCTGCCGCTTAGCAGCAGGTTGAAGAAAAAGGCTTCCTCAGCCGCATCATTTTTCATTCTTTATTCGCTTAAGTTACATTAATATTTGGTCACAACCTAAAGTAGTGCCATGACCTTTACGTTGGTGCCTTTCATTCAATACGTTAATAATTTGGTTAGTTTTGATACGTATACACAATGAATAGGTAAGTAAAGATGCTTATTTTCATGTGACCAAAACGTGCCTATTTAGTAATACTTGGTTAAAAAACCAAATTATGTCGTGAACTTTGCCCATCATAACGCCTTGTATAAGTACTCTACAGAGTAGAATAGGGTTGACTATTCGTGCTGACTGGGTGCTTGACAAGCATCATCTAAATTTAATTTAACGTAATAAAGCAAATTTGTACATGTTAACCAGCGAGGTCATATCTACTATGTGAGCGAATAATTGAATAGGTAGGTGGTTTGTTTTTGGATATAGCCGTTTTGTTGGTAAGGGCGTTATTGCTAGCAGTTCGACTCATCTACTTTAGTTAAATTTAACCAGTAGCGCAGCAGAAAAATTCGTTACTATTTAGTAAGCTGGTTATGTGTTACACGAAATTCACTCTTTATTTTTATTTGTGCAATGATTATCATCTTAATCTGATATGCTTTTTATTTCTAGGTTATTTAACCGACTATGCAACATAAATATTTATAGTAATCTTTTAAATTTTCGATTTGATCGCAAATCAAATTATGCATCGTCTTCGTTGATTAAATTATTTTCGCTAATGAAAAATGTATTACTGATTGACTTTATTGAATAAATCAGCACTTGTGACTACGGCCCCCTCTAACTAGATTGATTGTTATGCGATCCGGATACTGTTAGGGATTCCTAACTGTGTCATTTTGTTAAGTGCTTTGACTATCACCATTGCCTCACCTACCTGCGCATCATAGTCACACAGACTTAGATGATCGCCCATGAGTGTTTTGAACCGGAACACAGTGGTTTCAGCCACTGAGCGCCGATGATAACCTATTTTCTTTTTCCAGACATCATTACTGCCGCTTCGACGGGGATTCGCAACGGCGTGGTAACTTGCGCCCCACCTTGTGGAGGCAAGCGCCGTCAGCCGAGGCCACCCGGATTTTCCGGTGGGTCTAGTTTATCAGAGCTGGTATAGCCTGAGCATCAGTCGTACCGTTTAACGATAAATCGGCACAGATAATTTCATGTGTCGGGCTATCTACTGCCAGATGAAGCCGCGGCAGAGCACCTTCCTCCTTAATTGAGGAACAAATAAGGGCTGGGGGGAAATTTATAGCTAAATTGCTAAAGGATGAACCATCATCACTATAAAATGCGCAATTAATTTCGAAGGGGGCTAACGCGCATGTTGCACCGTCAAATTCATCTATGGCTTCAATCAAACCTCATTAGCAGACAGAAAATCCCAATACTACACCCAAATCTGGCAGCAGTTTAGCTACGTTAAATAACAAACAACCCATGGAACCCAATACGAATTCCAGCCATTCTGCACAAGCAATCCAACTTAAATGTAACTACATATGATCGAGAGTTGCTCCATTAGGATCGCAACGAGCGGATCCTTCTCACGCAATCCAACCCAGCACAGCAGGGGGGGGGATTAAGCACAAGATCTCAATCGCCATCGCCCCGGCACATGGACGACAGCTTGCAACAGGGACCTACCGGCCTGCTCGGTGGTGAGACTTGGATCTCATCGGTTAAACGAATGACCGCATATTTGAGCATCACCTGATTCACTTTAAGTTTATGCGAAAACGGCGACCACAGATCGACGTTAAAAACGTGCGTTCTCAGCGGCAACGTTCGCAGATCTGTAATGCGCCAGAGAGGAGTCTGAGCTGGGCCAGACATGCCAGCGTAAATTGCCATCAAGTGTCATCTGATAGCCGCTTTGATGCTCAACCTGCTCTATTAGGGTGCTACGAAAATCATTTGAATTTCAGTAACAGGAGACTCATTTCCGCCACCAACACGATCAACACCACTGCTAATGTATTTAACACTCTTTTCACTTGGCCATCTCACATCAAGTGATTAATCTTTATCAATTCGGCTCGCTAGTGCGGTTTGCTGATCGTGATATTTCGCGTTTCGACGCTGATTATAGGGTTTAGATGCACTAGCCGTAAGCGTTTCAAAGCTAAGCGCGCCGATAAGCATGCCTGGACGCATTGCCAGCGGCAATTTACCCGAATTAAAGAATTCCAGCACTATACGTCCGTGCCAACCAGGATCGATACGATGCGCGGTGACATGGACCATCAAACCGAGGCGGGCCAGTGAGGAGCGGCCATCCAGCCAGCCGACCAAATTGTCTGGTAGTGTGACTGACTCCAGCGTCACCCCTAATGCTAGTTCACCAGGATGCAGGAAAAAGGCCTCATTATCGGGCAAAATAATTTCTTCACTCATCACACGGTCAAGCGCAGAACTCACTTCCTGTTTCGGCCCACTCAGATCAATGTAGGCTGCCGTGTGGCCACGGAACGTGCGAAACCCATTGCCCAAGCTAACATCTACGGTAACGCCGCTGATGCGCTCCGCCGACGGACGCGGCGAAATCGTGAGTTTTTGGCTATCAAGCCAAGACTCAATATCACGGTCACATAACCTCATGCATGTCGTCCCATGTCAATTTACTCTTTCTACTTGGTCATAGCAAATGAGAATTCACTCATTTAAAAAACTGGTTGATCTTCGCCTTTAGAATGTTTATAGCGATAGGATTCTTCCCACCACGAGGCACAATAATATCTGCATACTGATACTGCTTGGAGGGTTCAATAAATTGGAGAAACATCGGCCGCACGGTTTGCTGGTACTGTGTAATGACACTGTTCATTGAACGCCCACGCTCATGAATATCCCGTTGTATGTGTCGTATTAAACAGATATCTAACGGTGTATCGACAACAATAGAAAAATTAATCTCTTGTTGCAGTGCTAACTTGATAAGCAACAAGATACCCTCAACAATAATCATCTTTTTTGGTTTAAGATGGCGCGTCTGATGGATTCGCATATGTTTAGTATAGCTATAGACAGGGACGTGAATATCCTCACCTCCTTTCAACTGAAGAAGATGCTTAAGTAACAGATTCTGACCCAGAGCGCCTGGATGATCGCAATTGGTTTTTACCCACTGGTGAAGGCTCAAATGTGATTGATCGCGATAGTATCGAATTGTAAGTTAACTTACAGCTGTTTGTTAAGCAGGATGCAAGCGATATTAACCGTAATGGGGTGGAGTGCCATGCCATGCATGGCACTAACGCCCTAAAAAGTATAACTCTTTAATTGAGCGTGATCTTTCCGAATCAGCATGCAATACAAAGGAGATAAATAATGAATTTAATGAGGTAAGACCTTAAACCGAATAAGATCAATTCGTTAATTGTGCCAGGCAGTGCCACAGACAGGTGAGGAAGAAAAAATAGAAGGGATAAGGAAAATAATGAACCTATAGATTAGATTGTGTAATTTTGTTATGTTCAATTTGACATTCAAATAGGTTAAATTACGAACGAGAAACAATTGCAGGTGCTGTCTACCGAGTTAGCCAAAAATCGCAAGTTTCTTCTACGCTCATATCTAAAGTGACTGATGCGGTAAAAGAGCAGGTTATAGAATGGCAGGGCAGACTGCTGGCGGCCGTTATATTCCATTGTCTACCTTTATAGTGATATCCGCACCTTTTGCTTGCTTAAACCCATGGCTATCAATACCATATGATGGCTGCGAAAGTCCCCTGAAACATCAACCTGACCACTACTCTCGCTATCCTAGATAGATACCGCCTGGTTCCTTTTTCCACTCATGTTGTGTGGCTTCTAGCATCCTAGTATTGTTGACTACACTACGTGTTACCCTATCTATTGCCCATGCTGTCAGTGTAATTTTACCCCGTGGAGTAATCATTACCCCACCATTCTCGACTAGCGCCTTCCAGCCACCTTGATCAATTTTTACTTTTATCGCGTCTTCAGATGGGAAAGAGAGCGTAATAGTTTCACCTGCCGCAAGGACTGCACCGCCCTCTTCTTTCACATGAATTTTTAACTTTATTGTTTCCAATAAGTGCGACACGGTCTTTAGCCTGGATATTACCCGTATTGACAACCCTGCCTTTACCTTCTCCAGAAAATTTAAGTCTTCCTTGCGCGAAGTCTTTATCTTTAATATTGAGTGAGGAAGCAACTAAACTACCTACGTTTACTGCTGCGCCTTTACTAATTAGTACTCCGTTGGGGTTAACTATAAACACCTGGTCGTTGGCTTTTAAAACACCCTGTATCACTCTGTCGGATCGATAGCATTAATTCGATTGAGTACTACCGCATCTCTTCCTGGTTGAGTAAACTTCATGGTTTCATTTTTGCCGATATCCATGTTGTCCTAATTGATGATCATTCTATTTGTGTCTTGGTTTACTACTGTAGAATCTGGATTCTGGTCAAATGGTTCCATTACCACTAAAGATTTGTCCTCCTCCCACTGCTGAACTGAAGAAGCGCCAAAAGCACTCATGAGAGCGAGTGTTACTTGATTAATGTGGAATTTTCTGTGTTGCATAAAATAAATCCTTCTGGATGCCATTATAATCCATTGTTACTTTTATGAAATATTTTTTCATAATTCCTTGATAAGCCCGTAAGTGGTTCTCTTATGGACGCCATATAAGAATGTCATTTTTTGGTTAGAATTTACCGATGGCTCAATAATCATGACAGATTGTAAGCGCGCTGCTGTTCAGCTACATAATTGGTTACCCATCGCCAACATGACACTCCTCAAGGGGCCTTTACGTCACTGACGCGACACTGTGAACGACGAATGAGTTGCTTCCTACTAAAATCAAATTTGCTAGTACGGCTAAATAACATGTGCGGCTAACGGTCATGCCCTTAGCGGTTGCTAACAACATGACCGGCACAGGTAGTCATTTTTTTGCTGAAGTGAAACAGTCAGCGAGGTGAGTCAGAATGCATTACTCCATCGGGCAAACCCGGCCTACTTGGGCTTAATGTCATATGTTCTTTACATCAACTTTGATTTTTCTATCGAAAAGGAACGAGTGTCTCACGAGAGAGTAGGGTTTTACTGTCGTCTTATTTTACAGCGATGTAGCGAAAGCGCAATTATTTTATTACTGCATATACCTAGTCACTTTTCATGCTCGGCGCTTAAAAGATGTGCCTAACACCAGACTTCTTAACATCTTTCAAATTTGGTTTGTGCTGTTAACGATACAATAAATTTGTTTTCCAGCCTTTTATAATACATAGGGGAACGACTGTAGAAATTACTGGGGCGACGTGATGAAAAAATAAAAAAAAGTTAAACACGCCTTTTTTACGCACTTCATTACTGGTCCGCTGATGACCCTGTACACGGCATTCAACCGCATAGTCAACAACCCCACGTTCAGTCGCCTCATCAGCACGGTGCTTCACCCAGATGCTGATAATGTTACAGGCTTTTGATACGTTACCGCGTTCTTTGCCTAGATTCAGCAGGCACGCTTTGTGTTTAATGATGGGACCGTTAGTATGAATCATTAAAGCTACCTCCTGTTTTGTATAAGGATTCAACACCTATATAAAAACTGGTAACTCTCAACCTTTCAAGATCCAGTGTTAGATCAAGTCGTGATTAATACAAATTATTTCAATAGGAGATAAATTGGTTATTGTCCTGCTTTTCTTCCCCAATAAGTATAAAAAGTTATACTACCTTGCATAAATCAGCATCACCAAGAACAGCATCCCAGTGTTTTGCTTCTGTGATCCATGACATCGGCTGAACTCGTCAGCAGGATCTGTGGCTTTTTACCGTTTCTCATGTAACTTTAGATAGGAGTAAATAGTGCAGTCAATATGCTGAACCGACATGTAGCTACCTATCGGTGCTAATAAAATAATTACTCTATGCACAATATAAATAATGATTTCTGGAGAAATGTTATGAACAAATACCCTCCCTGGTTGTTCTCTTGCATTGTATTCACTTCCGCTGTCCCAGCTCAGCAACAGCACGATGCTGTACCTATTCGTCATATTACACCCTCTGCAAATGCCAGTATTAAAGCAAAACCTGATGTTGCCCTTGTATCAATTGAGGTAAATGCCTCAGCAAAAGAGGCCATGAGTGCGAAAAAACAGGTAGATGAACGCGTGGTCAAATATGTGAGCTTCCTACGTACTCAGGATGTCGACCAGGCGGATATTGATGCAGTAAATTTACGCACGCGACCTGAGTATGATTACACCAAACAAGGCAAAGCCGTACCCAAAGGATTTATTACAACACGTCAAGTTGACAGTAAAAGTGAGGCAACTAGATAAGTTAAACAGCCTGCTTGATAACACGTTGAAATCGCGCCTAAAAGAAATCAACGCTATTGAACTTTCTGTTACTGAGCCAGAAAACTATCAGGCCAAGGTACGCAAAGCAGCCATTGATAAAGCGATATACCAGGCTCAACAGTTGGCAGCCGGATTCGGTGTTTCACTCGGCCCAGTATATAGTATGAATTACCGCTGAACAGATTTTCAGCGTGCAACCCGTAGAACGGGGAATGGTATTATCTGCCGCCAGCAATAGATTTTGAAGATAGTGTTGATGTGGTATTTGAGGTCAAACTCAATCTTTAATGGATTTGCTCAAGTAAGGCTTATAAGTGCCATGCAAACAATAGCACCCGCTTTACTGCAAATCCTACTCAATAGAACATGTGTGCTCCGAATGAGCAGATTGTCTGCGAGATAGAACCACAGTACAGGCTGAGCATGCCGCTGTGATACAAGCAGTAAAGAAACAGTGCGCTGTAATCGATTTTAGCTCCAATCGCAAAAGATCCTGCATCAGCCATACCTGTTATCGCGCTACTCTTGGCGAAGTTTCTTTCTCCCATACGCAATCAAGGCGAGTGATACTTGTTGCATCAGTTTACTTTCTGGGGCAAAACGGTGCCAATAGAGCATTTGACGCTGGAATAGGCCAGGCGTTAAATCGACCAAATCGCCAGCAGCCAACTGTTTTGCAATCTGCAAATGCGGAAGCATGCAGCAAGTGGAGCCTTGACAAGCAAGCTGTACAAACGCTTCGGATGAATTAACAATATGGCATGGAACACTGCCTGGGGAGAGTTTAAAATAGCGATGGAGAAAAGCCTGGTGTATGTCATCCAAATGGTCAAACGCGACCGCAGGTGCCTTTAACAAGGCAGCACGCGTTACGCCATGGGCAAAATAGCGCTCGGCAAAATCAGGCGAGGCAACAAAGAGGTAGTCCATGGCACCCAGCTGATCCATAATGCAGTTAGTCAGTGGCTGTGATTGTACACTCACTGCGCCCACCACCTCGCCGCGACGCAAGCGCTCCTGGGTACGTGTTTCGTCTGTCACTTGTATATTGAGCTGAATTGCAGCGTTTCCTAAAACTGCTTTAAGCGCTGGCAGTAGCCAGGTTGCTAAGCTATCTGCATTGACGGCCAGGGATAATAGCAGCGGTGTCGCGTCTGACTCCTCACATAACCATTGATGTTCGAGCAGTTCCACTTGCTGCAATAGAGCGAGTAAGCGTTGTCCAGCCTCAGTTGCGTGCGGCGGCACAGAACGCACTAAAAGCGGTTGACCAAACAATGTTTCCAGTTGTTTGATGCGTTGTGAAACCGCAGATTGGGTAATACATAATTTTTGTGCTGCTCGCTCGAAGCCACGTTCATGGATGACAACATGCAATGCCTGTAACAAGCGGTAGTCCAGCCGTTTCATCATGCTAATCGTTTTTCACCTTCTGTTTCTTGTCACAAGCACGTCAGTTAGGCTACGTTGCCTATCTGGCAGATGGCCCCTATTACCAATGGTAAGTAACCGCTTTTTAGTCTTAAAATTTAGCAGATTATTGCCGTATACTATGTATTCTGCAATAAGCAAGGAGATACCCTTTCTGCTATGAATCAAGATACATTAAAAAAAGCAGCCGGATGGGAAGCACTTAATTACGTGCAGCCTAACATGTTAATCGGCGTGGGTACTGGTTCAACAACCACATTTTTTATTGAGGCACTAGCAACACTGAAGCATCAAATCCAGGGAACAGTGTCAAGTTCTGATGCATCGTCGGCAAAACTACAAGCACTTGGCATACCGCTCCTAGATCTTAACCAGGTCGATAGCCTCGATCTTTATGTCGATGGTGCTGATGAGATTAACCGCCATTTACAGATGATAAAAGGGGGCGGCGGTGCGCTAACACGGGAGAAAATTATTGCTGAGGTGGCAAAAAAATTTCTCTGTATTGCCGATACAAGTAAAGTGGTCGATGTTCTGGGCCGCTTTCCACTTCCGGTTGAGGTGATTCCCATGGCGCGCGCCTTAGTGGCACGAAAACTGGTTAAGTTGGGTGGATTACCAGAGTATCGCACACATTGTGTCACCGACAATGGTAATCATATTCTCGATGTACACAACCTAAATATCCTGGATGCTCAAGGGCTAGAGCAAGAAATTAATGCCATTCCTGGTGTGGTTACTGTCGGGTTGTTCGCGACTAGACCTGCCGATATCGCTTTAATTGCTGGTCCAACTGGGGTGGAGCTACTCACGTGCTAGCCGTCGGCAATAATACTCTTTAGATTAATAAGTTGTTTAATTTATTCGACTGTATTGATGGCTTATGTTTTTAGTCGTCTTATGAGTGGTTGCGGACAGTGACAGAGAGGCACAATGTAGCGCGGATAAATTCACTGGATTAGCTATTTCTTTGCGGAATGCGCAGAAAGAGCATGAACAATGACCAAAATATCATTGAGAAAAGAGAAAATTAAATTTCTTTTTCTGGAGGGCATTTCACTCGACTGCTCTGGACAATTTGCAGGCCGCCGGCGACGCCAATATCGATTACAACTAAGCAGCATTATTAGACAGTAAAGCGCTGCAACTTGCGATGCAAGATGCCCATTTCATCGGTATTCGCTCGCGAACGCAGCTCACTGCAGAGATACTTAATACCGCGGAGAAACTTATCGCTATTGATTGCTTTTGTATCGGTAAAAATCAGGTCGATATTGAGGCAGCCACGCTGCAGGGTATTCCTGTTTTTAACGCCCCTTACTCTCTAAATACGCGCTCGGTGGTCGAATTAATTCATCGTGAATTACTGCCACTTTTACGCGGTATCCCTCAGAAAAATGCTGAGATACATCGCGGCCGCTGGAATAAAGGTGCAGAGGGGTTGTTATGAAGCGCGAGGAAAAATGTTAGGCACCATCGGTTACGGCCATATCAGTATGCAGTTGGGTGTACTCGTAGAAAATTTGGGTTTGCGGGTACCGTTTTACGATATCGAAAATAAATTGCCGTTAGGAAACGCAACCCAAATTGTAAGCGATGTCGTTAGTCTGCATGTACCGGAAACAGCAGAAACATGCAATATGATCTCCGCAGCGGAGTTAGATTTAATGAAACCCGGTGCATTATTGATTAACTCCTCCCACGGCAATGTTATCGACATTCCAGCCCTTAACGATGCGCTTGCAGCCCGCCATCTTGCTGGTGCAGCGATCGATGTCTTCTCCGAAGAGCCCGCCAGTAATAGTGATCCTTTCGTATCACCCTTGTGCCAGTTTGATAACGTGATTTTAACACCACACATCGGCGGTTCAAAAAAAGAAGCGCACGCAAACATCGGCCTGGAGGTATCTCATAACTGATCAAATATTCTGATAATGGGTCGACTCTAACTGCCGTCAATTTCCCGCTGGTTTTACTGCCGCCGCACGGGGAAAAGAGCAGTCGACTGAAGCCACTCCTTATCAAATAGTAGCGCACCTGAAACAGATCCCGGTTACTTTCCGTGCTCGCCTGCCTTACCTAGCGAGATGGTATCGGCCACTGCCAAAGCGTAGAGGGTGTGACAATTGCGGGTAGTGGAATATCCCAATCTGCTGCAGATAAATGGTCGATGCGTTGATGATCATAAGCGATGCCTATCGGTAAAAATTGATCCTGCTGCCAACGTGCTAATGTACGATCGTAATAGCCCTTACCCATGCCTAACCGATAACCTCGATGGTCGAAAGCAACTAACGGGATTAACATTACATCCAGTTGTTGCAATGGGATGACCTGGCGAACATCTGGCAGCGGCTCCATGATTTGAAATTGATTAGCACGCAATTTGGTGGCATCAGTATACCTGATGAACAGCAGATTGCCCGTTGAAAAAGGATGAAGGGTAGGCAGCCAGACGCGTTTTTCAAGCTGCCATAGTAGAGTGATCAAGTTATGCATATCTGGTTCGCCGTCAAAGGCGAGAAACAGCACTACATCCCTAGCCGCAATCAGTGCTGGTAGGGACAATAGTTTTGCAGTGATCCGCTCTGTCGCTTGTGCTCGCTGCTGTAGCATAAGCGATTGGCGTAATTTGCGCTGGTGGCGTCTAATAGCTTGACGCTCAACTAACTTGACAAGTGGTAGCTCAGCTACTGGGATAGACACAAGAATAAGATAGGAAATCAGGTTAAAGGAAATCTCCGGAATGCCGTCGTAAGCTGTAACCCTTGAACCTAAGGTTCAAGGTAAGCGTGCTGTTGCAACCATTAGGCGTCCTGGACGAACTCGGCTTGCACACCGGCTACAAAATTACACACTCGTGTAAGTAGAAATATCGGCTCAGGGGACTAACTTACTAACAAACACCCCAGAGAATACTGTCTTTGTCATTGGGCTGTTTCAGCCACAATCACAAGATATTAACCAAATTCGGATCCCTGCCGTTTGGTAAGCTGTTTTTGCTCAACAAGCGCTTGTTCAATCGTCTGCTGCAAGGAGTAAATTCTTTCCTCCATTCTAGCAGCATAGTCACGAGTTTTCACTCTCTCTTGTGCTAATTCGTGACTAATATTTAATGCTGATATAAAGACCAACTGCTCAGTATTCGTAACATTGGTGCGCACTTTCAACTCTTGCAGCCGTTGATTAAGATCTTGCGCTGCAGCATTCAGTGCTTCACGCTGATTGGGCGGACAATTGACACGTAAAAAGCGACCAAAAATTTGTATATCTATCGGTTGTGCAGACATATCCCCTTCCTGAACCTTAACACGCGGGATCGGCGGTAATGAAATCGGTCTGATTGGCAGAAACTATAGCTATCCCAGCGACAACTTACAAGCTTTAATCCTCTTTGGCACGACGCAATTGTGGCTGTGAACATGCTATTTGTCTGTTTTTCTGCATCAGTCTGAGTAAGCGAGCTGCTTAATTGTACTGACAATAGTCAACTTGGATGTAAACAACATTTCACGCCTGTGTTAACCTCGTCCGTGCGGTACCAAATACCCAGCTATTTTCCTATAACAGGTATCATTGTTATCTTGGTACTGAGTTATGCGCGTAGCCTACCGATGCAATGATGACGCTATAATATATTAAAATGGACACGTTATGATGTTATCCACACGCTGTTCAACACAATGGCATTATATTTTACTGTTATGCTGTCCGAATAGCATACAAAGCATCCCGCGGCGTTACGTTTGTCGCTGGTTTTCTTGCTTGCGTGGTCCATCATAGTGCAAAAACCTTTGATCAACGCTGTAGGTATTCTATGTTGGGTATAAAGCGTTAAACAGCGATTAGCGCCTGTTGGTTCCGCAGTCAAATGAAGTTAGCATTAAGATATCGATCAATGCATTGTTTAGTCAGCAATCGCTTTGTGAGTTCGCACCGCGTTTTTTCGGCACGGCGATGGCTCTATATGCAATTAACTGATAGCAGAGGATACACATGGCATTAGCACTAGAAAATTATCTGCAACGTCGGCGCACATTGCTTAGCTTTATGAAGAATAACAGCGGCGCGCTGTTTTTTGCTGCAACACCGACCTATCGTAACAGCGATAACGCATATCCCTTCCGCCAGGAGAGTAACTTCTGGTATTTTACTGGCTTTAATGAGCCGTATGCTTTACTGTTTCTGCGCAAAGCCGATCAACAAAAAACCACAGCGCTACTTTTTAATCGTGCAAAGGATGCTCATGCAGAAACCTGGACGGGCCGCCGGCTAGGACAGCCGGCTGCTTTGCAACAACTTGGCGTGGAAGAGGCTTATTGCTGGGACGAGGTTGCAGAACGTCTTCCCACATTATTAAATGGACTGGACGAGATCTACCATGCCTTTGGCATCTCCGCAGAAGCTGACCAGCAAGTACAACATACTCTGCAAAAAATTCGACAAAAATCACAACAACGGCTGCGTGCACCTATCACTATAACGGACTGGCGCCCCTGGGTTGATGAGATGCGGCTAATAAAAAGTGATGCTGAAATTAACGTTATGCGTCAAGCGACGCAAATTTGCCTGCAAGCGCATCGGCGGGCGATGTTAGCTTGCCGACCTGGCTTATATGAGTATCAGCTTGAAGCAGAGATCCAGCACCACTGCTTAGATAAAAGTGCACGCTTTCTTGCCTATAATACGATTGTGGCGGGTGGTGAGAATGGATGTATCCTGCATTATAGTGAAAACAGCGCCCAACTTCGTACGGGAGACCTAGTGCTGATTGATGCCGGCTGTGAGGTGGAAAACTATGCCTCTGATATCACGCGTACTTTTCCGGTGAACGGCAAATTCAGCCCACCTCAGCGGCAAATTTACATGAGGTAAACCAGGAGGTGATTCATCCTATGCTAACCGGTCTGCTAGATTTAGGTATACTGCAAGGAGATATCGCCAGCTTGCTTGAGCAATCCGCTCATCGTCGTTTTTATATGCACAAATTAGGCCACTGGTTAGGGCTAGATGTGCATGATGTCGGTAACTACACGTGCGCCGATCGAGCTCGGCCTCTGCAAGCAGGCATGGTCCTTACCGTCGAGCCTGGCCTCTACTTTGCTGCTGATGCAGATGTCCCGGTGTGCTACCATGGCATAGGTCTTCGTATTGAAGACAATATCGTCATAACGCATGACGGCAATGATAATTTGACCGAAAACTTAGTGAAGGATCCTGATGAGATCGAAGCGCTAATGGCCACGTCGAGGCAAGCATGAGTGTGATTATTATTGGCGGAGGCATCACCGGAGCGACTCTCGCTCTCGCGCTCTCTCGCTTGAGTGCAGGTGCGCTCGATGTCCATTTGATTGAAGCCATAGTACCAACGAAGCAAACACATCCAGGGTATGATACCCGAGCGCTTGCACTTGCACAGGGGACAGTAAAACAGTTGGCAGCCATCGATGTATGGTCTCAACTCAGCGCTTATGCTACGCCAATTACAACCATCCGCGTGAGTGATCGAGGCCATTTTGGGCACACCACTATCACGGCTCAAGCCCATGCTCTTCCGGCACTGGGCTATGTCGTCGAACTGTTTCACGCGGGTAAGACATTATACCCTCTGTTAAAACAGGCGCCTGGTATTACGCTACGCTGTCCCGCCAGCCTAGCCCATGTGCAGCGTCAGCAGGATAGTGTCACCGCCACATTACGTGATGGACAGACCGTCAGCGGCAAGCTGCTGGTTGCGGCAGATGGTACGATGTCAGCATTAGCTACTCAGTGCGGTTTGCATTGGCAGCGTGTTGATTATCAACAGGTGGCGGTGATCTGCACCATTTCAGTTGCACAGCCGCAAACGGGATGTGCATTTGAGCGTTTTACCGAGCATGGGCCATTAGCTCTGCTGCCGCTATCCGATGATCGTTACTCCCTCGTGTGGTGCCATCCACTCGCAGCTCAACAAGATATTATGGCATGGAGTGACAGCCAGTTCCTACAGGCGTTACAACGTGCGTTTGGTTGGCGATTAGGGCAATTTATCCATGTTGGTAAGCGCGAAAGCTACCCGCTGACGCTATATCAAGCAAACCGGCATATACACCACCGATTAGCACTGGTTGGTAATGCTGCGCAGACACTACACCCCGTTGCAGGGCAAGGTTTTAATCTTTGTCTCCGCGATGTGATGGTATTGGCAGACAGCATAATGACTGCCTGGCATGCAAGCGAGGACTACAGCCATTATGCCGTGCTTAACCACTATCAATCACGGCGACGGGTAGATCAGCAAAAAAACATTAGGCTGACCAACGGTTTAGTACGCCTATTCACTCACAACGAATGGCCTGTTGTTATTTGTCGCAATTTGGGGCTGGCAGCAATGAATCTCTTTCCCTGGTTGAAGCGCCCATTGACTACGCGCACGCTGGGTTGGAGAAGCGATTAATTTTATAAGTAGAGAGACAGCATGCAGTCTTTTGACGTCGTTATCCACGGTGGAGGTATGATTGGACTCGCCGTGGCGTGTGGTTTGCATGGCAGCGGTCTAAAAGTCGCCGTTATTGAGCAGTCACCAGCACCCGTTTACACTACTGAAGATAGCACCTCGTTACGGATTTCGGCCATTAATGAGGGTAGCCGCCGCTTGTTAGAGAATCTCCAAGTTTGGCCCCTTATTGCGGCACGAGGCGCCAGTGCTTTTCATGCGATGGAAGTCTGGGAAAAAGACAGTTTCGGTAAGATTACTTTCAGTGATAGCTTAACGGGGATAGATGGCCTGGGATACATTGTTGAAAATGATCTGATTTGTTGGGCCCTTTGGCAACAAGCAAGTCAATGTCATGATATTACTCTATTGGCGAACACCGCGTTTACACAAGTCGCTTTCGGCGCAAAGGAGGCGTTTATAACGTTAAACAGTGGCAATATGTTAACCGCAAGCTTGCTAGTTGCTGCTGACGGGACTCACTCGTGGCTGCGTGAACAGGCGGACATCCCGCTCACTTTTTGGGATTACCAGCATCATGCGCTGATCGCTACCGTGCGCACTGAGCAACCCCACAACGCAGTAGCGCGACAGCTATTCCATAGTGATAGCATTTTAGCCTCCCTTCCATTACAACAGCCCAACTTAAGTTCAATCATCTGGTCTTTGCCGCCAATTGAAGCATCCCGACATTTAGCGATGCAACCTCCACTTTTTGAACAGCAGCTTGCTATCGCTTTCGACACTCGCCTGGGACTTTGTCACCTTGTAAACGATCGGCAAGTTTTTCCTCTAACCGCCCGATACGCACGCAATTTTGCAGCGCACCGCCTCACATTGGTTGGTGATGCGGCGCATACTATTCATCCTCTTGCTGGTCAAGGCGCCAACCTTGGCTTTATGGATGCATCCACACTCGTAAAAGAGCTACGCCGATTACATACACAACGTAGAGACATTGGTTTGCATCTCAGCTTACGCCGCTACGAAAGAGAGCGCAAACTGGATGCTGCCCTCATGTTAACCGCCATGCAGGGATTTAAAACGCTGTTTAGCGGTAGCCATCCGGCGAAAAAATGGATCCGCTTACTGGGTTTGACATTAGCCAATAAGCTACCTGGCGTGAAGCAGCTGTTAGTTCGCCAGGCAATGGGGCTGAATAACAGTATACAATAACACCGCGTCATGGTGATGGAATGGGCATGCGGGATCTTAATGTCTGGTGGGGCAATGGGTTGTTTAACATAACGAATAACATCTTGATTCGTGTGCCTTATTGCCCGTGCTTATCTTCACGCGGGTTGGTCTTGCCTCAGTTTTGCGTTGACATTGCATCGTACCTGAATGCCAGCTGTGCGCATATTAAGTGATTGTTCTTCGCAGTGTTGTTGACTAATGCTCGTATAAGCACAGATGAATAATATTGTTAAGAACGCGCCAAGCTGACTAATATCATTGTCTGGCCAGTGTGCGCTAACAACGTGCCTCTATTTGGGCTACAAGCTTACTTGTTCACTTCTCTCAGATTGGTTGACCAACCCAACCGTGCACCCACCTGGCAATTTGCTACTCTCCCCGAGCTGCTATTTACTGCTGGCCTATCCACAGGCAATAAAGCTGCCTGGAAGGTGGATTACTCGCCAAACTGACCGCTTGAAATGTTCAAGATAAGTTAAGCATTGACATGATGGTACGTTAAAATAGGCAGATATCACCAATCCGTGCCCAAGTAGATACGCCATTCTGCGCTAGATGTTAGGTAGGAGTAAAACCAACTTACCGCAAGTGACCTGGCTTCCGCACACGACACTCGCCGGCTACCATGACAATAGACTAACTATTGGCAGTAGCCAACGAATCGATCAGACCAATAAGAAAGTGAAGATGGAACACACAAAAAAATGCGTATTATTACTGGATACGGGTAGAGAGTAGGGCGGCGGCACTAATAGTATGTGGGTGCTTCTGGAACGTCTCAGCCGACAAACATTTTCGTTAACATGTTGTTTAAACATTACAGTGCTCTCGCAGCGAGCATTCAATCTGCCATACAGGCGCTTGACATTCCACTAATAACGCTCAGGCAACGTCCAAACCGCGATGGGCGAAGGTGAGTAAAGAGTTGCTTCTGCTCCTGCTGTTTTTTCACCGCAGTAGCCGTCAGCGGGCCACACATTTTATCAATACGCTTTGGTGTATTGCCCCTAACGCCTTCAAAATTCGTACTCTATTGCAACAGGGTGGTTACGATATTCTGTATATGAACAATCAGCCAACAACCAATATTGAAGGCTATCTCCTCATCGCAACCCTACCTCATGTGGCAGTAATTCAGCATTGTCGTATTGAACCGCACATGACGCGCTCGGTTACTGCAAAGGTAAATCGCGTCGTTAATGCAATTAACGCGGTTTCCGCAGGGGTGCGGCATAAATTAATTCGCTGTGGTGTCAATGCAACACGCTGTTTTTTTTATTACGAATGCGATTGATACTCGGCAAACCGTGCCAGCACGACAATTGATACGGGCACAAGCCAATATAGCTGAAGATTGTTTCGTTTTTGGTACCATCAGCGCACTCATTAAACGAAAATCCATAGACCATATTTTGCGCGCGCTTGCCTGTTGGCAACAAGCGTATCCAGCGGCGCAATGGAAAATGATTATTTTTGGCAGTGGACCAGAAGAGCAGCAACTTAACGTCTTAGCTCAGACGTTGGGATTAAATCATCACGTTGATTTTATTGGCTTCAAAACTGACGTGTTCACTTATCTGGCTCAGTTCGACACCCTTATTTTGGCATCAAAAAATGAAGGCTTTCCGCGCGTTATTCTGGAGGCGATTTTAATGGGCGTGCCTGTCGTCGGTTCACGCGTAGTAGGCACGCAGGATCTTATTCGCTATGGCGAAACTGGCTTGTTGTTCAATTACATTGATATTTACCATTTTTATCAGCAGCTTGATAGATTATGGCAACACGCGACATTGCGTCGGCAACTCGCTGAGCCCTCCCTACAGGAGGTAAAGCAATGGCACACCATTGAGCACTATGTAGCGGATGTCGAGCAAATCCTGTTACATAAGGCCAAACCGAAATGAACTGCCCCCGTTTACCTTTTTATGGCAATAAAACGGCCACATCTATGTTCAATATCCAGGAGCTAACGATGTACACATTGCTGTCAAACAAGGCGGTGGAAAACCGTGTATCGATAGAATCTCTATTTTGCTTACGCTAGGCTTGAGCTTACGCCTGTTGATGCCCAATGGGATTTAGCTCTGAGGAATAAACAGCGAGATATTCGCAAGTAACACCCGTATTTTTATCGTGTATATCTTGACTTGGGTGAAAACGGACATTCTTATATATTGTCTAGGTACAAGTTAATCCACGTGGCGTGGGGTACCTCTATCCCGTCATTCGTCATTGCCTGTATCGCCATAGATGATGTGGAAGAAAGGTGACTGTGTGTGCACTTTGCAACGTGTTTTTCTTTCATGCTTAAGAAAGGATTATTTAGCGCCCTACCGCGATAAGCGTTATAAACTGCTTTAGCGTTGTACTGTAGCGGATGAGTTAAATCGTAAACGCAACGACAAGCTGACGCTACAAGTTGCACCTTTCTCGTCGCAACTAAAACGACTTAGCAGCGCATCTGTGCACCGTGACTGGCGTCACACCGATCAACTCCCCCTGATATGCTTGCTTGATCTACTGGACTTAACAAGCATTCATGTGGATTAGTGCGTAAATCGGTCAGTGCCAAACAGATTAGCGGAAAACACGCGCCGTTCCGCAACAAGTTATCGCGCCGCATAGCGGATTTACGCTGAGCAAGATGCAAAAGTATATCAATTAGCTTCATGTCCGACTCCCATTTAACGGACTGCACGTGCAAAATACGTTATCTTACTGACGCAGAGAGGTAACAGCGCCTACCTATAAAGTTTCCCTGCAAAGGACAACGCAAAGTCACTGTTAATCCACGCCATAGCACAAAAAAGTGGTATGATAGCGTCCATTCGTGGATAATATGACACGTTAAGGGTTTCACAATGATTATTGTCACAGGCGGTGCCGGGATGATCGGCAGCAATCTTATTAAAAGCCTCAATCAGTTGGGCCGTACCGACATTATTGTCGTAGACAATTTGCAAGATGGGAAGAAGTTTAGCAATTTAGCTGACTTGGACATTATCGACTATTTTGATAAACAGACATTCTTAACCCAAATCGAAGCAAATGAAGACTTCGGTCGCATCGATGCCGTGTTTCATCAAGGTGCTTGCTCCTCTACCACGGAATGGAATGGAGAATATATGATCAGAAACAATTACACATACGCTAAATCGTTGTTGCATTACTGCCTTAACCGTCATATTCCTTTTCTCTACGCTTCATCGGCGGCTACCTATGGCGGCAGAACTGATCATTTTATAGAAGAGCGGCAGTACGAAACGCCACTTAACGTTTATGGCTACTCAAAAATGCTCTTCGACCATTATGTTCGTCGTATTTTACCCACTGCTACCTCACCGGTGTGTGGTTTTCGTTACTTTAACGTTTATGGCCCTCGTGAAGCGCACAAAGGCAGTATGGGCAGTGTGGCGTTTCACCTTAATCAACAAATTACGGCGGGTGAGACACCGAAGTTATTTGTAGGAAGTGACATATTTAAACGTGATTTCATCCATGTGGACGATGTTGTTAGTGTCAATCTATGGTGCTGGGAAAATGCTATTTCCGGCATCTATAACTGTGGCAGTGGCTGTGCAGAAACGTTCGCCTCAGTAGCTGAAGCGGTGCTGCGCTTTCACCAAATTAATCAACTGGAGTATATTCCCTTTCCGCTCCATCTACAGGGACGCTACCAACAATATACGCAAGCCGATCTTACGCGGTTGCGCGCTGCCGGGTATACTAAATCCTTCAAATCAGTCAATCAGGGGGTGACAGAGTATATAGTTTGGCTTAATCGTGAAGCGCAGTGATGGCTAGAACTGTGGAGCGTATATTGGTTATTGGTCCCTCTTGGATAGGCGACATGATGCTGTCGCAGAGCCTATATCGCCTATTGAAGCAGCAGCAACCAGCGCGGGCAATTGATGTGACGGCGCCGGCATGGTGTGCGCCGCTGTTAAAACGCATGCCAGAAGTGCATCAGACGGTGACGATGCCACCACTTGGACATGGCGAATTGGCACTGCGTACGCGCTTTCGACTAGGTAAATCGCTACGCGCGCACAGCTACCAGCAAGCTATCATTCTGCCGAATTCTTTCAAATCGGCACTGATCCCCTTTTTTGCCCATATCCCAAAGCGTACTGGCTGGCGCGGCGAAGCACGTTACGGACTGCTTAACGACATTCGCCCGCTGGATAAGTCGCTATTCACGTTGATGGTCACACGCTATCTCTCGCTTGCCTATGATAAAACGGTGGCATGCTGCGCAGCGGATTTACCACCATATTCCCTGTGGCCAACAGTGGCAGTAAGCAACATTGAGCAGAGAAAGCAACTGCAGCGGTACAATCTACACTCTTGGCGCCCCATCATTGGATTTTGCCCCGGTGCCGAATTTGGCCCGGCGAAACGTTGGCCCCATTTTCATTACGCTGCGCTCGCACAACGCTTAATCCAGCTCGGCTACCAAATCGTGCTTTTTGGTTCCGTAAAAGATAAACCCACTGGTGAGCAGATTATGTCTGCTCTTAACACGCACGCACGCGCGCACTGTCTTGATTTAACCGGGAGAACCACACTGGATCAGGCAGTTATTCTCCTCGCCTGTTGTCACGCTGTGGTCACGAATGATTCCGGTCTAATGCATGTTGCAGCAGCACTAAAACGTCCGTTAGTAGCGCTATACGGACCAAGTAGCCCCGATTTTACCCCCCCGCTCGCTCAGGCAGTACAGATTATTCGCCTGACGACCGGCTATCATAAAGTGCGCGAAGGTGATATGGCATATGGCTACCATGCTGGCTTAGTCGCTATCACCCCTGTACAAGTAGAGCAGGCACTGACTCCACTGTTAAACGCTATTTAAGGATCACTGTGCACGTCTTAATCGTAAAAACCTCCTCTATGGGCGATATTATTCACACGTTACCTGCGTTGACAGATGCGATGCGCGCCATGCCTGTAGTGCGTTTCGATTGGGTGGTGGAGGAGCATTTTTCCCAGATCCCTACGTGGCATCCTGCCGTTGATCGCGTCATTCCCGTCGCTATTCGTCGCTGGCGCAAAAGCTGGTTTGGTCAGCAGCAACGTCAGGAGCACCAACAATTTAGAGAACAATTAAAGCAATATCGTTATGATGCAATTATAGATGCACAAGGTTTGATCAAAAGCGCCCTGTTGGTAACACGTCACGCTTCAGGCAGCAAACATGGTTTCGACAAACAGAGTGTACGAGAACCCTTGGCAAGTTGGTGGCTTGATAAGCGGCATACCGTAAGCAAACAGTGCCACGCAGTGGAGCGCACGCGTCACCTGTTTGCCAATAGTCTTGGCTATATAAAACCGGAGCAACTTGGCGACTATGCCATTGCAGACCGATTTTTGCCCACAGAGATCACAGTGGCAAAGCGCTATTTGATGCTGTTACATGCGACAACACGCGCCAACAAGCATTGGCCAGAAACGCATTGGCGTGAGCTGCTTCAGCAGCTACAATCCTATACTGTACATGTCAAGTTACCTTGGAATACGCTGGAGGAGCGTCAGCGCGCCCAGCGCTTGGCGTATGGATTGGATTTTGTCGAGATACTTCCACGTATGTCGCTGCAACAAATCGCTGCACAATTGGCCATGGCCAGTGCTGTTGTTTCTGTTGATACTGGACTTGCTCATCTCGCTGCAGCACTCAATAGACCCAATATCATCCTGTATGGCCCAACGTCACCGGGGTTAATCGGCGGTTATGGGCAGCATCAGCATGCCCTTGTTGCCGATAATGGGATCTTATCTTCATTGACTGCTGCGTGCGTGCTTACCCATTTGCTGCCTTTGTTGCTCGTTGAGAAATCATTTTCTGTGCAATAATTGATAACAGATACACTCAGAACTGCACTACTTTCTGCCCATGCTTCACCTCAAGTTGCTCCTGTTTTAAGTGATAAACCGCACACAGCGTAATGAAGGTGGGAAAAAAAATGATTTGCTCACGACTGATAGAAATGACATCTGTCAATCCACTGAATAACATGATCAGTATCAGCGATAATAATTTGGTATCCCGCCAAACTATGGCGCGGTGAAGTAGTAACAGATAGAACACACCGAGCGCAATTAAACCCTGAATGCCCTTGTAAACTTGCGCTCTCCATCCACTCGTTATGAAGATGGATGTGCATAAACCCCAGCGCTGATCGATCCTTATGCGCCTGTTTGACATAATCGTTACTCCACTGCTCGCGCTCCTCTGCTGGCTTTCACCCCAACGATGTGCCAAAAAGCTTTTTACACCCACGCGCCACATTGATAGACGGCTAGATAGTGATGAGAAGTGATTAGCATTGCCATTTTGAAAGATGTGATACTTATCGACTGTTATGTTAATACCCGGTTTTATGAAGGGCTGCCAGGTGATGAGGATAAACACACTGGTTAATCCAAGCAGAAGAAAATGAGACCTCGGCTTAAATGCCTGCTAGTGATAGCCAACGCCAGAAACAGGGCAAAACGGGAAGGTAACCATCGTATTGCGGGTTGCCGTGGACATCAGGACAAAATACGCTATTGGAAAAATAACTAAGCAACAAATCGCACTCTTCTTGCCGGGCGTAGCCATGCCATGGTAGGTGCACGCTTTTTACGGCGCAAACGATCTCGGTAATATGACGTAATCGGCCTACCAAATGGCGTATGTTTGTAGCAAAGGCTCATTGGCAGTTCAAGCAACCCATCTTTGCCACAGGATGAGATATCTTGCGCATTGAGAAAATAGGCCTGATCGGGAAAGTGAGTATAATTACTGCCACCTGTACCAGAGGGCGCACCGCGATTGACTGACCAGTCAACACCTAGCGTAACAGAGCAATCCACCTGATAGCCTACTAGTGCCCATTATGTTGCTGCATAACGTTCATCAAAGGCCCAGCGCCCAGCACGATGACTGAGCATGTCTACCTCAAAGATATTTTCGAGTAACTGCGTCATGTAAGCTACTTTTTGCTGCAATACCTCGTCTGGATACTCTATGAGACAGGGCTGCCAGCACAAATCATCCTCCGTGAGGGCGACATGCGGTGGCGCATAACCAGGCGTGCAAATACATGCCGACTTCGCCTTGGTTACGTTTTAGCACCGTTTTTGCAAACGCAACATAGTGCGCGTCGCAGGTCATCCCATAATTGGATTGGTAAGCCAGGTAGACTTGAAGCCATATTGCTCGAACAATCTCTGAAAGCGCGGCAAAAACTGTACGTTGTAGGTAGTGATATTTTGCCGATTACGCCATAAATTATCACCTTCGGTATCAATGGCAATGAGAAAAGCTGGTTTCGTCAAAATCGTTGCATGCCCATTTAAAATGCTATTCTTTTATGAAACGTTTTTGCCTGTATTTCTGCCATTTTGCTTAACAAAAAACCGTGGTTAGCTATGCTTAACGCCTTGACACAGTTTTTTAAGAGCTAACTTTATTCCGTTAAGTGATTAGCTAACTATAATCACTCAATCATAACCTACTCTAAGAAACTGTGTTTAGCACAAAATTATTAGCGCATTAAAGATGCGATATAAACTCTAAAAATTAAAAATAAGGATACCTATTTGTCAAAGCACATTTTAATTATTATTGATGGTTTACCTGGAGGCGGGGCTGAAAAAGTCGCCATAACGCTCGCCTTGGGTTTTTTAGAATCCGGCAATAACGTTTCCCTGTTTTCACTGCACGATGTATGTCATTACGCCATTCCAGATAAGGTAAATTTCCAAGTTATTAGCGATAGCTATCGCTCGCCAAAATTTTGGTTTAAATTGACTGAATTGACACGCCGAGCAAGACAACTTGATGATGCCGTGCTAGCAGCGTGCCAACAGTGGGGAGAGTTTGATTTAGTTATTTCCAACTTGCATAAAACTGACCGTATTGTCAGGCGTTCACGCCACCTGGCATCGGATAAAGTGTGGTTTTGCCTGCATAGCGTCTTCTCCGCCGCCTATTTATCCCCGCGCAAAGGATTACTACGATGGCTAAAAAAAATAAAAATCCACCATGTTTATCAGCATCGTAACGTCACCGCTGTGTCACACTATGTACTTGAAGATTTAAAACAAACCTTTAATATCACTTTGAAGCAGGAACAGGTTATCGCCAACCCTTTCGATATTGATGCTATCAGAAAGGCGTCGCTGCAGCCATGCGAGATGGCATACCAAGACTATTTGTTAAGTATCGGCCGCATCCATCCCACTAAACGGCATGATAGATTACTCAAAGCCTATGCCAAAAGTGGCCTTAGGATGCCACTGGTAATTATTGGGGCGAGTCCTGCGAAAGAAATTGTCAAACTTAAGCAGCTTGCCACTTCGCTTAGCATTAATGACCTGGTGGTTTTTAAGGATTTTACACTTAACCCTTATAGTTGGATTAAACATGCGCGTATGCTGATTGTCAGTTCAGATAGTGAAGGCTTCGGTAATGTGCTGATAGAAGCGTTAATATGCCAAACCCCCGTGGTGAGTACCCGTTGCCCCGGCGGACCGGAAGCCATTTTACAGGGAGAATTAATGCGTGGATTAAGTGAGATGAACTCTGCAGCGCTGGCAGATAAAATTGTTGAGATCTACACTCAACCTCCAGATATGCGTCGTGTTGACATTACACCATACCGAGTAGATTCTATTTGCCAACGTTATCTTAATTTGATTGAGCCAAACGATACACAATGCTTGAATGGGCTTTGTTGAATAAATTGAACATTTGGGTGATGGTTTGCTCCGGTCATTTCAACATGAGGACCCTATGGCAACGCAGAAGTTTAAAATAACCCACTGGTCCACGTATAACAACGCTCTCAATCAGCGCGGATCTCTGACCATATGACTGGATGCCTCGGCAATTGCTCCCTGGACCGCCTGAGCGGCGTGGTCGGTCAGACATGGCTAACCCCTGTGGGAGTAGATAGCCCGACACATGAAATTATCTGTGCCGATTTATCGTTAAACGGTACGACTGACGCTCAGGCTATACCAGCTCTGATAAACTAGACCCACCGGAAAATCCGGGTGGCCTCGGCTGACGGCGCTTTCCTCTGCCTCATGACACAGTTAGGAATGCCTAACAGCATCCGGATCGCATAACAATCAATCTACTGAGAGGGCCAGTAGTCACAAGTTCTGATTTATTCAACAACGCCACTTTAATGTGCAATTTTATTATTGAGAGCAAAGCGTGAATTATATTTTTATGTTCATTTTACTGCTTCCAGTAAAATGGTTAGTAAAATTTTTTCAGCGGCGGTCACATGGCGATCTCGTGATCCAGACGGCCAAACTATCTATCTGGCACAGTATGATATTGTGATTAATCTTGCTAACCAGTGGAATAGTGCCATTATCACCGGCTTGTCTGGCGCACATATCTGGCGTTTATGTCATAATGCGTGCGTGTCGACCGATAATCACCATGAACTACATACTGTTGAGCAAAATATGAGCGCGCTAACACCACTTGATATTAAACCTGATAGTGCAGAAGTTTCTGTTTATTACAGTGAAGCAGATCAGCAACAAATAGCACGTGTACTGGCGCAGTACGTAGTGACTGACAAATTTATCGTGATACAACCTACCTCCCGCTGGATGTTTAAATATTGGGAAGACGATAAAGTTGCCACACTCATCGATAGTTTGGTTGGATTGGGCAAAAAAGTGATATTAACCGCCTCCGCAGAGCAAGCTGAACTTGAATTAGCGAAGAATATCTTGTCACTCTGCACTTCTACCGAAGTTATCTCCTTGGCTGGCCAGTTAACGCTGACGCAATTGGCAGCACTGATTGATAGCGCTGAGCTGTTCATCGGCATGGATTCCGCGCCGATGCATATTGCTGCCGCACTGAAAACTCCCTGTCTGACTCTGTTTGGACCTTCAAAAACAATACACTGGTGTCCTTGGGGTGAAAATAACCGTTTCATTTGGACTGGCGATTATGCTGTGTTACCTGATCCCGACTGCATTGATACTCGTACCTCTCAACGCTATCTATCAGCTATTCCCGTTGAAGATGTCTTGAACGCAACGCAGGAGCTGACATTATGACTAAGTTACGCCTCGCTATTATTCGGCAAAAATACCGCCACGACGGCGGTGCAGAGCGTTTCATTGCGGGTGCCTTAGAAGCGCTCGGCAGCAAACGATTCGAACTCAATATTGTCGCCAGGGGCTGGCAAGGGATACCCAACCCTGACTGGAATGTGCATGTATGCAACCCACCCATATTTGGCCGAGTCTCGCGCGAGCGAGGATTCGCTCAGGCTGCACGTGCCTGTTGGGAAAGGCATCACTTTGATATTGTTCAAAGCCACGAGCGTATTGCTGGTTGTGACATTTTCCGTGCGGGTGATGGCGTACATCGTGTTTGGCTTAAACAGCATGCGCGTATCATTGCGCCGTTGCGGCGCTATGCAATGTCTCTTTCCCCTTATCATCGTTACATTTTACGTGCCGAAGCCCAGATGTTTCACTCTCCTACATTAAAGGCAGTAATTTGTAACTCTGAAATGGTTAAAAACGATATTATCCGTTGCTTTAATATCGCACCTGAAAAAATTCAGGTGATCTATAATGCTGTTGATACACACTATTTCTCTCCCGCAACTCCGCTGCAGCGGCAGACACAACGGCGACGGCTATCTATTCCCCAAGATGCGACTACGTTAATCTATGTGGGTTCCGGCTTTGCGCGTAAAGGACTAAAAGCGGCAATAAAGGCCATCGCTAAAAGTGACAGATGTTTGATCGTGTTGGGTCAAGACAAGCATTTCCAACACTATCGCCAGTTCGCTGAAAAGCTCAATTGTCTAGAGCGTATACGCTTTCTTGGTGTCCAACGTGACGTATTAGCCTTTTACCATGCTGCAGATGCCCTTATTTTACCTACCCTCTATGATCCTTTTCCTAACACAGTACTGGAAGCGATGGCCTGTGGCCTACCAATTATCACCAGTACCTACTGTGGTGGATCGGAGCTTATTGAGCAAGGTAAACAGGGTTTTGTGTGTGATGCACTCGATATTGAAGCAATACATGAGGCGGTAAACAAAGTTCCCGTTATCATAAAGGATGCTGCTATGGGTGAAGCCGCACGTGCTAAAGTACTAAGACACACGCCGCAGCGTCTCGCTAATGAATTAAGCCACTTTTACGAGCAGGTTTTACAAGGTAGGATGAGTACACCGGGCTAATTTGTTACAATGAGATGTATTTGTTATTTAAGTGCTGCTTACTTACTCTGTAATAAAGCCAACGATGATAATCGCCTACACTATTCTGCTCTATCTGCTACAACCATTTATTCTATTACGGTTATGGTTGCGTGGCAGAAAAATTCCCGCTTATCGCACGCGCTGGGCGGAACGCTACGGTTTTTGTAACGGTAAGGTGGTCCCCGGCGGCATTGTGTTACACTCTATTTCTGTTGGTGAAACACTGGCGGCGATCCCTTTAGTACGTGTGTTACGCTACCTGTATCCCAAACTGCCCATCACGGTAACGACGATGACGCCAACAGGTTCAGAGCGCGCACAATCTGAATTTGGCGAGACGGTCAATCATGTTTATTTGCCCTACGATCTTCCAGGTGCAGTTAATCGCTTTCTTAATGCCGTTAACCCTCGACTCATGATCATTATGGAAACAGAGTTGTGGCCAAATTTGATTGATACGCTTTATCAGCGTAGCATTCCGTTAGTTATCGCCAACGCTCGGCTTTCCCAACGCTCAGCAAAAGGGTATCAGAGATTTGCACGTTTTACGCGCAATATGTTATCCAAGATCACGTTGGTAGCAGCGCAGAGTGAGGAAGACGGTAAACATTTCATTCAACTTGGTCTCAACCAGGCACCGCTTGTCGTCACCGGTAGTTTAAAATTTGATATCACCATGACGCCTGAGTTAGCCGCGAAAGCGGTTGCTCTGAGACATCAATGGGCTTTTCATCGCCCCGTATGGATTGCGGCCAGCACGCACGAGGGGGAAGAGAGTATCGTGCTAGAGACACATCGTCGTTTGCTGAAGCAATTTCCTAATTTATTACTTATCTTAGCACCTCGCCATCCCGAACGGTTCAGCACTGTACATAAATTGGCCTTGAAACATGATTTCACTCCCATTTTACGCAGTAGCAACAAAGTCCCCGGGAACAATACACAAGTTGTCGTTGGCGATACGATGGGCGAATTGATGCTGTTGTACGGCATTGCGGATATGGCTTTTGTTGGGGGCAGCCTGGTTAAGTGTGGCGGACACAACCCCCTTGAGCCAGCCGCTCACGCAATTCCGGTACTCATGGGGCCGCACACCTGGAATTTTAAAGATATCTGCGCCAAGCTTCATCACGCGGAAGGACTTATCTATGTCAATGATAGCCTCTCTATGGAGCAAGAGATTACCAATTTTCTCCTCGATGAAGATTATCGTGACTATTGTGGACATCATGCTGCCGACATTTTGTATCAGAACCAAGGTGCGCTACAACGCCTCCTTGCGCTACTCGATACTTGGCTACCGCCGCGGAATCAATGATGCCAACACGTCAGCGCCTTTCCGTTGTCATGATTACATACAACGAAGCAGCACTGCTTAAAGATTGTCTGGCGTCGGTAAGCTGGGCCGATGAAGTGATTGTGTTAGATTCTGGTAGCGGTGACAAGACGTTAGCCATAGCGCGTCAGATGGGAGCCCAAATTGAACACAATCACCATTGGCAAGGATTTGGTAAACAGCGCCAGCTAGCCCAACGCTACGCAACTGGGGAGATGATTTTAATGCTGGATGCTGATGAGCGCGTTTCGGCTGAATTACGCACCGAAATTGAACAGATATTATCAGCATCGCCCAGTAAGTACGTTTACTCAATTGCCAGACGCAATTCGTTCCTTGGGCGTTTTATGCGGTTTAGTGGCTGGTATCCCGACCGCGTGATACGGCTCTATCCAGCAAAATTTCGTTTTAACGACGATCAAGTGCACGAATCTCTAAAAACCGATGCCGCGCCAGTAAAAGCGCTAAAAGGTGACTTGATCCATTTAACCTGCCTCGATTTAATTCAGTTTCAGCATAAACAGCTAAACTATGCTCATGCGTGGGCAGAGCAGCGCTACAATCAGGGTAAAACCTGTCACCTATTTTCAGCCTATATTCATGCAGTGGCTGCGTTTTGCAAGGTTTTGCTTCTTCGGGCTGGCTTGTTGGATGGAAGACAGGGATGCTTACTGGCGGTGGTAAGCGCACAATATACTTTTAATAAGTATGCATCGCTTTGGTCAAAAAATCAACCTGCTGGGAGTAACGATGAATAGACAAGTTATCTATCCAGGGACATTTGATCCCTTAACCAATGGTCATTTAGACATTGTCACCCGCGCAACACGGCTTTTTTCTGGTGTAACCGTGGGTATTGCTGCCAGTCTGAAGAAAAATTCATTGTTCTCGTTAGATGAACGTATTCGGCTGACTCAGCAAGCAACTGCCCACTTGCCGACAGTGATGATAAAATGTTTCAGTGGCTTACTCATTGATTTTGCAAAACAAGAGGGTATTTCCATTGTGATCCGTGGCTTGCGTGATGCGACAGACTTTGATTACGAGCTCAAACTAGCGCGCATGAATAACTATCTATTTAGTGCGTTAGAGACTATTTATCTAACACCTAACGAGAAATATTCTTTTATCTCCTCTTCATTGATTAAGGAGGTAATGCATTACGGGGGAGATGTAAAAGCATTTTTACCTCCCATTGTTTTTGCCGCGCTCTCCCAGCGTATAACATAACAGGTCAACTACCGGACCCGTTTTCAACCATATCATGCCTGTTTAAACATCATCGTGAGATACAAAACACACTTGCACACATGGCGCTGTTTTACCCGTGAGATGGCGAACAGCTATGCTTGTTCTGTAACCATAATGCCTTCCCTTAAGCGCTAGAGTTAACAACACATAAATAAGGCGGTGGAAACAGCCTATCCAAAGCGCCTTTGTCTTGCTTACGCTCGGTTTTAATTTGCCCTCCTTGATGCGCAAATGGGGTTTAGCTCTAGGGGGAAAACAGGAAGATATTCGCCGGTAACTTTCGCGTTTTTTAGCGCGCGTAGTGGCATAGTAAATTTGGCCACCTGATTATTAAAGGTGCTATTCTTGCCTTAGCATAAAAAAAAGGGATTTCATGAACAAGAAAACAAAGCGTCCCTTTTTTCCTGAGTTCAAGCTGGAACGTGCTCAGCTTATTGTCGATAAGGGTTACTCATATCGGCAAGCCAGTGAAGCAATGAATATCGGTTCGTCTACGCTTGAAGCGTGGGTACGCCAACTCAAGGCGCGAACCTCAAGGTGTTGCACCCTGTGCAACGCCAATTATAACTGGGCAGGAAACCGCTGGTACTCTCTGGCGGTAGTCATGGACCGTTTCGTACATAGAATTATCGGCTGGAGTCTATCAGAGCATGCTGATACGGCGCTGATAAGTTGTGCCCTTCGGATGGCATATGCGCATTGTGGGCACCCGCGAGATAGCCTGTTCCATAGTGAACAAGGAAGTCTGTATATCGGTCTGCAATATCGACAACTTTTCTGGCATTACAGGATGAAACAAAGCGTCAGTCGGCGAGGAAAGTGCTAGGATAACAGCCCACAATTCTGACATTCTACACACCAAAACGTGGAACGCTGGGGCAATTTTTCACTACGCAATAATGAATCACAACATCGGCACGCACTTTACGCCCGCCCGTATCCTTGTAATACTTGGGCAAAATAAGCCGGCTTACTATCACGTTGCCGAAAATTGCGTAGCGTTGTTCCTCCCTGATCTATCGCTTTAGCTAATAAGATCTTTATTGCATCAACTAGCACGCCTACCTCATCTCTATTTAGACCCATGGCTGGGCGATTACGAAAAATTTTCGCACTAAACAGCGCTTCATTAGCATAGATGTTGCCGATACCTACCACAACTTTGCTGTTCATGAGCCAGGGTGTTAGCGCGATATGCCTGTGACGCGATTGTTGAAACAGGTAATCAGCATCGAATGCATCTGTCGACGGCGCTAGTCCAAGATGTGCCAGTAAGGGTCAAGAGAAGGGATCTTCACTCCAGAGCCAAGCACCGAAACGGCGCGGATCCTTATATCTCAAGTACGGTCCCATTGGTAAGGATTAAATCAATATGATCATGATTGCCAGGCAGCGTGCTTTCATCCACTACGCAAAAATGACCCGACATGCCAAGGTGGATGATAATCAAGCCGTCATCCAATTCAAGCAACAAATATTTAGCACGACGCTTTACGCTGCATATCGGCAACGTATTCAATAATACAATGATGCAGTACCGTTTTCTCTCCATTGACCATCAGCGTGTGGCCCGCGTTATGGCCTCCTTGATAACGTACAACATATTGTACACGCTCAGTGAGTAAATCCACCACTTTTCCTTTACCTTCGTCACCCCATTGAGTGCCAAGTACCACAATACTCTTGCCCATACCATTTTTCACCATTGCCGAAAAAGCGATTTTATATCATTGTGCTCAGTAGATTCAGCTTTTTTTAGCCCCATTACGCCGCTTCTACTGCGATAACAGCCGCGTCAAGCGAATTGCCATCCCTATTTTCATCTTATCCGCTGCACAGTCAATGGCAATAAGCACGCCGCGTGCGTCAAATACTATCTCCAGCGGATACCGTGGCTATGCATTGGAGTAGCCGCTTTAAACTAATTTATTGATGCAAACTGCTCGTCAGCACTAACCTAACGATTTAGTCAGAAATCAAGTTACAAATAGCGTGTTGTATCTACCCGGCACTGACGGGCAAGCAGGATGCCCTGTTAGATGAGAGGGTGATATCGGCATATGCCGCCTACCTTGAGGGTTGAAGAAGCCGAATTTTGTCGACTTCCATCTTATTAGCGGGTTACTTTTGTAGGCGTTTTCATGTAGCGGAAAAAATCATTTTCTGGGTTAAGTACCAGAATGTCATTCCCACTGCTAAAGCTGTTCTCATATGCGCGCAGACTACGCACAAATGCGTAGAAATCTGGATCCTGGCTAAATACGTCCGCGAACAATTTAGCTGCTTGAGCATCACCCTCTCCTCGTGTTATCAATGCCTCACGCTGAGCAGCTGCCAGGGTTCGCGTTACTTGATAGTCAGCCTGAGCACGCAGTTTTTCAGCCTCTTCTTGACCTTGCGAACGTTGACTTCTTGCTACCGCTTCACGTTCTGCACGCATGCGGTTGAAAATAGCATCAGAGACCTCTGATGGGAGATTAATTTGTTTAATCCTCACATCATTCACTTGGATACCTAATGCTGCCATGCTGTTGGGGTTGACCATGGGTTCCTTGTTGTTTGTCTCTTTTTCAACGCGCGCCGCCGCGCTGGCAATCGCATCGTCTGCCGCTGGTGTTTGTACTTCATCCTCACCACCGACACTACCGTTGTTAAGCGCATTACGTACATCCGTTGTTAAGCGACCGCGTGAGTCGGTGACGATGTCTTTAACATCAAGGCGCCCCATCTCCGAGCGCAATCTGTCACTGAATTTACGTTTGAGCAGGATTTCTGCTTGCTGAATATCGCCGCCACCTGTTGCCAAATAGTATCGGCTGAAATCACTGATATGCCATTTGATGTAGGAGTCAACAATCAGATCTTTTTTCTCTTTGGTAACAAAACGGTCTGCCTGATTATCCATGGTCTGAATACGCGCATCCAGCATTTTCACCACGGAGATAAATGGGATTTTAAAATGCAGTCCAGGCACGTAGACCATCGGCTTGTTATCACTATCGCGCAAAACTTTACCGAATCGCACGGCCATCCCTCGATGCCCCTCCTCAACCACAAAAAGGGATGAATAGAGCAAAGCTATTAGTGCAAGGATAACAATGAGATGTGAATTACGCATTCATTACTCTCCTCTGCCACGCTGAAAATCATTGCGCTGAGCATTCGTCCGCCTCTGTTCCATAATGTTTTCTTCACCCCATTCATTACTTGCTGTATGGTTGCCGACATTCACTTCATTAAGTGAAGTTGAAGGTGGTTTCTCTTTCGGCTGGAGATCGCTTTTTGGTGGCGCTTGTCTGCCAGAGAGGAATTTTTCCAGCGGTAATACCGTAAGATTATTACCTCCTTCGTTAATCAACACTTTGTGTGTATTGCTTAAGACGTGTTCCATCGATTCGATATACAGGCGTTCTTTTGTGATTTCAGGTGCTGCTTTGTATTCTGGTAGTATTTTGGCAAATCGCGCTACTTCCCCCTGTGCTTCCAATACCACCCGCTCCCGGTAAGCACGTGCCTCTTCTAAAATACGCTGCGCGTTACCATTAGCGCGCGGACGTACCTCATTCGCGTAGGCCTCAGCTTCACGAACATATTGTTCACGGTTTTCTCGCGCGGCAATAGCATCATCGAAAGCAGCCTTGACTTCTTCGGGCGGCCGGGCTGTCTGAAAGTTGACATCTAAAACAGCGATGCCCATCTGGTAAGGTTGGATCGTCTGTTCAATTTCACGCTGCGTTTCGCTACGCACAACAGTGCGTCCTTCCGTTAAGACACGATCCATGGTCGATCGCCCAATCACACCACGAAGTGCACTGTCAGTTGCTTGGCGTAGGCTATCATCTGGGCTCGTTACCGAAAACAGATAGCGCTCAGGATCAGTAACCCGATACTGTACATTCATCTCAACGCGAACTACGTTTTCATCTGAGGTAAGCATCAGGCCTGTCGCTGCTAGTTCACGCACTGCTTCGACGTTCACTGCGCGCACTTTGTCGACGAACGGCAGCTTCCAATTTAAACCTGGCGCGACGAGATGGCTAAATTTGCCGAACCGGGTTACTACACCTCGTTCAGCTTCTCTTATTGTATAAAAACCACATACAGCACAGAGAATAATAGTAGCCAGGATGATATATGTTGCAATTTTACTTAGTACGATTTTATCTTCGCTGGAACCACCCCCGCCCGAGCCACCAGAGTTTAAGCCACTCAGTTTTTTACTTAGCATGCGGAAAATGTCGTTAGGATTGGTCAAACGCTGATGAGGTTGCTTTCTTTTGCCCTTTAGGTCGCTACCTTGCTGATTACTGCTTCCCCAGGGGTCGCGGTCTTGTCCATTGTTACCGGGCTGATTCCACGCCATTTCTATACTCCATTTATATTGTAGTAAGCCGTTATGCCTAAGAGAACTTATTCAGGCAACAGAAAAACGATAGCTGGCAATGAGATTACCCATGTCGCTATCAAATGATATAAGTATTAAGCCAGCCAAGGCTCATTTTTGCGCAATTTATACCACTGTACCATCGGCACCTGCACACGGATTCCAGTACTACCACTACCATCCTGCCAAGTTTTATCTATCGCATTGAGCGAATGGAGCCGACTAATGAGACGGCACGCCTCAGCAGGAAGAAAAAGATTACAACGCATTATTTCACCCGCCAAGCGTTCTGACAGTGCTTGCCGCAGTAAAGAAAGGCCTGCGCGAGTATGGGACAATACCCAGACATGCTCTGGCACGTTTTCTGCATTGCGGTGTAAAGTTTTCCAACGCATCAATTTTGTTTATTACCAACAGTGTCAGAATTTTATCCGCTTCAATATCCAGTAAGACATCGTTCACTGCGTCAATGTTTTCATGTGCACGCGCAGCGGCTGCATAGAGAAGGTGGAGTAGCAATCTTGCCTGGCGAGTCTCCTGCAATGTCGCTTTGAATGCAGCCACCAAATCGTATGGTAAATGGCGCATGAACCCCACGGTGTCAGCGATAACAATTTCACCCACATCCGCAATGTCTGTTCGCCGTAAAGTAGGATCAAGCGTAGCAAAAAGCTGATCAGCCGCATAGACATTCGCTGAAGTAAGCGCATTAAATAGCGTCGATTTGCCCGCATTGGTGTAACCAATAAGAGGAATTGTCACCATATCGGTTTTTGCTCGCCATCGTCGATTTTCCGCTGCTTTTCAACTTTGTCAAGTTGAGTTGAAATCTCACTTATCCGTTGGCGCAGTAACCTGCGATCAATTTCTAACTGTGTTTCACCTGGGCCACGCAGGCCAATCCTCCCTTTTTGGCGTTCCAAGCGTGTCCAACCATGTACTAGCCGTGTGGCCAGATGGTGCAGTTGTGCCAACTCAACTTGTAATTTCCTTTCGTGGGTGCGCGCGCGTTGAGCGAAGATGTCCAGGATGAGACCCGTTCTGTCGATGACATGGCATTCGCATAAGCGCTCCAGATTTCGCTCCTGTGTAGGCGTCAATGCATGATTGAACAGGATAACTGACGCGCCGCTTGCTTTGACTGCGGCAGCAACTTTGCGCGCTTTACCCTCGCCAACAAAATACTTCGGATGCGGTGCTTGGAGACTGCCAGTAATGGTGGTTAGCACCTCCACACCAGCGGAAGCGACTAATGTATTAAATTCTTGCAAGTCTTCCTGCTCTTTGTCTTGTGAGAACCAGATATGTACCAATACTGCCTGTTCACCAGCATCATAACGGTCAAACAACGAGGCACCTCTTAAAATAAATATCTAGAATGGAAAAACAAATTTATTTCCATTCCGATACGAGTTACTACTCCAACCCCTCGTTATGCTGTGAAGCTTGCGGTTGTGACTGCGTTGAGGGCGTATTACCGTGATGATAATTTCCGGCAGTTCCTTGATTGTTATTATGATGCGATATTTGTCTTGAAGGTACTACTGTCGAAATAGCATGTTTGTAAACCATCTGATTACACATATTTTTTAGTAAAATGACAAATTGGTCGAATGATTCAATATGCCCCTGCAACTTGATACCATTGACTAAATAAATAGAAACCGGAACACGCTCACGCCGAAGCGCATTTAGGAATGGGTCTTGTAATGATTGCCCCTTAGCCATTATCTATTTTCCTTGTAAGTCTGTTGTTTGTTACTTTCAAAAATTAAGTTATTAAAGTATGCAAAATTTCGTTAATTGTACACAATCATCCACATTTCATACAATGAACCTGACGCACAGTTTCACAGGCATCATCCAACTGCTCGCTATCTAGCCAAACTAGATCTTTCCAGCCTCGCAACCAAGTGAATTGCCGCTTGGCAAGCTGCCTACTGGCAGAGACCGACTGAAAAACCATTTCATCGTAGCTGATCTCTCCCACTAGCCAGGACCACATTTGGCGATAGCCTACACAACGCATTGACGGCACATCCCTATTTAAATCTTTCCTTGAAATGAGTGACCTAACTTCTAACTCAAATCCTGATTGTAGCATCTTATGAAAGCGTGCTGATATTCTTTGATGCAGCAATTCACGCGACGAAGGAACAATAGCATATTGAGCAACACGATAAGGTAATCTTGGACCAGAAATTTTTGTCAATTCTGTTAAAGTTTTACCCGAAATTAGAAAAACTTCCAATGCTCTTGATAACCTTTGTGGATCATTAGGATGAATTCGCTTAGCCGCAACGGGATCACACCGTGTTAACCACTGATGCAACGCGGACCATCCTTTGTCGCTGACCATCTGCGCCAGATATTTACGCACCTGCTTATTCGCAGGCGGTAATGGTGACAGGCCATCTAATAACGCTTTAAAATAGAGCATGGTCCCGCCAACTAACATCGGAATCCTGCCCATCTTAATGATTCCATCTATCTCTTTAAGCGCATCGCGACGAAATTGGGCCGCAGAATAGTGCTCAGCTGGATCAAGAACATCTAATAATCGATGGGGAACACGTATCAGTTCTTGAGGACTAGGTTTTGCGGTGCCAATATCCATTCCTCGATAGATAAGCGCTGAATCAACACTAATAACCTCTATGGGAAGAACGTCTCGCAACCGCATCGTTAAGGCTGTCTTGCCAGACGCCGTCGGCCCCATTAGAAAAAGTACTTGCGGTAAGAGGTTATCTTGTGGGTGATTCATGTTGCAACCCGAGTAAGAGCTTTTCAGTGTCCACCATCACGAGCAATCTCAATGGTGGTGTTTTGACCAAATCAGGACATAAACGCTCAAGCTCCGCCAGTAATTGCCCCACTTGCTCATAGCTCCAATCCATTGTTAATTGGTTAGAACGGTAACTCAACCAAGTGGCAAAGTCGTTTATGGTGAGTGCATTATACTCGGCAAGATAGGCGAGTATGTCGGGAAACAGCTGTTTTAGATTTTGTCTTCTTAAGGGTAATGGTACTGCATTGACGACGACACAACCCCCTTCCATGCTCAACTCAATGCCAAGTCGTTGTAACAATCCATCATAGTTTAATAATGCACCACGCTCTTTTTTGCTTAGCTTAAACCGCAGCGGTATAAGTAGAGGCTGTGCTTTGCACTTTGTACCATCAGTAGGTTGGAGTTGCGCCTGCACGATGTACTGCTGAGCGTGCTGCAACGCCATTAGCCAGAGTTTATCTTCTTTCTCTAATAAGGCATAACGCTGCTGTAGCACCGTCAACAATCTGCCAAACCCCGCCTGCTGGATAGATACCGACGCTCTTTCATACTCAGCGTGCAGTTCAGGTATCAAGGGTGTAACCATCCGTTGGTATAGCGCACCTTCACGCTGATTATAGCGGTCTGCACTGACACTGGCGCTGGAATGGTTGGGCTTGACAGAACGGGGGGCAGCTTGCTGCGTAAATTGATTAGGGCCTGCTACTGAACTGTTCGCTTTAAATGGCAGGACTTCTGCTTCGCGACAACAATCTTCAGTGGTCGATTCCGCAATCGTCTGTAGTGCACTTGCTACACCTTGAAAAACAAAATCGTGCACTAGCCTAGATTGATGGAAGCGTACTTCCTGTTTTGTCGGATGCACGTTAACATCTACCTGATTAGGTTCAATATGCAAATGCAGTACCCAGGCTGGAAGTTGGCGCTCTATTGAGCATGCCTCATAGGCCTGACGAATGGCATGGTTAAGTAATTTATCCCGAGTGACACGCCCATTGACATAACAATACTGTAATTCAGCTTGTTGGCGCACCCAGGTCGGCGCAGTCACCCAGCCTGATAAGCTTAATTCGTCGTGCTGCCAGTCAATCTGAATTGCATGTGCTGAAAATGCTGCGCCGCAAATTACACTCAACCGCCGCGCGCGCTGCACCTCATCAGTTGCGACACGATATTGCCGTACCTGTTTATTGTTGTGCGTTAGTGAGATCGCCACATCAAAACGCGTTAAGGCAATACGCCGAACAACTTCATCAATGTGAGTAAATTCGGTTTTTTCAGTACGCATAAATCTTCGTCGTGCTGGCGTATTGTAGAACAGATCGGCCACCTCGATTGTAGTGCCTACAGGATGCGCCGCCGGTTTTATTGTCACCTGCATGTTGCGCCCCTCCGCATGTGCCTGCCAAGCTTCCGCTTGATGAGCTGGCCGTGATGTCAGGGTAAGACGCGATACAGCACTCATACTGGCTAGCGCCTCACCACGGAAACCTAAAGTATAGATGGCGTTTAGATCATCAATTGTCGTGATCTTGTTGGTACCATGGCGTGCTAGTGCGAGCGCTAACTCTTCATGCGCAATGCCACAACCGTTATCTCGAAGACGAATACATTTCATTCCCCCCTGCTCAACGACAATGTCAAGCTGTGTGGCTCCCGCATCAAGACTATTCTCGATCAGCTCTTTTACCACCGATGCAGGCCTTTCTACCACCTCGCCTGCAGCAATTTGATTAGCTAACTGTGGCGGTAAAATTTGTATTGGCATCTAAGTAATCCTCTTCTGTTATAACAACGCCATCATACTCCCTTACGCGCTCGGTGATAAATTAAAGCTCACCACGAGATTAAAAAGTGTATCCTGAATATTTAGTGTGATAGCAGTACAGTCATGCTAATTATAATTAGCCGAAAAATAACGTGCTTGATTTTTTGCGCTTTTTGTCCCTTTTTTGCTGTGCCTGACGCGTGTGTTGATGGATGAACACGCTACCAACGTCGTATCTGCTCATATTGAAACTACCGCTGCGAGAGCAATTTCTTCGCCTTAGGCGTTGTATTTTTTTTTAGTTTGCGGACGTTGTTGAAGTGGGTGCGCTAAAAAATAGTTGCGTAGTCCCAAATAGATTGATTGGGCAATTGCTTCTTGATAGGCGCGACTACGAAGGCGGTGCTCCTCTATAACATTACTAATAAATCCTGTTTCAATCAGCAGCGAAGGAATATCTGGCGAACGCAGTACGCCTAAGCTGGCATGGGCCGGGGCTTGCTTGTGTAAAGGCGAGACAGTGCCTAGTTGTTTGAGTACCGTAATGGCTACGTCGTAAGCAATACGTTGTGAGTGACCAAATTGTAAATCCAGGACAGCTTGACTTAAGTAGGGATCTATCCCCCGACTTGCGAAGAGATCGCCCGTACCTCCTAGCAATTCAGATTGTTTTTCCCTCTGTTCCAGCCAGTTTGCTAACTCGTTTTTGGCACGTCGGTTGGATAAGACCCAGACAGAAGATCCACTCGCTGTTCGGTTAGGTGCTGAGTCCGCATGAATTGAGATAAGGATGTTAGCATTGCCTTGACGAGCAACATCCGAACGCCCCATAACAGAGATGAAATAGTCGCTATCCCGTGTTAACACACTGTGGAACAGTGGATCACTAAGGAGTTTTTTATTTAGGATAGTTGCGATAGCAAGGGTAACATCTTTTTCACACAATCCATTTTGTCCCACTGCTCCTGGATCCTGACCACCATGTCCTGCATCTATTACCACCACAATTTTATCCTGTGCCTGCCCCACTTGTGTGTTGCTGTTGATCATGGGTTGACTGGTGACGATAGCTCGGCGGTCATTCGGGGTTCCTGTAGTGCTTGATTTGTTCAACACTGGTGCAGTACGAGTGATGGCCACTGCATTTGCTGCAGAACCGATGCGTCCTGTTTTATCCATTGTACGCACCGGTTGGGTTACCAACGTCTTTGATTGCTGGCGTTCGATGGTGAATATTATCTGGTAACCCTGTTCACTTCTTGATGAATGCGCTTTAATATCAATTGCTTGAGAAAGTTCAATAATTAATCGAACATGTTGTCGATCTTTCGCTTTGCCCGCACGAATTGTTTGCAATAGATTGGCACCGTTAAAATGTATGGGTAATCCTGAAACCGCACTTGACTGATCGATATCTAATACTATCCGTTCTGGATTATGCATTAAAACATAGCGATAGGTTAGGCGTGTTGCAGCGCTGAGCATAATTACAGCGCGCGACGGATTGTTAGTAATTATAATGTTGGACATGCTCTCCGCTACCACAAAATGAGAAAGCAACATTAGGATAAAAAAAGATAAACAGTGTGTAATAAGTTGCATTAGTTGCATGCTCTTTTAAATGCCGAGTTGTTTTAATAGGGACACATGCGATGCTGTAAAAGCCTGTATTAAGAGTCGCCGCCCGTTACCTTCGCTGTTAAACGTCAGTGAAAAACTGGGATCAGGTAGGACTCCTGCACCACGCTCTGGCCACTCAACCAGACAGCAGGTGTTCGCATTTATATAGTCACGAATTCCGATAAATTCTAACTCTTCCGCGTCGATCAAACGATAAAGATCAAAGTGATAAAGTTTACGCTCCTGGATTTGATAAGGCTCTACCAATGTATATGTTGGACTCTTCACCTTACCCCGATATCCAAGTGCCTGGATAAAACCACGACTGAATGTTGTTTTGCCAGCACCTGGCTCACCATATAAGTAAAGCAAAGTAATATGATTAAATAGCTGGCAAAAAGCCTCACCCAATTGCAGTGTTGCAGCTTCGTCCGGTAAAAAAATATCAATGCTGTGCGTTAGCGTTGTCAAGTTTGTTATCCTTAGAATTAATGACTTGCCACAACTGCGCAATAAGATCCGTCGCCAACATGCCCCGCTGACCGCGTATCGCAGCGACATTATCTCCTGCTGCACCGTGAATAACACAGCCAGCATAAGCTGCTGAATAGAGATCTAAATATTGTGCGAGTAGTGCGGCAATAATGCTAGTTAATGCATCGCCCATGCTACCACTGGCCATGCCGGTGTTACCCACATCAGCAAGCACCAATTGCTGATGGTTGGCAATCACCGTCCCAGCCCCTTTTAATACTGTAACACCATCAAATCGCTTTACCAATTCAGGTGCGGCGTAAAGGCGGTCACGTTCGATGTCATCTACCTTTACTTCTAGTAAGCACTCGTACTAAACCCACGCCGCTTCGTAGTGCAGCCTCAGCGGTGATCCTGATGGCACCCGCCGTTCCTTGATCGCCACTTATCACTAATAAACGCCCATAAGTTCCTCTATGACTGTTAGCCTGGCGTGGCATTAACCACAGGTTAATCATGCTAGCATCATCATAGCGTGCTGTCGGTACTTTTTTGGCCGATAGACAGGCATCAAGGCCGAGCGCATGATAGTGTAGTCTACCCCACAATTACGTGCATTTCCTGTGAGCAAGCCTGGCTTTAGGCCAATGAATGTTATGGTATGACTAGCTTCGAACACAGCGCCCGGTGTCGCGCCACTAGTGGCAATTAAGCCGCTTGGAATGTTAATGGCGAGTATCGCTGCGGGATGCCTATTTGCTTGGCAAATTAACTGACGGTACGGTAAGCTTGGTGCGTGATTGGTCCACACACCGAATAAAGCATCAACGATAACATGGATGGGCACTGGCCAGCAGTGATCCGCTCCTTGCATGCTCCCGCCAGCATCAATCTACGTTACTTGATGTCCTGCCAAAAGGGCAAGGCGAGCAATAACGTAACCATCGCCGCCATTATTACCTTGACCGCAAAGAATGAGCCAATGTTGCGCAGTTAGCCACAATTTTGCTATTAGCACGTATCTCCTGTATTGACCATACAGAGGAAGGTAAGTGCTTACTCTCCTTTGTTAAATCGTATTGCCGCATGTAGCACTCCATACCCAATGACATTCATTCAATTAAGCCGTTGACGACGGCACCCTATTGCCACAGAGACCTTGGGCCATGCAACTGCATAAAGAAAAGGCGATTAACCGAAGTTTTAGAGCAAAAAAATCAAGGCTAATGACTGCACACCAGGTCCACGCACTTTTTTTAATGTTTTATGTAGGGATAGTTGAGCTTAAAACCTATTTTAACAGTATGCTATTTTTAGCCAAAATTTTACATAAGCTTGAAAACAGCATCACTAGAGTCGTATTCGATGCAATGCATTTATGCCGGATGGCAACACAGTATTCACCTCAGACAAAACACCAATAGATGTGACGTAGGTTTTATTTATGAGACGAATTGACTGCGGCTTTAGGTGCATTTTGGGACTGAGCTGGATAAACATCGCCCACAAAAGCTGTTTCTTACATCTTAGATCTTTTGGCTAGTCAATATCGGTATCAATGGTCTCACCTATTTTCCTTTCTCAGAGCCAGTTGCTAGCTGAAACATCCACATCGGGTGCTTTAGTACAATCACTGGCGACATCGGTTTAGTGGCGATGACGCTTATGTGGTATCCTCCTCTTAGCTAGCTAAATAGGTTACCAGAGAGTTCAAGCAGGAACGACTTCAACCACAGTTTCTAGTTTTAGGCCAAGCGCCTAAGCGTTTTATGCACTTTTGTTAGCAACGGAATAGCGCTATAAACGATTTTAAACTAGTGAATTATCTTTTTGTGCGAATAATACAGTGCAGAATTTGTAACAGAAAATATACTTCAATGAATGGAATATTAATTAACCGTAATTGATCTCCAGATGAGAAACTTACAGCAGAGGTAAGAAACGCCAAGCACACTACATTATACATTGAGGCCGAATAAGACAATTTAATGCTCGCGTTAAACTTCGATTTATCCACAGGAGAAGAGGTTACCATCCGTGCATTTTTGCTGTGGATAAATAAAATATTTTTTTTATTTAAACAGAAAAAAAATGTCATTTTTTTATTTTCAAATAAAAACCTTTATTGCTCAAACAGATAAATAGCGGTAGATTGCCTCTTTGTTTGATAATCTAAGCTATTCGGTTTTGTGGTTGTGGATAAGTTTGTGAACAATAGTATTAATGCTTACTATGCCTTATGCTTTACATTCTCTAACTGCTAGTTTATTTAGCTTGAAATGCCCACACTTCCACACATTATTATTACAGACATAGATAGTGTATAATCACGGCAAATTCCCATGGAATAAGCAATCAACAATACATAAACTCATTACCACTACGTTATCTGCTATTTCGAGAATTTTTCACTGATCGTAGCATTGAAGAGTTGAGCATTATGACAATGGCTGAGCTGAGTATATCCCGCCACACGCCAAGCATTTTTATCTTAGCGTATGGGCGCAAACTATCTGCTCTTAAGCAGGCGCACTATTCCGTTTCATATCAGTCATATATCTGCGTAGCTTTTTACCCACTTTTTCTATTGGGTGAGTACGAATTTTATCATTTATCTCTAGAAGGTACATGTTATCTACTCCCTGATTAGGCAGGGACGAGCCGATATCACCAGGCTGTAACTGAGAAATAAAGGGCTTGAGCAAGGGGATTGCAGCAAAAGAAAAAAGGTAATTGCCGTATTCCGCGGTGTCAGAGATGACAACATTCATTTCATAGAGACGCTTACGCGCTATGGTGTTAGCAATGAGCGGTAGTTCATGCAGCGATTCATAATAAGCTAACTCAGCGGCTATTCCACTTTGCAACATGGTTTCAAAAGCAAGTTCAACACCTGCTTTCACTAGCGCTATCATTGCAACACTCTGATCGTAAAAAGTTTGTTCCTCTATGTTGCCAGAAAACTCCTCAACGTGCTCTACAGCGAATTGACTGGTTTCTTTACGCCAAGCAAGCAAATCTTTATCACCATTTTTCCAGTCTGCCATCATTTTCGCAGAAAATTCGCCGGAAATAATATCATCCATATGTTTTTCAAACAGCGGTCTGATCAGATTTTTAAGTTGTTCAGCTAACACGTAAGCACCTAATTTTGATGGGTTAGTTAGGCGATCCATCATCAGCGTGATGCCGCCATACTTAAGTGATTCTGTGATCGTTTCCCAGCCATATTGTACGAGTTTGCCCGCATAAGCAGGTTCAGTTCCCATCGACACTAACTTATCAAAACAGAGGATGGTCCCCGCTTGTAGCAAGCCACATAAAATGGTCTGTTCACCCATTAAATCCGATTTTACTTCGGCAACAAATGAAGATTGCAGAACACCTGCACGGTGGCCACCTGTGGCAGCCGCCCACGCTTTGGCGATAGCAAGCCCTTCCCCTTTTGCATCATTTTCTGGATGAACAGCAATTAATGTTGGTACGCCAAACCCACGTTTATACTCTTCACGAACTTCAGTGCCAGGGCATTTTGGTGCCACCATGACCACGGTAATGTCGGGTCGAAGTTGCTCACCCACTTCAACAATATTAAAACCGTGCGAATAGCCTAACGCAGCACCCTTTTTCATTAGCGGCTGAATCGCTTGTACCACCTCGGAGTGCTGTTTATCAGGGGTAAGATTAATAACTAAATCGGCTTGAGGGACGAGCTCCTGCCAAGTCGCTACAGTAAAACCATTGTCCGTTGCTCTACACCACGAAAGACGCTGAAATAGAATGGCCTCTTCGCGCAGTGCAAAAGTAACATCTAATCCAGAGTCACGCATATTTAGTCCCTGATTGAGTCCTTGTGCACCACAACCAATAATGACTATTTTTTTATTTTTCAGATAATCTGCTCCACTCGTGAATTCTTCACGAGCCATGAAGCGACACTGACCAAGTTGCGCCAATTGATGACGTAAATTTAATGTATTAAAGTAGTTTGACATGGAAACTCCGTTACCAAATTGAATCTAATATTAATTTATCACAACAATGCCAATTAATAGGATAAATAACCAGCCCAATAATCAGATACCACAACGGCAGGCAATCTATGACTAACGCTGTATAGATGCCAGCTAAGACGACTGAGTCGAATGTCTGCCGAGTATAAAATTAAACGCTGAATTATCCGTTTCTTCGTGGAAACGGTAGGCTAATTTAGTGAGATGTTGTCTCAAGCGTGCCTCATCGTTGCCTAATTCGAAAGCGACCATCACCCTACCAACATCGGCACCGTGACTACGATAATGAAAAAGTGTGACGTTCCAGTGTGTGCCAAGCATACGCAAAAATTTTAGTAATGCGCCTGGTGCATCGGGAAATTCAAAACTAAAGAGATTTTCCTGCAAGGGGTTAGTTGGCCGACCGCCCAACATGTAACGAATATGCAACTCAGCCATTTTTTTATCAGAAAAATCAATCAGTTGATAATTTTTTTCTGTTAACTGGCACAGAATTTCACTTCGTTCATCATGGCCGTGTGTTAAGCGCACACCGACGAAAATGAAAGCCATAGTTGCATTGCCATAGCGGTAACTGAATTCGGTAATAACACGTCCACCAAGCGTTTGGCAAAACTGCAAAGAACTGGCCTTTTTTTGAGGAATAACTACACCTAAAAGTGCCTCACGTTGTTCGCCGAGCTCACAGAGCTCTGACACATAGCGCTATCCATGGAACTGAACGTTAGCGCTAGTTAATATGTGTACCAGATTTTCGTCTTTAATCGCATTTTGTTGAACATATTTTTTCATGCCGGCAAGAGCAAGTGCCCCGGAAGGTTCCGCGATAGCACACGTATCTTCAAAGAGATCTTTTATTGCAGCACAGATAGTGTCACTGTCGACCGTAACGATATCATCCAAATAATGTTGGTATAGCCAAAATGTTTTGTCATCAATCCGTTTTACTGCCACGCCTTCAGCAAATAGACCCACCCAGGGCAGATCGATAGGTCTACCCGCATCCAACGCTGCCTTTAAACAAGCTGATTCCGTTGCTTCGACCGCAATCACACGAATTTGTGGCATTAGTTGTGTAATCAATACTGCAACATCAGCAACCAGCCTACCATCGCCCACAGGAACAAAAATTCTATCGATATCCGCATCTTGTTGTAGCAGCTCCATTGCCACTGTGCCTTGGCCGGCAATCACAGTCGGATGGTCAAATCGAGGTATAAAGGTAACGCCTCTCTGCTCCGCCAATGCCAATGCTTTAGACTGAGCCTCGTCGAAATTGGCACCATAGAGATAAACTTTACCTCCTAGGCAGCGTACAGCATCGACTTTAATTTCCACAATAGTACGTGGCATAACAATCAGGGATTGAATACCCAGACGGCTAGCAGAGAGTGCTATACCCTGAGCATGATTGCCCGCCGATGCCGAGATGACACTGCGCGCACGCTGCACTTTACTGAGCCCAGAGATCATGGTGTAAGCCCCACGTAATTTAAAACTGTTCACTAACTGGCAGTCTTCACGCTTTACTAAAACGTTGTTACCCAGTCGGCCAGACATTTTTTCCATTTTTTGAAACGGCGTGATCTGAGTAACTTCATAGACCATGGCGCGCAATATTGCCCGTAGATAGTCAGCACTACTGAACTCTACTGGTAAGTATTGAGGCTCAACCATCGAAATTATCCCTCCAGTTTGCTCCGATTACGCACCGCACCCTTATCAGCGCTAGTCGCTAAAAAAGCATAAGCACGAAGTGCTAATGAAACTTGACGCTGCCGATTTTTTGGCGTCCAAGCTAAACTGCCGCGTGCTAACTCAGCTTTACGACGCGCTTCAAGTTGGGCAGCAGATAAAATAAGTGTGATGCTACGTTGTGGAATATTGATTTCAATACGGTCACCATTTTCTATTAATGCAATTGTTCCACCACTGGCCGCCTCTGGTGATACGTGACCAATCGACAAGCCAGAACTGCCACCGGAAAAACGACCATCTGTCACCAATGCGCACTGTTCTGCTAATCCCATAGATTTTAAATAAGAAGTTGGATAAAGCATTTCCTGCATACCTGGTCCACCTTTGGGGCCCTCATGACGAATGACAACGACATCACCCGCAACCACATCACCTCCAAGAATTGCCTCCACCGCCGCTTCCTGACTTTCATAGACCTTAGCTGGACCAAGAAACGTGAGTAATTGTTGATTAACCCCTGCTGTTTTAACAATTGAACCCGCTTCAGCCATATTGCCAAAGAGAACAGCTAATCCTCCCTCTTGCGAATAGGCGTGCTCAACCGAACGGATGCAGCCCTGAGCACGATCTTCATCCAAACTCGCATAGCGACATGTTTGCGAAAATGCTTGTGTAGTGCAAATGCCAGCGGGACCAGCCCGGAAGAATAATTTCAATGCATCATCACACGTTGTGAGAATATCGTAGTACTCAAGCGTATTACCCAATGTATTGCCCAGCACATTAACGACATCTGTTTTTAGTAACCCCGCGCGATTGAGCTCTCCAAGTATACCCATGACACCTCCAGCACGATGTACATCCTCCATATGGTAACGCTGGCTACTTGGTGCTACTTTGCATAGATGCGGAATGAGACGCGACAACCGATCAATATCAGCAAGCGTGAAGTCGACTTCGGCTTCCTGTGCTGCCGCCAGTAGGTGCAGCACCGTGTTCGTTGAACCACCCATAGCAATATCCAACATCATGGCATTTTCAAAAGCCACCTTGCTGGCAATACTACGTGGTAGTGCGTTTTGATCGTCTTTAGCATAATAGCGGTGACACAATTCGACAATGCGCGTTCCGGCATTTAAAAAAAGCTGTTTTCTATCTAAGTGGGTCGCCAATAAAGATCCATTGCCTGGCTGTGCCAGTCCTAACGCCTCTAACAGGCAATTCATCGAATTAGCAGTAAACATGCCTGAACACGAACCGCATGTAGGGCAAGCCGAGCGTTCAATTTGCTCACTCTCTGCATCACTTACCTCAGGGTTAGCGCTTTGGATCATGGCATCAACCAGATCAATTTTGATTATCTGATCCGAAAGATGCGTTTTCCCAGCCTCCATCGGCCCGCCAGAAACAAAAATAGCCGGAATATTAAGCCGCAGCGCTGCCATTAACATGCCAGGCGTAATTTTATCGCAGTTAGAAATGCAGACCATCGCATCCGCACAATGCGCGTTAACCATATATTCAACAGAATCTGCAATGAGTTCTCGTGATGGTAAGGAATAGAGCATGCCGCCGTGGCCCATGGCGATCCCATCGTCTACTGCAATAGTGTTAAACTCTTTTGCTACTCCACCTGCCTTAATAATCTGTTTTTCCACTAGCTCACCCACATCACGTAGATGCACATGTCCAGGAACAAATTGCGTAAAAGAGTTGACGATGGCAATGATTGGTTTGCTGAAATCTTCCTCTGTCATCCCGGTTGCACGCCAAAGCGCGCGAGCCCCAGCCATGTTTCTACCCTGAGTTGTTGTTGCGGAACGGTATCTAGCCATGCTTAGTTACTCTATTTTTATCAAAATTCTTTACCGATTTATTAAGGATTTTCCACTATATCTAACCAATGTCACTTGTCTTCTGTTGCGCCTCTAAACAGCCCAAAGAAAGTATACTGAATTTTTTTAGTTAGCGGGTCCGCACTTACCTGTGCCGATTTTGATAGCATCGACACCACGCACAGACGTAACCTCTGCTGTCGTGCTCGTTAAAAATAGTTCATCGGCCAAATAGAGCGACTCACGCGATAATAGTTGTTCATGGGCTTCTATCCCGATGCTGCGTACCAGCGTGAGTATGGTATCGAGTGTGATATCCGGTAATGCAGCACAGCTTGTTAGTGGGGTGTACAGTTTGCTATTTTTTACCTGAAATAGGTTTTCACCAGCCCCCTCTGAAAGAAATCCATTAACATCAAGTGTAATCCCTTCTTGATAACCATGGCGACGGGCCTCTCCACCAATCAAAAGCGAAAATAAGTAATTTCCTCCAGCTTTAGCAGCCATGGTTGGGATAGTGTTTGCTGCTGTGCGTTGCCATGTGGGAGAGCATGGCATCAATTCTATGTTCGAATGCTTCACTTCCCAAATGAGCTCCCCACGGAAAGGCAGCTATTATTAGCTCCGTACTAAAATCCTCTAGTGGAACAACACCAAGCCCCACATCACCAATAAATACCAACGGGCGAATGTAGGCACTACTTAATTGATTGATGATCAACACCTCTTTGCATGCTGGCATGAGTTGGTCAACACCAGTTTTTAGTAGAAAGCGATAGATTTTTGCAGAATCATGCAGGCGCCGAATATGTTCACGATGACGGCAGATAACGGAGTCCAGATGAGAATCATAGCATCTGATACCCTAAAATACTGACGTGCCATAGTGTCACGCGTGAGACATGACGCTAACCTGGGCCTCTTGCCATCGCACCATCTTACCATTAAACCAGATAAAGTCTGGTTTTTTGAGTACTCATGAATGTTTTCTTTTGCTCCAATGAATGTAAAGGCGAATTATCACATCATTCAGCAATACATGGTTCGATTGTCGGTGCTTTTAATATTAGGCAAAATTAATAGGGCTGAATCAATAAGTGATGATTATCATGTCGACTTGTAGCTGTCATTTTTCATTCCGCGCCGATGGCGTCTTAAGACAATACCAGATCCATTGTGTTTATAGGTAAACTTTTAGATAATGCCACACCTTAAGAACATATTTTTAAGGAGAATTGTTAGCATAGATTTAAGTGGTAGGTCCTTGCATTGTCAATTAATAGCCTGTATCAGCAGAAATTACTGTAGGTACTACCATAAGTAGCCTTGCACTGACGCATTCTCTCTTTATTAACATCCTTCTTTTTTAATTCATCACTTTTTATTTCTACTTCAGCGCAACAAACAGAGTAAGACGCTAAATTAGTATTTAGCCAACAAGAGTGGCTATCACTATGGCCTTTAATGACTGAGCAGATATGTACGATTGATGATGGCTAAAAACACACCTTCTTGGTTTAAAAAAATTATTACCTATGCGCTGTTTTTCGATCGAAAATGCAAACGAACTCAGTAAATTGCCAAATTCCACTATTAATTCTAAAGATCTCTCCACATTTTGATCTTCTTTGAATCCAGTATCTATCTTTCGTAAAAGCACACACTTTGCAGCCAAAAGGAGTGATTATATCACTATTACTTGTTTTAACACGTGTGGCATTAGGTTTAGAGGCACCTTTAGTTACCATCGAAGTGCATTTAAGTAACGAATTGCCTATCGCTAACGATAGTAGGACTTCAGGAAACAACAGTAAGAGAGGCACGGGAACGTGTCAGAAGTGCAATCGTTAATAGCGGATTTACTTTTCCCGCCAAACGTATCACCATCAATTTGGCCCCCGCTGATTTGCTAAAAGAGGAGGAACAGTTCGATTTACCAATAGCTATCGCTTCCGAGTAACTGCCTGTAGATAAATTGATTTCCTACGAATGTTTAGGTGAATTAGTGCTAAATGCCGCTCCCCGAGCCGTACCGGGAGTAATTGCGGCAGCGCTGACTGCTAGACGTGCAAACAGTCAATTTATATTAGCTGAAGATAATGCTGCAGAAGTTCTTTTTTTTAAAAGATCATGTCTCCTTAACTGCAAATAACTTACTTGGGGTATGTCATTTTTTACTTGATACACAGCCGCTGCTGACTGCTCTTGATCAGGACCGCGCCTTCCTTGTTCAGGGCGGTGTTTTCACGCATAAGGCAATAGATGCTTATATTGCTTTGCGTAAAAAAGAGAGCGATCAAGTCAATATGACGCCACACCCAATGGAATTTGAGCTTTACTATAGTGTCTGACTCGTTAGCCTAGTAGCTATTAAGACTTACATGCTATTTTGACAGTAATCTGCGCCGACGTTTAGCTAAGTCGGTTTGGTTTCTCAGCACATGCCCCTTTGTCCGCGTCGTCTGTCGAATATTCATTGTCATAGCCGACTTTACGCAACCCGCCCACTATTTGGATCTGTTAGTCGTATCGAAAGGTCGCCACATGGGGTTTGGTGTGCATATGATAAGGCGCCATTACCTAGGGTTGAGCATACTCAGGAACGATGGACAATGCCGCTCCAGAGCTGAAATTTGACATTATCGCAATTAGCCATTTATTTTACGGACGTGATAATAAGGCGTGTTTTATGGTGCGGTGTCCTACTAAATAAGTGCCTGGCGGTGTCCTGCTCTCACATGGGGAGACCCCATACTACCCTCGGCGCAGCGGCGTTTCACTTCTGAGTTCGACATGGTGTCAGGTGGGTCCACCGCGCTCTCGCCGCCAGGCATTTCTTCTACTTCTTTCAGAACTCACTAGAATCTACCCAAAGTACTCTGCGTTGTAAGGTTAAGCCTCACGGGTCATTAGTACCAGTCCGCTCAATACATCACTGCACTTACACTCCTGGCCTATCAACGTCGTCGTCTTCAACACCCCTTCAGGAAGCTCGAAGCTCCAGGGAAAACTCATCTCAGGGCAGACTTCGTGCTTAGATGCTTTCAGCACTTATCCCTTCCGCACTTAGCTACCAGGCTATGCCACTGGCGTGACAACCCGTGCACCAGCGGTGCGTTCACTCCGGTCCTCTCGTACTAGGAGTAACCCCCCTCAATTTTCCAACGCCCACGGCAGATAGGGACCGAACTGTCTCACGACGTTCTAAACCCAGCTCGCGTACCACTTTAAATGGCGAACAGCCATACCCTTGGGACCTGCTACAGCCCCAGGATGTGATGAGCCGACATCGAGGTGCCAAACACCGCCGTCGATATGAACTCTTGGGCGGTATCAGCCTGTTATCCCCGGAGTACCTTTTATCCGTTGAGCGATGGCCCTTCCATTCAGAACCACCGGGTCACTAAGACCTGCTTTCGCATCTGCTCGTGCCGTCACACTCGCAGTCAGGCAGGCTTCTGCCTTTGCACTAACCTCACGATGTCCAACCGTGATTAGCCTACCTTCGCGCTCCTCCGTTACTCTTCAGGAGGAGACCGCCCCAGTCAAACTACCCACCAGACACTGTCCCCAAACCGGCTCACGGTCCTAGGTTAGAACCCCAGACATTAAAGGGTGGTATTTCAACAACGGCTCTATCTGTACTGGCGTACAAACTTCTTCGCCTCCCACCTATCCTGCACATCAAGGACCAAAGTTCAGTGTCAAGCTATAGTAAAGGTTCACGGGGTCTTTCCGTCTTGCCGCGGGTACACTGCATCTTCACAGCGAGTTCAATTTCACTGAGTCCCGGGTGGAGACAGCCTGGCCATCATTACGCCATTCGTGCAGGTCGGAACTTACCCGACAAGGAATTTCGCTACCTTAGGACCGTTATAGTTACGGCCGCCGTTTACCGGGGCTTCAGTCCAGAGCGTCTCTTACGATTACCCCTTCTTTTAACCTTCCGGCACCGGGCAGGCGTCACACCGTATACGTCCACTTGCGTGTTTGCACAGTGCTGTGTTTTTAATAAACAGTTGCAGCCAGCTGGTCTCTGCGGCTGGCCAAAGCTCTAGGAGCACATCCTATCACCTCTTCGCCAGCGTGCCTTCTCCCGAAGTTACGGCACCATTTTGCCTAGTTCCTTCACCCGGGTTCTCTCAAGCGCCTTAGTATTCTCTACCTGACCACCTGTGTCGGTTTCAGGTACGATTACTTATTACCTATGCTTAGCAGCTTTTCCAGGAAGTGCGGCATCTGTTACTTCAGCACCTTAGCGCCTCGTCATCACGCCTCAACATGAGTATCTCGGATTTGCCTGAAATACCTGCCTACACGCTTAAACCGGGACGACCGTCGCCCGGATAACATAGCCCTCTCCGTCCCCACATCGCAGTAATAAATAGTACGGGAATATTAACCCGTTTCCCATCAGCTACGCCTCTCAGCCTCACCTTAGGGGTCGACTCACCCTGCCCCGATTAACGTTGGACAGGAACCCTTGGTCTTCCGGCGAGCGGGCTTTTTACCCGCTTTATCGTTACTTATGTCAGCATTCGCACTTCTGATACCTCCAGCATACCTCTCAGTACACCTTCTTCAGCCTACAGAACGCTCCCCTACCCAACAACACCTAAGTGCCATTGCCGCAGCTTCGGTGCATGGTTTAGCCCCGTTACATCTTCCACGCAGGCCGACTCGACCAGTGAGCTATTACGCTTTCTTTAAATGATGGCTGCTTCTAAGCCAACATCCTGGCTGTCTATGCCTTCCCACTTCGTTTCCCACTTAACCATGACTTCGGGACCTTAGCTGGCGGTCTGGGTTGTTTCCCTCTCCACGACGGACCTTAGCACCCGCCGTGTGTCTCCTGCGATTCATTCTAACGTATTCGGAGTTTGCATCGGAGCAGTAAGCCAGGTTGGCCCCCTAGCCGATACAGTGCTCTACCCCATTAGATGACCTCGCAAGGCGCTACCTAAATAGCTTTCGGGGAGAACCAGCTATCTCCCGGTTTGATTGGCCTTTCACCCCCAGCCACAAGTCATCCGCTGATTTTTCAACATCAGTCGGTTCGGTCCTCCAGACGGTGTTACCCAACCTTCAACCTGCTCATGGCTAGCTCACCGGGTTTCGGGTCTGTATCACGCAACTTAACGCACAGTTAATACTCGGTTTCCCTACGGCTCCCCTATCCGGTTAACCTCGCTACGTAATATAACTCGCTGACCCATTATACAAAAGGTACGCAGTCACCACACTAAGCGGCTCCCACTGCTTGTACGTACACGGTTTCAGGCTCTATTTCACTCCGGTTACCCCGGTTCTTTTCGCCTTTCCCTCACGGTACTGGTTCACTATCGGTCAGTCAGGAGTATTTAGCCTTGGAGGATGGGCCCCCCTTCTTCAAACAGGATTTCTCGTGTCCCGCCCTACTCTTCGAACCCAGTATATCCCAATGCTTTCGTGTACGGGACTTTCACCCTCTAGCGTGCAACTTCCCAGATGCTTCCACTAACACTCAATATACCTTATGGTTCCGGGCTGCTCCCCTTTCGCTCGCCGCTACTCAGGGAATCTCGGTTGATTTCTTTTCCTCAGGGTACTTAGATGTTTCACTTCCCCTGGTTCGCCTCGTAAGACTATCTCTTTCACCTTACGATGATGTGCCTTTCAACACACCGGGTTTCCCCATTCGGATATCGTCAGCTCACAACGGCCTTTATCACCTCACCGACGCTTTTCGCAGATTAACACGTCCTTCTTCGCCTCTGACTGCCTGGGCATCCACCGTGTACGTTTAATCACTTAACCTTACAACGCACAGTACTTCGCGCTCTCAAAAACCCTGCCAGTTAATCAATAGCTATTACGCTACCTCTTCACCAGCTCTAGATTCTAGCTCGTTCCAGTTTGTTAAAGAACTCGTATTCCCTAAGCAACTCTCAAGCTGCCTACCGAATACATCTTACTACTACAACTTCCCCGCAATCCCTCTTTGGTGGAGCTAAGCGGGATCGAACCGCTGACCTCCTGCGTGCAAAGCAGGTGCTCTCCCAGCTGAGCTATAGCCCCTTCCTCTCTCTCCTTGGCAATCTCTCCCCTAACTTCTGGTAGGCCTGAGTGGACTTGAACCACCGACCTCACCCTTATCAGGGGTGCGCTCTAACCACCTGAGCTACAGGCCTAATAACAACTTCGTCAAACAATCTGTGTGAACACAACATAATCAATCATCTCGCGTAAGGAGGTGATCCAACCACAGGTTCCCCTACGGTTACCTTGTTACGACTTCACCCCAGTCATGATCCACAAAGTGGCAAACGCCCCCCTTTCGGTTAAGCTATCCGCTTCTTTTGCAAACCACTCCCATGGTGTGACGGGCGGTGTGTACAAGGCCCGGGAACGTATTCACCGCAACATTCTGATTCGCGATTACTAGCGATTCCGGCTTCACGGAGTCGAGTTGCAGACTCCGATCCGGACTACGACGCACTTTGTGAGTTCCGCTTCCCCTCGCAGGCTCGCCTCTCTTTGTATGCGCCATTGTAGCACGTGTGTAGCCCTGGTCGTAAGGGCCATGATGACTTGACGTCATCCCCACCTTCCTCCGGTTTATCACCGGCAGTCTCCTCTGAGTTCCCGGCTCTACCCGTTGGCAACAGAGAATAGGGGTTGCGCTCGTTGCGGGACTTAACCCAACATTTCACAACACGAGCTGACGACAGCCATGCAGCACCTGTCTCACGGCTCCCTAAGGCACTCCACCCTCTCCGGCAGATTCCGTCTGCGGGTAACGTCAAAAGTGATGTCTCTTAAACTTCACCCCTTCTTCCCCGCCGATAGTGCTTTACAACCCGAAGGCCTTCTTCACACACGCGGCATGGCTGCATCAGGGTTTCCCCCATTGTGCAATATTCCCCACTGCTGCCTCCCGTAGGAGTCTGGACCGTCTCTCAATTCCAGTGTGGCTGGTCATCCTCTCAGACCAGCTAGAGATCGTCGCCAAGGTACGCCATTACCGTACCTTCTAGCTAATCTCATCTGGGTTCATCTGTTGGCAAGTGGCCTAAAAAGGTCCCACCCTTTGGTCTTCCAACTTTATGCGGTATTAGCCACCGTTTCCAGTAGTTATCCCCCTCCACCAGGCAGATCCCCAGACGTTACTCACCCGTCCGCCACTCGTCGGCTAAGAGGTTGCCCCCTTACCGTTACCGTTCGACTTGCATGTGTTAGGCCTGCCGCCAGCGTTCAATCTGAGCCATGATCAAACTCTTCTCTTTACTTCTTCATCATAAAACTATACATCGCCTAAGCCATGCATCTCTTTATATGATTGACTACGTGTGCCCACACAGATTGTTTGATTCGTTTGTTTAAGAGCGTTTACTTCCTCAATTCAGGTCGCGTATCTTACTACTTCAGACAACGCTGTCAACTAAATACGCGAGTAAATTACAAAAATAATTTTTTAACGTAAAAAGATTGCATGCGTATCTTATCATCTGCGATGCACAATGAGTTTCACATTAAAAATTATTTATGATGTCAGGAAAATCCGCCAATGAGTCAATGACTTTGTAAGCAAACACTTCATCCTGATGAGTGATGGGTTTACCACTACGTACCAATACCCTATTTTCTATTCCAGCTGCTTGTGCTGCGAGAAGATCGCTTCGTTTATTGCCCACCATCCAAGAGGTAGCTAAATCAATATTGAGTTGCTGCTGTGCAGTTATAAACATACCGGCTTCAGGTTTTCGGCAATCACAAACCATCGTATAATCATCAACAATCCCTTGTGGATGATGAGGACAATAATAAATTCCATCTAAATCGACACCTCTGTCTGCCAACGACCAATCCATCCATTCCGTTAATGTTAGAAATTGCAGCTCACTAAACTTTCCACGTGCAATGCCGGATTGATTGGTGACTATAATTAAAGCAAATCCCATTTTTTTTAACTCAAGCATGGCTGTAATAGTTTCAGGAATAAATTGGAACTGGTCGATATGATACAAATAGCCGTGGTCGACATTTATTGTGCCATCCCGATCAAGAAACACGGCCGAACGTTTGTTTGCCATTAAAACTCCCACAATCTATTTTATTTAGCTGCAAAGTCGTTAATCTTTTTAGCGATTTAAAAATTGATTAAGCAACATAGAGATATTAACATCTAGACATCTATTAAAAACCATCTTCACCCGCTTGGGATAATAGCTTAGCGGTTAATGACAACTGATTAAATTAATTAATATTAATAAGTTTTTTCAGCAAAATCCGCATCGTATTCACGCATTGAAAGATATCAACTCGCATGTCCCTGCAGGTCAAATCTATGGCATCATAGGTGCGTCTGGTGCGGGAAAAAGCACTCGCATTCGCTGCGTAAATTTACTTGAACAACCCAGTTCGGAACAAGTTTTGCTCGACGGCATTGAGTTAACCTCACTATCAACAAAAGTACTCGCTTGCACACGCCCTCCACATTAATATGATATTTCGATATCTTAATTTACTCAACGCGCGAACAGTTACGGGAAATGTGCCTTTTCGACTGGAGTTAGGTAACTTACCCCACGATGAAATTGCGCGGTATGTCAAGCGACTTCTCAGCTTAATTGGTTTAGCGGACAAGCATGATGCAAGGCCAGCTACGCTATCTGGAAGACAAAAACAACGTGTCGCTACTGCACGAGCATTAGCCGACAATCCGAAGGTATTGTTGTGTGATGAAGCCACCAGCGCCCTTGACCCAGCCACTACGCGTGCAATTCTCCAATTATTAAAAAATATTAATCAGCGTTTAGGTATAACGATTTTGCTTATTACACACGAAATGGACATAGTGAAACGCATTTGCGATCAAGTTGAGGTAATTAGTGAAGCCAGATTGATAGAGACAGGCAGCGTTGGCGAGGTATTTTCTCATCTCAAAACGACATTAGCTAAAACATTCATCAAATCGATGCTACATCTGGAAATCCCGGAAAGCTATCAACAACGGTCTTCAACAACAGCCAAAGCAGGAAGTGTACCATTGTTTCGGCTGGAGTTCACCGGTAAATCCGTTGACGCTCCCTTGCTGTCAGAAGCGTCGCGGTGCTTTAATGTAAATAATAATATTATCTGTGCCCAGATGGATTATGCTGGCGGAGTCAACTTCGGCATCATGCTAGCAGTGATGCTGGATGAGCCAATACAGATAATATCAATCATAGCGTGGATGCGCGGTCAATCTTTGGTAAAAAGTAGCGCATAAATTTTGACGCTTGTTCCACGCTGGTCATCTAATTCGAATCAAGCTGCTACGGTGAAATCATTCGCGCCATGGGTCAGCCAAACCTGCTCACTTTCCTATGACAACAGCAATAGTCGTCATTGTCGCGCGACTTCTCCCATATCAACGTGCCAAAGTGATGTGATAAACTGGGTAACTGTTACTAAACCAGAACATTAATTTCAGGCCATTTTAGGTGAACCACTACACGTTTAAGCGAATTGGTACCATTGCTATTTGTTTTCCACAAAAACCGTCATGCTAGCTGGCATGCTACTGTGCGTCCGCTACGCCTAGGGGAATCAGTACGTAAAGGTATTTTTGCTACACGCACTCCGTTCCGCCCAAATCCGATTGGCTTATCTTTAGTTGAGCTGAAAAATATTCGCTATGGCACCACACCTATTCTTGGCTGAAGTAGCCTTGATTTAATCGACGGAACGCCCGTCATCGACATAAAACCTTATCTTCTCTATGCTGAGGTAAAGCCATACGCGACGGCCGGGTACGCATCCACTCTTAACGACACTTTCTGTTTGCTTCAACGCCACCGCCGCAAAACAACTGGCGCAGTACACTGAGAAATATCCCCATTTGCCACGCTTTATTACGCAAGTAATCGCACAAGATCCTAGGCCAGTTTGGAACAAACGGCGCGAATCCACACACCCTTACTCAGTATGGATAATGGAGTACAACGTTACTTGGTTTGTTGCACAACATAGTGCTGAGATCATTAATATCGAACGACGTTAAATGCCCCTTTTTCCACCTGGTATGGGCTGCTAAACTGAGCCAATTAATTTGTCACTGATGGAAATACCAGGCAATGCGCACTTCTCTTTATCCACTTAATACTTTAAAAGAAACTCCCTCTGATGCGGAAATTATCAGCCATCAGCTTATGCTACGCACTGGCATGATCCGTAAACTTTCTTCAGGCCTGTACACCTGGCTACCCACTGGGCTGCGTGTACTCAGAAAAGTTGAGTCCATTCTGCGAGAAGAGATGGATCGTATTGGCGCATTAGAGATGTTAATGCCGATGCTACAACCTGCAGATCTATGGCAAGAGAGTGGTCGATTAGAGGAGTATGGACCTGAATTACTCCGCCTACGTGATCGCGGCGACCGCGCGTTTGTGCTAGGGCCAACACATGAAGAGGTGATTACCGATCTTATCCGAAATGAAATTAATTCGTACAAACAACTTCCACTAATTTACTACCAAATCCAAACTAAATTTCGTGATGAGATCCGTCCACGTTTTGGCGTGATGCGCACACGTGAATTTATCATGAAAGATGCTTACTCTTTCCATACTAGCCAAGCATCGCTAGAGCAAACTTACCAGGCGATGTATCACGCTTACAGTCAAAGTTTTCGTCGCATGGGACTCAATTTTCGTGCAGTACAAGCCGATACCGGTGCCATTGGCGGCAATGTTTCACATGAGTTTCAGGTGCTGGCTGCAAGTGGAGAAGATACACTCGTGCTTGCCAGCGATTCAGATTATGCAGCCAATATCGAACTGGCGGAAACACTGGCACCAAGTGCAACTCTCGCATCACCGCAGAACGTAATGCAGCGATTGGCTACCCCAACGGCCAAAACCATTGAGGCGTTAATAACGCAACACCATTTGCCCATAGAGAAAACAGTTAAGACATTGATTGTTAAAGGATGTCTTCCAGAACAGTCCTTAGTTGCGCTATTACTGCGTGGTGATCACGAACTGAATGTCATCAAAGCCGAGAAGCTGCATCAGGTTGCTACGCCATTGACATTTGCCACTGAACAGGAGATTTATGCGCAAGTTGGGGCAAAACCTGGCTCAATTGGCCCCGTGGGTTTAACCATGCCCATTATCGCAGATCGTGGCGTCGTTACTATCAGTGATTTTTGTGCTGGTGCGAATGAGGATGGATGGCATTTAACTGGCATTAACTGGCACCGCGATCTTCCGCTTCCGCCCACTGCTGACATCCGCAATGTGTGTGTCGGCGATCCCAGTCCAAGCGGCAAAGGCACACTCACAACGACCCGTGGTATCGAAGTGGGCCATATTTTTCAGCTTGGGGTGAAATATTCGGCGGCCATGCAGGCGGCCGTTCAAGGAGAAAATGGACGAAACCAAACGATAACGATGGGATGTTACGGCATTGGTGTTAGTCGCATTGTGGCAGCGGCCATCGAACAAAATCATGATGAACAGGGTATTACCCTCAGCGAAGCATTGGCACCCTTTCAAGTGGCTATTTTACCGATGAATATGCACAAATCATATCGAGTAAAAAAAATGGCTGAGAATCTGTACGACGCACTAACCGCGCGAGGCATTGAGGTGATTTTGGACGATCGCCAAGAGCGCCCAGGTGTTATGTTTACTGACATGGAACTCATTGGCGTTCCGCACACTATTGTGGTGGGTGAACGCAATATAGATAACCGCCAGGTTGAATATAAAGCGCGTCGTGCGGGGCAAAAGCAACTTGTCGATCAAGACCAGATTGTTGAATTTCTTTGCAAACAACTCAGCTGTTAGCTGAATTGCTACGGATTGCACTGCTGACTGCCAGGTAGAAACCCTTTTACCTGGTAGAGAAGTTTAATTTATTTTTTCGCGATGCTTGGACGGATCATTCTCTGTCGATTAACATCCGTTATTGTGCAACCGGGTTAACTGATTCTGGGTATCTTCCATTAAAAAATAGCGCCTTGTTATCTTCAGTTGACACAGAAGATCTAAGAGGGCTGCTCCAGCGTAATCGAAGAGAGAAACCGCGATGCCAACATAGCCCCGTTAATATCTCGGCCGCGAAGGTTTTGCAGCAGTATCACGCCACGCTAATTGGATTTGGAATCCCGGTATTTTATCCGACGCAACGCAGTGATGATATCTATTGCACATTGCCATGTATGAGCACCCTGGTCACCAGTGACTTAACCGCAGAACCACAGGTATAAGCTATTTCACTACATTGTTGGCATTGCTGCTATTCATTGTCTAGCCTTACGCTCTTTAAAGATCAGTCGTTACAATTACGTAAAGGTGATGAGTTGTTGTGATTCCATACAATCTGCCAGCCATCGCTTGTCCTCTGTTGTGCCGCACGGACGACAAAGTAGCCTGGTGCACAGATCAACTGTTCATCGTAGTAAACTAACGGAATACGCTGACGTTTCCAAGGCGGAATGTCCAACTCCTGCCATATTTTTTTTAATAAGCGCCCACCTAAGCGGCCGACAATATGGTAGTGCCCGTGCCCACCGAAACGCAGGGTAATTTGCTCATGCTTCTCTGCTGGACGAATATTCCCCTTCCCTACGTTAATAACGAGTTCACCTAAATTTTGCGGCAGTATCAAAGGTTGCTCGGGCGCTCCCCACGTCAACACTAGACCAGTCAAGGGGCGTAAACAGGGTAACCAATACAAACGCTGACGATAACGACAGATTTGATAATCACCCAACTGCAACACAGGCTGGGCGTCACGTTGACTGAGCATCACCTCGGCAACAATCCGTCTTAACATCTCGCGCCCGGGCATCTCACCACTCTGATGGGCAATCCAGCGCCTGAGCAGTGCATTTTGCTGCGCTTCACTCATGGTAAGCAGTGGTTGAAAGTGCAGAGAACCCTCAGCATCTACTACCGTTTGCAATAACGGCGTCAATAACTCATCTAGCAACTGCTCCTGCTCACCACATAGCTGTGCGCTGCGCATAACACTACGATTAAAATGGGGCCAACGTGTTAACAAATCGGGTAGGACAGTATGTCGAAGAAAATTGCGATCGTAACGCTGATCTTGGTTGCTCTCATCTTCAATCCACTGTAGCGCATGCATTTTCGCCCAATGGAGCAGTTCGCTACGCGAGCACAAAAGTAACGGTCTAAGATGAGTATGTGATCCCATGCGCCGAGAGAGAGGCATGGCCGCTAAACCCGCTGGACCGCTGCCCCGTTTTAGCGCAAGCAGAAACGTTTCGCACTGATCGTCGTTATGCTGTGCCGTGAGCAAATATTCGTTTACACGTAATGCATTGCTGCATGCATGGTAGCGCGCTTGACGCGCCGATGCCTCAATTCCTTGACCTGCCTGTTTTACGCCAACCCGGCATACTGTCAAGGGGATGTCCCATTGGTGACACACGCTACGACAGTGAGTAACCCACTGTTGTGCGTGGGCACTCAAACCGTGATTAACATGTATCGCGCGCAGTGTGATAGTTGGATTCTGTTGCCGCCAAAGGTACAGAAGATGCAACAATACGGTAGAGTCTAGTCCACCGCTAAACGCGACCAAAAAACTGGCTTGCTCGCGTGGTAACAAGGCTGTTAAGAGTAACGGAACGGTCATAAATATTCGTTTTGCCGTATCAAAGAATAGTCGACGCGGCACCGATGTTACACACGCCCCTACTTATACATCAAGTAAACGACTTCCCCGTAAAAAGGCGCTTTCACGCCAAAGAGAGAAAGCACTTTGCGTCAGTAATGACTTGTTGAGCCTAAACATCAGCCGGATCAGCGGAAAATGACTTACTGTCTCCACGAACCAAGCGCACACACTAGCGCCAACATAATAAGGCGGTTTAACGGCGCTTTTTCACTGGGCCGGCTTGCTGAAAATAGTCAAATTATACCGATGGACAGCACTATTACATTGCGCTGCCCATCCGTATGCCAACCTAACCAACAGGTTTTACCCACCATCGCGATCTGCTGACAGCAAAATCACAGCAATGGCACTACCACCGATTAAACATAACCGTAGTTCATCAAGCGTTGATAACGGCGCTCTAGCAACGCCTCTGTAGAGAATTGCTCTAATTCTGTCAGATCAGCTTGCAAACGCTTTTTTAAACTCAGCGAAATCTCTTCTGGTTGACGATGCGCACCACCCATAGGTTCAGCAATGATAGCATCAATCAACTTGAGTTTTTTCAAGCGTTGCGCAGTAATGCCCATCGCTTCAGCGGCAAGCGGTGCTTTTTCGGCACTTTTCCACAAAATGGATGCACACCCCTCGGGTGAGATAACTGAATACGTGCTGTACTGCAACATATTCACCTTATCGCCGACACCAATTGCCAATGCGCCGCCTGAACCCCCTTCACCTATTACCGTACACACCACAGGCACGGGTAGTCGCGACATCTCACGTAAATTACGCGCAATGGCTTCCGATTGACCCCTCTCTTCTGCGCCGACGCCAGGGTAAGCACCCGGCGTATCGATAAAAGTTACGATCGGCATTTTAAAACGGGCCGCCATCTCCATGAGGCGAAACGCTTTACGATAGCCCTCTGGAGCTGGCATACCAAAATTACGGCGGATTTTTTCTTTCGTTTCACGTCCCTTCTGGTGACCAATAATCATCACAGGCCGCCCCGTTAAACGCGCACTACCACCAACTATGGCTTTATCATCTGCATAGGCTCTGTCGCCTGCTAATTCATCAAAATCATCAAAAATAGCGTCAATATAATCCAATGTATATGGCCGCAACGGGTGCCGCGCTAATTGGGCAATTTGCCAAGCATTCAAACCGGAAAAGATTTTCCGTGTTAACTCACGGCTTTTCTCACGTAACCGACTTATCTCTTCATCTAAATCGATATCATGTTTCTCGTCCGGCCGATTAATTGAAGTGAGAGAGTCAATTTTTGCTTCAAGTTCCACAATTGGTTGTTCAAAATCGAGATATTTAAGACGCATACAATTCCTGGTTTAATCGAACTCTAATTCAACCTGTGCCATCCCCAGTAGCGCGCGCAACGCATTTAAGAGTGGATCGCATGGCGTGACACACCAGGCTACCCCCAATCGTAATTTTGCTCTGGCATCAGCGCGCTGATAATAGAGATTGATTGGCAGTGTGCCTGCACGATGCGGTTCCAGCAGCTGGCGCAAACTAGAGAGTAAGTTGTCATCTATTTGCTCTGAAGTAAGTGAAATCGCCAAACTGCGCGCATATTTTTCTCTGGCTTCATCAATAGTCATCACTTCTTTGGCAATCATTTTAAATCCGCCGCTGAAGTCGTCAACACTAACCTGACCATTGACGATGAGGATTTGGTGCTTCTGCAAGCGCGATTGATATTTTTCCAACTCCTCAGCATACAGCATTACCTCTAAGCGACTGGAATGATCATCTAAGGTAAATATGCAGATGCGTTTACCACGCTTGGTAAATGCGATACGTAACTCAACCACTAAGCCCGCGACCATCACCGTTTTATTTTTCCCCGAGGAGTGCAGCTCTTTTAGCATTTGTCCCCCCGTGTAGCGTTTAATTTCATCCAGATAACGATTGATAGGATGGCCTGAAAGATATAAACCCAGAGTTTCACGCTCACCTTCCAATTGCTCTTGCTGCGACCAGGGCACTGCCTGTGTCCCATTATGCTGCACTTCCGCCCCGGATTGCGCCATCACGCCAAACATATCTGCTTGACCACTTGATGCTGCTTTTGCATACTGCTCTGCCGTTTTCAGCGCATCCGTTAGTGCATACATAAGTGCTGCACGATGCATCCCAAGTTGATCAAGCGCGCCCGCCATGATCAACTTTTCCATTACGCGCCGATTGAGTTTTACGCTATCAACGCGCGTACAGAGATCAAGGAGATCGCGAAAAGGACCCCCACGCTGGCGCGCCTGAATCATCGCACCAATTGGGCCTTCACCAACGCCCTTAATGGCCCCAATGCCGTACACAATCGCACCATGATCATCGACATTAAAATAGTATTCGCCAGAATTAATGTCCGGTGGTAACACGGTGAGGTTAAGCCGGCGACACTCATCAATGAGGCTCACCACCTTTTCTGTGTTGTCCATGTCCGCAGAGAGCACTGCCGCCATAAATTCCGCCGTAAAGTGAGTTTTCAGCCAGAGCGTTTGATAAGAGACCAATGCATAGGCTGCAGAGTGTGACTTATTAAAGCCGTAACCAGCGAATTTCTCTACTAAATCGAAAATCTTCATCGCCAGCTCGCCTTTAATCCCCCTTTTTTCTGCTCCTCGCTGAAAAACCGAGCGTTGCCGTGCCATCTCCTCTGGCTTCTTTTTACCCATTGCGCGGCGTAATAAATCTGCTTCACCCAGCGTGTAACCCGCCAGCTCTTGGGCGATTTGCATCACCTGCTCTTGATATAAGATGATGCCGTAGGTAGGTTCTAATACCGATTTTAGACATGCGTGCTGCCACTGATTATCCGGATAGGAGATCACTTCTTTGAGGTGTTTACGATGAATAAAGTTGTCGACCATACCTGATTGCAGTGGACCAGGTCGAAACAGTGCCACTAAAGCGATCATATCCTCGAAGCAGTCCGGTTGCAGACGCTTAATCAACTCCTTCATTCCGCGTGATTCAAGCTGAAAAACGGCCGTCGTCTCTGCACGTTGCAGCATAGCAAAGCTTTTTTTATCGTTAAGCGGGATAGTGGAGATGGCGATCGGTGCCATTCGTTGCGCCGCGCGGTGCACATTGACCATCGTCAGTGCCCGATGAATAATGGTGAGTGTTCTCAGGCCAAGAAAATCAAATTTTACTAAGCCAACATACTCAACATCGTTTTTATCAAATTGTGTTACCGGGTTACCGCCACTCTCATCGCAATAGAGCGGTGAGAAGTCAGTAATTTTCGTTGGTGCAATGACCACACCGCCCGCATGTTTACCCGCGTTACGCGTGACACCCTCAAGTTTTCGCGCCATATCAATCAGCGCTTTTACCTCTTCGTCATCTTGATACAGGGAAGTTAATTGTGGTTCCAGTTCAAACGCTTTCTCTAATGTCATGCCCGGATCAGTAGGAATTAATTTCGCAATACGATCCACAAAGCCATAGGAATAGCCTAGCACTCGCCCGACATCACGAATAACCGCCTTCGCTGCCATGGTGCCGAAGGTGATGATCTGCGAAACCGCATCTCGACCATACATCTCTGCAACATGCTCAATCACACGATCGCGTTTATCCATACAAAAATCGATATCGAAATCCGGCATAGAGACACGTTCAGGATTGAGAAAGCGCTCGAACAGCAGATCAAATTGTAGCGGATCGATGTCAGTAATATTTAACGCATAGGCCACTAACGATCCCGCGCCTGATCCACGCCCGGGTCCAACGGGAATATCGTTCTCTTTAGACCACTGGATAAATTCCATCACAATTAAAAAGTAACCGGGAAAACCCATTTGATTAATTACTTTTAGCTCAGTAGCCAGCCGCGCATCGTAGGGTGCTCGCCTTTCTGTCCGCTGAGATTGTTGAGGAAACAGCTGTGCTAACCGCGCTTCTAGCCCCTGCTGCGATTTCATAATCAAGAAATTTTCTGCACTCATCTCGCCTGTAGGAAAAGCGGGGAGAAAATATTCGCCTAAACGCAGATCCACGTTACAGCGCTTGGCAATTTCAACACTGTTCGCTAAAGCTTCGGGTATATCGGCAAAGAGCGCGCACATCTCTTGCTCACTGCGTAGATATTGCTGCGCGCTGTATTGTGTTGACCTTTTGGTATCATCCAGGGTATATCCGCCGTGGATGGCAACACGGATTTCATGCGCGTCAAAATCTTGTGACTGACTAAAACAGACTTCGTTAGTCGCGACGACCGCCAGATCCGCTTCCTCAGCAAGCTGGATAGCAGCCTGTAAATAGCTCTCCTCCTCGGCACGGCCGGTACGAGTCAGCTCTAAGTAAAAGTGGTTAGGAAAGTATTGCTGATAAAAGGAGAGTAACTGCATAGCAAGCGGACGGTTGCCGCGCAGCAAACTCACCCCAATATCCCCTCGTCTACCACCAGAGAGTACAATGAGTCCCTGTCGATGTTCAATCAACCAATCACGGTCGAGGCAGGGGCCGGTAGGACCATAGCCACGTAACCACGCTTTTGAGATGAGTATCTTGAGATTTTGATAACCGACGTTATTTGCCGCTAATAGCGTTAACTGGGTGGGTTCGTCACCGATTGACACATAACTGATATGAAAATCTGCACCAATGATTGGCTTTAAACCCTGGCGAAAGGCAGCCTCATAGAATTTTACTAACCCGCACAGATTGGTAAAATCAGTGATTGCCAGCGCAGCCATGCCCATCGCCGCCGCTTGTTTTAATAGCGGTACCGTCTTGGTTAATCCATCTACCATGGAATAATCGCTGTGTACACGCAAATGGACAAAGTGAGGCTCAGCCATGCCAATTCTCTTAAAAATGATTAGGTGCTAGCTTACCTGGTGATTGTCGCCGCTGTAGAAAGTAACGCGTTGCGTACGCGTGCGAAGCTGCGCCGATGAAGCGGCGTTACGCCATACTGTGCGAGTTTTTGCAGGTGCAATGCCGTCGGATAGCCTTTATGTTGCGCAAAACCATACTCTGGCCACAACTCATCCAGTGTAACCATTTCCTGATCGCGGGAGACTTTAGCCACAATAGAAGCCCCGCTAATCGCAGCAATCAAGCTATCTCCCTTGACAATCGCGCGCGACGGCATCGGTAACACCGGGCAGCGATTGCCATCGACGAGAACCAGCTCGGGCACAATACGGAGAGCGGCAACAGCGCGTTGCATTGCTAACAGTGATGCATGCAGAATATTTAACTGATCTATCTCCTCCACTTCCGCTCGACCAAGACCCCAGGCTAATGCTTTGTCGGTGATTTCACCGTAAGCAAGGAGGCGCTTTTTGGCCGATAATTTTTTTGAATCGGCCAAGCCACTGATGGGTTTATTTGCATCTAGTATGACAGCAGCTGCCACTACCACACCCACTAAAGGGCCGCGACCAACCTCGTCGACACCGGCGATTAATCCAGAATCAAACTGAAGAACTTTGTTCATCTAACAGCTCCAGGATGGCGTCTGCTGCCTGGTGATCAGCCTGACAACGTATCTGCTCGTGTAATTGATAGAAAGCCTGCACTTGCTGTACACGCCGCGCCTGGTCAAACAAGAGGGGATGCAGCGCAGCACTGAGTGCATTGGGCTCGCACGCTTCTTGCAATAACTCTGGAACCAAGGCACGATTAGCCAGTAAATTGGGCAGAGAGACGTAAGGTGTTTTAACCAACCGCTTGGCTAACCACCAGGTCACCGCATTTAATCGGTAGGCAACCACCATTGGACACTTCGCCAGCATACACTCCAGTGCCGCCGTTCCCGATGCCAGTAAAGCAGCATCACTGGCAGTCATCACCTGACGGCTGTCACCATCGACCATTTTTACCGGCAATTCTGGTGCTACTCGCACCTTTATCGCCGCAAATTGTGCGCGCCGTTCGGCGTTAAGCAGCGGAACGACGACAATAAGTTGTGGATGATGTGCATGGAGGCGTTGTGCTGTACGTAAAAAATCGGTACTGAGGAGCGCAACTTCTGCCTGCCGGCTACCTGGCAGCAGTGCCAAACATAGTGCTTCAGGTGCGATACCCAGATAAGCACGGGCGCATGCTTTATCTGCCTGTAACGGCATCGCATCGGCCAACGCGTGGCCAATATATTTACAAAGCACGTTATACTGATCGTAGAACACCTTCTCAAACGGTAGTAGCGCCAACACCAGATTAGTATTACGGCCAATTTTAAGTACACGCCGCTGGCGCCAGGCCCAAACAGAAGGACTCACATAATGCACCGTAGGAATCCCCGCCCGTTTTAGGCGCCCTTCCAGCGGCAGGTTAAAGTCCGGCGCATCAATACCAACAAAGATATCTGGTTTTACCGCGATGAGACGGCGAGTGATAACACAGCCAACATTGAGTAATTTCGGTAGTCGCCCGATAACCTCTACTACGCCCATTACAGATAAAGCCTCGCTATCAAACCAAGCGTCGCAACCCGCGGCACGCATACGTGGCCCAGCAATACCGACAAACTTAATCGCTGGGTGGCGGATTTGCAGTTGTTGCATCAGGCTAGCGCCTAAAATGTCACCCGAAGCCTCGCCAGCAACCAGCGCGATTGTCAGCGTGCGTGTGCTCATCGAATGAGGCCACGGCGCGAACGCTCGGGAAAGAGATAAAAGGGTTCTATTGCCGCATGCTTCTGTACCAGATCGGCAATTGCGGATTGTGTCTCGGCAAACGGTTTACCGCTGCGGTATCGCAGTTTATAGGCTGCACGGATAGCACGGATGGTTTCTTCATTAAAACCGCGTCGTTTCAACCCTTCGACATTAACTCCATGCGGTGTTGCGTGATTGCCCTGAGCAATCATGTAAGGTGGAACATCCTGCGCCACACCAGAGCAGCCACCAATCATTGCGTGCATGCCAATAGTACACCATTGATGCACCGCTACCATGCCCCCCAGAATCGCATGATCATCTACAATGACGTGACCGCCCAGTGTCACATTGTTGGCAAATATACAGTGATTGCCAACGGTGCAATCATGCGCAATGTGCACATTGACCATGAAGAGATTATGGCTGCCGATGCGCGTGACATGATCGCCTTGAATCGTTCCGCGATGAATGGTGACGCTTTCACGAATGGTATTGTGGTCACCAATCTCCACCCGCGTTGGTTCACCCTTATATTTAAGATCTTGATTAACTTCGCCAATAGAGGCGAATTGATAGATTGTATTGTACTGCCCAATACGCGTATGGCCAGTAACGACAATATGCGAATGTAATACCGTTCCTGCGTCAATGACGACTTCTGTGCCAATAATACAAAAGGGGCCGATACAAACGTTAGGGCCGATGGTGGCGCCCTTTGCAATGCAGGCGCTAACATGAATATCTGCCGAGGGGTGGATCACAGCTTATCCCTCCCGACTTCGGGAGCACATCATCGTCGCTTCACACACTACTTTACCGTCCACTGTTGCTACACCGCCAAAACGAGTTAGACCGCGCCGCGTCTTCTCAAAGGTGACCTCCATAATCATCTGATCACCTGGTACAACGGGCTGTTTGAAACGTGCTTGATCAATCCCAGCAAAATAGTAAATTTCACCCCGTTGTAACTCGCCGTCACTAATGAAAGCAAGAATACCCGTTGCTTGTGCCATTGCTTCGATAATTAGCACCCCAGGAAAGATCGGCTGGCCTGGAAAGTGCCCTTGAAAACAGGACTCATTAAAAGAGATATTTTTGAAAGCACGCAAATAGGTACCCGACTTATATTCAAGCACGCGATCAACCAGAAGAAATGGATATCGATGTGGCAGCAATTCAAGAATTTTCGCTATTTTGAGCGTATCTACATCTATGGTCAAAGTCTGCTTCCTGTCTTAGTCTCACTATAATTATCAATAAGATAATAAAAAGCCCTGAAGAAATCATGCACAGCACATCTAAGGTAGTTATTAACTTAAGCAAAAGGTAGGAGTGCTTGCTTAATCACGCTGGCTTTTGTTTCCGCTCAAGCGCTTTCAGACGTTTACTCATTTCATTGATATTCATCAGTAATACAGCCGTTTTACGCCAAAGCTTATTGGGTTGCAGCGGGATACCGGATGAATAAATACCAGGTTCTTTAATGGGACGCATTACCATACCCATACCAGTAACGACCACATTGTCACAAATCTCCATGTGGCCATTGATAACACTTGCTCCACCAATCATACAACCACGCCCAATCTTTAAACTGCCAGCCATAATAACGCCCCCGGCAATAGCTGTGTTATCGCCGATCTCGACATTGTGCGCGATTTGACACTGATTATCGATGATGACACCATCACCTATGATGGTGTCGTCAAGCGCGCCACGATCAATAGTGGTTGAAGCGCCAATTTCCACTCGATCACCAATGATAACACGGCCTAGCTGCGGGATTTTACACCATAGCCCCTTTTCATTGGCGTAGCCAAAACCATCGGCACCAATGACAGCACCTGATTGGATGAGACAGGACTGGCCTATGCGCACATTGTGGTAAACAGTCACATTTGCCCATATTCGTGTGTCTGCGCCAATGATCGTCTCCTTACCAATAACGCAGTTCGCACCAATGATAACGTTATCACCCAATTTGACGCCTGATGCAATCACACTGTTTGCGCCTATCGCCACATTTTTGCCGAGCGTGGCGGTCGCATCGATAGTAGCGCTACTGGCAATATGTTCAGCAGGCTTAGGCGTCGTATCTAACAATCGAGCCAGACGTGCATAGCTGAGGTAAGGATCTTTGACGACTAACGCCGCCATATTGCAATAGCTGAGATCGGCTTGTCGCAACACCACAGCAGAGGCGCTACACTGAGCGAGCTGTTCGCGATAGCGACTCGCTGTCATAAAGGTTATCTGCCCAGGTAATGCGGAACGCATGGAAGCAATAGCAGAGATAACCACGTTACCATCGCCATGCAGCTCAGCTTCTAGCTGCCAGGCAAGTTCGCTCAATTGAATAGAGTGCATCTATTACTTAACCTGCTTAATCACATCGGCAGTGATATCTTTCTCTTGTGTAAAATAAGCCGCTAAATTGCTGTCGATAACTAAATCATACCCCTTCTTCTTGGCAATCACTTTAACCGCATCCTGGATACGTGTGACAAGTTTATTGCGCTCTTCGCCCTGACGACGGTGGTTATCCTGGTCGTAAGCCTGCTCTTTGGTTGAGAGCGTATTACGTTGTGTCATGATCTCTTTTTCTAGCTTGCTACGTTCACTGGTTTTGATGTTGTTACTTTGTTTCAAGCGTTGCACTTTCTCCTGAAGCTGTTGCGCTTCACTCTGTAATTCGGCAGCGCGACCTTTGAACTCATCCTCAAGCTTTTTAGCGGCGACAGCGCGTTGAGGTAGCTGTTGAAAGACAGCAGACATGTTTACCACTGCAACTTTATCAGCAGCGAAGGCGCTCTGCGAGGTGAACATTGCTACGCTCATTATTGTCGCGCATAATAACTTTTTCACACTAAATTCCTCAATGTTAACGATAATATTGTATTTTATAAGCATAAAAGCTCTGTTAAACAGAGTTAACTCGCCTACCAACTTCTTGCAATACTAAACTGAAATTGCTCGGATTTGTCACCATCATATTTTTTGATTGGCAACGCATAGGAGAAAACCAGCGGCGCGATGGGAGACATCCATTGAAAAGAAACCCCTGTTGATAGGCGAATTTTACCAAATTTACTGTAGTCTGGAATATTAGCACGCTCGGTCTCCGCATTATTCTGCCATTTTGTGTCCCAGATCGTGCCAGCATCTACAAACAGAGACGTTCTTACTGAATTCGCATACTTTTCGCTTAAAAATGGCGTGGGCGTAATGAGTTCAACACTCGCCATTGCCATTGCATTACCGCCCACAGCATCCCTCGATGGACAAAGTGTATTTGTTCCTGAACAATTCGATACGCCTGAATTATAGTAAACTGCCTTTGGTCCTACCGTATTCGTTTGAAAACTCCGTATTGAGCTGGAGCCGCCCGCGTAGAAATTTTCATAAAAAGGCAGTTCTTTTCCATCTAATCCGCCCCCATAAGCTACTTTACCTCGCGTGAGTATTACCCAGCTATTAACCTCGTTAAGGGGGAAATAATGTTGCATGTCAATCGACGTTTTGTAGAAATTATTTCTCGACCTTGGGAGCGTGATTTTACCACTCACACTGGTTCGATTGCCCGCAGTGGGGAAAAAGCCACGATCTAGCGTGTTATACGTCCAGCCAACATTGATCGTGTAATCGTTGGTGTCAAAACTTCCTTTTTCGTTAATCGGCAGGAATTTTTTCACGGATTTGAAGTAGCGCCACATGCCAATTTGTGGGCGCATGTCTGACAGATCGTTGTGTACATAGCCAAGCCCAATATTAAGTTTGGCATTCTCGCTAATGGGAAAACCCAAAGAACCATCTGTACCGTAACTTTTGTTGGTATAAGCCGCTAAGTCGGCATCACTGGCACCAAATCTATCGTAGAAAAGTCGGCCACCTAAACTGACACCATCCACGGTATAGTAAGGATTGGTGAATGACGCTTCGCCATACGTTTGATATTTATTTTTCGTCCCATTGATCGACACAATATTGCCGGTACCGATCCAATTCTCTTGCGATATACCTGCTTGAAAACCAATCCCGCTATCGGTACCGAAACTGACGCCGAAATTGATACTGCCCGTGTTACGCTCTTTGACCTTATAGACCACATCTACTTGATCTGGTACGCCAGAGACGCGCTGAATATATACAGAAACATCATCAAAATAGCCGGTGCGATTTAGCCGCTCTCTGCCAGTCTCAACTAAATCACTGCCTAACCAAGCGCCCTCCATCTGTCGCATTTCTCGACGTAACACAGCGTCTTCGCTGGTATGGTGACCTTCAAAACGGATAGTTCTAACGGAGTAACGATTTCCTGCATCGATGTTAATACGCAATGTCACCGTTTTTTTTGCCTCGTCAATATCGGGTTCCGTTACCACGCGTGGCCAGGCATAACCATAACAGCCGAGAAGTTTTTTAATATCCTCTTCCATATTGGTTACTTTTGCACCGCTATACAGCTCGCCCGCCGGAAACATCACTAGGCGTTCAATTTCATTTAATCGTCCTGCCAAATTGCCGTTAATCACTGTCCCGGCAATTTTATACTGATCACCTTCGGTGATGTTGATGGTGATGTAGATGCCTTTTTTATCTGGCGTCAAACTCACCTGAGTCGAATTGATGCTAAATTGAGCATAGCCGCGGTCCAGATAGAAACTTCTCAGCGTTTCAAGATCAGCAGCAAGTTTTTGCTTTTGATATTTTTGATTCGCTGTCAAGTTCCACCAAGACACATTATCACGCAGTTGAAAAAGGGCATTGAGTGTTTCAGGGGGAAATGTTTTATTGCCAACAATATTTATCTGCTTGATTTCTGCTGAAGGCCCTTCGACAAAAGAGAGTTTTAGTGCCACCCGGTTACGCGGTAGCGAGGTGACCACCGCTTTAACACTGGCATTGTATTTACCTGTGCCGTAGTAGAAATCCTCTAGTCCCTTCTCAATTGAAGCCACTGTCGCGCGGTTAAGCGCTTCGCCGACACGGATCCCCAACGCATCTAAGTTTTGCTGTAATTGTTTATCGTTAACCGATTTATTACCGGAAAAAGTGATACTCGCAATTGCTGGCCTCTCTTTCACTTTGATTACCAAGACATCTTTATCACGCAGGACTTGCACATCTTCGAAATTGCCCGTCGCGTAAAGTGTACGAATAGTATTTCTTATCTCCTCTTCAGAGACTGCATCACCCACAAGTATTGGCATGCTTAATAGCGCCGCACCCACCGTCACGCGCTGCAATCCCTCAAAGTGAATGTCGCTTACCACAAAATCATTTGTGGCATACAGAGTTGCGCTGCTAAATAGCAGCGATGCTATTAATAGTTTTTTCATCGCCATCGTTGTTGTTTATCTTCCTGAGAAGCACCGCGAGAGTAAATGCGCATTCACAACCGTGAGAAATCATTGAATAGTGCAAGCCCCATTAATAACACCAGCAAAACCGAGCCAATGCGATAACTGAAGTCCTGTACCCGTTCAGACATCGGTGCCCCCTTAATTCTTTCAATTATTAAGAACAGCAGATGTCCACCATCTAACACTGGCAGTGGAAACAGATTAATGATGCCTAAATTTACACTGATCAATGCCAGAAACATAAGATAATAAATTAAACCATACCCTGCTGATATGCCTGCACCTTGCGCTATCGAAATAGGACCGCTCAAATTATTTAACTTAATATCCCCACTTAGAAGCTTACCTAATGTAGAAACAGTTAACTTAGTTAGCTGCCACGTTTTACTCATCGCTTTGCCAATCGCGTCGAAGGGCCCACATCGATTGGTGATCTTATACTCATCTGCGATTGGCGTAACAACGGGAATCAAACCGACAAAACCTTCTGCCGAATTGTCTGATCTGGCCTTTGGCGTCAACGCTATCGACAAGACATTTTCTTTACGTTGTACGGTAAGTTGTAGCACTTTCCCAGGATGATTACGTATTTGTTGGACAAACGGCTGCCACGATATCAATGCTTGTTGGTTCACCGCGAGAATCGTATCGCCCGGGCGCAAACCCGCTCTACTTGCTGGTGAGTCGGCTTGCACTTGCGCTAGCGTGGTCTCAACACGTGGCGCCAGCGGTATAATACCCAGAGTTGAGACGGGATCTTGTTTATCTGGCTCATAGCGCCACTGGCTTAAGTCGAGTAGTTTCTGCGATTGTTCTAGCGAATTCGATGCAGAAACGGTTAACCGCAATTTGTCATCACCGATCTTACCTAGTAGCGCTAACCTCACCGCATCCCAGTCGGGTGTGACAACATTATCCACCGCTTTAATTTCCATGCCAGAGGTAATGCCTGCCTTAGCGACAAGTGAATTGGGCGAAACGGCATCTACAACCGGGCGAATACCAGGTACGCCAAGGATAAAGACAAACCAGTAGAGCAGAAATGTCAGCAAGAAATTGAATAATGGCCCAGCCGCGATGATAGCAGCACGTTGCGAAATGGGTTTATAATTAAACGCTTGATAACGCTGCTCGACAGGGATTGATTCCACCCGTTCATCCAGCATTTTCACGTAACCACCGAGCGGAATTAACGCAATAATAAATTCTGTCCCCTGTTTATCCCGCCAGCGAAATAGCGTTTTGCCAAACCCTATCGAAAAACGTTGAACGTACACGCCACAACGACGAGCAACCCAGAAGTGACCAAATTCATGCACGGTGATAAGCGCCCCAAGCGCCACAATAAATGCCGTTACATTCCATAAAAAATTAAACATAGTATGTTGTCCTAAACTAAATGGAAAACATAGACAAACAGGAAACAAGAAACAGGCATGACAGCAGTCAGGCTATCTATCCGATCTAAAATTCCACCATGTCCTGGGAAAAAATTACCGCTGTCTTTTAATCCCGCCTCACGTTTCAGCATACTTTCTGTTAGGTCACCCAATATTGAAACAACGGGAACCAAAACGGCACAGGTAGCCAGCGCAGCCGCGGGTGCCTCAATCGGAGCATAATGATAAAACAGCCCCATCACCAGTAATGATGCGAGCGCACCTCCTAGCACACCTTCCCAGGCTTTACCGGGTGAGATGGCAGGTGCCAATTTATGCTTGCCAAAGAGCTTGCCCGTGAAGTAAGCCCCACTATCAGCTGCCCACACACCTAGCATGACCATTAACAACCATAGCGGGCCAACCGCTTCTATATTATACAAAGGGTATTGTTTTAACATTAACATCGCCGTGAAAAAGGGCAATATGGTTACTATACCAAAAAATCGCCGTAATAGGCGTGAACGGCTCCAAAAAGGGGCCGTTGCTGGATAGGTCAGTACCATCATGGTAGCCACCATCCACCAGATTAGAGCAACCGAAAGTATGCCCAGGTCAACGTAATGCGCTACACTTGGTGATAGCATGGGTAGAACGATCGCATCAAAAATCATGATAGCGCAGCATACCAGCGATAACCTTGAACAAGACGTGTTATGTGTATTATCAACAAATTGCTGCCACTCTTGGAGAGCGAGTGTACATAGTGTAATCAGCAACGTTTGAAATATAATCAATGGTAGAAAAAGAATCGAACTAATGACCAGAGGTATCAGCACTATCGCGGTCATCAAACGTAAAAGAAGCACGTATTACCCCTCCGGATTTGATAAACCATTAAATTTACGTTCCACCATAACGACGTTCACGTGCTGAAAATGCATTTATCGCACTTGCGAAAAGTTGCTCATCGAAATCTGGCCAGAGTACATCGGTGAAGTAGAGCTCAGCGTAAGCGATTTGCCAGAGTAGAAAATTGCTAATTCGATACTCTCCCCCTGTACGAATAACGAGATCAACCGTCGGAATATCGTGTAAACAGAGCTGCTCATTCAATAACTTTTCGCTAATCTGCTCTGGTTGGAGCGCATTTAGTGCAACTTGCTTGGCTAGCTTTCTGACCCCATTGATAATATCCCAACGCCCACCGTAATTTGCTGCCACATTTAATATAAGTCCATCATTCTCTTGCGTCAACGCTTCTGCGGCGTGGATCCGTTGCTGAATACGCCAATTGAAACGGCAGATATCACCAATGACACGTAAACGTACACGGTTTTTTTGCAGGTTTTTTATTTCACTATCCAGCACCCAAACAAACAACCTCATCAACGCAATAATCTCCTGGCGCGGACGTGACCAGTTTTCACTACTAAATGCGTACAGCGTTAATACACGAATACCGTGTTCGACAGCAAACTTTACTGCCCGTCGCACCGCTTTTATCCCTTCTCTATGACCAGCAACCCGGGATTTTCGACGATTTCTGGCCCACCGTCCATTTCCATCCATAATTATGGCCACATGTTGGAGCTGACGCTGGTACGTCTCAACAACGTTGTTGTTAGCAGACAACATAGCGCATATCTAGTTCCTTTAATGCCAAGGGATAAATAAACTCGCTAGTCAAGGCCAAATTTATGGCTCGGACAGCAACTTAGGCCATCAAGTTACTACCTATAAAGCCACGCGACTATACCATCTCTGTGTGATGTGAACAAATTGCGTCATTTGGCAACACGCAACAAATTTTGCGTTGCTATTTTACGAGCTAAAGTGTCAATTTCTAGCACCGCCTCAATGTGCTGTGGCTCTTCGCAGTGTATAGCTTCTACCACCGATCGATTAACCACCGCAATGTCAGTAAAACGAAGTCGGTTTTGCAAAAATGCGTCGACAGCCACCTCATTTGCAGCATTTAATGCCGTAGTAGCAGCTTGTCCTTGCTGGCAGGCTTCAATAGCCAATTTAAGGCAGGGGAATTGATTAAAATCTGGCGCGCGAAAGGTGAGCGTATCCTGCTTGGTAAAATCGAGCTTGGCAACTTGGGTAGGGATACGTTTTGGCCAAGCAAGCGCGTAAGCAATCGGGGTGCGTATGTCTGGTGAACCAAGCTGGGCCATTACGCTACCATCGCAATAACGCACCATTGAGTGAACGATTGACTGAGGATGTATCACTACCTCCATCTGCTCTGCTTGCGCATTGAATAACCAGCGCGCTTCAATATACTCAAGGCCTTTGTTCATCATCGTTGCAGAATCAACAGAAATTTTGCGGCCCATTGACCAATTTGGATGTCCGCACGCTTGTTCAGGCGTGACGGCAGCAAGTTGCGCGGCAGGGGCAGTATAGAACGGTCCACCTGACGCAGTAAGGATCAGTGAGTGGATACCATGTTGCGTGAGATCCATATGACCTAATTGCTGTTGCGCCAGAGCAGGCAAACATTGAAAGATGGCGTTATGCTCACTATCGACGGGGAGCAACTCTGCATTGTGCACTTTTAGCATCTGCATAAACAGACGTCCACACGTAACTAGCGACTCTTTATTCGCCAATAACACACGCTTACCAGCACGTATAGCAGCCATCGTGGGCAATAGGCCAGCAACACCGACGATGGCTGCCATCACCTGATCGATTTCACTTAATGCAGCCAACGCGCAAGCAGCATCGGCACCATGTAATACTTCTGTTTTAAGATTTGCCTGGTTAATTAGCAGACGTAACGCAGCAGCAGAGGCATCATCCGCCATCGCCGCATAGCGAGGTGTAAAGCGGCGGCACTGCTCAGCCATCAGCGCAACATTGCGACCAGTGACCAGCGCGACAACGTTATAGTCATGTCGATACCTATCAATCACCGACAATGTGTTAACACCGATCGAACCGGTCGAGCCTAACAGGGTGATATTTTTCATATGATAGAGCACAAGCGTTTTAGCTAAATGGCATTTAGCGCTGGCCGCATGCTTAATCAGCCAAGATAGCAAAGTCGATTATTCATCTCTTCAGGTAAAATACTTCACGATGTCATCCCACAAAAGCATGACGCTAGAAAGCTATTAGTTCACTCTCTTTTTCTGCTAACAAGGTGTCAATCACTTTGATATGTGCATCGGTTAACTTCTGAATCTCGTCTTGCGCGCGACGCTCATCATCTTCGCTAATCACTTTATTTTTTAAACAATCTTTAATTTTTTCGTTAGCATCGCGGCGTACATTACGTACGGAGATGCGCGTATGCTCGGCCTCACCGCGCACTATCTTCGCAAGATCTTTACGCCGCTCTTCTGTTAGTGGTGGCAATGGCACACGGATATCGGTACCTGCAGAGTTTGGATTTAGCCCTAGCTCGGAGGCCATAATCGCTTTTTCTATGGCAGGGGCAACTGAGCGATCAAATACCGTGATTTTTAAAGTCCGTGAATCTTCGACGGTGATGTTGGCAAGCTGGCGTAATGGTGTTGCACTACCATAATATTCCACCATGATCCCATCAAAAAGAGAGGGTGAGGCGCGACCAGTACGCACTTTATTAATTGTTCTTTTAAACGCCTCCACGCACTTATCCATGCGTGTTGCAGCTTCTTTTTTTATCTCATTAGTCACATTCAAGCCCTTGGTTCTGGTTAATCCTATACTGTTCACTATAGAGGAACAAATAAGTTACATGGCAGGATCATTGTGTTTGCTAGCAAAACTATTAGCCATGCTACATACTACTGCATTGCAGTTAGTCTGTAATCAACGTGCCTTCCTGCTCCCCAGTTACCACTCGCTTAAGCGCCCCAGGTTTATTCATGTTAAAAACGCGCAGTGGCATTTTGTGATCACGCGCGAGTGTAAACGCAGCCAAATCCATTATTTTCAACTCACGGTCGAGCACTTCCTGATAGTTCAATTGTTGGTACATTACCGCGTGTGGATCTTTAATCGGATCTGTAGAGAAGGCACCGTCGACTTTGGTTGCTTTTATCACAACATCTGCTTTGATTTCAATACCGCGCAAACATGCCGCAGAATCAGTGGTAAAAAAAGGGTTTCCCGTTCCAGCGGAGAAGATAACAACACGGTTATTACGTAATAAACTGATCGCTTCTGCCCAACTGTAATTATCGCAAACACCATTAAGCGGAATAGCCGACATGAGTCGGGCATTAACCCAGGCACGATGTAATGCATCACGCATCGCCAATCCGTTCATTACTGTGGCTAACATCCCCATATGATCACCCACCACGCGATTCATTCCCGCCTTAGCCAATCCAGCGCCACGAAAGAGATTCCCTCCGCCAATCACCATACCAACTTGAACGCCTAATTCCACCAATTCCTTTATTTCTGTCGCCATACGATCAAGTACCCTGGCACTGATACCAAAATCCTCATCCCCTTGGAGCGCTTCACCACTCAGCTTAAGCAAGATCCGTTGGTAGGGAGGTTTTACGTTATTTATCATGCTATTTACTCAACAATGCTAGCGTGGATAGAAACAAGCGCTATTTATGAATTGGCTTCAAAGCAGGCGCAATCTAGAAGCTCCCTCGTTAACTGGCAATAAAAAAAAGGCCACCGATTGGCGGCCTGATGCTCAGTGAGTGGGTCGAGTCATCGCTGCAACTTCGGCAGAAAAATCACTCTCTGTTTTCTCTATCCCCTCACCCACTTCAAAGCGGATAAACCCAATGGCCTCGGCATCTTGCTCGCGGAGAAGCCAGCCCACCGTTTTTGCCGGATCCATGACGAAGTTCTGGCCCGTCAGCGAGATTTCGGATGTAAATTTTTTCATGCGACCCTGAACCATTTTTTCGGCTATATGACGCGGTTTGCCCGACTGTACCGCGATTTCGAGCTGGATCTGATGCTCACGGTTGACCACCTCGGCAGGCACGTCTTGCGGATTCACATAATCCGGTTTACTTGCCGCAACATGCATCGCAATTTGTTTTAGCAGCGCTGGATTTGCCCTTTTCACTGCAACTAATACACCAATACGCGCACCGTGTAAGTAAAAACCTACTGCATCGGCTTCTAGTACCTCTATGCGCCGAATATTGATGTTTTCGCCAATCTTAGCCACTAGTTCAGTGCGCTGTTGCTCAAACTGCGCTTTCAATGCATCAATGTCTGCCGCCGCATGCATGGCTTCAGCCAAGACGGCTTTACTAAAAGCGATGAAGCCTGCGTCTTTGGCAACAAAATCAGTTTCACAATTTACTTCAATAATAACACCTTTGTTGTCAACAACATTTGCTAAGATGATCCCCTCGGCTGCGACACGATTGGACTTTTTCGCCGCTTTCGCCTGACCGGATTTACGCATGTTATCGATAGCAAGCTCAATATCACCCTGCGCTTCAACGACTGCCTTTTTACACTCCATTATCCCGGCACCGGTGCGCTCACGTAGCTCTTTTACCAAGGAGGTGGTAATGTTAGCCATGTTTTATACCTCAAGTTGCTTAATGTTATCCGCTTTGTTTTATCAGCACAAACCAGATACGGTAATTTCACAGAATATCGCCCACTCCGCTATCTGAAGAGTGGGCGAAGAAGTTACGAGAAGAGGCAATACATCATGTGAATTAATATGCATTACCCCTATGAAATTATTTCAGATGTTATAACACAATCTCTTCAGCCTGAAGAACCAAATCTTGCCCGCGCGCTGCATTAATGGCATTGGTTACTGCAGAAACATAGAGCTTGATAGCGCGAATCGCATCGTCATTACCCGGGATAATATAATCAATCCCTTGTGGATCGGTATTCGTATCGACCACAGCAAACACGGGAATGCCCAGGTTGTTAGCCTCTTTTACCGCAATGTGCTCGTGATCAGCCCCGATAATAAACAGCGCATCAGGTAGGCCACCCATATTTTTGATACCACCCAAGCTATTTTCTAGCTTGGCCAGCTCGCGAGAACGCATGAGTGCTTCTTTTTTCGTTAACTTGTCGAATGTGCCGTCGTGGGATTGCGTTTCTAGCTCTTTAAGACGTTTGATAGACTGACGAACGGTTTTCCAGTTGGTTAACATACCACCTAACCAGCGGTGATTAACATAAAATTGCTCGCAGTTCAATGCCGCCTCTTCGATTGCGTCACGAGCAGCACGTTTAGTACCGATAAACAGGATCTTACCCTTGCGTGCAGCAACTTTATTTAATGCAGCCAATGCGTTATTAAACATTGGAACCGTTTTTTCGAGATTGATAATGTGAACTTTGTTACGCGTACCGAAAATGAACGGCCGCATTTTAGGATTCCAGAAGCGGGTTTGGTGCCCAAAGTGGACGCCAGCTTTTAGCATATCGTGCATGGAAACAGTAACCATGATCACCTCTAAACGTTTGTTGGTTGGGGTTAAGCCTCCACCTATCCCAAGCGACCCACCCCCGCTAAGGGGCACCCCGATCGCCCGTGCTGATAAGTGTGTGTTATTATCACATTACAAAGGTAATGCAGAATTTTACATAATGTGCCTAAGACAGCACCTAAATGAATAAGGGCGCGCATTTAGCGCAACACCTATGGCGCTGTCGGCGCGTTTTATAACATAGAATTGGCGTAAAAACCACTGCTAAACCGTGCACAAAACAACATCATTGGCAGTCGCCTACTAAGCTGATAACATCGTTGCAATGACAGAGCGACTTACAAAAATCTGATTAAATACTGGACTCACTCAATGTCGATATCGATTAAAACTCCTGAAGAAATTGCGAAAATGCGTGTAGCAGGTCGCATGGCGGCCGACGTCTTGGAAATGATAACTGAATATGTTCGACCCGGCATCACCACGGGTGAGTTGGATCGCCTTTGTCATCACTACATTGTTGAGCATCTTCAAGCTATCCCAGCTTGTTTAGGTTATCGTGGTTTCCCCAAATCGGTTTGTATCTCCATTAACGAGGTTGTTTGTCACGGTATCCCGGATGACAGCCGTATATTGAAAGAAGGGGATATTGTCAATATTGATGTTACTGTCATTAAAGAGGGTTACCATGGTGACACATCAAAAATGTTTTTTTCTGGCACACCGAGCATTTTGGCAAAACGCCTGTGTGACGTGACGCAGCAAAGTCTTTACCGTGCGTTAAAAAAAATCGGACCGGGTGTTCCCTTACTCACGCTAGGGCACGAAATCCAGCAATTTGTAGAGGCAAATGGCTTCTCGGTAGTGCGTGAATATTGTGGACATGGCATTGGCAGAGCGTTCCACGAGCCACCGCAAGTATTACATTACGATGCGCCCGATGAAGGTGTCGTTCTGCTATCCGGGATGACATTTACTATCGAACCTATGATCAATGCCGGTGACCAACGTATCCGCACAATGCGTGATGGTTGGACAGTGAAAACCAAGGATCGTAGCTTATCTGCACAATATGAACATACGGTTGTCGTCAATGACGTTGGCTGTGAAATTTTAACGCTACGGCAAGACGAAACGCTACCCGCGCTTCTACAGCAGGGCGCAGCATAAATTATGTTCGCGTATGAGGGCGGCGCTGATGATAACGGCGCTTTCTCCCCATTTTTTGGTGATGGCGCCTTGCAACAGCCCCGGCTTAAAGCCGGTATTGCGCAGTTTAATGATCATCTCGTACGTGCCTTTGATCAGGGTGTCGCCGTTGAGACACTTCTGGCCGCATGGACCCGTTTCGCTGTTCAACTCTTCTGCCACCTTTGGCGTTTTCTACAGCTGGATAGCGCCCCGCCACTAAATTTAGTGGCTACCGGCGGTTATGGGCGTGGCGAGCTACATCCGCTGTTAGATATTGCTTTGCTCATTTTAACCCGTGCCCCGCTCACTGACACATCTGGGGCACGCATACGTGTGTTTATTGCACAGCTATGGGATAGTAAAATTGAGGTTAATCATTTGGTTAGAACGATTGAATCCTCCGTTACAGCGGGTTTATTTGATATTATCGTTGCCACTAGCCTATTAGAATCGCGCTTATTACTTGGTAATAGCGCACAATTTGCCCTACTTCACCAGCAGCTGAGAAAACCTCGTTTTTGGGTGCTCACCACACTTCTTATCCGCTAAAATTAAAGAGCAACAGCAGCGACATACACGCTACAACGCCACAAGCTACTGCCTGGAGCCCAACATTAAAAACAGCCCCGGTGGTTTACACGACCTGCACACCCTCTTATGGCTTGCACGTCTGCACGTTGGCGCTACCTCATTCAGAGGTATGCTCCAGGAAGGTATTATCACACCACAAGAGCAACAGGAGATCAACACCCAGCAATCTCTACTCTGGCGCATCCGTTTTGCCCTGCATCTTGTGGTAAGACATAGTTATAACAGATTACTTCTTGAACGGCAGAAGCGCGTTGCTGAACGCCTGCACTATTCCGGCACGGGCAACCAGCCAATTGAGCAAATGATGAAGGCGTTTTATTTGGCAACGCGCACAATCAGTAGGCTCAATGCACTACTGCTACGCTACTTTAGCGAGCAAGTTGGTACAGCGAAGAGTGACGCAGCACCCTGCTCACTTAATCACCATTTTCAACTGCAAAACGGCATGTTAATGTTACGCGCGTCCGCCGATAGATTAATAAAAAAACCGGACACGCTATTTCAGCTATTCTATCTCCTTGCCAGCAACAACGCAATTCGTGGCATTCACTCCACCACCTTGCGTCAATTACATAGCGCGCTACTGCGGCAAGCCTCTCCACTGAGCACAAATCGCCTCAACCGACAACGTTTTCTTGCACTATTGCGCTTACCGCAAGGAGTTACGCGCGCACTTTTACCTATGCATAAGCTGGATATTTTGTGGCGTTACATGCCATCTTGGGGCAGACTGGTCAGTCAAATGCAATTTGATCTATTCCATGCCTATACCGTAGATGAGCACACATTGCGTGTCTTGCTCATACTGGAGGGATTTGTAAGTGATACTTAGAGACACGGACACCTGTTGTGCCATGAAGTTTGGCCACACCTACCAAAACCGGAATGCCTGCTATTAGCGGCTTTATTGCATGACATCGGCAAGGAACGCGGTGGTGATCATACAGTAATCGGTGCTCAAGAAGCGGTAGAATTTGTCAAACTCCACGCGATTAACGCTGCAGATGGCGAATTGATCATCTGGTTGGTACGCCACCATTTATTGATCTCGATCACTGCTCAGCGCCGTGATATTGCTGATCCTGGCGTCATTCTTCAATTTGCTAATGCGGTAGAAAACGAGACACGGTTAAATTCTCTACTTTGTCTTACTGAAGCCGATATTTACGCGACAAATGAACATCTATGGAACAGTTGCAAGCAAGGGTTGCTTAGTCAGCTCTTCTCCGCCTGTAGAAACGTACTGCGTCAAGGAAAACAAACGCATCCCGGCGTACGTGAGCAGATCCGCCGCAACTGCCGGCAAGCAAGCTATTGCGGTTGGGCGCAACTGATGCGTCACACATACAACGGCTCTGGTGCCAATGTCTGGCTGACTACTTGCTGCGCCACACAGCAGCCCAGATCGCTTGGTACGCTCACCATCTGGCAACCTCCCTTAGTCCTGGTTAGCGCTCACGCGCTGCATGGCGGTACAGAAATTTTTATCTGGAGTCAGGACCGTGCCTCGCTGTTCGCACAGATAGCAGGAGAACTCGACCGACGCCATCTCACTATGGTGAGCACGCAAATTTTCACCACGCGGAAGGAGATTGCCATGGACACATTTGTCGTATTAGATATTGATGGCGCCGCACTCACTAGCGATAGACAGGTGGAAGTTGCCAGCATGCTAACGCGCTTGCGCCAGCAAACCGATTGGATTTTACCGCTTCCACGCCGATGTCCATCTCAACTCCGCTCCTTTGCGGTCACCACCAAGGTACGATTTCTTGTCACCAAACTGACGCACAGACGTACCTATATGGAACTTACCGCGCGGGATCAGCCAGGATTATTAGCGCGTATCGGCACAATCTTTGCCGAATCTGCCATCCTGCTGCACAGTGCTCGCATCAGTACGCATGGAGAACAGGTCAAAGATCTGTTCATTCTCACGACCGACAAACGGCAAGCCCTGGATAGCGCTGCATATAAGCACTTCAAACAACAATTAATCACTCGTCTGCACGAGAGTGTCACGAACTGAGCATGAACACCCTCTTTACCCAACTGCCAAGTTGGGAAAGAATAACCGGGCTAATTCACGTAACATTGACAAAAAGGCATTAATGATGCAACAACAAATGGTAATAGAGCAGGCTTTCGCGCAAATTACAACGCTATCACCGACCCACGTAGACAATGATGTTCGTCAAGCAATAGAGGATGTCCTTACCCAACTTGAACAAGGAAAACTGCGTGTCACAGGGAAAATAGCAGGAAAATGGTATACAAAACAATGGGTTAAAAAAGCCATTTTGCTCTCTTTTCGCATTAATGAAAACCAACTTATTGTCGGCACTGAGCGGCATTATTACGATAAAATCGCGTTACAGTTCGCCGACTGGAATGCAACGCAATTTAACCAGCGTTCTTTACGCGTTGTTCCTCCCGCGACGGTTCGTCGGGGCGCTTACATTGGGCGCAATACCGTGCTGATGCCCAGTTATGTCAATATAGGTGCCTGGGTGGGCGAAGGGACGATGGTGGACACCTGGTCGACAGTGGGATCTTGTGCACAAATTGGCAACCACGTTCATCTCTCCGGTGGGGTTGGGATTGGTGGCGTGTTGGAACCACTGCAAGCCGATCCCACCATTATAGAAGATAACTGCTTTATTGGCGCTCGTTCAGAAGTGGTTGAAGGCGTTATTGTCGAGGAAGGTTCGGTGATTTCGATGGGTGTCTATCTCAGTCAGAGCACAAAAATATATGATCGTGAAAGTGGCAAAATCAGCTACGGCCGTATTCCCGCTGGGTCAGTTGTTGTCTCTGGCAGTTTACCTGCAGCTGACGGTAGCCACAGCCTCTATTGTGCCGTCATTGTGAAGCACGTCGATGCACGCACCCGCCAAAAGGTGGACATCAATCAATTGCTACGTGATGTTCACTAACGCGTGGGCACTTATCACGTTGCTAAGTGCCGCTTGATAAGCCAACAGAGTAAAGTGTGAAGGATAGATTGCCGACTAACACTAACATACTGCTTTAGCAGGCAACCGATAACACAGGAGACTTACTGGATTAGCAGATAAATTTGTGCGTCACCACGTTGGATGTAGAATGCGAGCACCGGCGGTTTACTGGATAAAATTTTACGAAGTTCACCCAGATTACTTACCCGCTGCTTATTAACGCCTAAAATAACATCACCTTTTTTCATGCCAATGCGCGCAGCGGCACTATTTGGCTTGATATTATCCACTTTCACACCATTGGTGCCGTTAATTTTCGTATTACTCAGTTCGGCACCCTCAATGCCCGGATAAATCGTCGCTGATTGTACTTTATTGCCAGAACTTTGTTGCAATTCAACGACCACAGTAAGCGGTTTTCCTTCACGCAATAGGCCCAATGTCATTTTCGTACCTACAGGTAACGAACCCACTTGAGCGCGCAATGAAGAGAAATTATTCAATGCCTTACCATTCAGCGTTACAATTACGTCACCCACTTTAATACCCGCTTTTTCTGCCGCTGAGTTCGGCAACACTTGCGTAATAAACGCGCCGCGTTGTGCATCTGCTTTCATCACTTTAGCAATTTCAGAATTCAGCTCAGCGCCGAGAATACCCAATTCACCTCGCCGCACCTGACCGAACTCTTCCATTTGCGCCGTCAAATTTTTCACCATATTACTAGGTATAGCAAAGCCAATACCAATATTGCCGCCATCCGGAGCCAGTATTGCGGTATTAATACCGATAAGTTCCCCTTTCAAATTGACTAACGCACCACCAGAATTACCGCGGTTAATTGCCGCATCAGTCTGAATAAAATCTTCGTAATTCTCGCGATTGAGGCCACTACGCCCTAACGCCGAGATAATGCCAGAGGTCACTGTCTCGCCCAAACCATAGGGATTGCCTATGGCGACAGTATAATCACCTACGCGTAACTGATTAGAATCGGCAAGCTTAATCGCCGTAAGATTTTTAGCATTCTGCAATTGAATCAAAGCGATATCAGAGCTGGGATCCTTACCGATCACTTTCCCATCGTAGTTACGCCCATCGCTCAATTGAATTTGAATCTTAGTGGCATTATCCACAACATGATTATTCGTAACAACATAACCCTTTTCTGCATTGATAATCACACCGGAACCCAGCGCTTTGAATGCACGCTGTTGATTTTTGCCCCCGGGTTGACACATGGGGGAGTCTTGAAATGGGGAACCCTCTTGACAAAAAGGAGAATCGTCGCCAAAAAAAGGGCCTAATTGTTGAGGAAAGCGTGAAGAGCGAACCGTAGCGCTTCCCTCAACATTGATGCTTACCACCGAGGGCACCACTTTTTCCAGCATAGGAGCCAAACTGGGTAATTGCTCTATCGCCAAAGTGTTAGCAGACTCCGCACTAACAAGCATCAATGGCCCTAAAGCCATACCTACACATAGTGTCAGCGCCGTCAGCGTTAATTTCCTGCTTTTGTATGAATCTTGTTTCATTTGTGATTTATCCTCGGCCTCAAAGTTCTGCTTATCATTGTCAGATTGATAAGTTGGCACAAAGTTTATAATAAAATAAAAATACAAAGTAGCATGTGGTAATGATAAGACCGCTATTTTACTGCTTAAGCGCCATTAGACGGAGATATTCATCTAAAGCGTAATTATCGGTCATACCAGTGATGTAATCTTGAATCAAGCGGCAGCGATAATAAAACTCCCACAACTGAAAACGACAGATCTCTACCTTCTCATATTTGGACACACTCTGTTTATAGGCCTGCCGATGCTTTTTAGACAGCTTATGGTAAAGTCGCGTCGCAATCGGGTGCGATTTCAGGCTATTCTCTCGTGCCAGAGTGGTAAATTCAGCACTGGTTAACGCTAATAACGGTTTATAACTACTCAACAGACCCTGAATTATCTTATCGCCCTGCAGCTCTAATTGCTCCACCTCGGGATGAGTAAATACCTGATCACGCGCCACTGACTTAAACAGCCGCAACAGAGCACCTTCATAACTCTCACTGTTAATAAGCGGCTGATTAAAGCGACCATGATAGACATCGGCTAAATGGTCGATAAATCGTTTAGCCACATACTTCACTAGCAGATCCTGCACGTGCACCCGCAACATAACGAAAAAAAAGCCGCTCTTATCACGCTGCGAGCTACTCTCTGCATCTGTCCAGGCACGTTCTACCGTTCGCGAAAAAATATCGCCCGGTGTTATCTCTCCCCACGCGGTTTTTAGATAGCCATACAGTGTTTCTATACTAAAAATGCTCTTTTCTACCGCGTTATCGAGATCAGCCACACAGTAGGAGATATCATCTGCTGCCTCCATAATATAGGTAAGAGGAAAGCGATGATAGGGCTGGAGATCGGTCGCCTGGCGTAACTGGTCAATATACCCTTCTTCGGATAAATAGTAACCCGCCTTCTTAGTTAAGGTGCTAAACGCGATTGGCATCTCTAATCGCCAAGCTGGCGCGGTGTATTTCAAGACACAAGCGACTTGAGAAAAGGACAAATTCAGTTGCAGCAACGTATGCACCAAACGAATGACTTGCGCGTTACCATCAAAGCGCACGAGATCCAGCCGCACCATGCTATTTAATTAGTCTAATTCATTGCGCTGGATTGTATCTAGACAGGCCAACAGTTCAGGAGCCAGCAGCACAGGGGATAAGTTTTGTTCGAACCAGTGATTAATCGCTGCCTCACCGAAATGGCCAAACGGGGGATTACCAATATCATGCAACAAACAGGCCATCTCAACCAAGCTCTCGAAGGCATGACACATGCCTTGTAAACCGAACTCAGCCAGTCCGCCCTTTTTCTGACTTAGCTGGCGTAAAACTTCTTTAGCAATATAACGCCCGGCTTGTTGCACTTCCAATGAATGTGTCAGTCGCGAACGTACGGCGGCGTTGCGCTCAAGTGGAAAAACTTGCGTTTTTTGTTGTAGCCGTCGAATTGCTGCCGAATGAATAATTCTACCGCGATCGCTTTCAAAATAGCGAGTTATCTCATATTCATCCTCAAAGATTTTATTCTTTAAACGACTATATGGCCGTTGGAACGTTATTTTCTTCCTGAAATCAAACTGAACCACATTAACTCCTATAACACTCATTAAAAAACATCTATGATGATAAACTATGCATTTTAAATCTAAAATAACAACTCTATCAGAGGATAGACTGATGAGAGTGCGCATTATTGGCGCAATGGAACAAGAAGTCATTCTTTAAACTGTATTATTAGCAGGTTGCAAGATATACAACGGTAAGTTCAACCAGCACGACATTGTATTACTAAAATCGGGGGTCGGCAAAACAGCGACGGCACTAAGCACGAGTCTGATGCTAGAGAAGTACAAACCAGACATTGTTATTAACATAGGTACAGCGGGTGGGCTTGCATCGTCTCAAGTGAAGTGGGCTATCACGACGTGGATGTCACTGCCTTTGGCTATGATCCTGGACAGATGGCACGCTGTCCGTCTTTTTTTGCCGCGGACAAAGGCTGTCGATCGCGCGATTGCAATCAATACCTTCAACGTTAAGCATGGCTTGATAGTCAGTGGTGATACCATTCTCAATGGCGCAAGCTTCATCTGTATTAATCACGACTTGATCTAACACTGGATCTTGAAAGGTTGAGAGTTACCAGTTTTTATATAGGTGTTGAATCCTTATACAAAACAGGAGGTAGCTTTAATGATTCATACTAACGGTCCCATCATTAAACACAAAGCGTGCCTGCTGAATCTAGGCAAAGAACGCGGTAACGTATCAAAAGCCTGTAACATTATCAGCATCTGGGTGAAGCACCGTGCTGATGAGGCGACTGAAGGCACTTGAAGAAAAAGTAGCCAGAGAGGGTATTTTACTTACGGATGCTATCTACGCGCGCTTCCATAAAACTATTTTGCAGGAATTTTATCAGCTCATGTTCCGCAAGAAGTTATATGGAGGTCGGCAAAACCTACACACGGATCTGGACAACTGTTGTGGTATTACAATAATGAACGAACTCATCAGGGAAAAATGTGCTGCGGGCGGACGCGAATGGCAACGTTACTTGATGGTAAACGGGGCTGGACAGAAAAAAATCTGAACTAGATGTCATCTCACAAACACTTGTATAAATAACCCGTATCCGTCAGCTTAACTCTGAGATAATATACATGAAAAACGCGAGAAGAGAACGGTTCTCTTTTCAAACTCAATTAGTTTTGTTAGCAATTCTCTCTCCAGGAAACGTAATACCTTAGAATCTACTAGCGTCAATTGCATTGATTGCACTAATAGCAATTAATGTACCACCAACCAAGGAACGTACGAACGTCCATGGTGCTCCAAAAGTGGATGTTAACAGCAAGCCAACGTTAAGTATGTAACTCGGTGTAATTTGAAAATCAATTCCTCCGCCAGATACTTGCTTTAATTCCTGTTCACTCAACACGCGCATTATATTTCGGTTAGAAGTTTGCATACTGCTATCTCCTTAATAAGAAAATTATACGGTTATCAAGCTGATTGACTTTATCAATCAAGAACAGACGTCGTCAAATATATCTAAATAAAAGGTATAGGTGGTTAAATTCACAGATAATTTTTACCACCCGGCAAATACTTAATCCATCATTTTGAAAACATCTGTCACCAGTAATTACCGTGCTTGCCTCAACAGCTACGCTAATATGTCTTGCAACAACTTACTTTTTTCTATTCTTCTCCCTATGATGCGGTCGTTACCTATTTCGCTGCAGACACTGCTACCCTCCTAGTTAAATTGTATAATGTTGCTTGAGTTTCCCGTGTACGCTCTATATGATAACGCGTTATTTTTCGACCGTACCAAATCACGTTCCTTGCTTCCTCGGGTTGCGGTCGGACCGGAGAGGAGGCTTAATAATCCGTAAGGAGCAAAATTAATGCGTCATTACGAAATTGTATTGATGGTTCATCCTGATCAGAGTGAGCAAGTACCGAGCATGATCGAGCGCTACACCAGCGTTATCACTGCTGCGCAAGGCGTTGTACATCGTCTAGAAGATTGGGGTCGCCGCCAATTGGCCTATCCCATCAATAAACTGCATAAAGCACACTATGTCTTGATGAATGTTGAAGCCCCGCAAGCGGTCATCAGTGAGCTAGAAAATAACTTCCGCTTCAATGATGCCGTTATCCGCAGTATGACCAAACGTACCAAACATGGTATCACTGAACCATCGCCAATGGTTAAAGCGAAGGATGAGCACCGTGAACGGCGTGAAGATTTCGTCAACGAAGCGGTGGATGATGTCGAAATTGATATTGATGTTGAGGAAACGGAAGAGGAATAGTTTGGCGTACGTCAGCGTCAATGGCGCCGAAATGGCCCATTAACGTAAAGCCCACACATCCTTGTGTGTGTATGGCAAACAGGACGCCAAAATAAAATAAGATTCTCATCCGTGCGGCTCAGCAGATGGTTACTCGAATAACGGTGGGTATGCCACGCCGAAACAGCTTTTTTCGCTAGGTAGCCTCTTACGTTACAAAGAGGATACATTGAGTGTTGGCTACCAAATAGATTGAATTGATTGATTGTGGAGAATAGCCTTATGGCACGATATTTCCGTCGGCGCAAATTCTGTCGCTTCACGGCAGAAGGTGTGCAAGAGATTGACTACAAAGACATTGCGACTTTAAAAAACTATATTACTGAGAGTGGTAAAATTGTACCCAGCCGAATCACGGGTACACGGGCAAAATACCAGCGCCAGCTAGCGCGTGCCATTAAGCGGGCACGTTACCTTTCCTTGTTACCTTACACTGATCTGCATCAGTGAGGTCAACGCGATAATATCTGTTAAGAGAATTAGGTCATGCTGGTAATTTTACTTGATAAAATCAATAAATTAGGTGGGTTAGGCGATAAAGTTGAGGTAAAAGCAGGATTTGCGCGTAATTATCTCTTCCCGCAGCGAAAAGCGGTGCCCGCCACTAAACAACAAATTGAACATTTTGAAGCTCGTCGTGCAGAAATTGAAGCCGACCAGGCTGAAATATTCGCTGCGGCTAAAGCATGTGCAGAAAAAATTGTGGCGCTAGGCAGTATTACTATCTCGTCGAAAGCGGGAGAAGAGGGTAAGCTGTTTGGTTCCGTCGGTAATCGTGATATTGCAACGGCGCTTTCAGATGCAGGCGTTGAAATCAGCAAAAGTGATGTTCGTTTGTCGCATGGTGCATTGCGTAACACAGGCGAGCACGAAGTGAACATCCATATTCACACTGAGGTTAGCGCTAAATTGATAGTTAATATCGTTGCTGAATAAATGCACGCCACGCTCAATCAACGCCTGCATCATGCTGGCGTTTTCTTTAGTCGCCTGTCGAGTTAATTTTAAAGTAAATCAGCACGCTCACATCGATAGGATGATAAATACATCATCCTCAGGATAAGTGAGGGTAGGTCATACCTCGAGGCGACATAATGAAATACAAGCAGTACTACACGCTGCTTAAAGGCTAACTCAATGAGATAGTGTCCTGTCAAAACGTCCAGAGCCTAAGCGATAGCTGGAACAAATTTTGCTAGAAAGCAATTGCCGTTCAGCAGACGTTCATAGATATCTACTCGAAAGTGGCGCATTGCAAGAGCTGTATACGAGTAAAATGCCGGAGACCGCGGCCGACCTGCTCAATGAGCACGTACTACCCGTTCTACGAGGCTCAGATACTGCGGATGCTGAGAATACTGACCGACAGAGGGACAGAGTTCTGTGGTCGCGTCAAACAGCATGATTATGCACTTTTATCCCCACAGATGGATGCTATCTACGCGCGCTTCCATAAAACTATTTTGCAGGAATTTTATCAGCTCATGTTCCGCAAGAAGTTATATGGAGGTCGGCAAAACCTACACACGGATCTGGACAACTGTTGTGGTATTACAATAATGAACGAACTCATCAGGGAAAAATGTGCTGCGGGCGGACGCGAATGGCAACGTTACTTGATGGTAAACGGGGCTGGACAGAAAAAAATCTGAACTAGATGTCATCTCACAAACACTTGTATAAATCACTTTTCTTATCTCAGATGGATAAACAAAAAACGTATTCAAATGATCCTAATTGGATAACCCGCTACGGCTAATTTGTGGATAACGACTATCCCAGGTATCACTGAATTTCTCCAGCCCCTGCAAACGCAGCCTCCTCCGTTGCCGCCTAGTACACAGCTTTCAAATCACCGGTTACCGCCTTGTCATCCTTCCATGAAACAAAGTGCAGGCCAGTGCGTACCATATGGACGATGCACCGCTGGATTTTAGTCTGCGGATAGACCGTGTCTATCGCATCAGGAAAGCCTTTTAGCCCCTCAACACAGGCGATAAGGATATCCTGTAACCCGCGGTTTTTCAGTCCGGCCAGCACCGCAAGCCAGAATTTTGCACCTTTCACTGGGCTTTATTGAATAAATCAGCACTTGTGACTACGGGCCCCTCTAACTAGATTGATTGTTATGCGATCCGGATACTGTTAGGGATTCCTAACTGTGTCATTTTGTTAAGCGCGTTGACCATCGCCATTGCCTCACCTACCTGCGCATCATAGTCACACAGACTTAGATGATCGCCCATGAGTGTTTTGAACCGGAACACAGTGGTTTCAGCCACTGGAAGAATCAGCGGTCTTATCTTCTTTCTCAGCAGGGCATCATGACAGTAGCGGGTATTGTATTTATCAGAGCTGGTATAGCCTGAGCGTCAGTCGTACCGTTTAACGATAAATCGGCACAGATAATTTCATGTGTCGGGCTATCTACTGCCACAGAGGTGATAGCCATGTCTGACCGACCACGCCGCCCAGGCGGTCCAGGGAGCAATTGCCGAGGCATCCAGTCATATGGTCAGAGATCCGCGCTGCTTGAGAGCGTTGTTATACGTGGACCAGTGGGTTATTTTAAACTTCTGCGTTGCCATAGGGTCCTCATGTTGAAATGACGCTAGCAAACCATCACCCAAATGTTCAATCTATTCAACAAAACCCTTAATAGATTAAAAAATTAATTCTATAACAAGACGCGCGCGAATAATATTATTATAGTCTAGAGAGAATGTGCAAAAAAATAACCTGAAAGTAGCATACGGCTGTAACTCAACTTATTATTTTTTAGCAAGCTGTTTTCAATAAAATGAGCATATAATTGTGCATATTTATCACTATATCCCCATGTGAATCTGACAAGATAATAAGCGATCCACAAAAAAAGCCTACCAGCTTTTAAAAACTGAGAGGATGCTAACTAGCTAACACTAGGGAAATTCTTCTAACTTTAAAAGTATACGAAAAAAACCCTTTTTTGAAATTATTTGCAAAGCAAACTTTCTATCATAGCTAGTTTTTTTAAACATTAAGGCATAAGTAAACAATGGGTTTTAGTGAAGCTATTGGACACAACCACAAAGTGAAATTTTTAAAACTGGTTTTATTTAAAATGGTTGAAATAATAAATAGTATTATTTTTATGGTTATGTTTAGGTTTAAATATCGATTTAATAAAAATTAAATTTTTGCTAATTCAATTATAAATACAATTTTTTAGTGAATAATTCGTTTTTGGAATATTGATATGTCTTCAATTTCAAACACATCCGATAACTAATTTGTGAATTTATTAAAATAATTTCCAGAATAAAATAACTAAGCATAATATTTCTTTATCTCAAGTAGTGATTTATCTTCTGATAAAGATGAAAATAAAAGTAAAACTTTATTAAAGTTGCGCAGGTTAATGCTGACTTACGTAGCGATGGAATAAAAGGCTTTACTCGAATCAACGATATGATCCGCTATTTTCTGTACCGAATATACAATGCGGTTTCATTAACTGCAATAAAATGTGCAGCGGCCGTTACTACTTTATGATGATGCCCTCTTTTCCTTAAAAAGGTATATTTAGAAGCCAGGTAAATCAATTCTGTTTTGAGTTTAGTCGCTGTAACGCTGCTAGCAACAACCCATTGTGGTAAGAATTTGGCGTGCAGCATACTTTAGATTATTTGCATGTATACTATCTCCGAATTATCACCGCCGTGTAATTTTAAATGAGTGGGTTTATCGTCAAAAAGAAGCTAAGCTATTTAGCTATAAATTAATGTAACGAAATGCACTCTGTTTCCAGCCAAACTTACCCTGACTATACTACTTGTCACAGTTGACAAATCTAATCTGTAACATAAATTTTATAAATTATTCAGGTAACCGTAATCTATAATTTTCTCGGGTATGTAAGCACTGTTATACTCTGTCATTGGCCGTCATCTTAGAACTGTGATATGAATCAGACTTATCGTTTGCTAGTCACTAAGGCCGTTAAAACAGCTTCTGTACTTGGCGTGTTATTGCTCGTTGCTAAAGTATCTGCCTATTGGTATACCGGTTCAGTCAGCATGTTGGCGTTGTCGATAGATTCTCTAGTCGATATAGCGGGATCGCTAACGAACCTATTTGTAATCCGATATGCACTTCAACCCGCTGATAATGAACATAGTTTCGGTCATGGAAAAGCTGAGTCGCTTGCGGCACTGGCACAAAGCATGTTCATATCGGGGTCTGCGCTTTTTTTAATCCTTAACGGTATCCAGCATCTTTTACGACCAGAACCACTTAACGCCCCACTTTATGGCATTGTTGTTACGCTCATTGCTTTAATCTCCACGTCGCTTTTGGTCCTTTTTCAGCGATGGGTCATTCATAGAACGGACAGTCAGGCAGTGTATGCTGATATGCTGCACTACCAATCAGATGTGTTAGTCAATGCAGCAATTTTATGTGCGCTATTATTAACCTGGTATGGTTTTCGGCAAGCAGACGGTATCTTTGCACTGGTGACAGGGGGATACATATTATATGGTGCACTTCGTCTTGGTTATCTCGCAATTCAAGCGCTATTAGATGAAGCGCTCCCGCAAGATGAGCTTGAGGAGATCAAAGTTATCATCGACAATTGGCCAGACGTGCTTGGCGCGCATGATTTACGCACGCGACGTTCAGGTCCGACGCGATTTATACAGTTTCATCTTGAAATGGAAGATCAGCTCACTTTAGTAAAAGTGTATCAACTTGTGCAATGTATTGAATCAGCATTGTTAGAACGCTTTCCTGGTGCAGATATTACTATTCACTGTGATCCAACATCTGCAGTGCCTCATCATCGGCGTGGTTTTTTTAACTGAAGGCAAATTTTGTAACGCGTGGATCTTATTTTGAGATCAAAAAACCCAATACGCATGTTCTTTACTTGAGTCAGAGTCGGATAAGAGTAATAGTGTGTGCAGCTACGAGTTAATTTTTCAAATGTCGTGCCAAAGCGTAGGTTTTTAGGAGGGAATATGATTAAAAAAATTGGTGTATTAACAAGCGGTGGCGACGCTCCGGGCATGAATGCGGCAATTCGCGGTGTCGTTCGCTCAGCATTGAGTGAAAAATTGGAAGTTTTTGGCATCTTCGATGGCTATCTAGGCCTCTATGAAGACAGAATGGCAACGCTTAACCGGCATAATGTCTCAGATGTCATCAATCGTGGTGGCACTTTTCTTGGTTCAGCACGTTTTCCAGAATTTCGGGAAAAAGCAATCAGGGCGGTGGCGATAGAAAATCTCCAACGTCGAGGAATCGATGCCTTGGTAGTCATCGGTGGCGATGGTTCATATATGGGTGCAAAGCATCTGACCGAAATGGGCTTTCCCTGTATCGGTTTGCCAGGAACGATTGATAACGACGTCGCAGGAACAGATTACACTATCGGTTTTTTCACAGCGCTTGAGACAGCTGTCGAAGCTATTGACCGTTTACGTGATACTTCCTCTTCTCATCAGCGGATCTCAATCGTTGAAGTCATGGGACGGCGTTGTGGCGATCTTACCCTTGCTGCAGCGATTGCAGGTGGATGCGAATATACTGTCTTACCAGAGGTGCCTTTTAAGTGCGAGGAGTTAGTCAAAGAAATCAAAGAGGACTTTGCTAAAGGCAAGAAACACGCGATTATCGCGGTTACAGAGCATATATGTGATATTGAAGCATTAGCTAACTATATCGAAGCAGAGACGAAAAGAGAGACACGAGTGACAGTATTAGGCCATATTCAGCGTGGCGGTTCACCTTGTGCCTACGATCGTATCCTCGCTTCAAGAATGGGCGCCTGGTCAATAGAACTTTTATTAAAAGGTTATGGTGGACGTTGCATTGGTATACAGAATGAAAGGCTAGTGCATAACGATATCATTGATGCGATAGAGAATATAAAAAAACCATTCAAGCATGATTGGTTAGAAATTGCTAAAAAACTTTTCTAGTGAACAATTAGTATGTAATTAGATGGTTATTTGGTTTGACTTGTTGTCAGCGAATAGAATGCTTTTTCACATTTATTAAGGCTTTGTTGAATAAATTGAACATTTGGGTGATGGTTTGCTAGCGTCATTTCAACATGAGGACCCTATGGCAACGCAGAAGTTTAAAATAACCCACTGGTCCACGTATAACAACGCTCTCAAGCAGCGCGGATCTCTGACCATATGACTGGATGCCTCGGCAATTGCTCCCTGGACCGCCTGGGCGGCGTGGTCGGTCAGACATGGCTATCACCTCTGTGGCAGTAGATAGCCCGACACATGAAATTATCTGTGCCGATTTATCGTTAAACGGTACGACTGACGCTCAGGCTATACCAGCTCTGATAAATACAATACCCGCTACTGTCATGATGCCCTGCTGAGAAAGAAGATAAGACCGCTGATTCTTCCAGTGGCTGAAACCACTGTGTTCCGGTTCAAAACACTCATGGGCGATCATCTAAGTCTGTGTGACTATGATGCGCAGGTAGGTGAGGCAATGGCGATGGTCAACGCGCTTAACAAAATGACACAGTTAGGAATCCCTAACAGTATCCGGATCGCATAACAATCAATCTACTTAGAGGGCCAGTAATCACAAGTTCTGATTTATTCAATAAAGCCCTTAACCCTTTGAAAAAAGATAAATGATAGTACCTCCTCCGTGTTTAACTTTGGAGAGAGTATAATTAACCATAAATCATTTATGGCCTTAGATTTTGGCATCTAGTGGCTTTAGATAGATTGCTTTTTTAGCATCTCACGTTGATCTCTATTTTCTATTGATATAATGCGTAGATAAATATCTCTGTTTTATTACTATGCGCTAAGTGGCGAACTGTATGCCAGTGTGTACTGATGTCGAAGAAGACATCATGCCGGGCGAAGAGGATTGGGTCATTTTGTCCACGTCAATATATGGCTTCTACTATCGCCCAGTAAGTAACTAAGGTAATAAAATGATAGCTAGCCTGATTGTTATTACGCTCTATTTCTTCATAGTTCTCGCCTGACTCAACGCACTAATAACAAAATCACGGTGAAAATAGCGAAACACTAAAAAATAAACCTGTTTTGTAGCAGTTTAACGTGGCTGGTATCAATACTGCATACTAAAAAAGTAAAAAGACAGCGCGAAGATTTTTTTTATTCACTTAAAAATATCCATCAATTAGCCTTATCATACTACGTAGTATGGCATAATTTTTACGTTGAGACAGATTGCTCCTGTATATGCAGGAAAAGGGGTTCAGCAAGTAGATTTGCCCTTAAATAGTTCTTTCAGCCACTGAGCGCCGATGATAATCTACTTTCTTTTTCCAGACATCATTACTGCCGCTTCGACGCGGATTCGCAACGGCGTGGTAACACGCATGGTATCGGTCTGACCAATATTGCACCCCACCTCGTGGAGGAATAAGCGGTCTTATCTTCTTTCTCAGCAAGGCATCATGACAGTAGCGGGTATCGTAGTTGTTTTCTCCATCCAGGGAGCAATTGCCGAATCATCCAGCCATATAGTCAGAGATCCGCGCTGCTTGAGAGCGTTATTGTAAGTGGACCAGTAGATTATTTTAAACTTCTGCGTTGCCATAGGGTGCTGATGTTGAAATGATCGGAGCAAACGAGCACAAAAAAGTTTGATTTATTCAACAAGGCCAAAATTAAAGATAAATGCTATCAACGAATCCCTCCCTTTCTATCTTAATTTGGAATATGAATATAACTTCAAGTGCATAAATAAAATAAATTAATTTATGTAGATATAAAATAATATCCTATGTGTAGGTTGTTATTGCGCTTTTAGTTACCAACCTGTTGATGAAAAATAAAATAAACGTCCATCTTGGTTTATGCTATAATTTATTATTCTCCCTCTCTTTTTAATATACTTATTAGTCAGCTAATAATCAGCAAATTTTGTGTCACTTAACAATGATATTCCATTAGTTAATATAACTACATCGTCCATTAGAAGGCTCAAAGTACGTAATTTTTCTCTCCTTACCACACTAAGCCTATTCACTACGGCAACTGCTCCTCTCTACGGTAGAATTTCGCATAAATTAGGTGCAACCCGATTTCATTGAAGTGAACAAAGCGTAATTCATGAGAACAATATGGACAGGAATAAGTTTGACTCTACTAGCAGAGGGTAACGCGAGATACTGTTAGCTTTTAGTGGTGGGAAAGGCTAGCCATATTAACGACAAAGTTACTGTCAATGATGTTGCACTGCACGGCGTAACGCATAATAAGAGCCAAGCATTGCTGCAAGCGCCCATAACGATATGTTTTCTCACTTGACCCACCGTCCGTATCAGTGCTAGTCGTTGATTTGACTCTATCTGAAGTATAACCCCATGCAGCCAATCTAAGGTAAGATACCTTGCTTTAAGCATAGCGAGATGCGCAACCGCACACACCAGCTTGATAGCGGGCTTGAGGTACGGTTAATTTGTTTCACAGGAGAGCGCATAGGAATGACCTCGTGGAATAACATCCAGCAAAATTAACCCAGTGATGTCTATAAACACATGACCGATCATTTTACTGGTCGCATCTACGGAACATGCTACACCACATTTTCGGTCATCTTTTTCTACCATCTAGCAACACTTGAAGGTGATATATCTATTATTCATTTATTTTTTATAGGTGATCGGTCAATCACTTATCTACGCCAGTTAACCCAGTAATTAAATCAATAAAGCGGCGCGGCAAATATTTTTAATACATTGATAATAAATAAAGAATGGAATACCTATTCAGTCTTTTTGACCGCAATAGCAGAACAAGAATTGCCTGACGGGGATATTACTGTCAACATAAATTATTCATTGATTAATTACAAAGATGCATTGGCCATCACTGGCCGTGGACCCATTGTCAGGAAGTTTCCTCTGGTGCCAGGTATCGATTTTGCCCGCACCGTAGCAGAGAGCGCATGCCCGAAATTTAAGGTCGGTGATAAGGCGCTTCTAACCGGATAGGGCGTTGGAAGAAACATTGGGGAGGACTCGCTGAGAAAGCCACAGTCAGCAGTGAATGGCTGACGCATATTCCAGAAGGCGCCAACAGTAAGCACGTAATGGCCATTGGTACCGCTGGCCTTACCGAAATGTTGTATGTCGAAGCATTGTTAAAACAGGGTGTTCAGCCTCAAGATAGCCCCGTACTTGTTACTGGTGCAAGTGATGGCGTAGGTAGCTGTGCTGCCCTGATTCTTTCTATATGGGATACAACGTTATCGCCTCTACTGGCCGCTCTACTGCAGCCACATGGCTTTATGCAACCATTGGGGTCAGTGACGTTATTCACCGGAACGAACTCTCTAGTACGGGTAAACCGTTACAAAAAGAGCAGTGGGTAGCAGCAATTGATACCGTTGGCAGCCCATACGCTATGCAATGTCTGCGCGTACGTGCGTTATGGCGGTATTGTCGCCACCTGTGCTATGGCCAAAGGAATGGACATGCTCTGGAGCGTATCGCCATTCATATTACGTGGAATCACATTAAAAGGCATCGATAGCATGATGCTACGAAAAGATGAAAGACCGGATATGTGGGAAAAAGCCATACGATACTTACCGCTATCAAAACTGAATAGCATGATAAAAGTTTACCCGCTTGAAGAAGCGATTCACACTGCGGAAAAATTACTCAATGGCGCACGCGCGGTCATTCAGTGCCGTTAATTTGCTGTTATATACTAAATATTAAAAAAGATCACTCGTAGCAACATCGCCGTCATGTAAAACAGGAAGTGAGTTTGTACCCGCCTCAATAACTAGGAGATAAAAGATAGAGGTATTATATTGTAGAAAAATTTGCATGATATGCTTATGGGTTAAGATGCAATACATGGCAGGTTTCTCTCCAGAGAAACGCATATTAGCCGTAAGTCCCTTAAGACCCGTATATAAAGAAACTGCGCAGCAGGTCGTTTTGCAGGCACTGGACAGACTCTGTGCCTCTAGCAATGTAATATCAGCAAAATTCTAGAGGGGATACCGAAGGCATGATAACTACTCGCAAAATAGGAAAATTTACTGAAGATACGCGCGTAAAAATCCTCACACTTCTTCACCTCATTAAACTGGATTACACTTACCTGTCATGCAAAAAACAGCTTTGAAATAAAAAAACGACTATTTTTCCTACACTTTTAAAGCCGCTATGACGAGGATTAATCTCGGTACAACGCTAGTGATGTCGTGTTTTCTCTGCGGGAGATAGCACGCTTACTAGATAATGAAAGTTTGGAAAGCGCATTTTTTTGAAAATTCTCACTGGCCATTCGTGTAGCAAACTGATCAATTTTTACAATTTCAATAATAGTGTCCATGTTATTACTGAACTAGCGTATATCAATGACGATGAAGTATTCCGCACCGATATTATATCACTAATTAATCACATGCCATTGATCTTCATCGAGGTTAAAAAGCCAAATAAGCGGAAAGGTATTATCAATAAACGTTTTCAGCATCCGAAAATTAGACGTTTTACTAATATCACCCAATTTATGCCCTTTTCTAAGCAACGCAGCGACATCATACAGATCGAAATAGTGGCGAATATCGATACTCTTAATAGCACCCACGATCGCATCAAAGAGATGAACCGCCAGAGACAGGAAGTATACCACAGAGCCCATAAGCAGTTACGGGAGCGCCGCGATTTTGGTGGTTCAGAGTGCAGATTTGCCACGACATTGCTTGATGTGAAGCAGGATGCAGATGGAAAGATATTGAACCATGAAAGTTACTTTGAGAAACAGCCGGCATCTTGCGTGCTCTATCACTTTGAAAATGGACGCCAGAGCAAACTGAGTTCGGCCAACGCCAGAGAGATCAACCGCCTGATTGTCGCAGAATATCTGAATCAGGCACGATAACGCTAGCTTAATTACCCACAAGCATATTGAAGTGGGTTGAATTACACTGGCCTGAGGAAAATAGAATACGCGGTATTAACCAGTGGTTACGTGGACAGATAAACAGACGTCCATTTGACATCTATCGATTTGCTATTGGTACCGAGGACGGGACTTGAACCCGTAAGCCCTATTGGGCACTACCACCTCAAGGTAGCGTGTCTACCAATTCCACCACCACGGCATACTTAACACTGAATTATGCGGCATCTAGCCACTAGCAGAATAATCCTTTTTTATTTTATTTTGGCACGTCGCTATTGGGCACTGCCGGCTTGTGCACTGCGTCTACCTGCTGGTCCTGCTTTGATGTCGCTGGGGCAGCTAGGTTTTCCCACTTACTGTTTTTCGGGGTTTTGTTGCTATTGATGTTCCCAAGAACAAGGCTAATTATAAAGAAAATCGTAGCGAGAATCGCCGTCATCCGCGTTAGAAAGTTTGCAGAACCTGTAGAGCCGAACAGCGTGACTGAAGCACCAGTACCAAAAGCAGCACCCATATTTGCCCCTTTCCCTTGTTGGACCATGATAAGGCTAACAAGCGCTATGGCTACCAAAAGAAAGATGATTAGAAATGTCTGATACATGGTCGTTCCGCGTAATTTCACTGGAGCAAAAGGGAAGCTGAAGCGGGACCTAATGCGACCCAATTGCATTCATCCAACCCACGTCAGCGGGTTGGAATACTAACGAAAGCATAAGCTCTCCGCAAGCGCTATTTCACAAAATCGGTTGTTCAATGGTAAAATATTAACCATACTAGCTGATGGCTGATGATACGGTTTCCTCACGTAAGCCATTAAGCCGCTTTAATCCGCTCGGCAATTCGATTCGCAAGTTCAGTAATCTGTCGCTCGTCTTCACCTTCAACCATCACCCGGATCACAGGTTCAGTACCTGATTTTCTTAATAGCACTCTGCCCTGACCAGCTAATATTTTTTCCACTGCGGCCACCTCCGCTCTGACAGACACCACGTTAAGCGGTTCTCGGCGTTTATCATAGTAAACATTAATCAATATTTGTGGCAGTAATTCGATTTTATTACAAAGTTCATGTAGCGATTGACCGTTACGCACCATGGCAGTGAGTACTTGCAAACTCGCAACAATACCATCGCCCGTAGTTGTTTTGTCGAGTAAAATGATATGTCCTGAGTTCTCTCCCCCCAATATCCAGCCCAATTTTTGCATTTTTTCCATCACATAACGGTCGCCTACCTCAGCACGGATGAAATCGATATTTAATTGTCTTAGCGCAAGTTCAAGCGCCATGTTGCTCATGAGTGTGCCAACTACACCACCGTTAAACTGCCCGCTAAGCAGTCTCTCACACGCAATGATGTAGAGGATTTTATCACCGTCTATTTTGTTACCTTGGTGATCAACCAAGATAACGCGGTCACCATCACCATCCCAAGCAATGCCTAAATCTGCTTGCTTTGTAATAACGCGCTGCTGTAATTGCTTCGCATCGGTTGCGCCGCATGATTGATTAATATTCATTCCATCCGGTTTAACCCCAATAGTTATCACATCAGCACCAAGCTCAGTTAAAACATTGGGCGCAATGTGATAAGTGGCACCGTTGGCACAATCGGCAACGATTCTTAGCCCATTCAGGCTAAGTTCACTGGGAAAAGTCCCCTTACAAAATTCGATATAACGCCCGGCTGCATCAACAATTCTACTGGCACGGCCTAACTCAGCAGATTCAACACACGTGATATTTTTAAGCATTTCACGCTCAATCGCTTCTTCAACTTCATCAGGTAATTTTGTCCCTTCAGAGGAAAAAAACTTGATACCGTTATCGTAGAACGGATTGTGCGAGGCTGAAATGACAATACCAGCCTCAGCTCTGAAGGTGCGCGTCAAGTAGGCAATAGCTGGCGTGGGCATGGGTCCGGTAAATGCAGCAGACAGCCCAGCGGCGGCTAAACCCGCTTCTAGAGCCGACTCCAACATATAGCCTGAAATCCGTGTGTCTTTTCCAATGATAATTTTTTTTGAGCCTTGGCGGGCAAGCACTTTACCCGCAGCCCAGCCCAGTTTTAACACAAAATCGGGCGTAATAGGATGTTCACCTACTTTTCCACGAATGCCGTCGGTGCTAAAGTAGTTTCGCTGATATTTGTTCATGATAAGAGGTCTCTTCGCGTCGCTTCCACAATTCTTATTGCTTCAATCGTCTCCTTAACATCATGCACACGGATGATCTGCGCTCCTTGCATAGCTGCAAGGACGGCACAAGCAAGACTACCTGATAAACGTTGCGCTGGGGCAGCATTGATAATTTTTCCAATCATTGATTTACGCGATAACCCAACCATTAACGGAAGCTCAAATCTGTGAAACACGGAAAGATTTGCCAGTAATTGATAATTTTGTTTAATCGTTTTACCGAAACCAAAGCCGGGATCAAGAAGTAATCGATTAGCTGGAATCCCAGCCGCACGGCAGGCTGTAATACGCGCAGAGAAGAAATCATGGACAGTTTGTAGTATATCACCATGCACTGGGTTCTGTTGCATGGTGCGTGGTTCACCTTGCATGTGCATCAAACAAGCTGGCAACCCACTCTCCAACAGTGCTAACATGGCACCTTCAGCCGATAATGCACGAATGTCATTAATAATATGTGCGCCCACATGCGCCGCTTCACGTATTACTTCTGCTTTTGAGGTATCAACCGAAATCCATACGTCAAAACACCGTGCGATAGCCTCCACAAGCGGAATAACCCGCTCTAATTCCTGTTCGACAGTGACAGTGCTAGCGCCTGGTCGGGTCGATTCTCCTCCGACATCAATTATTGTAGCACCTGCATTGACCATGGCGTTAACGTGGGTCAACGCGTCAGTCAATTGCGGATATTTACCGCCATCATAAAAAGAGTCAGGCGTGGTGTTCAAGATCCCCATCACATGATGATGGTCCAAGTCGAGAAAAGTGCCTCGCGAATGTAACTTCATTCTATCAAACCTTGTAAAATGACATCGTATAAAAGGCATAAAATCCGGCTAACCGGCGCTTAGTAAATAAGTTTACACTACTTTTTACCAAATCGTTCAGATATAATGCTACCCGGATCTTGTATTGCGGGATGATCAACTGGGCGTGGTGGCTGCGAACCGCCGTTTCCATCTTGGTGTGGGGGTTCTTCCCAGTCAGCAGGTGCCCGAACTGGCCGACGCGACATGAGATCATCTATCTGTAAGGCGTCAATCGTTTCATACTTCATTAAAGCATCTTTCATCGCGTGCAAAATATCTAAATTTGCATCAAGAATATCGCGTGCACGCTGATAATTTGCATCAATTAAAGATTTTACTTCCTGATCAATAATGCGTGCGGTCTCGTCCGACATATGTTTGGCCTTGGCAACCGAACGTCCCAGAAAGACCTCACCTTCTTCTTCAGCATACAATAAGGGGCCCAATTTCTGAGAAAATCCCCACTGCGTTACCATGTTCCTTGCCAAGTTTGTCGCCACTTTAATATCGTTGGAAGCACCTGTTGACACGCGTTCAGTGCCATAAATGATCTCTTCCGCTAAGCGCCCGCCATATAGCGTGGATATTTGACTTTCAAGTTTTTGACGACTGGCACTGATGGCATCACCCTCGGGTAGAAAGAAAGTCACACCTAAAGCACGTCCACGCGGGATTATCGTTACTTTATGCACTGGATCATGTTCTGGCACTAAACGACCAATAATAGCATGCCCTGCTTCGTGATACGCGGTAGACTCCTTCTGCTCTTCTGTCATTACCATTGAGCGCCTTTCAGCGCCCATCATAATCTTATCTTTCGCTTTCTCGAATTCAACCATAGAGACAACGCGACGATTACCTCTCGCCGCAAAAAGAGCCGCTTCGTTGACCAAATTGGCCAGGTCGGCACCAGAAAAGCCCGGCGTGCCGCGCGCGATAATAGCCGCATCTACATCTGTAGCCAGCGGTACACGTCGCATGTGCACTTTTAAAATCTGTTCACGCCCACGCACATCGGGTAAACCTACCACTACTTGTCTATCAAAGCGTCCAGGACGAAGTAGCGCTGGATCAAGTACATCGGGACGGTTGGTAGCAGCAATGACAATAATGCCTTCGTTACCTTCGAACCCATCCATCTCGACCAACATCTGATTTAGGGTTTGTTCACGTTCATCGTGTCCACCACCAAGGCCAGCACCACGCTGCCGCCCCACAGCATCGATCTCATCGATAAAGATGATACAAGGTGCTGTTTTTTTAGCTTGCTCGAACATATCGCGTACACGCGAGGCGCCCACGCCGACAAACATCTCAACGAAATCGGAACCGGAAATGGTGAAAAATGGCACTTTCGCTTCGCCTGCAATCGCTTTAGCAAGTAGCGTTTTGCCGGTGCCCGGTGGCCCCACCATTAACACGCCCTTCGGGATTTTACCCCCCAACTTCTGAAACCGACTCGGCTCACGAAGATAATCTACCAATTCGGATACCTCCTCTTTCGCCTCGTCACATCCGGCCACATCAGCAAACGTGGTTTTGATTTGATCTTCGGTCAGCATGCGTGCTTTGCTTTTACCGAAGGACATAGCACCTTTTCCGCCTCCGCCCTGCATCTGCCGCATGAAAAATATCCACAAACCAATCAGCAGTAACATGGGAAACCAAGAGATGAAGATTGTTGTTAACAAACTTTGACTCTCAGGTGGCTCACCAATGACCTTGACTTTTTTGGTCAATAGGTTGTCCAATAAAAGTGGATCGTTTACTGGAATGTAGGTGGTATATTTGTTGTTATCATTTCTGGTAACCGTTATTTCGCGACCGTTAATGATACGCACCTCGCGAATTTTGTCCTGATTCACTTCTGTCAAGAAAGTTGAATAATCAACTCTGCGGCTGTTTGAATCGCTTGGCCCGAAACTCTGGAATACTGAAATTAGTACCACGGCAATGACTAACCATAGAATCAGGTTTTTCGCCATATCACTCAAGGGATTAACCTCTTATCACAACGTGTTATCAGAAGGGATAGGGTACTATATTTTGTATCCTATCGCTACAATGTACATCTCTCGCGAACGCAAACGTGAGGCATCCGGTTTTCGAATTCTTACTTTTGCAAATATGGAACGAATCGACTTTAGGTACGTATCGAAACCCTCTCCCTGAAACACTTTTACAACAAACGCGCCCTCCCTTGCCAACACTTTTTTACTCATATCCAACGCTAATTCAGCCAAATACATTGCGCGCGGTATATCCACAGCAGAAACACCGCTCATATTTGATGCCATATCTGACATTACTACATGCGCTTTTTTTTCGTTAAGACACTGCATTATAGCTTGCATGACTGCCTCTTCACGGAAATCACCTTGCAGAAAATCAACACCTACAATAACGTCCATAGGGAGTATATCGCAAGCGATCACTCGCCCACGTGGGCCAATTTGAGTTTGGGCGTACTGCGACCAACCGCCTGGCGAAGCGCCTAAGTCTACTACTGTCATCCCTGGCGTAAACAGACGATCATTTTGCTGCAGTTCATTAAGCTTAAACCAAGCACGTGACCGTAATCCCTGTTTTTTCGCTTGTATTACATATTTATCATTGAAATGTTCCCTCAACCATCGGTTAGAGCTAGCAGAACGTTTTTTACTCTTCATAATAACGGTTGTCACCCCCTTTGACAGTACTATTTCACGAATTAATTCACGATCTGCATTTGGCACCACACCAATAATAACGTTAATATGTCTTTTTCAATTTTGATAAGCAATTGGTTAATGAAACTCAACACTAGGCAAAAACATTACCTTAAAGAGCGTGCTCATTCACTCAAACCGATTGTTATGCTAGGTAATCATAGTTTAACTGAAGGCGTTCTAGCTGTGATAGAACAAGCGCTTACCCATCACACGAGCTGATAAAACTAAAACTAGCAATTGAAAATCGTGAAAATTAGGAGGCAAATCATTGACACTATTTTACATGAAACTAAAGCGGATGAGATCCAAACTATTGGCGAGAATTTAACCCTTTATCGCCCATCTACAGAAAAAAAGACTGCATTACCCCGTAAATAATAGCGCAATGGCTTTATTCGTTCGGGCCGTTTAAACGGCCTACGCAATATATTGTACTTGTATGATCTCATACTCTACATCACCGTTAGGTGTTTTAACGACAACGATGTCGCCTGCTTCTTTACCAATAAGTCCACGCGCCATCGGCGAGTTGACAGAAATCATATTTTGTTTGATATCGGCTTCATCATCACCAACGATGCGCCAGATGGTCGTTTCATCTGTTTCTACATTTAACACCGTAACAGTGGCACCAAAGACAACCCTGCCCGTTGCTGGGATCTTAGTTACGTCAATAACTTGCGCATTTGACAGTTTTCCCTCAATATCGTGAATGCGTCCTTCACAAAAACTTTGCTCTTCCCGTGCCGCATGATATTCGGCATTCTCTTTAAGATCGCCATGCTCCCGTGCTTCAGCAATTGCTGCGATAATGCGTGGACGCTTTATATTTTTCAATTCCTCAAGCTCTCGTTTAAGCTTCTCTTCGCCTATTAATGTCATAGGTGTCTGATTCATAACATCACCTCAATATCTCCCCCAAATATGCTGGATTTTGCTTTTTCAGATTTAATGAAGCAACTCAGCCTTAATTTAAACAAAAGCCCCCCGGGCCTTGGAGTCTAGCACAAGCCCAAAAAACTCTTACTTAACTACTTTAGTTTAATCTAAAGTTCTTCGAGGGTCACCGTTTACTTCAACGCGTAATCCATTATAGTATTGCCTTATTTCAATTTGCTATCATCCTATTATACACTTGTTCAAAGCGCTGATTGGATGCTTATACAGCCTGACGATAAGCAGCGCTACGGCCGCCATCGATAACTATTACAACGTATTACCGAGTGGTACACAATTGGCGTTCGGCGCGCAAAAAACGGGCGCCGATATCCCTATCGTTGATTACCAGAGTCAACATTTGGCACTACCTACTAGCACAATAAAAATTGTCACGGCTTTAGCTGCCCTGCTTGAGCTGGATGACGATTATCGCTTTAAAACAATGCTTGAGACAAAGGGCACTTTACACAATAACCAATTGACTGGTGATTTAATTGCGCGCCTTTCTGGTGATCCTACCCTTAAACGCACAAACTTACGCAATATGTTAACCACACTGCTTCGTCAGGGATTACAGCGTATTGAAGGTAATCTCATTATAGAGACGTCTATTTTTGCTGGTTCAGATATGGTGCCCGGTTGGCCCTGGAATGATATTACCCGCTGATTTAGTACGCCACCGGCGGCAGCGGTCGTCGATAAAAATTGTTTTTCGTCTTTCCTGCATAGCGCGGCAACGATTGGTGAACATACTTTCATCAGTATCGCCGAGTAGTATCCTATTAATAGGCATAGCGAAGTGATAACAGTGAACGCAAATAAGAGTTACTATTGCCAGCTAGATATTCTTTTTGGTGGGTTGAACAACTTATACTCTGGCGGGGTATATTCGTCCACGAAAGGCGCCATTACGCTCTCTTTTGCTGTTCTGGATCGTGCTGCCTGCTCTGGCGCCATATTAAAAGCGGAACTACAACACGCAAACATTGCGTTCATTGGTCACGTTCTATGGCAAAGGCAACCCTGGGGTTAATGGCACGGTATGTCGCCACTACCCAGTCAGAACCACTGCGTGATTTGTTTAAAATCATGCTGCAGAAATCAGATAATCTGATCGCTGATACACTGTTTCGCACTATCGCACATCACTACTATCACGTGCCAGCAATCTGGCATGCTGCGGCGGATACTGTCCGCCAAATTTTGAAGAAAAAAGCAGGCATTGAAGCAATGAATACGGTATTCGTTGACGGCTCGGGACTGTCTCGACAAAATTTGATTTCCGCCACAGCCATGATGCAGATTTTGCAGTACATTGGGCGGAATGATAAGGCGTTGAATTTCATTGCCATGCTACCGCTAGCAGGATTTGATGGTACATTACGTTACCGCGCTGGTTTAAGTGAGGCCGGACTTAACGGGCAAAGCTTCAGCGAAAACAGGCTCACTGCAAGTGACTGTATAATTTAGCTGGATTTATGACCGCGGCTAGCGGTACGCAACTGGCCTTTGTGCAATTTCTTTCTGGTTACGCGGTGACGGAAGAACAACAATCCCGTCGTCGAATACCACTGGCGCGATTTGAGCAACGTCTTTATCGTGATATTTACCAAAATAATTAATCACACGTGCACTCAACACGGGCTTTGATTATTTATTGATGTGTAGGGCCTTAGGGCAAACAGCGCTTTTCCAGCATTAGCTATATCTATCCCAAGTAAGAGAGTTAATGCTGACAAATAATTTCGACATCCTCATCGCTACTTTCATCATCGTTATCTTGCTGTTCGTCCTGATGATTGGCGTTCTCTATCGACGCACTATCCCAGATGAACGCCTCCCGCGCAGGTTCCACTGTGCTTGACTCACTTTCCTTTCTATTTGACTCCAAGAACAGCATAACATCGCGGCACAATTCCTCTACACCTTTTCCTGTTGCTGCTGAGATAAGCGAGAAATTTTGTTGCCAATTGAGGCTGGTCGCCACCAGTTGCGCACGCTGTCGTGCCTCTGTATCTTCTAGCAGATCTACTTTATTGAATACTAACCAACGCGGTTTTTTCGCTAACTGCGGATCATACTTTTCCAATTCCTCGACAATAGCACGAGCATCTTCTACAGGATCAGCGTGGTCTAGCGGCTGAAGATCGACTAGATGCAATAAAATACGACACCGCTCAAGGTGTTTTAAAAAACGGATTCCCAACCCAGCACCCTCAGCGGCGCCCTTAATCAACCCTGGGATATCAGCAATAACAAAACTGCGCTCGCTGTTTACTCTGACTACGCCCAGGCTGGGAATCAGCGTAGTAAAGGGGTAATCAGCAACTTTCGGCTTCGCAGCCGAAACGGCACGAATAAACGTTGATTTGCCTGCGTTAGGTAAACCTAACATACCGACATCGGCTAACAGGAGTAGTTCAAGCATCAGTGTGCGCTTCTCACCTACTTTACCATCCGTCTTTTGTCGTGGTGTTCTATTGACAGAAGATTTAAAACGACGATTGCCCAAACCATGCCATCCTCCCTTAGCAACTAGGAGTTTTTGCTGGTGTTGCGTTAGATCACCCAGCAATTCTCGTGTATCTTGATCAGAAACACGTGTACCGATCGGTACACTAATCACCTTGTCTTGGCCCCGCTTTCCAGTACAGTCACGACTCTGTCCATTTTGACCACGCTCAGCACGAAATGATTTTTCGTAATGCAAATCGATCAAGGTATTCAGATTTTCATTTGCAACTAACCAAATATCACCGCCATCACCACCATCACCGCCATCGGGCCCACCCTTAGGTATATATTTTTCACGGCGAAAGCTAACACACCCACTGCCGCCATCGCCCGCTTTAAGCAGAATTGCTGCTTCATCAACAAATTTCATTCACTTCTCCGGCAGCTCAGTGCGCATCAGATGGGTTCAGGTAATTTATAGTCTGCATCTAGACATGTTACAAATTGGCTATAAATTAGGCTTTATTGCGTTATATACGCCTTATCAATACATTTCATTCGCGTACGTTTAAATAGACAAGCCCTGCGACATTGCGGGGCTTTAACTGGCAAACAAATAAACGTTTTGAACGCGTATTCAAAAGTAGGGCAGAAAATTGTCCAATTACTCAGTAACGATACTCACGTATTTACGATTATTAGGCCCTTTAATTTCAAATTTCACTCTACCATTGGCGGTAGCGAAAAGCGTATGGTCGCGCCCACAACCCACATTTAGCCCAGGATGAAATTTGGTCCCACGTTGACGTACGATAATGTTGCCTGCAAGAACAGATTCGCCACCATAACGCTTCACCCCAAGTCTCTTCGAGTGAGAATCACGACCATTCCGCGTAGAGCCGCCCGCTTTTTTGTGTGCCACTGTATAATCTCCTGATCAAGCGTTAATGCTAGTGATTTTTACATCAGTGAACCACTGACGATGACCTTGTTGCTTGCGGTAATGTTTACGGCGACGAAACTTGACGATCTTTATCTTTTCACCACGTCCATGGCCCACTACCTCAGCTATAATGCTCCCACCCTCAATTAAGGGTGTGCCGATAAGCACTTCTTCGTCTTTTACTACCATCAATACATTATTGAAAACGACAGCTTGACCTGTTTCAAAGTCGAGCTTCTCAAGGCGAACAGTCAGGCCTTCACTAACCCGGTGCTGTTTGCCACCACTTTGGAAAACCGCGTACATAAAAACCCCACGTCTGCGCTCGTTTGAATCTTTTATCGTAGCGCCTTAGCTATTCATAATTTAGGCGCGCATTCTACCCAATTAGGGAAGAGAAAACAAGCGGGTTCTATCGTCAGCCCTGTAAAAAATGCCTTGGAACAGAATAAAAAAATATTTAATGGGGGTTTTTGAATAAAATTAGCTAAAATTTACCTGCTTTTGGCGAACAAACACTTTAACATTGTTACCACAAGTCATGACTTAACAAAAAATGTGATGAATTTAGAACAAATCAATCAATTGATTGCCAGTGACATGAAAGCAGTAAATCGGACGATCACTGAGCAATTAAGCTCTGACGTTGCACTCATTAGCCAGTTGGGTCAATACATTATGAGTGGCGGTGGCAAACGTATTCGACCTACTATTGCTATACTCACCGCACATGCGTTGAGCTATCAGGGTAATTTGCATATTATCAATGCAGCACTCATTGAGTTTATCCACACCGCGACCCTGCTTCATGATGATGTTGTCGATAATTCAACTATGCGACGCGGTAAAGCAACCGCGAATAACACTTTTGGCAACGCTGCCAGCGTGCTGGTGGGCGATTTTATTTACACACGCGCTTTCCAAATGATGACGCAAATTGGTTCCATGCGTGTGTTATCTATCATGTCAGAAGCGGTTAACATCATCGCCGAAGGTGAAGTACTGCAATTGATGAACTGCAATAATTCTCTTATATCGGAAGCGAGTTACATGCGCGTTATCTATAATAAAACCGCGCGCCTATTTGAAGTTGCTGCGCAGGTTTCAGCTATTTTAGCTGATGCCGAACCCTGTTACGAAGAAGCACTAAAAAAGTATGGACGCTATCTTGGTACCGCCTTTCAACTTATTGATGACTTGTTAGATTACAGTGCGGACGACAAGCTGCTGGGCAAAAATATTGGCGATGATCTAAGTGAAGGTAAGCCCACCCTACCGCTAATCCACGCCATGAAACATAGTCGACCAGCGCAAGGTGCTGTGATCCGCCAAGCTATTGAGCAGGGTAATGGACGCCATATGCTTGACTCAATTGTAGAGACAATGCACCAGACTGGCTCACTGGAATGGACTAGGCAACGTGCGGAACAAGAGGCTGAAAAAGCCGTTGAGGCCATTGTTATTCTCCCCGAGACACCCTGGCGTCAGGCACTCATTTCGTTGGCACGCTTTTCTGTAAACCGTCAATCCTAACTCACTTATTAGAATAGATATAAGTTTTAAGCAACCTGAAAAATCATTAGTAAAATTTCTAATAGTTTCATCAAACATGAGATAAAGATGGCAACTCGTTATAATAAATAATATTACCACTGGAAACATTTAGAACTTTTCTGCTATAAAGTGATTTGTTAGTTCATTTAATCCAATAATTGGCCATCCGGCCGCCATAACATCCAAATTTTATAAGATTGCATTGCAAAAGGAGAAATCAGGGGGTGTCATCCTTTAAGTCAGACTGGCATCCCGCCGATATTATAGCTGCATTACATACGCAAGGAACCTCCCTTTCCGCTGTCTCACGGCAGGCAGAGTTGAGCTCTTCCACTTTAGCCAACGTGTTAAAACGACCCTGGTCCAGAGGTGAATGCCTTATCGCGCACGAACCTGGCATACAGCCAAGCGAGATTTGGCCTAGTCGCTGTTTTAACCCGGTAACTAACTCACCAGCCTATCACCCGTAAGTTACGTAAGAAATTGCCTGATATAGGGGTAACTGAAAAAACTCACTTCTACAATGAAGCTGTATTTTATCCAAATAGGATTGGCAGTTTAGTAACTCTCGAGAAAAACCAAGTTTACTTTGGTAACTTGCAATTTATGAGTTATAAAAACCAGCATGTGTTCTCAACATGCTGGTTTTTATTTTTCACAATTATCCACCCTCAGGCACCACGAAGACGCTCAATATTTGCACCTAATCCACGTAATTTATTTTCAATATGCTCGTAACCGCGATCAATATGATAGATGCGATCGATCGTTGTCACACCTTCAGCAATGCAACCAGCTAATACTAAACTTGCCGAAGCTCGCAAATCGGTTGCCATCACTTGCGCACCAGATAACCGTTTTACCCCACGACAAACAACAATATTACCTTCTATTTCTGCATGTGCTCCCATGCGGACAAGTTCTGGTATATGCATGAACCGATTTTCGAAGATGGTTTCGGTGATGATACCAGTACCTTCTGCAACAAAATTAAGTAAGGTAAATTGCGCTTGCATGTCAGTGGGAAAACCAGGATGAGGTTCCGTGCGTATATTGACAGATTTAGGTCGCTTACCCCGCATATCCAGGCTGACCCACCCTTCACCAGAAGCGATTGTTGCGCCTGCCTCACGCAACTTGGCAAGCACCGAATCCAACATATCTGCTTGGGTGTTGCGGCATATCACTTTACCTCCAGAAATTGCCGCCGCCACCAGAAATGTACCTGTTTCTATTCGATCTGGCAGCACGCTATGCCTACCGCCCCGCAAGCGTTCAACCCCTTCAATGATGATCTTTTCTGAACCAGCACCACGAATTTTAGCACCCAACTTATTGAGAAAATTTGCCGTATCGGTAATTTCCGGTTCATGTGCTGCATTTTCAATGATGGTGGTTCCCACCGCTAACGTCGCAGCCATCATAATCGTTACTGTAGCGCCAACACTCACCTTATCCATCATAATCGTCGCGCCCCGCAGACGTCCCGCCACCGTCGCATGAATATAACCTTGGTCCAGCGTGATTTTAGCGCTAAGTTGCTCTAAACCACTAATATGGAGATCTACCGGACGCGCGCCAATCGCACAACCACCGGGCAATGAGACCTGTGCCTGCCCAAAACGTGCCACCAAAGGCCCTAATGCCCAAATTGAAGCACGCATTCTCTTGACCAGTTCATAAGGCGCGCTGAGCACATTAATGTCGCTTGTGTCAAGATACAACGACCCGTTGCGCTCAACCCTGGCACCAAGCAATTTTAGCAATTCCAACGTGGTATCAATGTCGCGTAGCCGGGGTATGTTTTCTAACTCGATCGGCTCTTCTGCAAGCAACGATGCGAACAGTATTGGTAACGCCGCATTTTTGGCCCCGGAGATAACCACTTCACCAGACAGCCGGGTGAAACCATTAACCTGAAATTTATCCATACCATCTCCGCCAGTGCATATGACAAACGAGCAAAATCGATTAGGCTAAAAACCATTTAATGCCCTGTCACGTGCCCATTGCAGGGGCGTGTAAGTTTTTATTGATACCGCATGTATGCGATTTTCAACAATGCACTCTGTTAATGGCGCATAAATTGTTTGCTGCTGTTTTATTCGCGGCATATCGGCAAACAGCTCACCCACAGCAAAGATCTCAAAGTGGCTGCCATCGCCGCGGACGTGTACCTCCTCAAGTGGGAGAGCATGTAACAAAATGGATTGGATTTTACTATTTTCCATACAGATTCACTATTACTTAAGTGGGAACTTACTGCTGTGTTAACATGGCAGTGTAACAGAAGAAGATAAGTAGCAATACGTGTGCGCCATTAACCAGTTAAGCAGGAGTTTTCTCATGGATGATTTGCTCTAAGTGGTAAAGCTTGATTAGAGAGCGTAATTGGTCACTCATCCCGCTAAAACGTAGCTTTTTATTCAATTTGGTCGTCTTTCCACTGAGATAAACCAGCAGAGATAAACCAGTTGAGTCAATGCGTTCGAGCAAGCTTAACTCAATGTATTCTATCTGGTTAAAAATCTTATCGCATTGCGGCCACAATGTGACAAGCGTATCGCGATTTAATTCACCACGTAAATGACACACACGCTTGTCATAGACAAATTCAAGCACGGCGGCGGTCATGACTTCTTATCTATCGTGATGGCTTGGGCGGCAGACGCTTTCAATTGACCGGTAAGCGCATCAATGCCTTTCGTGCGTAGAATGTCATCCCATTCATTCTGGTTCGTTGTAATCATACTGATACCTTCCGCGATCATGTCGTAAGCTTGCCATTGACCAGAACGACTATTCTTACGCCACTGAAAATCCAACCGCGCAGGCGCAGCGCCATTACGGTTGGCTAGCGTGACACGTATGGCAACGCTAGTAGCGTCCTCTAGTGGTTTTTCAGGCTGAATTTGCCACGTCTGACCACGATACAGCGTTAACGCCTGGCCATATGCCTGCACCACGTAATCATTAAACGCAGTAAAAAATGCGTCGCGTTGGGCTGGCGACGCCTCTTTATAGTAACGCCCCAAGACCAACGCACCGGCATATTTTACCTGTACATAGGGCAACAACTCTTCACGAACAATGTCACGTAATACCTCAGGATTCTGTTTGATTTGTGGCTGTTCTGCCTTGAGCCTTGCAAACGTTTTAGCAGCGACTTCTTGCATCAGGTGGTAGGGATTGGTTTGATCGACTGCATTCCCTACCAGCGGTGTTACCAATAACACAACGAGCATGAATAGCTGTTTTAGCATAATGTGTTTTTCCTCTGTCATTTAATGCGTTGGCACGGCATCCGTAGCAGCTAACACGCTGTTTTTATCTTTGTATAGGAATTGGCCAATGAGTTCTTCCAACACAATGGCAGATTTAGTATCTTGAATCACTTCGCCCTCTTTCAACATAGCGGAGCCCAGTTCTGGATCGTCAAACCCTGGATTTAAGGCGATGTACTGCTCTCCCAACAATCCTTGTGTCCGAATTGCTAACGAACTAGTGTCAGGAATAACGTTATCGTAACGTTTATCGATAGCCATGGTAACGCGCGGGGTAAAATCTTTTGTACGGAGCTCAACCTCGGTCACCCTGCCTATCACGACCCCACCGATGCGCACTGGGGAGCCCATTTTCAAGCCGCCGATATTAGTAAAGTCCGCATACAATTTCCAAGTCGGTTGTGCGCCAAATGACGTGCTATTCGCTACGCGTAGAACTAAAAACAGTAGCGCGGCCAGGGCCACAAGTAGAAAAAAACCCACATAAAGTTCATTTTTAATCTTTTGCATCCATTTTAATTCCCAAACATGAGCGCAGTTAGCACAAAATCAAGACCAAGCACCGCAAGCGACGAGTGCACCACTGAACGCGTTGTTGCTCTACTGATACCTGCGGATGTTGGCAGAGCATCATAGCCGTTAAACAGCGCTATCCAAGTTATCATAAAAGCAAACACAAGACTTTTGAGCACGCTATTGACCACATCGAAGCGAATATCTATAGCACTTTGCATCGCTGACCAGAAAAAACCTGCATCTACGCCTTTCCAGTTAACGCCGACGATTGCGCCACCAATAATCCCGACTGCTACAAAAATCAGGGTTAGCAACGGCATGCAAATGACGCCAGCCCATAGCCGCGGTGATATCACCCGTCGTAGCGGATCGACTGCCATCATTTCCATCACCGACATCTGTTCCGTTGCCTTCATCAAGCCAATTTCAGCCGTCAGCGCTGAGCCGGAGCGGCCAGCAAAAAGCAATGCGGTAACGATCGGCCCAAGTTGTCGTAATAGCGAGAACGCCACGAGCATGCCTAAGCTGTTTTCAGCGCCATAGATCGTTAAAATCATATAGCCTTGCAACCCGAGTACCATACCAATAAACAGCCCAGAAACGACCACAATGACCAGCGACATAACGCCCACATGGTAGAGTTGTTTGATGAATAGAGGGAAATGTTTTCGCAGCATAGGCTTGCCCACTAAAGCATAAAATAACATTAAACCAGCTCTGCCAAAACTCGTGCACAGGTCAATGCCTTGTTGGCCAAGTTGGGTGATAAACTTCATTAACATGCTATCAATTCCGTTATGAATTTATTAAGTCGGTAAGATAATCACCAGCGGGATACTGGAAGCGCACGGGACCATTGGCGTCACCGTGAATAAATTGCTGCACCCGTTCGTCGTCGTTGGCTTGGATATCATCAACACTGCCCCGAGCAATAATTTTTTGTTGTGCGATTATATATACCCAATCAGAGATACTAAAAAGCTCTGGAACGTCATGTGAAACAATGATACAAGTGACCCCTAGTGTACGATTTAACTCGCTAATTAATTTTATCAGCACCCCCATGGTGATGGGATCTTGACCAACGAAAGGCTCATCGAACATGATCAAATCGGGCTCCAGCGCAATAGACCTGGCTAAGGCTACACGCCTTGCCATGCCGCTGGATAACTCCACAGGACGCAGGTGTGCAGCTCCGCGAAGGCCAACGGCTTCCAGCTTCATCATAGTGGTACAATGTAGTAACGGTTCTGGCAATTTGGTGTGCTCTTTTAAAGGCCAAATCACATTCTCATAGACTGTCAAATCGGTAAACAGTGCGCCCGATTGAAAAAGCATGCCCATACGCGTACGCAATGCATACAAGCGCGCGCGAGAGAGTTCGGGAATGTTTTGCTCTTTAAAATAGATTTTACCGCTATCCGGTTTTATCTGCCCACTAATAAGGCGAAGCAGTGTTGTCTTACCAATCCCTGAGGGACCCATAATAGCGGTGACTTTTCCTTGTGGAATGCGAAGTGAAATATCATCTAAAATTTTTTGCTTCCCACGGGAAAAACTGAGATTTTGAATCTCTAATAGTGCCCTATTTTGCTGCACACGAGGCCTCACTTATGCTAAAAATAGTCTTTTTAAAAGCTAGGCTATCCCAAAAGGGCTCTGATATGAAAAACATAGATAGATTAGCCTGCAGCGTTATTGTCGATCATTTACTTTTAACGTGCTAATGTCAAAATTGGTGACAAATGACATTAAAAAAGCGTGAATATCCACTCGTCCTTTTAAAAGCGTTGGTCAATCCATGTGATGGTAACCTGCTCCTAGTTTAGATGAAATGAGGCGCACATAAAATGCGAATTTGAGTATTTATCATAACAACGTAACTATGCTTGCCAAGCTAGACGCTAAGCGAGATGCATCTGACTAAGCAAGACCCTATTGATACAATAACTTCTGCGGAAGATGCTTCCTCTTAGCCGCTAATGCAATAGCGTGATATGCATGCACTGAGGCGCAAGCGTAAAGCATAAAGCGTAAAAGGCAGAATTTGCTTTAACCTGTACTGATTTTCATGAATAATCATTCCATTATTTATTCTTAGGATGGCTCTAGCATGTCGAAGCACCCACATCCAGTGCATTTCGATTTTCAGCTTGCAGGAAGAGAAGTGGTCGCGATAGAACGTGACGCACTGGTACACCTTGAACACGCGATCAGCGATGATTTTGACCATGCTTGCAACACGATTTTTGCTGGCCGAGGGAAAGTCGTTGTGATGGGCATTGGTAAATCAGGACATATCGCCAAAAAAATTGCCGCCACATTTGCCAGTACCGGCACACCAGCATTTTTTGTTCATCCTGGCGAGGCAAACCATGGCGATCTCGGCATGATCAGCACAGACGACATTGTCATCGCTATCTCCAATAGCGGTGAAGCGCATGAAATTCTCACTCTTATCGCGGTATTAAAACGGATCGGCGTGCCCTTGATTTGCATGACGGGACAGCCAGCGAGTACGATGGCAGGAGCAGCGGATATTCATTTATGCATCAGCGTCACCCGTGAAGCGTGTCCGCTTGGCCTGGCACCTACCGCAAGCACGACCGCAGCATTGATAATGGGCGATGCGCTCGCCATTGCTATATTACGTGCGCGCGGTTTTACCGCCGAGGATTTTGCGCTTTCTCATCCGGGTGGCGTATTGGGGCGTAAACTTCTGCTCCGTGCAAGTGATATTATGCACACTGGTGCAGCTATGCCGACGGTACGCCTTGACACACCATTACGTGATGTCCTGCTGGAGATCACGCTTAAACGTTTAGGCATGACGGCGGTCGTAGATGAAACCATGCGGATCAAAGGCATTTTTACCGATGGCGATCTGCGACGCATCTTTGATATGCACATCGATTTCCAGACCGTCACCGCCAGCCAGATCATGACACCAGGCGGTGTGCAGATTGTGCCAACCCTGCTGGCCGTAGAAGCGCTAAACCTGATGCAGAAAAAAAATATCACTTCCCTTTTAGTGACAGAAGGTGACCAGCTTATCGGCGTAGTACATATGCATGATATGCTACGCGCTGGTGTATTGTAGCCGAGAGATCAATGAATTCGGATAGCAAATGGACAGTAACCTGTTACGGGCGCGTGCCAACCCGCGTAATGCAGCGTGCCAAAAACATTCGTCTATTAATTTGCGATGTGGATGGTGTCATGTCCGATGGCACGATCTATCTAGGTAATCAGGGTGAGGAGCTAAAAGGGTTTAATGGACGCGACGGTTACGGTATCGATTGTCTACAACAGGTAGGCATTCTCGTTGCTGTGATTACTCGGCGCAGTGGAAAACTGCTAGAAACACGCTGCGCAATGTTAAAGATCGCTTATCTTTACCAAGGCATTCACAATAAATTTGCTGCCTATACACAATGGATAACGTCGCGGGCGCTTACCGCTGATCAGGGGGCCGCCTATATTGGTGACGACCTGATCGACTGGCCGGTGATGGTTGAGGTGGGCTTAAGCGTGGAAGTTGCAGATGGCCATCCACCACTATTAACGAAAGCAGATTATGTTACCTTTACCACTGGTGGGCGGGGTGAAGTAAGAGAGGTGGTGCTGTGCGATACCATTCCCATCGCGCTGGGCAAATTTGATGCATTCTTGGGTCAGTCGCTATGAGTAGAAGTAGACACTGGGTAACCCTGCTGCTTACTGTTATTGTATTGGCGTTCATGGGTTGGAATCTGAGCAATCGCGATACGGCAAAAGGCGTGCGCCACGCCAGCAAAGCGCGTGGACAGCCTGACCACACAAGCGCATCGACCAGAACATTAGCCTATGGACCGGATGGCCACCTAGATTATCGTTTAGATTCCGCTGAGGTCCGTGTCTTTTCCAGCGATGAAATCAGCTGGTTTGTCCACCCAGTGATGACCATCTTCGACAAAAACAGCGTGCCCACATGGCAAATTAGGGCGGATAAGGCAAAATTATCGCATAATCAACTACTCAATCTCTTCGGTCATGTTGAGGTAAATACGTTAAATGCGGATTCTCAGCTCAAACAGATAGCCACAGAGAGCGTACAGATCAACCTGATTACGCAAGACATTCTATCTGATGTTAGAGTCAGCCTGTTTGGACACAGTTTCAGCTCCACTGGCATCAAAATGCGGGGCAATTTACGCAAAAAACAGGCCAGACTGCTGGAAAACGCCGAAACCTACTATGAGATTCAGCAAAATGGACAGTAATAACTTTAACCTGCTCGTCGCTTATGTACTATTTAGCTTAACGTCCCCTGCGTATGCACTCACAGGGGACGCGGATAAACCCATCAAAATCAATGCTGAAAACCAATCTCTTGATCTACAGGGCAATGTAGCAACATTCACTACCCATGTTATCATCACTCAGGGCTCTATCAAGATTACCGCCGATAAAGTGGTCATGAACCACGTTGATGGCGACAATAAGAAAATCATTTTTACTGCCTTCGGCGCGCCAACCACATTTTATCAAATGCAGGATAATGGCAAACCGATTCAAGGGCACGCGAATAAACTCAAATATATCATGGACCAGGATTTTATTGAGCTCACTGGCAACGCACGCGTTCAACAACTTGATAGTAATATTGAAGGTGAGCGGATCACCTATCTCGTTAGAGTGCAGAAATTAGAGGCGTTCAGTCAGAGTAAAGATAAACGTGTTACGACAATACTCATGCCGTCGCAGTTACAAAATAAAAAACGTGATGACACCACGAAAACACCTTAAATAAGGTTATGGCAAAACTCATCGCAGAAAATCTGGCAAAAAGCTACAAAGGCCGACACGTCGTTGAAGATGTGAGTCTAACGGTCAATTCAGGCGAAATTGTTGGCCTGTTAGGGCCGAACGGTGCGGGCAAAACCACCACATTCTACATGGTGGTCGGCATCGTCCAGCGTGACGCTGGACGGATCACCATTGATGATAAAGATATCAGCTACCTGCCTCTTCATGCACGTGCGCAGCGTGGCATCGGCTATCTGCCACAGGAAGCATCTATATTTCGGCGCCTCAGTGTTTACGAGAATCTCATGGCAGTATTAGAGGTTCGCCACGATTTAACCAGCGAACAGCGTAAAAATCGGGCAGAAGCATTGATGGAAGAGTTTAATATCAAGCAGTTACGTGAAAATTCTGGCCAATCTTTATCAGGCGGTGAGCGTCGCCGCGTAGAAATTGCACGTGCACTGGCAGCCAATCCTAAATTTATCTTGTTAGATGAGCCATTCGCTGGCGTCGATCCTATTTCGGTGATGGACATCAAAAAAATTATTGAACATTTACGTGATCGGGGGTTGGGCGTATTGATTACTGATCACAACGTCCGTGAAACACTCGCCGTATGTGAGCGCGCCTATATTGTCAGCCATGGCCATCTCATTGCTGAAGGGCCACCTAAGACTATTCTCGAAAATGAGCAGGTTAAACGTGTTTATCTCGGGGAAGGGTTCAGATTATAACGCGCGCTAATCAGCCCAACGTGTGTATGAAACCAGAATTGCAGCTAAAACTTAGCCAGTCACTCGCTTTAACACCGCAATTACAGCAAGCTATACGGTTACTTCAGCTCTCGTCGGTTGACTTATTGAAGGAGGTTACCCAGGCGCTTGAAAACAACCCTCTGCTTGATCAACTGCCTCCGTACGAAGTGGAGTCTAACGAAAGCAATCTAGCATCAATCGGCGATGATGGACATCTTGGTACCGACCAATTGACAATGGTGGATGCCTATCCCACCGATCTCACCTGGTATGATGACTATATAATGCCTGCATTTTCCTCATCAAGCGCCGTGATGGGGGATTTTACTTACCTTCAAGAAGCAGTATGCGAGCAATCTTTGCAAGATTATCTTATCTGGCAGGCAAACTTAACGCCTTTTACCGACAAAGATCATGCTATTGAGCGGGCAATCACTGATGCCATTGATGAGAGAGGGTATCTAACCACACCGCTACAAACGATTCTTGATGGTGTGGGTGATCCTACCCTAACCCTTGATGGCATTAACATCATATTAAAGCGGATTCAGCATTGCGATCTGCCTGGCGTTGGTGCGCTTGATCTCGCCAGTGCCCTGCTTGCCAAACTTGCGCAAATGCATAATGAGATGCCTTTTATCCGTGAGGCTTAGCAGAAGCGGATTTAAAAAACGCCGTCCGTCTTATCAAGAGTCTGACTCCCTACCCGGGTCAAGCCTTTGCTTGTGGGTGAACCGGACTATATTATGCCAGATGTCATCGTGAGAAAACAGCAGGGGAGTTGGCGTGTAGAACTTAACACAACCAATTTTCCACACTTGAAAATCAACACGCACTACACCGAATTAGGATCGACTTCAGACAATGACAGACAACTTATTCGTAGCCACTTATAAGAGACACACTGCTTGATTAAGAGCATCGAAAACCGTAACACAACATTACTACGTGTGGCACAAGCTATCGTGGACTAAAGAACTCATTTCTTTGAATATGGTATAGAGAAAATGCAGCATATGACATTGTCTGATATTGCCAATCAGCTTAATTTAGATGAGTCAACGGTTGCGCGCGTTACCTCACAGAAATGCCTACACGCACTGTGCGGACTGTTTGAGTTAAAATATTTCTTTTTCAGTCATATTCATGGTGAGGATGGAAGAATTGTGTCATCAACGGCCATACACGCGCCAATAAAGAAGTTTGTCGCTGAAGAGGATCCTACTAAACCTCTGAGTGACAATAAATTGGCTGAATTTTTAGCCGATTATGGTATTCAGGTTGCCAGGCGAACTGTCACCAAATATCGTGAATCACTCGCTGTCCCTGCATCATCATTGCGTAAAAAACGTGTTTTATAGCTGAAATAAGGAGACTTTATGCAATTAAACGTCACTGGAAAACATATAGAAATTACCCCGCCACTACGTAAATTTATTGATAGCAAATTCGCCAAGCTTGAACACTATTTTGAACACATTAATCAAGTTTATATTGTGTTGAAAATTGAAAAGGTGATGTACATCGTGGAGGCGACCCTGCATGTTAATGGTCGCGAACTGCATGCTACTGCCGAATCGAAAGATATGTACGCGGCGATCGATAGCTTAATTGACAAACTTGCCCGTCAGTTAATGAAATACAAAAATAAATTCAAACAACATTAGAACTACACTAGTTTTACACTATTGCACTGATAAAAAATCAGTGCGCGTCATCTGGACAATCGCCCTTTGTGCTTGCGTTGACGCGCAGTGAGTGCAGAAGAGACTGATAACGCATTCTGATATGGAGCGAAGTGACATTAGCGACCCACTGCGCAGGTAAGCGATGCGCGCGGTTCTCGCTCTGCCAAGAGTCTCAATTTTATAGAGGCGATGCATTTCACCCGTTAGTAGGCAAATTGTGTAACAGAGTTAGGTGCTGACAGACGGAGAGTGTGGCGCAAGCTTCATCTGTATTAATCACGACTTGATCTAACACTGGATCTTGAAAGGTTGAGAGTTACCAGTTTTTATATAGGTGTTGAATCCTTATACAAAACAGGAGGTAGCTTTAATGATTCATACTAACGGTCCCATCATTAAACACAAAGCGTGCCTGCTGAATCTAGGCAAAGAACGCGGTAACGTATCAAAAGCCTGTAACATTATCAGCATCTGGGTGAAGCACCGTGCTGATGAGGCGACTGAAGGCACTTGAAGAAAAAGTAGCCAGAGAGGGTATTTTACTTACGGATGCTATCTACGCGCGCTTCCATAAAACTATTTTGCAGGAATTTTATCAGCTCATGTTCCGCAAGAAGTTATATGGAGGTCGGCAAAACCTACACACGGATCTGGACAACTGTTGTGGTATTACAATAATGAACGAACTCATCAGGGAAAAATGTGCTGCGGGCGGACGCGAATGGCAACGTTACTTGATGGTAAACGGGGCTGGACAAAAAAAATCTGAACTAGATGTCATCTCACAAACACTTGTATAAATAACCCGTATCCGTCAGCTTAACTCTGAGATAATACCTTCTATTGAATAAATTCAATATTGGCTTGGCTAAATTCAATCCGCTCTTCTGTTGAAAAAGCCGTTTACCATCCTCCAACTTTGGATGGTAAACGGCTTTTTTTCCACCCGCCAGCTAGCATTAGTTAGTAAACTAATACCACAATGGTGGGCCCTACTTCATGTTCATTAGCATGAAGCAATTTTACTTGTGATAACGTAACAGACAGCGAGGAGCTACCCATTCCACTGTCCGAGCCGACCGTTAGACCAACACCCACGCTGCTACCCTGACTTTTGTTGCTGCTTTTCACCTTAATGTCGCTGTCCGTGGCCGTTAAGCTTAGCTGCCGGCCCACATTCAGTATGCTCGCCTACTGCGTACATTGCTCCGTCGTGCTCGATTCTGCCCGGCTGCTGCCATACGCCAGATTGGTACCTATCAGCGTGTTCATCGCCTTGTCCGTTCCCGTGCGTGCCTGGTCTAGCTGGGGTGCCCCACAATGCCTCGTACCGCGGTGTTGAGCGCAGCACAACCCAACGTGCCAGCCAGCGAGAGTGTGAGTCCACTTTGCCGCTGCTCAAGCTTGCTTGGTGTGCGTGGGGCTATTCTGCGCCGCGCTGAGCAATAAGTTCACTGCCCTACGTCGTACGCCGATGGATAATGTCCTTGCTCCTCGGACCGTGCTGCTAGAGAAGAAACCTTTCGCGACTACCTTATGCCACTCATCTAAATCTTGGGTGCTTAAGCGCAATATCCTAGCCTGCCTCTAGCTGTAATGTCTGTGCGCTCACTAGATTCGATGCCTTCAGCGTGAGCTGCTTTTCTGAGCGCAGCAGTACCACCCACCTGCCCCGTGACGCGACTCCCCCATCTGTTGTTGTATGCTGCCCTGTGTTTGAGGCTGTTATCTTTGTCCCAGCTGTATGTGTCCTGGATGGCCGTTGTGATCCTACCTACATTGAGGTTATCGTACGCCTCCAGCTCGGTTGCGTCCGTGCCCGCGTTGTTGACTTGCGCTCCCACCAAGTTGATATTTCCATTGGCCCGCATTACTAGCTCGGCTTGTGCCTCCTGCGCCGTAATCTCTGCCACGCTATCAACCGTTTTGTGATGAAACGTGTTCGCGCTGTTCACGCCGCGCGTTAGACCAAAGTGCCTCGCTCGCATGAATGTGCCTACCTCGCTGTACGCTGCCAGCGTCTGCCAATAGCGCCTCCTGCGCCTGCACCACAGACCAACCTGGTTGATATCCCCTCGTGCATGCAAGCCAACCCGCGCTCCTGGAATAACCATACCCAGGTTGTTGACGCTCTCCGCCTCAAGACGTAGCGCGTTTTGTCCCGATAATCTGCCACGGTTGGTGAACATCTTCGTGAGATTGAGATTTAGCCATCTCCCCGCCAATAGCGAACCCGTACTCGTCAGCTCGCCCGCTTTTACCCGCTTGTACACCTGTGGTACCAGTACCCGCTGTTCACTGCCATCCGCTAAACGCCCCCCCCCTTTTCTACTAGCCACACCATGTCCTCCGTTAGCTGCGCCATCTGCCTAGGCGGCAGCGCTACCCCTAAACGCAAGTTTTAGCGCTGACCCGCCAACGCAATGACCTGCTCGTGTACCAGACGCTGCTCGTAATAACCATCCCCCAACTACTTTAAGTGCCCCTAGCCCGCCTGACTCAGTGCACCCTGCATGTAGTCACCACTAAGCCACTGCTTGCGCTTAGTAAAACATGGGTTTGTCTCAATCAGGTAATCCGCCGCGCCGCTGGGTTCGCCTTGAATAAGCTGCTGTCCGGTAACTGCACCACCGTACCAAGCAGGTCCTATCCATCCGCCCTATCTGCGTGTCCGTCCCTACCGCCCCCTGCGGTGCTATCCTCGGTCGCTTGCTGGAGCACTATGGCAAAAACCCTCATCTGCCTCCTGAGCACATGGCCGCACCGTTCAGTGATCAAGCAAAAGGGGTAGCAACAGCGCGCGGTAGTAGTGCGTTAACTAGATGCGATCATAGGTGATACGCTCGCACACTACCTGTACGTTATCCACCCGTGCACCGTCCACCTGCAGTGCACCGCCCCCAATGACCTGGCTTTTGTCATGCACGAAATGACCTACATTCAATTGCATGGACCCACCCGCTAATAGCTTGCCCGGGTCGCTCTCCTGTACACTACTCTCTTCAATGCGCTGCGTGTAGTTGTATTCGTTTAAGTCATCATTGTTATGCCCTGTCTTGCCCGGCGTGTTTAAGTTCAGCAAGTTATCCGCCGAATTGTGGTCAATAAACACACCAGTACTCCCCGCCTTCCAGCGCTGCGGGTTGGTATTCGATTAGCTGCTTGCTGGAAATGGGTGCCAGCGTGAGACTGAAGTGGTCACTGATATTGAAGAGTTGCTCCACTCCCAGGCGCGCGACCTCGCCGACTCTAACGTCGCACTGTGATTGTTGACTATCCGGGCCTGCCCCGTTGCTTCATCATTGGCATCTAACCCGCTACCCAAAGGCAGCAATCTAGCACTGTATATCAGAGTATGTTCCCGGTTAGTGAGTGTCTCGATGCCAATGCCAATGTCCACGCGCTCTCGCCCCCGCCAGCGTCGCCGCGATGCCGTTTTCCGCTAAATTGGTGAGCATGTCCGCCGCCAGATAGCTCTCTGTTTGTCATGCATCAAACCACGGTTGGTGACGCTACTCGTGAGCCTGTATTCACTGCGCTCTGCATTGATGCTGCCACACGCCGTGTTGTTCAGGTTACTCACCTGTAAAGTCAGACTGCCCGCCATCAGCCGACCTCGGTTATCAATATCCGCCCCACTGCTGAGCGCAAAGCGACCATTGGCAGCCATCTCTCCACCATTGTCTAGACGCGCCCGACTAGAGAGCGTCATGTCACCCAGTGAGAGCAGTTGCCCATCACCCACTAGCCGTTCTGCCGTGATGACCAACGCATTGCCTACTTTGATAACCCCCTCCGCGTTATTTAACGTTAATTCATCGCCGTAAAGCGCAAGCCGCTCGCGCGCCACCAGCTGTCCTTAAGTTGTTGTATAAGGTAGCGCGGTTGGCGCACGTGAGGTGCTGGTCGGCCAATATCGTCCCTTGCCGATTATCTAGCCTGCCTGTCGTTAGCGTGAGTTCACCTGCCGTTAATTTACCCGCCTGATTGTCCAGCAGCTCACCGCTCTGCGCACTGAGCTGGTAGTGGCAATCATGTCGCACGCGTGCGGCTGCCCATGTTGCTATCCACCTACACCCTCGCCGCCAACGTGCTCCTCGCCGTACTGTTTAGTTGCTGCGCACGCAACTGCATAACCCGCCGCCAGCGAGCCACTGCGCAGCCGTACATTGCCCCGCGCAAAGAGTGTCCCGCGGTTGTCTATGTCACTGCCCGCAGTGAGCGTTACGCCCTGTGCTGGCTCACCACGCCACCGCGCGCTATCAGCCGCGTGTAGTCACTACCACTGACATTTAAACCCACGCCCGCCAGCGTGATGTCACCCCGCTCTACCGTGAACCCCTGTCAACGCACCTCCCTGTACATATACGCCGCCTGCGTCGCCTTGTGTGCGTTCTTGAGAATCACGCCGTGCTCAGTAATATCAAACCGCCGGTAGCTGTTGCGCGAGACCCCCGGCGCCGTTCGGTCCGCTTCAATGTTGGCCCAGACCGGACTGGTAAGCCCCAGCACTCAACCCAGGCTGAGACTTAAGGCGTTGAGGCCAATTGCATGAGGTTCTGGATATGTGCCACCGCGCGACGTGCCCGCAGGGCTAGCCGCACCGTCGGCGCGCGCAATTTCCGCGATAACCATCAGCAGATTACGGGAGCGATTGAATATTATGTGGTAGAGGCGTTTGTTTATCTTGTTATTTTCTTATCTCGCGCATGGGCATGGATACGCGCTCGCTCGCGGCAAGCATGCGCTTGGCGTGTGTCGTCACAGCACACAGTTAGGTCCTCGCAAGGAGTAATCGTCTTGTGCTCAGTCCAGCAGGTTAATCCAAAGAAACCGGGCTGAAAATAGCGCTCTGCGTCAGGAGGATAGTGCTGTGCCTGTATGTGTTAATCACGCCGCTGCATCAGCCAGCGCAGCCGATACCAGGCGGGGTGGTGTGTAAGTAAGGTGAGGTTTTGTTGTCGGTTCATCGTAATATCCTTATTTGGTATTGCGTTGAGAGCAATCTCGCCGAGAGAGAGGAAGTATCGAATTTCAGCCTAATTCAATACTGCTCACGAATGCAACCATTTTTATGTGTATCATGTGCCCTGATTGATAACTTACTCACGTTATTAGCACAGATAGATGTTATTGCACGTTTTTTGGCTTGCACTGGGCGCAATTGAGGCTGCATAGGCCATTTATCTATCCGCATGAACGACCGCGATGCGATTTTTTTGCAGTAACTTGGCACGCATTGTGCCCTCAGCGCCACCATCAGATAGCAATTTATGTGCTTACAGTGGTTAGCTGCTCACGGCTAATGGTGGAACGGTGACACACTATACCGGATTATCGATATCGATAAAGATTACGTCCAACGGGTAATGCTCAACAAGCCACGCACCGAGCGCCCGAATACCACCACGCTCGGTGGCGTGATGGCCCGCAGCAAACAGATGGATATTCGCTTCACGCGCGTAGTGAACACTTCTTTCCGCGATTTCGCCAGTGATAAATGCATCCATCCGTGCATGTTCAGCGATGTCAAGGAAATCCTGCCCAGCACCTGTGCACCATGCAACGCGCCGAATTAATGCCGGTGCATCATCGCCGATATGGAGTGCTTGGCGCTGTAAGGCTGCGGTGATGTTAGCAGCCAGGTGCTGCCCACTGCATGGCGTGTGGAGCTCCCCCCAATTCACTAAGGGGGCTAATTCACCGCGGGGTCGAATGTTTAACACCAGCGCCAATTGTGCATTGTTACCCAGCTGCGGATGGGCATCAAGTGGCAAATGCCAGCTATACAGATTGATGTCGTTCACTAATAAAGTGCGTAAGCGCTGACGCTGGATGCCAGTGATCGTTGGTGATTCGTTTTTCCAAAAGTAACCGTGGTGGACAATCACAGCATCGGCGTTTAAAGCGACCGCTTGATCTAATAAACGTTGGCACGCCGTTACCCCACATATCACCTTTTTTACCTGTCGCCGCCCCTCAACCTGCAGCCCATTGGGGGCATAATCCTGAAAGTGAGCACTGTTTAAATGCTGATTAATGTATTCTTCTAATTCGCTATTGGTCATTACATACTTCTCTTATTTAGTTTGCTTTTTTGCCTGCTCAAAGGCGTCAAGCGTCTGTTTGCGTGCCTCTTTGTGGTCAACAATCGGTGCAGGATAGTCAAGTGCATAATTGTTTTTCTTCGCCCAAGCATGCGGCGTGTGGATCGCACTGTCTGGCACCTGCTCTAATTCCGGTAACCACTGGCGAATGAACTCTCCCTGCGGATCAAAACGTTGTCCCTGCATGGTGGGGTTGAAAATGCGGAAATAGGGGACAGAATCCGTGCCAGTGGAAGCAGCCCACTGCCAGCCACCATTATTTGCGGCTAAATCACCATCGATCAGTTGCATTATAAAGTAGCGTTCTCCCTCACGCCAATCGATTAGCAGATCTTTCGTTAGGAAACTGGCCACAATCATACGTAATCGATTATGAATCCAACCGGTTTGTTCGAGTTGGCGCATGGCGGCATCCACAATCGGAAAACCCGTTTTGCCCGCTTTCCAGGCAGAGAAGTTTTGTGGCGACGTGTTCCATTTAATCCGATCCGTCCAGTCGATAAAGGGCTTATGTCGACAGAGATCGGGATGTGCAACCAATAAGTGACGGTAAAAATCACGCCAGATCAGTTCGTTTATCCAGGTGAATGCTTTGCTTTGATTCAGCGCGTCAGGATGACTTTTAAGCAGGCGCTGCAGACATTGACGCGGTGAGAGCACACCCGTCACCAGGTAGACCGATAGACGGCTAGTTGCCTCTTTGGCGGGGAGATCGCGAGCCTCTGCATAGGTTAGTGCCGGTTGCTGGCTGAATTGACACAGTCGAGTCAGCGCAGCCTGTTCATCCGGCGGAAATAGCTGGTGATCAAATGCCGCTGTTGGATACGTGAACGGCTTTAATCGCGGTAGTTTTTTGCTTGGCGTATGCGCGCGCGTTTGCGGCGTGGTTACGCAATAGGGTAGCTCTTCACGCAGACGTTTGACTACCTCTCGACTATAGGGCGTGTAAACTTTGAACATTTGACCATCCCCGGTCTGGATGCTGCCTGGCGCTAGCAATACGCTATCGTCAAACCCTTGACAAGCAATCCGACGCGCGCCCAAGGTTTTTCCGACTTCTGCATCACGTTGACGTTCGTTGACTTCATATTGATAGTTGTAGAACAACCGATTCACTTTATGCTGCTGGCAAAAATCGTTGAGTGCTTGCACCGCCGTGGTGAAATTGTCCGACTGCAGGTAGTGAAGCGTAATCCCCCGCTCGACTAAGCTTTTTTGTAAGGATTGTAACGCGTGGTAGATAAATCCGGCCTGTTTGGGCGACATGTTGTGCTGCTTCCACTGTGCTGGCGTAGCTATGAATAGGGCCAACACGTCGGCCTGTTTGTCGCGACACGCCGCGTGGAGTGCTAGGTTATCATTGACACGTAGATCACTACGAAACCAGACTAAATGGGTTGTCATTCACGCTCCTCAAGGATATTCGCCCAATGCATTTTGGCTTGAATAGAATTAACAAGTTGTGGCAGCAGAGATCCAGGCCGATAGATAAACTGCCTTAATTGTAGAGCAAGATACAGGTGCCGTTGTTGCTCCACTCCGCATCAACACATACCGTGGTGACTAAGTCATTGGATCGCAGCAGTGTTCCGCGATATGCATAATGCGTTACCGTTTTTAGGGTGATGATTCGTATCAATGAGGTCGATACGCGCTCCATTGCTGACCAAGCACGACGGTACTGAATAAAGTGCCGACGACGCAGATGCACTTTGCGCACCGCCTAACTTCGCTGTACATTTACCAGTAAACCTCCCCCGTTTTCTCCATCGACGGCACCGCTTTAGCCCACACTGGATAACGCGGCAATGTTATCCCAGCAAGGTTTACATGCTAAGTTAAGGTAGTTACTTTACAGAGAGTCGCGTGCATGATCTAGGCGCCCTGCAGAATTTTATCGACCATCTGCTTTGCTTCTGCTTCTAGCTGAAGTCGATGTTGTGGTCCGATGAAACTTTCGCAATAAATTTTGTATGCCGCTTCTGTACCAGAGGGCCGCGCCGCAAACCAGCCGTTTTTGCTCGTGACTTTCAAACCACCAATCGCGGCACCATTTCCTGGTGCCGTGGTTAGACGCCCCGTGATCGGGTCGCCAGCCAGCGTGTGATCCTGCACCATCTCCGCTGACAGCGTTGCCAGCGCCTGTTTTTGCTTAGCCGTGGCAGGGGCCTGGATGCGATTATAGTCCGCCACACCAAAACGTGCGGCTAATTCCTCGTAGTGCTGTTGGGGGTTTTTCCCTGTTTTGGCGGTGATTTCCGCCGCTAATAAGCAGAGGATGAGACCATCTTTATCGGTAGACCATGGCGTGCCATCAAAACGAAGAAAAGCCGCCCCAGCGCTCTCTTCACCGCCAAAGCCAAGTGTACCATGGTATAAACCATCAACAAACCACTTGAATCCGACGGGAACCTCCATCAGGTGGCGGCCGTTAGCGCTAACAACACGGTCTATCATCGCGCTGGATACTACCGTTTTTCCAACTGCCATCTGGTCACCCCAGGCTGGGCGATGTTGAAAAAGGTAGTTGATTGCCACAGCGAGATAGTTGTTAGGCGACATGAGGCCCGCCGGGGTGACAATGCCGTGGCGATCGTAATCTGGGTCGTTGCCAAAGGCTAAATCAAAGCGATCACTCAGTTGCAATAAGCCCGTCATAGCACACGCCGATGAGCAATCCATCCGGATAACACCATCTTTATCCAAATGCATAAAACGGAATGTTTGATCGATATCCTCATTGACCAACGTGATATCGAGCTGATAGTGATCGGCGATATGTTGCCAGTAGGCAATGCCCGATCCGCCTAAGGGATCGACACCGATTTTTAAACCAGCACGTCGAATCGCTCCTATATCGACGATCTGCGTCAAGCTCTCTACATAAGGTGTCATCAGGCTGCGCTCTTGGATTAAACCGCTCGCCCAGGCCTGATGAAGGCTGATCTGTTTCACCTCGTGTAATCCATCACGGATCAGCTGATTTGCCCGCTTTTCGATGGTAGCCGTGATGTACGTATCTGCTGGGCCGCCATTCGGCGGATTGTATTTTATGCCGCCATCCTCTGGTGGATTGTGCGAGGGCGTGATGACAATGCCATCCGCTGTGCTGGTAGCGTTGCGGTTATGTTCAAGAATGGAGAATGAGATGGCTGGCGTTGGTGTATAGCCGTTGTCTGGCGGGACGATGACCTGAACACCATTAGCAGTAAGCACCTGGAGCACTACCATTAAGGCGGGCTCTGAAAGTGCGTGCGTGTCCTTGCCAACAAAACAGGGGCCAGTAATGCCTTTTTGCACTCGATACTCAGCAATTGCCTGAGCGAGGGCTAAAATATGGTGTTGATTGAAGCTTTGCCGTCCGGCGCTACCGCGATGGCCGGAAGTGCCAAATTTTACGGCATGTTCCGGATTGTCTTTGTCCGGTTGTAACGTGTAAAACCAAGCCGTTAACTGCACAACATTGATGAGATCACATTGACGGGCGTGCTGTCCAGCACGAGGATGACTAGCCATAAACGCTTATTTCCTAGTAACGAGTTAAAAGGGTGTTGCAGACGCTGTGGATCAATGGTCGAGGAAGCTGCATATGCTCCATGATATGCCGCAACATCATGCGGTTGCGATTCGTATTGGTGTTAGTTATCACCCAAAACGGTGTGTCAGACACGTGATACGGCAGCGTATGGGTGCCACTCTCCAGCAGCATTTGTTGTTCACTGGCAAAGTAGCGACGTGTGCCCCCATGTAATGTAGCTACTGCCTGCGTAAATGCTGCCGCATCCAGCTGATATAGTATGGATAAGAGAGACATGAAACGTCCAATTACTTTTTTCTGATTCTGGTAAGCGGTTGAGGTGATGCATTGTCCTCTAACACTTTGGCGCTATTTTTTTCTCCGAAAGTGCCTTATCGCGCTTCGACTGCACCCCCTGCGTCGGCGTTGCTGTCGACCCTTTGGCAGGAAAGTTGAGCATTCTGCGCAAAATATCCGAAGCGCTTTCACCAATTTGGCGTGGCTGGCTGGCAACGTGATCGTAGAGATCGTCATCAACATGAATGGTTTTCATTATATTTTCACTACGTGTTTGTCAGTTGCGTTGTAAGATATCCTATTTAGTTTACCCAGTTGATATTAGAATTACATCAGTAAATATGTTAAGCAAGTTGCAGGTGAGCATAACTTATTTGATACTAGAATGTAGTATTGCGTTACACAGTTTATACTGGAAGCATATTTTTATGCGGTCACAATGTTGCACTGCTTATCCTGACAGGATCCGAAGTAACACGTTATCCTGTTATCAACACGCTATTTACATCACCCACACAGCCGTGCCTGCCCGCTGCTTTTATTGCATGTGGTGTATTGGGCAGTTTAGATAATCTGGCAACGCTAGCCAATGCATTCAGCCCAACACGCGCCGTCATCCTTGCCGATCTGCACAACCACAGCCAATCGCCGCATGCTGTGGCAATCTCTTATCCCCTAATGGCACAAGATGTATTCGCTACGTTGGATCACCTGGGGCTTAACCGCGTTAGTGTGGTAGGCCACTCGATGGGAGGTAAGATCGCCATGGCGATGACTGAGCGTGCCCCTGAACGTATTGAACAGATCCTTGTCTTGGATATTGCCCCATCACCTACGCTACCACACCGAATCGTCAAGCAATTTTTACCGCGATTGCGGCGGTAGAGCGTGCCGCCGTAACAATACGTGCAGCAGCAGCGACCGTGATGCGCCAGTTCCTTACAGACGACACGATTATTCTCTTTATGTTAAAATATTTTCGCGCCGGGAAATTGGTCTTTGACTGGCGCGCTTTGGCTCAGAGTGAAGCAATAATTGAAAGCTGGCAGCCTGTCTCCGCCTTGCCACATCCCTGCCTATTCATTCGCGGAGAAAACTCAGATTATCTTCAGCCGCACTATCGTCAAATCGTGCTTGATCAGTTTCCGCAAGCACGCGTGCATTCGGTAGCGCAGGCTGGACATTGGGTGTATGCTGACAAACCCCAAGCGATGATCCGCGCCATGCAACGTTATCTGGCATTAATTCGCTGAATAACCTTGCTGTATCGATGGTGCAGAGGAGGATTCACCGCGTGCTGCTACCTGTAGCAGCGGTAAATCACAGGTAATTTTGCCATGCAAATGTGATTTAGACTAAATAACGAGATAGTGATCTTTTCGCTAACACGTTAATCTATACCGTGTTGATATACATAAGGGTGTTACGCAAAGGTAGCAAGAGACCCCCCCGCATAAATAGCGTTAGCGTCATCACCGATTGGACGTAAATTGCCATTTACGCCACCAGGAAGAAACTTATAATAGTGTAGAAACAGGCGGGACGATTGACCCCATGTTTTACCCGATGAACAGGTCTATTATCCTCCCTGTGATCGATTAACCCGATATTGTAACGTTTACATTAAGAGGCTCGCCAAGTTATGGCCACTGTGGGTATTTTTTTTGGTAGTGATACAGGCAATACCGAAAATGTCGCCAGAATGATCCAGCATAAACTGGGGGAAGCACAGGCGGATCTATTTGATATCGCAAAAAGTACCCAAGAGGATGTGGGCACCTACGACATTCTGCTGTTTGGCGTTCCTACCTGGTATTACGGTGAAGCACAGTGCGATTGGGATGACTTTTTTCCCATGTTGATGGAAATAGATTTCTCAACGAAGCGTGTTGCCATTTTTGGTTGCGGTGATCAGGAGGATTACGCTGACTATTTCTGTGATGCGCTAGGCATACTGCGCGATGTCGTCGTGCCACGCGGCGCTACATTGGTCGGTTACTGGCCCACTGACGGCTATCATTTCGAGATGTCGAAGGGACTGGCTAACGATACACATTTTCTCGGCTTGACTATCGATGAAGATAGGCAACCTGAATTGACCGAACAGCGCGTCACCCAATGGGTTGAACAAATCCGCCACGAATTACAGCTCGCCCCGCCAAATCAATTAGCGAATGAAAAGTAAGGCAATGTTGTAGTGCAGTTTGGTCGAACTATGTTAAAACCCATCTTGTGCTAAGGTAACTTGCTTGATAAATCGTATGTGGTTTAGTTGATAAGGTAACGGATTGACCAAGCTGAAGTGAGGGACAGTGTATGTCCGTTTTCTATAGATAATAAAGGGCAACAATCCACATGAAATTGCTTTACCTAGCGTAACCTACCTCGCCGTGATAAACAGGATAAGATAGGTATGAATGAAAATAACAGCGCCCTAAAGAAGGCTGGATTAAAAGTCACCTTGCCAAGACTTAAAATTCTGCAGATACTCCAAACTTCCAGCTGTCACCATGTCAGTGCAGAAGATCTTTATAAACGTTTAATTGACATGGGTGAGGAGATTGGTTTGGCAACGGTGTATCGCGTGTTAAATCAGTTTGACGAAGCGGGCATCGTTATCCGGCATAATTTTGAGGGTGGGAAATCGGTTTTTGAGCTCACGCAACAGCATCATCATGACCACTTGATCTGTCTTAATTGCGGCAAAGTCATTGAGTTTAAGGATGAGGTCATTGAGGCACGCCAGCGCGAGATTGCAGCACGCCACGGGGTTAAATTAACGAATCACAGTATGTATCTTTACGGACACTGTATCGACAATGCGCGTTGCGGCGATGACACGCCAGCAGATAGGTTAACCAAGGGATGACTAAGCGCCATTGAGAAGCGCTTAGCCAACCGATTGTACCTATTAAGTACCACAATCGTCTTTGTCTATCCACGTATCACGCAATTCAACCGTACGATTAAAGATCAATGCGTCAGGTCTAGAAAGCGGGTTATCTTGACAAAAATAGCCCTCGCGCTCAAATTGCCAACGAGTATCCACCGACGCGGCTTGGATAGCAGGCTCAACGTAACCATGGCATATTTTTAATGAATTCTCATTAAGGGCATCAAGAAAACTTGCCTCAGCGGCAGGATTAGGGATACGAAACAGACGATCATAGAGACGAAATTCTGCGGGTAACGCATGTGGGACTGACACCCAATGTATTACGCCCTTGATCTTGCGCCCATCCGCTGGATTTTTATGCAGTGTATCCACATCACAGCAGCAGTAAAGACAGCAGATATTGCCCACATCATCTTTTTCTACACGCTCCGCACGGATCACATATGCATTACGCAAGCGTACCTCTTTGCCCATCATTAACCGTTTGTAATGTTTATTTGCCTGCTCACAGAAATCGGCACGATCGATCCAGATTTCCCGGCTAAACGGGACCTGACGCTCACCTAGCTCTGGCCGCGTGGGGTGGTTGGACATGGTGATCATCTCTGCATGGCCGTCGGGAAGATTCTCTATGATCACCTTTAGCGGATCGATAACCGCCATGGCACGTGGCGCATGTTGATTAAGATCATCGCGAATACAGGTCTCTAGCGCCACCATCTCAATTCTGTTTTCTTGGCGCGTAATGCCAATACGGTGGCAAAATTCACGGATCGCGCTGGCGGTATAGCCACGGCGCCGCAAGCCGGAGATAGTCGGCATGCGCGGATCACTCCAACCGCTTACCCTATTCTCTGTCACCAGTTGGGTTAACTTGCGCTTAGACATAACCGTATATTCCAAGTTTAACCGCGAGAATTCATATTGGCGTGGACGCGCTGCTAACGAAAGGTGGTCTAATACCCAATCATATAAACGGCGGTTATCCTGAAATTCCAGCGTACAGAGTGAATGTGTAATGCCCTCGATCGCATCAGAGATACAGTGGGCAAAATCATACATCGGATAGATACACCAGGCATCTTCGGTTTGATGGTGATGGGCAAAGCGGATGCGATAGAGCACCGGGTCGCGCAAAATGATATAGCTGGAGGCCATATCGATTTTGGCGCGTAAGCAACGTGTTCCCTCCGAAAATTCACCGCATCGCATCTGCTCGAAGAGACGTAAGTTCTCCTCTATGGAGCGATCGCGCCACGGGCTGTTTTTACCTGGTTTCGTTAACGTACCACGATAGTGGCGTATCTCTTCAGTGGAGAGCTCATCAACATACGCCAAGCCCTGATTGATTAACTCGAGCGCACAGCGATAGAACTGCTCAAAATAATCTGACGAGTAATGAATATCACCCTGCCACTGGAAACCCAACCAGCGGACATCTTGCTGAATGGAATCGATGAACTCTTTATCCTCTTTTATTGGATTGGTGTCATCAAAGCGCAAATGACAAGCACCGTGATAATCTTGAGCAAAGCCGAAATTAAGACAGATTGATTTGGCATGACCAATATGGAGATAGCCATTAGGCTCGGGTGAGAAACGCGTACAGATGTGAGTGTACTTTCCACTGGCTAAATCCTCCTCGATAATCTGCCGAATAAAGTTATTTGTCCGGGTTTCAACCTCACTCATTACAGACTCCTGTATGCGGATATTAATATTAGCTATATGCGTTTTGTCGGGCGATTTTAGCGTTTTTTTTCACAGCACCCTAGAGTTAACTCTAGGCTTTTTTCTGTTACGTTCAAGGCGAACAAGGCGCGTTTTTGCGCTTTCTGGTGCCTTTGTTAACCCGCTCGCACGTCTGACAATAGGGCTAGCGGGGTGATCCACGCAATAATTTGTCTGCTGGTGTACACAAATGGTCTAGGCAGGTACACACCACCTCGCCTAGCGATAGCTGGTGGTATGCTAGGTTGGCACTTTTACCTCGCAGAGCAGTGGTGGTATGTTGTCGCTCGTCATGTAACCAATGCGATCTGCGATAGTTGCGTTGTCAGTGTTTACGCGAGTGACGGTAAGTCAGCGCATGAGATAGTGGGTGCATGAGATACAACGCGATTCTTCAGTAAGCTGCACGTTAACTTTGATCCAAAAGGCGAAAATACGCTGACGTTACTGTTGTCATATTAAGCTTAATTGTATGTGCTTTTGACATCTGTTACTCACCTTCAAGGCGTCGCTGGGCAAAGGATTTTCTTATTCAATACCGCCTATTTGGGCGATCAACACGCTTGCATAATATTGCAATATCCCCGTTGCTTTCTCATAGCAAACTCAACGATACAGATAAATCCTTTAACTATCGAATAATACGTTGTATCCCCACTTTACGCAGGACCGCGATGGTACTTTAGGCAGGGTTCAACATTGCATATTTCCTATCAACAGCGCTAAAATTATGAATAAATTCTTTCAATTAGAATTGAATTATGCGACCAATTACACTGGCAACAGGATTACTCGTCGGTAAATGGGCTGCACACTATATTGTTCAGGGTATTAATACGTTCAAGCCGCGCGCCGATCGCCCCTTCGTTCTGGGTTTACCTATGGGAAGTACACCGCTTGAGATCTACCGCCAGCTGATCAACTTTTATCAAGCAGGTAGCGTGAACTTTAAACATGTAGTGACTTTTAATATAGATGAGGATGTCGGTTTGCCACACGACCATCCAGAAAGCTACCACAGTTTCACGCACAAGCACTTTTTTAGTCAGGTAGATATTCAGCCTGCAAATACACATATTTTAAATGGTAATGCCTGCTCGTTGGCAACGGAGTGCCAGGGGCAGGTGGTGCCAAAACAGGCACTGACGGTGGGCGTGGCAGCGCTGTTAGATGCACACAGGAGTTAATGATTTTGGCCACTGGCAGTAATAAGGCGTTAGCGTTGCAGGCCGCAGTGGAGGGTAATGTGAACCACTTGTGGACTATAAGAAGCCTGCAACAGCACCTGTGCGAATAATGATATTGTAACTGATATCTAGCGTATCGAGATTTCTGAATATCTCCGATTTTGCCAACGTTTCAATACTGGATTGGCTTTGTTGAATAGATTGAACTTTTGGGTGATGGTTTGCTCCGGTCATTTCAACATGAGGACCCTATGGCAACGCAGAAGTTTAAAATAACCCACTGGTCCACGTATAACAACGCTCTCAAGCAGCGCGGATCTCTGACCATATGACTGGATGCCTCGGCAATTGCTCCCTGGACCGCCTGGGCGGCGTGGTCGGTCAGACATGGCTATCACCTCTGTGGCAGTAGATAGCCCGACACATGAAATTATCTGTGCCGATTTATCGTTAAACGGTACGACTGATGCTCAGGCTATACCAGCTCTGATAAATACAATACCCGCTACTGTCATGATGCCCTGCTGAGAAAGAAGATAAGACCGCTGATTCTTCCAGTGGCTGAAACCACTGTGTTCCGGTTCAAAACACTCATGGGCGATCATCTAAGTCTGTGTGACTATGATGCGCAGGTAGGTGAGGCAATGGCGATGGTCAACGCGCTTAACAAAATGACACAGTTAGGAATCCCTAACAGTATCCGGATCGCATAACAATCAATCTACTTAGAAGGCCAGTAGTCACAAGTTCTGAGTTATTCAACAAAGCCGATATACAAAACAGGAGGTAGCTTTAATGATTCATACTAACGGTCCCATCATTAAACACAAAGCGTGCCTGCTGAATCTAGGCAAAGAACGCGGTAACGTATCAAAAGCCTGTAACATTATCAGCATCTGGGTGAAGCACCGTGCTGATGAGGCGACTGAAGGCACTTGAAGAAAAAGTAGCCAGAGAGGGTATTTTACTTACGGATGCTATCTACGCGCGCTTCCATAAAACTATTTTGCAGGAATTTTATCAGCTCATGTTCCGCAAGAAGTTATATGGAGGTCGGCAAAACCTACACACGGATCTGGACAACTGTTGTGGTATTACAATAATGAACGAACTCATCAGGGAAAAATGTGCTGCGGGCGGACGCGAATGGCAACGTTACTTGATGGTAAACGGGGCTGGACAAAAAAAATCTGAACTAGATGTCATCTCACAAACACTTGTATAAATCACTTTTCTTATCTCAGATGGATAAACAAAAAACGTATTCAAATGATCCTAATTGGATAACCCGCTACGGCTAATTTGTGGATAACGACTATCCCAGGTATCACTGAATTTCTCCAGCCCCTGCAAACGCAGCCTCCTCCGTTGCCGCCTAGTACACAGCTTTCAAATCACCGGTTACCGCCTTGTCATCCTTCCATGAAACAAGGAAAACGGATTTGTTGATAACATGGCCATCATGACGCACGCTAACGACAATACAATCAAGATAGACAATGGAATATAACGGCCGCCAGCAGTCTGCCCTGCCATTCTATAACCTGCTCTTTTACCGCATCAGTCACTTTAGATATGAGCGTAGAAGAAACTTGCGATTTTTGGCTAACTCGGTAGACAGCACCTGCAATTGTTTCTCGTTCGTAATTTAACCTATTTGAATGTCAAATTGAACATAACAAAATTACACAATCTAATCTATAGGTTCTCAACAACAGCCTATTTCATCACTCGCCGCGCAATGGTTGCACAGCACATTGCTGTGCATAATTAGATACTAAAAGAAGATCCACATCCACACGTGGTTTTTGCATTAGGATTAGCCACGATAAAGCGTGACCCTTCCAATCCTTCAATATAATCCACCGATCCATCCACTAAATATTGTAAGCTCATCGGATCAACGACGAGACAAACGCCATTTTTCTCGATTGTCAGATCATCCTGACGACACTCTTCGTCGAAAGTAAAGCCATATTGGAACCCGCTGCAACCACCACCGGTGATATAAACACGCAGTTTCAGTGCTGGGTTCTCTTCGTTGGCGATCAACGCTTTCACTTTGGTCGCAGCAGCATCGGTAAACCGTAAGGGGATAGCAGTCGCCTGGTCACTCATCAAATACCTCTTATCTCAACAATGGTAGATTGCAATATCTATTATCTGCCACTCCCAACCAGCAAGCAAGTAGTGATATTACCTCTTTCGGGTGAGTACCGCATTGCTCGTATATTGGTATTACCATTTACTCTATGGCAGATCCTGCGAGGTTCAATGTACCTGGCATGACCCGAATGCAAGTGCAGGTACGACTGTGCATAGAGTCGTAGTAGAGAAGATCCCACAAGGCTAATACGGTAACGCACCACGATAGCGACTTGGCTCATGATAGTCCAGGTGGCCTGCCTGCAAAGCTAACACGCCAACTTGGATCTGTGCCCGCACTTTTGTTGCGCTGCCACGATAGTAGGTTTATTGCCTAGGTTGAATGCCGTACACTAGCAAGCATACCCCCCCTTTTTGCTACTTTTGGAGTTTAGTCTATGTCGCATTCCGCCAGCCTGTTTACCCAGGCGCAACATGCTATCCCAGGTGGAGTAAACTCGCCCGTGCGCGCCTTCCCCCAGATAGGGGGAACGCCGATTTTTATTGACCACGCAGAAGGTGCACACCTCTATGACGTAGATGGACGCGCCTATATCGATTATGTTGGCTCATGGGGACCGATGGTGTTAGGACACAATAACGCCACCATCCGCGCAGTAGTTATCGCTGCCGCAGAACGTGGTTTGAGTTTTGGCTCGCCCACCGAAATTGAGACCAAAACCGCACAATTGGTCTGTCAATTGATGCCCAGTATTTAACGCGTGCGCATGGTTAACTCTGGCACAGAAGCAACGATGAGTTCGATTAGATTGGCGCGTGGTTATACACAGCGTAACAAAATTATTAAATTTACCGGTGGCTATCATGGTCACGCCGATAGTTTGCTAGTGAAAGCGGGCTCAGGTGCATTGGCGCTAGGGCAACCCGATTCAAGCGGTGTGCCCGCGGCATTTGCTCAGCACACATTAATCTGTACTTACAATGAGTTAGATTCTGTGCGAGCAGCCTGTGCGCAGCATCCCGAGGATATCGCCGCCATCATCGTTGAACCCGTGGCTGGCAACATGAACTGCATTCCACCCGTTGCCGGATTCTTGGCGGGTTTGCGCGAATTATGCGACCACTATCAGGCACTGTTGATTATGGATGAGGTCATGACTGGATTCCGTGTAGCGGCTGGCGGTGCACAAGCGCTGTATGGCATCACACCTGACTTGACCTGCTTAGGCAAAATTATTGGCGGAGGTATGCCGGTTGGCGCCTTTGGTGGACGGCGCGATATTATGGATCAGCTCGCGCCGCTTGGTCCGGTTTATCAAGCGGGCACGCTCTCTGGCAATCCCGTAGCGATGGCCGCAGGCTATGCCTGTTTATCACAGATTGCGCCACCTGGCGTGCATCAGCGTTTGGCGGACTTGACGACACAACTTGTTGGCGCCCTGCAGCAGGGCGCCGCTGATCAGCATATACCGTTGGTAGTAAATCATGTCTGTGGCATGTTTGGTCTGTTTTTCACCGAGGCGACAAACGTCACTTACTATCAGTAAGTGGCTGATTGCAATGTGGCGCGCTTTTGCCAATTCTTTCACTTGATGTTACAAGCAGGGATCTATCTCGCCCCCTCTGCTTGGGAAGCGGGATTTATCTCTTTAGCACATGATGAAGCCGTAATCGCCCGCACTGCTGCAGCGGCACAACGCTGCTTTGCCCAACTGGATTAGTGCATCACCCAAATGCACTATGGCATCACCCGATGCCAAAAAGGACCGTCCGCTGCTGGACGCACGTTTGCCAATCTGCTCTGCGCGTTCGCTACTAGATGGCGTAACACCTTAGCCCCCCCTTCCTACGATGAATACCATCGCTGATCACGGATGCTAAAGCACAACAATTGTCACAGATGAAACGCGAAAGCCAGATATCCTATCACTCGCCGTTGGGTAGTAGGATTGTAGCACACTGGGCTTGCACGCAGCGAATGTGCCTATTACGCGCTTGAGGCGAACACAGTGACAGATGGGGTAGCCTACTCTTTGTTACCAAATAGCTCTTTGATCCACTCTGCGATACCCTCTTGATCGCGCTTATTTGGCGTTGGTGTTGCGAGTGAAGATGTTTCCTCACCCCGCCGACAAACTTTATCACTATCCAGTGTCCATATGGGTAAGGTGCGTCCCTCATGACTTTCCCCCACACACAACACATTACCTGCCTGATCCACAGGGAGCTGCACAACATTTTCTGGCGGTATTAATGTTAGCGGCGTCGGTGCCTGATTCTCTAGATAACGGCGATAAACCTGCATCGCGCCCGACGATCCATACAGTTTGGACGTCTGATTATTGTCGCGGCCGACCCAAATGACTGCTACCTCTTTGCCATCAATACCGGCGAACCAACTATCTATCAAATTGTTGGTCGTGCCCGTTTTTCCGGCTAAAGTAGCGTTGGGAAAACGGGCGCCGATGGTGCGCGCTGTGCCGCGTTGCATCACTTGCTGAAGGGCATAGGTAGTGAGGTAGCTGGCCTGCGCAGATTTAACGCGTTGCGCCTGCGGGAAGCTTTGATAAAAAACCGTACCATCCTCACCGAGGACGGAGCGCAATGCAGAGAGTGAAGCGCGATTACCACCACCGGCAACGGTTTGGAATGCCTGCGCAACTTCAAACGGGGTAAGATTCAGCGCACCCAGGAGTATTGCAGGCATCGGTTTCAGTTCAGTTGCAGGCACACCCAGATCTTTCCAAGTTTTCACAACGTTATCCAGCCCTAGCGTCATACCAAGATTCACGGTAGGAATATTCATAGAATTAGTTAGCGCATCCACTAACATGACGCTACCACTGAATCGACGATTATCATTCTGTGGCTGCCAAACCTTGCCACCTGGCATTTTTATCGTTAAGGGCTCGTCCGCAATGGTCGATGAAAGACGATACTGATCTGGCTGCTCTAGCGCAGTTAAATAGGTAGCCGGTTTCGCTAGCGAACCAATGGACCGTTTTGCCTGTAACGCGCGATTATAGCCGGCAAAATGGGGTTCGCTGCCGCCCACCATGGCACGTACTTCACCACTCACTCTATCGACGATCACTGCCGCACTCTCTAGGTCGCTTAAACCCCACTTTTTCTTTAGTTCCGGCAACGTAGTGACTATCGCTTGCTCAGCCGCATCCTGCGAGACAGGATCGAGGGTAGTGAAGATTTTAGCGCCTGATAACGGACTGAATTTGTCTTGCAATTTTTGTTGCAGTTCGTTACGCACCAGTTGCATGAATGCAGGCTGTGGGGTAATGACGCCACCTTTTGGCTCGACACCTAACGGGCGTGCCGACAACATATCGTATAGCTCTTGGTCAATGATCTTCTGATTCTGCAACAGACGCAAAACCAGGTTACGCCGCTCAAGCGCTAGGGTTGGATTACGCCAAGGATTATAAAACGAAGGTCCTTTCACCATGCCAACCAGTAGCGACTGCTGATCTAAGCTTAATTCGTTAACTGGTCGACCAAAATAGTATAAGCTCGCAAGCGGAAACCCATGGATCTGATCGCCCCCTGTTTGTCCTAGGTACACTTCATTTAAATAGAGTTCGAGAATGCGATCTTTGCTGTAACGCGCATCCATGATCAGCGCCATATAAGCTTCACGCAGTTTACGCCACAATGAACGCTCATTACTCAAGAAGAGGTTTTTGACTAATTGCTGTGTCAACGTGCTGCCACCTTGCACTAATCTACCTGCGGTAACATTGGCGAGCACGGCGCGCGCTATCGAGTATAGGTTAATGCCATCATGCTGGTAAAAATGACGATCCTCAGTCGCAATTAATGTATCGACTAATAAGCTAGGAAAGCCAGCACGCAGCACAAACAGTCGCTGTTCGCCGTTTGGTGATTGCATCATAGTAATCAGACGGGGATCGAGGCGAAAAAAGCCAAATAGACGTCCCGTGTCTAAATTTTTAATTTCAGTAAGTGTTCCTTCATGGAAACGTAACTGAGCGCGAATTTGCTCTTCTTTGCTGTCTGGAAAATCGAAAGGTCGGCGTAATAGCTCAATGCTATCGGCAGTTACGGTAAATTCGCCTGGGCGAGTGATCTTGGTGACCAGCCGATACTGTGCCCCTTCAAGTAGCGCCTGCATCTGCTTAATTCCATACGGCATGCCCGCTTCCAAATTGGCTATCCGTCCATAAACTGCAGCAGGCAATTTCCAAACTTGGCCTTCAACCCGATGGCGAATTTGACTATCCAACCAAATACCATAAGAAGCTGCAATTACTGCAATAATAATAAAGAGCTTTATAATAATACTGAATCGTCGGCGCTTACCCTGTGATCGACGTTTACCTTTAGATGACGCCACGTTGCTCTCCTCGTTACGACTTTTTATCGTGTACTGATACTCCTCAGACACGTTACTGGAATAATACGGGCATTGATGTTATTACTTTATTTAACTTATATATTAGCCAGTTAGGTAGCGTATTATACTGATTTTATCATAAAAACGATTGATATCGTGTCGGGTTTTATTCATACAAACAACAGGTTATTGCGCCGCCCGTATCATGTTTTTTGTGTGATGTGGGCGCCGTGTCATCCGCTAGCTAAGCCCGCTTCGTCAAAAGATGCCACGCTGATGTATCGTTGTTTTCCTCGCTTGGTTTTCTGCTTGTTAATATTTCTTATATGCTTACCACTCTGTTATCAACTACAGCTTACTTAGCTGATAGGTGATTTATTGATTTATACTAGCATCGTCATTCACCTGATTAAACCATGTTATGGTAAAGCTAAATAGCGTTTTGACCTTTATAGTAACAATTTAAGTATGGTTGTTTAGATTTAATTTGTCTGTGCACCTGCATTGGCAAACGTGACCATGGCGGCACAAGCGAAAGGAATGGTTCACCGCAATCCAGTGATGCCTGCAGCACGTAGCAAAAACCCCAGCGTAGGTGCGGCTTTTCCCTACCCTCTTCCATATTCCCAAGCACAACCGCTCCTCTGCTGTCAGCAGAGTAACATGCAGCTAGTCTTACTTATTGAATTCCCTTTGTAAGTAGAGTAGCCGTTTGTCGTAAGTGTAAGCGGAATGTGATAATGCGCCTCTCCTGCAATCAAGAAGAGTACTTCGATATTAAGGATAAAGCGAAGTTAATCCTTGCGATGTGAAATATACTTGCGTAGCGAACTGTAGCTTATACACTCCGGCATGGCTTTGCTTACCAGGCAGAAAGTAAAGTTATTAATCCTACCCGTCTTATCGGTCTGGCTTTCAGCCACCAACTGCCAACTCTGATTGCGCTTATCCTGTCGATAAAGCTTGACCTTAATCTTCTCAGCGGGTAACCCTTTACTCATATCCAGGATATGCGTACTCAACTGATACACTTCCGCTGCTAGCGACACGTTTACGGGGAGTAAGAACATACTTGCAATGAAAATAATGCCTGCCTTGAAAAGCTGATGAAATCTATTTTGCATAGTATTTACCTCTGTTTCCTATTTCCATAGGTTATCTAACCTTAGGCTGCTTTTAGCGATTTTCTTGGCAAGAATAGCGAACAACAGGTGTTGTCAATTCATACAGAAATGTCACCCAATCACATGAACGCTCTGCATGGCGCTTACATGCCGCTGCTGAATAACATCCACATAGGCGTGAATGGCTACAGTTGCTAGGCAATAGACTACTGCCTGTGACACTGTTATTGGCTGTGTACCCTTAAGCGCCTGCAACTAAAAAACAAGTTAAGATGCTCTCTTTGACAAACAGTTCAACGTTGCCTAGAAGGTGGTTTACGACGAATACCCAATAACAGTTATTAATGATGAATATGATTTATTATCACATCAAAACAGTGAAATATAATGGAAGAATAACCATTCTCCTGCTGGCGAGTCCGAAGTTGTTTTCGTGCCTGCCACCTCTGCAGGTAAGCTTCGCGTCAGGCGATAACCGCACAAAATGCCCTTATGTATCGTGGACAATAAGATTGGAAGAAACGGGAATAGTGTGCCAGACTCATACTTATTATTTCAGTGCAAGTAACGTTTTCTGATAAAAAAACATCCTATTTCGTTAAAATAGGTTACTAACTTGCATTACTGGTGTTGCACTTAGCTATGTTTAACCTGATGGACTTTTTCGCTTATGCATTTTTTCTTATTCGGCGCCGCATGCGGGCTCAAATCTCATGTTCATGTCATATTTATTTACAACGCTGTCGTCAAAGGGAGTAACAGTCGTTGCTATCATCAACAGCTTCTGCTATTTATAGCAACCTGTTTTTTCCCCTTAGCACCGATAGTGCGTGTTTACCTGGAGAAGCAACATGCAAGAAGGGCAGAATCGTAACAGCTCCTCTCTCAGTATTTTAGCAATTGCTGGAGTAGGGCCTTATCAGGAAAAGCCGAGCGAAGAATATATGAACACGGAACAGTTGGAACACTTTAGGAAGATACTACAGGCTTGGCTTCATCAACTGCGCGATGAAGTAGGCCGTACCGTAACTTATATGCAAGATGAGGCAGCAAATTTTCCGGATCCAGTTGATAGAGCTGCACAGGAAGAGGAGTTTAGCCTGGAGCTACGTAGCCGCGATCGCGAAAGGAAGCTGATTAAAAAGATTGAAAAGACCTTAAAAAAGGTTGAAGAGGAAGATTTTGGTTATTGCGAATCCTGCGGAATTGAAATTGGCATTCGTCGTTTAGAAGCGCGCCCGACGGCTGATCTCTGCATCGATTGTAAAACCCTGGCCGAGCTCCGTGAAAAACAGATGACCGGTTAACCCACTTTCCATTCATTGGGGGTGACTAATTAACCCCTGTATGCGCACAAATGTCGAGCGCACCGCGAATGATGCCCTGTACTGGCCGTTTCGCTCCCTCACCCACAGGTGAGCTACATTTTAGTTTGTTTGTCACTCCGCTTGGCAGCTCTCTGAGCGCACGTGCACAAGGCTGTAGATGGCTAGTCAGGATAGAAGTCTTGACCCCCCGCGTAAGCAAGCAGGTGCATCTGATAACATATTGCGACAACTAGCCCACTTTGACCTCCATTGGGATGGTGAGGTAATGAACCAATCTCAGCGTCATGCTGCCTATCGTGAGGTGTTAGATTGGCTACGTCGCCAGAACAGGAGCTATTTTTGCACTTGCAGCCGCCGGCAGAGCGCCCACAGTGGCAGCTATTATACAGCTGTTTGCCGTTTTAAAAATCACCCCGCGAAACCAACAGCACAACGTTTATACCAGCAACACTCTCGCTATCATATCATCGATAAATTACGTGGTGAAATCCCGGTTAGCGCCAAACTGGCAGAGGAGGATTTCATTATTCGTCGGCGCGACAATCAATTTGCTTATAACTTGGCCGTGGTGGTGGATGATCACTACCAGGTCGTGAATGAGGTAGTGAGAGGCGCTGATTTACTTCAGCCGACCATCAGACAGATTGCGCGCTTTATCAGCAATTGGGCTTGCCAGCACCTGCTTGGCTACATCTGCCGCTGGTGCTAGATAAGCGGGGAAAAAACTCTCTAAAAAAAACCACGCGCCAACGTTGCAACTGGGGAATAGACGCCACACATTGATCAATGCCCTGAAATTTTTAGGACAGCCCATCGTGGCTTGCTGAAAAGATTACAGCTATACCCAATTGCTGGGGCGGGCAATAGCGTGCTATTCATAGCAAAAAATTCTGCTTCAGTCGCGTAAACATGATGTATAACGAGATTCTCAAACGCTATGCAACGAGCTATGATTAGTCATTATCGACCAATTTAACCCAGTTACTGAGGTGTATTATTTTTACCCAAGTAAGCCGTTTTTACCAAAAAGCAGTACAACGATGGAAAAATCTTGTCCAGATGGCTGCGAGTCGACCAGGCGTATCGTTGACGGTAATTCAACAAGATAAACATCCCATAGCAACGAAAGATATCAGTCACAACGCGCTCAAAGTCTTGTGGCGCTTAGATAAAGCTGGCTATGAAGCCTATTTGGTCGGTGGTGGCGTACGCGATCTCCTACTAGGGAAAATGCCAAAAGATTTTGATATTACGACCAACGCCACGCCTGAACAGACACGCGCCCTGTTCAGCAATAGCCGATTGATTGGCCGTCGATTTAGACTCGTGCATGTGATATTTGGTCGTGAGGTTATCGAAGTCGCCACCTTTCGCGGCAACCACTCGGCAAAATCCGAAACAGAAAATCGATCGCGTAGTCACAATGGGATGATTTTGCGTGATAACATCTTTGGCACCATCGCCGACGATGCACGGCGGCGCGATTTAACCATCAATAGCCTGTATTACTGCCCCGCAGATTCGACACTACGCGATTATGTTGGTGGTTTACGTGATCTTGATGCGGGTATCGTCCGGATTATTGGCGATGCTGAAACACGTTATCGCGAGGATCCGGTGAGAATGTTACGTGTCGTTCGCTTTGCCGCCAAGCTGGATATGCGTATTGCCGCCGAGACAGCACGCCCCATTATCCCTTTGGCAAAGCTACTCAGCCATATTCCACCAGCAAGATTATTCGAAGAGTCGATAAAGCTATTGCAGACGGGCTGTGGTGCTAAGGTTTATCCTTTACTCCGCGAGTATCAACTGTTCCAGCTGCTATTTCCGTTAATGCAGCACCATTTCACCCCTGAAGGTGATAGTCCGCTAGAAAAAATCATTGTTCACGTACTAGAAAATACTGATCAACGCCTGACAAGTGGTCAGCGTATTAATCCCGCTTTTCTATTTGCAACGCTGTTTTGGTATCCCATGGCCGAACAGGCACAACGCATCTCACAAGAGGGGAGATTACACTACCATGAAGCCTTCGCACTGGCGATAAATGAAACTTTAGACGAAGCCTGCAAAGTGCTCGCGCTACCAAGGCGCATCACGACGGTGATGCGCGATATCTGGTTTTTACAACTTCGCTTGCCACAACGCCAGGGAGGACGCGCCCTCAAAGCATTAGAACATCCAAAATTTCGTGCTGCCTATGATCTACTCCTTCTGCGTGCCGAAGCAGAAAACAACCCTGATCTACACGCATTAGCAGAGTGGTGGGAGGAGTTCCAATACGCGCAACCCGTAAAACAGCAGAAGATGTTAGCTGCTTTCTCTAGTTTACCGCGCTCTCGCGCGCGCCAACCGCGTGCATACATCGGTAGACTAACTAAGGGAACATCGCGCCACATCATGACTGAAACGTGGCTTGCCCTAGGCAGTAACCTTGCTGATCCGCTCGGGCAAATTCATGCGGCGCTCGCAGCACTTGACCGCCTGGTCGACAGCCGCCGTATGATCACCTCCTCTTTCTACCGAACACCGCCCTATGGTCCAGCCGATCAACCTGATTTTCTTAATGTGGTAACGCGTATCGACACCACCTTATCCGCCGAATGCCTGCTCAGTCACACACAACGCATCGAAAATCAACAAGGCCGCATCCGTGAGGGTGAACGCTGGGGGCCGCGCACACTGGATATTGACATCTTACTCTATGGCAATCACATTTACTCTACGCCTCATCTGACCATACCGCATTACGATATGCATCGACGCGCTTTTATATTAGTGCCGTTGGCCGAGGTTGCCCCCGATTTGCAGCTTCCCAATGGATGTTCTATCCGTCAATTGTTAGCAAAGCTAGATTGCCGCCCTATTACACTCTGGTAATATAACGTATGCTAATTCACTTTTTGCTCCTGCCTACGTCTTATCAGCTGTCCATTTGCAAGCTATTTGCGTCGGCACAATAGGAAAATTAACATGAAACCAACCACTATCAGCCAACTTCGCGAATACAAATCGACTGGAAAGAAATTCGCTGCTATCACGGCCTATGATTATAGTTTTTCTCGCCTGTTTGCGGATGAGGGCATCAAGGTCCTGTTAGTCGGTGATTCTCTGGGCATGACAATCCAGGGCTACGACTCCACCCTGCCTGTCACGATGGCGGACATGGTTTATCATACGCAAGCCGTGCGTCGCGGCGCGCCGCAAGCACTATTACTAGCTGATTTACCCTTTATGGCTTACGCCACACCAACTGCTGCCTGCAATAACGCGGCCAAACTAATGCGCGCAGGAGCCAATATGGTGAAGTTAGAGGGAGGAAGTTGGTTAGCGGATACCGTCAGCATGCTAAGAGAGCGTGCAGTACCAGTATGTGGTCATCTTGGTCTGACACCGCAATCCGTCAACATTTTTGGCGGCTACAAAACGCAAGGGCGCGCAGAAGCTGAGGCGGAGCGTTTACTCGCCGATGCATTGGCACTAGAGGTAGCAGGTGGACAACTGTTAGTTCTTGAGTGCATTCCGGTTGCGCTGGCCCAGCGTATAACACAAGCGCTCACGCTGCCGGTTATCGGCATTGGCGCGGGCAATGTGACGGATGGTCAAATCCTGGTGATGCATGATGCCTTTGGTGTCACTGGTGGACACATACCGAAGTTTGCTAAAAATTTTCTTGCCGTCACTGGCGACATGCGTAGCGCCGTACGGCGCTATATTGAAGAGGTGGAAGCTGGCGCCTATCCCGCGCAAGAACATAGCTTCTCTTGATAGGAGATACGCTGAACATGTTGATTGTCGACACCATACAACCTTTGCATCAGCAAATCCGTTGCTGGCAACAAGAGAACAAAACCGTTGCGCTCGTTCCCACTATGGGCAATCTACATGCGGGCCATCTCGCCTTGGTGCGTGAAGCAAAAATGCGAGCAGATAAGCTTGTGGTGTCGCTGTTTGTTAATCCCTTACAATTTAATTGTACGGCAGATTTTGCGTGCTATCCCTCCACACCGCAACAAGATTATGAGCTGCTGGCTAAACAGCAGGCCGACCTTGTCTTCACGCCCAGTAGCGAACTTATCTACCCTAACGGTTTAGAGAACCATACGGTTGTTAACGTGCCAGGGCTAAGCGATCGACTTGAAGGCGCTAGCCGCCCAGGGCATTTTCGCGGCGTGACCACCATTGTCAGCAAGCTGTTTAATTTGGTTCAGCCAGATGTTGCCTGTTTCGGTGAAAAGGATTATCAGCAGTTAGCCATCGTACGTCGATTAGTCGCAGACATGGGCTATCACATTGAGATCATTAGCGTGCCTATAGTGCGTGATGGTGACGGACTCGCCCTAAGCTCGCGCAATAGTCGGCTTAGTGCCGCACAGCGCGAGATAGCACCGAAATTAAGGCAGGTAATGCAGACTCTCGCCCAACAACTCATCGCCACGAGCGAACCTGTTACTGACCTCATCGCGGTTGCAGCAAGCGAATTACAAACGTATGGTTTTCAACCTGACGGCTTATCAATTTGTGATGCGGACACACTCTACCCGCTGACTGCTGTCAGTCGGCGGGCAGTCATTTTAATGGCCGCTTGGCTTGGTCAGGTTCGGCTAATAGACAATGTTGTTGTTGCACTCCGCGACGACATATGCGCGGCAGATTAATTGAGATAATCGTCATGTTACGCACAGTTTTATATGGTAAATTACATCGCGTTACGGTAACGCACGCCGAACTAGATTACGAAGGATCTTGTGCCATTGACCAAAGCTTCCTAGAAACTGCAGGGATGTTAGAGTACGAAGCCATTGACATTTACAACGTTAACAATGGCGAGCGCTTCTCCACTTACATTATCGCTGCCGAACCTGGTTCGAAGATCATTTCTGTTAATGGTGCAGCCGCACGCCGCGCCTGCCCGGGCGACCTCCTCATCATCTGTAACTATGTTCAGGTAACAGAGGCGGAGATACAACACTGGCGACCTAAAGTCGTATATTTTCGCGCAAATAATCAATTACAAGAAGTCGTCCACGGCATCCCAACACAACATTGACCATTCTGCCTGCGACGCGCATTGCTATCTGAAGTGGTTATTGTCTGCTGCGGCTTTCAAGGCAATTACCACCCCCACCTAGTTGCGTGTGTTGCTCCACTTTTGTGCCCGTGCTTGATCAAAGATCGGCTCAGGTTGTTGGCCTAGGTGAGACTTTCGGCCATCAGCCTCCAACAGCTACGGATAACCTCCCCATTACTAAGCACAAAGTGACCATAGGCTGCTATCTTCCCCCTATTCTCTACACGCTGGCGACTAGATAGTGTCATGTCACCTCGTTCGCCCGCTAGGTACACTGTCGTGATGGCTATCTGGTTGCCCGCTTTGATAACTCTACCGCGTTATTCAGCGTTAACTGATTGCCTTAAAGCGCAAGCCTCGCGCCCGCTGCGAGCCAACCTTGATATTACGATTGTATGCGACCGGTTAAATATTAAACTTGTGATGATCATTTAGAGATTGATAAGAAGATCCTAGTTTCAGACGAAGATCTTCTTATATATTAGCGGCTAAATTTTTAGCAAAAGCTGCGGTTAATTTGGGTGATTTGCCTTTAACCTTATTTGAATATTCAATTAATGAATCTATATTCATAGTACTAAATAAATCATCTATTCGCGATAACCAAAATTTTTTATAAAATATTGACTATTAAAGAGTAAAGTATATATACTCGGCGTGTGCTATCTTGTTACTCAAGCAGTAAACACTACCAACTTTTTTATGAACTAATAAAACATGTGTCGTGCTTTTTTCTAAAAAAATATGTTCATATTCTCCTAACTGCTCTCGTATTAAATTTTCCATTCTAGAGGCTATGGGTCTCATTTAATCCCACCTGGTGTTGTTGTGCTCAAGTTACCCTTGCTATCAGTTAAAATTATCATATTGTTTGTTGCCTTACTGCTGAACTTATTAATACCTAGATTTTTATCTAGTGTAATAACTCGTTCGTAACGAGGACCACCTGTACTATCTATTTTCCTGCTGGTTAGCACTTTTGAGACTTCATTACTGTGAAGGATCGTTTTTACCCAGACTGGCTGATAATAAATTGACTCGCATTTTTATTCGAAAAATAGCGTTGCACAATATGCTGACATCCTCGCTTTGAATTGCCGTTTTGAACATTAACAGGGCTTTGTTGAATAAATCAGAACTTGTGATTACTGGCCCTCTAAGTAGATTGATTGTTATGCGATCCGGATGCTGTTAGGCATTCCTAACCGCGTCATTTTATTAAGCGCTTTGACCATTGCCATTTCCTTACCCACGGGTCTGACCAATATTGCACCCTACCTCGTGGAGGAATAAGCGGTCTTATCTTCTTTAGGGCATCATAACAGTAGCGGGTATTGTAAGCGCCGTCAGCCGCGGCTTCCCTGATTTTCCGGTGCGTCTAGTTTATCAGAGCTGGTAGGGCCTGAGCATCGGTGATACAGCACTGAGATCCGTGATACTCGATAGAATTTTATATTACTCAGATGTTGTCCAGATAAGAAGAGAAAGCTATCAGTTAAAGAAAAAGAGATAGGCCGGGGTTAGTGTATAAGCGAATCCTGAGTAAAACAGTGGATCACTATTAGCGCGTCGGTGAGGAAGTAAGTGGAGCACTTTTTGTCCGTTTTTTGACAGCAAAGTTCATACAATTGATTACTGAATGAGTAGATCTATGTAGATCTATTGCGTAGTAAACCGTTAACAGGGACGTGATGGTGACAGTGGCTAGCCGGTGAACGGATAACATTAACTTGATTTAGTCGTTTATCCAAAGTGACTGATGCGGTAAAAGAGCAGGTTATAGAATGGCAGGGCAGACTGCTGGCGGCCGTTATATTCCATTGTCTATCTTGATTGTATTGTCGTTAGCGTGCGTCATGATGGCCATGTTATCAACAAATCCGTTTTCCTTGTTTCATGGAAGGATGAAAAGGCGGTAACCAGTGATTTGAAAGCTGTGTACTAGGCGGCAAGGGAGGAGGCTGCGTTTGCAGGAGCTGGGAGAACTGCCGTAAGCGACTGAAGGCACTTGAAGAAAAAGTAGCCAGAGAGGGTATTTTACTTACGGATGCTATCTACGCGCGCTTCCATAAAACTATTTTGCAGGAATTTTATCAGCTCATGTTCCGCAAGAAGTTATATGGAGGTCGGCAAAACCTACACACGGATCTGGACAACTGTTGTGGTATTACAATAATGAACGAACTCATCAGGGAAAAATGTGCTGCGGGCGGACGCGAATGGCAACGTTACTTGATGGTAAACGGGGCTGGACAAAAAAAATCTGAACTAGATGTCATCTCACAAACACTTGTATAAATAACCCGTATCCGTCAGCTTAACTCTGAGATAATACAAATAATGTATTCTCTTTGTTCAGGAAAAGTTAATTCTTATGAAACCACTCTTTATTAAGAGGCAAAATGCGCACTTTCTTTTCGTGTTCCTATCTTTGCTGGTCTTATTGTTTCAAATACGCGCATGGTTAGTATTTTTTATTGGCTTGCGCTGCAATAGAGTGCACAAATTTATTGGTATTACCTATTTTAATTCTACCAGCTTTTGGATGGATTTAGCTTGGGGTGCACTGACTATCGTTGGTTTTATCTGTATGCTATTAATCAGGGACGTCAAGTCTTCTTTGCTATGGTACGTGATGCAAAGAATATTTTTAGTCACAATTATCGTCTTTAACATCATCTGGCAAACGATACATATGTCGACAGCCATTGTTAGTGGTGTTAAATTTCCGCTTATTGTACTGGTAATAAATAGTTTAAGTATACCTCTGACTATTTCGTATTACCGGATTTGTGTAGAACTACGACCGATAAAACTTTGCACTGATGATGTCAATATGATGTGAATTTAGCGTTACTGTCTGTAGTTACGTATTGTCAATGGAAATGACAAGCATAGCTGCAACCGCACTGCTTTACCGTCTGCTCAGTAACACAAGCCATTATTTTCTAATACGCATAACAGGCGTTTCTCCAGCGCCCACCTGACCACTAAGTTTGGTTATCTCTTTGATCTCTTCCATATTAGGAATGACAATCGGTGTCAGTGTCGATTTTCCTTTCTCTTCCAATAGCGTGAGATCAAATTCAATCACAACATCCCCCTTTTTTAACCCTCTGCCCCTCATGAGGGTTTTACTGCCACCCCATCACCCACAATTTTTTCTGCAAAGACGATATCCGGGACATCCTCAATGTTGACAATTTCGCCAGATAGAAGCGCAAATATCTCTATCATCACCGCACGATTGTCTGCTTTATCACTAAAAAATTTCGAAAATAATCGCACGATATTCTCCTAATCAGCCGTTTGATTCAACATTATGTCAATCAGAAAAGAGCTTTCTTCCGGATAAATTCATCTACCACTGCCAGCACCTCTTCCACAGTAGATTGGGATAGAGCATGTTTAGCAAGCGTTTGTGATTCTGAAAAATTCGCATTGCGAATTATTTTTTTCACGCGCGGAATTGAGATAGCGCTCATACTAAATTCGTCCAGTCCCATGCCGAGTAGAAGTAGCGTTGCACGCTCATCACCTGCAAGCTCACCGCACATGCCAGTCCATTTACCTGCAGCATGCGCTGCATCAATAACCTGTTTTATCAAAATTAAAACCGCGGGGCTCAGGGGATTATACAGCTTAGAGATCATTTCATTACCCCGATCCACCGCTAAAGTATACTGCGTGAGATCGTTAGTCCCAATACTAAAAAAATCTACCTCTTGAGCAAGATGATGTGCTATCACCGCTGAGGAAGGGGTTTCAATCATGATGCCCACTTCAATATGTTCGTCGAAGGCGAGCTTTTCCTGGCGTAGTTGCACTTTAAGTAATTCCAACTCATGTTTCAATATCCGTACTTCTTCAACGGAAATGATCATTGGATACATGATGCGCAGTTTACCGAAAGCAGAAGCACGTAAAATAGCACGTAGCTGCGCATGCAAAATCTCTTTCCGATCTAAGGCAATGCGAATTGCGCGCCAGCCTAAGAAGGGGTTCTCCTCTTTAGGCAAATTCATGTAAGAGAGATTTTTATCGCCGCCAATATCCATTGTGCGGACGATAACTGCTTGCCCATTTATTGCTTCAGCGACCGCTTTATATGCCTCATACTGCTCCTCCTCGTAAGGAAGGGCATCTCTATCCATAAAGAGAAATTCGGTCCGATAGAGGCCAACGCCCTGAGCACCATTACGCTCAGCACCCACCACATCTTTCACTGTACCGATATTGGCGCACACCTCTACCTGATGACCATCCAATGTTATGGCAGGGAGATCTTTAAGTTGGGCGAGTTCTTCTTTTTCTGCTTGATAACGTGACTGTGCCGCGCGCAATTCTTCGACGACGCTTGCTGCAGGATTAAGATAGATTTGATTGTTGATGGCATCGAGGATCAGGTAATCGCCTGTTTTCACTTGCTGCGTGATTATGCCCGTACCAACGATAGCGGGGATTTCTAAAGAGCGCGCCATAATCGAGGTGTGCGAGGTGCGCCCACCAAGATCGGTAATGAATCCGAGGACAAAATCCAAATTCATTTGTGATGTTTCTGAGGGGGTTAAGTCACGCGCTACCAAAATGGATTTTTCACTGATAGCGCTCAAATCGACAATGTCCATCCCTAAAATATTCTTTAACAGGCGCCTACCAATATCTTGCATATCGGTAGCACGTTCCTTAAGGTACTCATCGTCAAGTGCTTCCAATGCATGAACTTGCTCTTGAATTACCGCGTCAACGGCTGCATCTGCTGTGCAATGCTTCTCTTTAATGGCGGTGACAATCTCCTGTTCGAGCTCTTCATCCTCCAATAACATGATGTGGCCTTCGAAGATTGCTTCCTTTTCGGCACCCAGCGTTAATGCTGTTCTTTCCTTAATCGCTTTAAGCTGTTTTGCTGTTTTTTCTCGCCCAGCTAAGAAACGTTTTATCTCGCTATCAATACTAGCGTCAGTAATTTTTTGCTTGTCAATGACAATATCATCTTCTTTTAAGACTAGGGCTGTGCCAAAAGCCAGACCTGGGGATGCCAGGATGCCAGAAATCATAGAGTTACCTTAAATAATCGCAATAGCGTACTAAACTCTTGATGCATCGCCAACCCAAGACCAGAGCGCTAATCTATTAAAAAAACCGCTTTTACAATCAACGTTGGCTTACCCAGTTGGCAATAAATTAAAGAATGCTTACTCTAAAGTCATTATCTTAATTCAGCCATCACTTTTACTAAGTGCTCCACGGCTTGCTCAGCATCCTCCCCTTCGGCGGAGATCACAACGGAGGTTCCTTGAGTTAATCCCAGTGTCTGTAATTTAAATAAGCTTTTGGCGCTGGCTGATTGACCATTCGAAATTAGCTGAATCTCTGATTGAAACTGTTTGGCTTCTTTAACAAATTGTGCAGCAGGACGGGTATGTAAGCCATTCGGCGCAGTAATAGTAACTTCTTTTTCATAATTTTGTGACATTGTCTTCCCCAACTCTAAACTAACTGCCTATTTTAAAATCGCTGCTCACTTATTTAACAATATAGAGCGACATCTGTCATCACGTATTAGTAATAAGTAGCCAACCGTTAAAATTTATTCTACATATCCCCGTGCCGCTATAACTCACTATGACCCTTTTTAGGGCAGATAGGGAATTCATGCTCAATCTTACCCCGATAAAGGCGATAAAAGTTAAATTAATCAACGCTAACAGATATTATTTCGTTTGCATTGGTTAAATATTAGTGCTACGACATTTATCTTTCAATAGCAATATGTTATCTTTAAGTAGTTATTGTCACAATAAATTCAGTGGCGAGCTGGCTTTGTTGAATAGATTGAACATTTGGGTGATGGTTTGCTTGCGTCATTTCAACATGAGGACCCTATGGCAACGCAGAAGTTTAAAATAACCCACTGGTCCACGTATAACAACGCTCTCAAGCAGCGCGGATCTCTGACCATATGACTGGATGCCTCGGCAATTGCTCCCTGGACCGCCTGGGCGGCGTGGTCGGTCAGACATGGCTATCACCTCTGTGGCAGTAGATAGCCCGACACATGAAATTATCTGTGCCGATTTATCGTTAAACGGTACGACTGATGCTCAGGCTATACCAGCTCTGATAAATACAATACCCGCTACTGTCATGATGCCCTGCTGAGAAAGAAGATAAGACCGCTGATTCTTCCAGTGGCTGAAACCACTGTGTTCCGGTTCAAAACACTCATGGGCGATCATCTAAGTCTGTGTGACTATGATGCGCAGGTAGGTGAGGCAATGGCGATGGTCAACGCGCTTAACAAAATGACACAGTTAGGAATCCCTAACAGTATCCGGATCGCATAACAATCAATCTACTTAGAGGGCCAGTAATCACAAGTTCTGAGTTATTCAACAACGCTTGGCGAGCTATAAAAATTTGGCGGTCAGTTTTTAGTTTAAACATGCTATAAGCCATTTTGGTAGCACCAGTGTGTTTGTGGCGTGGAGCATAAGACGGAGTATGAAAGAAAGCACTGGCCTTTTGAACAGCGCAAGGTGCTTATTAGCTGATTAACACGATCCCATTGTTCATCTGTACATCTAAGTTAGAAAAAACCTACCGTTATGCCTGTAGGTGATACAAGCTCGGCCAGCTGGCAGATAACAGCACTGCATGTCGAGCAAAAGACAGGCTTACACAGTATATGTGTGTAGCGGTCATACAAAAAATCAAACTAAATTTACCTTATTGATGCCTAACTTAATGTCAAGTATTATCTGCGTGAACAAGGTTGCATGTAGTGCAACCGTCAATCGATAACAGCGTGTTACGCTAAGTTGTTCAGCACTTCTGCTATGCGTAACCATAATTTTTATAGAACATAACTGCCAATCGCGATTCTTTTGCCGCCGTTTGCAAAACGGAGAGGTGCTTTGCCGCACGCACATCAAGTATCAATGCATCTAGTATGCCTACCTTCCGGGTAAAGTGAGATGTATGCGCCCGCATCTACACGTCGATAGCGAATCGGATTCACTCCTTCACCCTAAGTTTAAATATTGCTCAGTTATAATTAACTATTAATGATTATTTCTATCCTGATAATCCATCAGGTGAATGACAGTTTGTATAAATTAACCGAGGTTAGGCGTGCTCTACTATATCGATATCGATGTAAAAGAAGCGAAACAACATACTCAGGACGACACTACGTCTGCGCTAGCTTATCTTCAACAGGTCAGGGTGCGAGAACACACAACACGCAAAAAGTGTGACCTCACTACACTGTTCCATAAAAGAAATGGTGAGCTGGAAGCAGATGCGGAAACCGAATTTATCTATACGATGATTTTCCAGCTGCTTTCAAAAGCCAGTGGATTACCCGCAGAATTTTATGCGAAATTTCCAGCTATTTTAACTGAAAGTGGCCCCTGCTTACTAAGTGAGCGCAAATAGGTGACTTGTTAGCGTCTATTCAGCAGCAAACGCAGCGAGAGATTTACCATTATATTGCTGCTTATCGGCAGTTGGTCGATCTCGCTATACAACTAAAATCTGCTGATCAATCTGAGGAAACTCTATTTACTGTTTTCATGCGCTGCTTAAGTAAGGGGGCAAACTCCTTACATTCAATCTCTTACGCGACGCATTGCCGGAACTGATAATTCACGGGATGAGGCAAATGTATCAGCGTTTGCAAGAGGCGATGACACTTTATGCTCATGGTGCAATGTTACCTTTGAACAAATCATTACGTGGTTGTCTGCCAGTAAGCTGTTACCGGAAATACTACAGCAAGTACTCATCACGTGTGAAAAATTAATTACGCTGCATCAAAAACAGCCGCTCACAAGTACCAGCAGGATGGCATTTTTGAACTGGCTACACGATGTTCTCGCCGATGAAAAGGCGGCTGAGTTACTTACCGATGTGTTTCCCATTGAGCTGCAAACGGTATAGCGAACTATTTTAAACGCGGCGCGACAGGCAAACACGATGATAAATAACACGGCATTATGGTCTGAGTGGTGGGTTTGGCTGCAGCAACAGGCTGAATCGTTGATGCCGCAAGCACAATTGGCGATGTGGCGAGGTAGATTGTTACCGGCAAATACTCTCCTACATCAGCTAGTCGAGCGGATCGATATACTCTATACACTTTTATCACGCCATCCGTTGCCATCGAAGTCAGTCGTCCTTACTTAGCTGGATGTTAAGTGTCGTCATGGATGAACAGATCAATCGGCGCTTATACGCTCGATCTCCTCTTAGACCCTGCCGATCCGGACACAACACTACATCAGAAAACAGGGCTAGTTTTTCGGTATCTAATGGGTTATGTGCAGCTCAAACAGATGTTATCTGTTATGATAGAATGCTCTGTGCCTAGTGGTGAGTTACTTGTTGGCATCTGGGAGTGGTACCAGCGCTTACCGGCGCAGTGGACATGGAGAAGCGTGATGCAGCAATTGGCTACTAGTTTAAAAGAGACGTGGCCAGAACAGACTGCAGTTGCTGAAGACTTATTAAACTGCACTTGGCAAGAGGCAGGCCATAAGTTTTTAGTGCTCGTGGCTAGGTGTGACCCGGAAGTCAAATGGATTTATCTGCGCTACTTGGAGCAGGGTATGCTGTGGGCAACAAAAGAGTCACTCGCGAGTACAGAGGAGAGTTTATCAGCAGGAAAGCTACGGGATCTCTCTGCCGCTGTCAGCCGTTATTGTAAAGCAAATGGTCTATTTTATCCGCAATGGCTGCCGACCCTAATGGAAGAGCTGCGTCTGTTATTGAGTCTGTGAACTGCAATTATGTGTTTGCTACTAGATCACGGTTGGCTTGAGTGATTACATGGATTATTTCCAATACTGGAAAAGCATCCGCGTGCTGCAGGATTATAGCAGACGTTGGAGCAAAAGCGTACAAGATAGCATATACCAGCGATGCTGGGTAAAAATATGCGCGGGAGAATGCAGTAGGGCAAAATAATAAGAAGTGCAGCCATCGCCACCACAGGGATCTATTTTTTTTCATGTCTTGGTGGCGCAGAGGCGGCACCAATAACAGCTAAGGCGAGATCGTTTGCAGGTAAGCATGAAAAAGAGAAAATCACTCTTGGTGATAAAGTCTATGGCCTGTATGCATCACCGTTCGATGACGCAATGCACTGGCGCGAATATTACTCGCTTCAGTCTAAATTAAGTCTCAGTATTGGCGGTTTCTCACTATTTGGTGGCGCATTAAATTATGCCGTACATCAGTACGGCCAGTAACGGCGGCAAGTGGCAGATCCTGAGGAAATAGAGTTAAAGAGGCTAGACAGTACCTTGCCACCATCGAGGGGTATGGAAGACGCGGAACAGCAGAGATTGACACCAGCAGCGCATTCCATGCCCGGGGTAGAAGATAATTTCAACACTTTTTTGCTCGATTCTGAGGTACGCTAAACATCCTGGCTCTCCTCAATGATGACGTCGTGTCAAAACGCGGTGGGAAGAAATGACCATGTACCGGAGTTCTTAGCGCTGTTTGGACTGATTGCTGGACTAGACAGCTATGTTTATGGCTATCAACAGGGAAAACATTATATTGAACAAGCGTCGGCACTGGCTAAGCAGGCGGCTATCACCAATCCAATGATTGAAGTAACGCCCGCATTGTACGAAAAATTCGCTTCTAAATAGTAGGATGGTGACGAGACGATAAGTTTGGTTACCACGCAAGAGATCGCCTTACTCGCTGGCAAGGCAGGCCGGGCCACAACCGAAAAACAACCGAGGATAAAGCGATCAACTGCACCCACACGATTTGTGACAGAACGTTTGGAAAAAAAGTAGCGCAACGCTGGCGTGATAGTCACAGTGGACAGCTTAGCCAAGAACAAATTAACATTCTTAGAGAGGCACCAGAAGAGGGCCTTTACTATTTTAATAACACGCAATGAATTAAAGTTAATCGGCACAGATAATTTCATGTGTCGGGCTATCTACTGCCAGATGATAGCTGCGGCAGCGCCATCAGTTTAAAAATGGAGTCGGGAAAGCCCTTAGGGAAAGGCCACACACGCGCTTTATCATCAGAACAGGGGTGATAGCCATGTCTGACCGACCACGCCGTTCAGGCGGTCCAGGGAGAAATTGCCGAGGCATCCAGTCAACGGCTGGCACAGAAGATTTTTCTTATTTTTATTCGGTGAGAGTATTTGAAAATAAAAATCCATCTGCGATGGATGTTACTGATCGAAAATTTTTTTCTCACGACCCTGGCAGGAAACACAAAATCCAATGTTACATTCTTAACTACTCACCATTATCTCAATGCTCTCCTTAGACGGGAGAAAAAGCCATGAAAATGACCATTTGGTACGTGCTTGATGTACTGCGATGTACTTCTGAATTTGATACGATTTTAATTAAGGAATTTCGTAAAAAATTTTGTCCACATAGCAGACATCGAAGAGACGCAGCAAACCAGCAAATGCCAGAATTGACCGACGTTATATTCACCTTGGTAAATAAATCTTTGCTAAGTGGTAGTGCTAAGGAAGCGCAGGAGTTTATTTACTGAGTAATAAGGCGCTAGTCCAACCAGGCAGATTGGCATCATTCTACCAAGGATGCCGCTATCTGCTTTAAGAATAGTCACATACATTGCGCTCATGTTTATCTTAATATCAGCGGCGAGTCTACAAGTTAAATGCGGTGCGATTTATACTTAACAACCTGATTAATAAGTAGATTAATGTGTAATGCCGCGGGGTGTGATGAGGTGCAATGTGGACTGCCGCTTACAACGATATCTCCTTGACATGGGGTTAATCCCTCACCTAACGCAGCATGCCAGCCATCCTTAATTTTTTGCGGTGGGCATAACAGGCCGGATGAGACGGTTCATTTTTGTTCATCAGCGCGATGGCGGTAATGGTCAACCCAGATGGCTGTTGCACCACAAACTGCGACAGGCCTGATAATAAGGTTCAAAATAGGCACTAAGGTCAGAAAACTGATGAGTGCACCAAATTGGAGACTAAGATATTTCTTGTCATATAGATCAGAGCGCATCTGTTTAAGGGTGATTTTATGGTTATCGAAAGGATAATCACAATACTGAATGGTAGACATCCATGCGCTAAACAGGAACGAACCAAAGAAGTAACAATAAACTTGCTCTAGGAATATAATAAATAAATTTCTGCCATTCACGACATAAAATACGCGGTGTATCCTGTAGTAGATCAAGCCATCCCGTATTTAGTGCAGGGAGCCCTGTCAAATGTGCTTCGACGTGTTCAGCGAGCAGCCCGCAACAAGATGCAGCAACCCAGTTTGCTAATGTGGAAAAAAATAGCCAAAAATGAATAAAATATTCACGACGGCCATAGGCCATAATAAGTAATCTAGCCAGCGTAGCCAGGTGGGCAGATATGCCAATAAGTAGGGTATCCAGTCTGTTAAGCGGGTGTATAACCAAACAAACGCGCCGCTGAACAGCAACATATTGATTAAAAAAGGGATAATAGCGTATCGGCGTAGACCGGATTGCCGAATTAGTCCCCAACCGATACGTAAATAGCGCAGGCCGTTATAGCGTTTTAACTGATTATTAATATACAATATTATTGTTCTCCATTAATTATTTTTAATGCCTAATTTCATGCACGCTAGCACCATCCGTAAATTTAAGCAAAAATGCTGTTAAAAGCGCAGGTAATTTGGTTAATTTAGCAAAAAACAGTGCGCAGACTTGCAGTTATGTCATTGGGTAAATACATTTAAAGGTAGGTTTGCCATAGTGGTGAACTGTTTATCATTCAGATGAGTCGCGTGATGCAGGATTTGCGTCTGGTATTGATCATTGTTGGTGCGATTGCCGTAATGGCGCTACTGGTCCACGGGTTGTGGACTAGCCATAAAGAGCGCTCATCACTTTTCCGCTATCATCCGCATAAGCGACTCGATCCGTCCGATGTTGAATCTTCTCATCGTACCACACACACAAATGCAAACAAACGTCGTCGCTGGACGTTGACCAAGGTCAAGCATGATCCCTTCGCTGCGATGCAGGATCAGAGTGGCGTAAAGCAACTGCTAGATGAAGCAGAATTTGATCCGTTGCTAGCGGAATTAGACGATAATAGCCAACAGCGAGATCCACGTGAGCAGGGTTCTCCTTCGTTATACACTGAGCAAGCAGAGGCAACGATGGCGGTTGCAACACCAAACAATGAGCTAGACCAGATTGCTCAAGAACCAGCAGTAGTGCTAGCAAGTGCGGCGAGTGAAGATACGGTCAATAAGATCTACTCTGCACAGGCGCAAAGCAGGGACATGTTAGTGCTGCATGTGGCGGTGCATAGTGCGAGCGAGCTAAGTGGTAGTGTGTTGTTGCAAAGCATTCTTCATGCTGGTTTGCAATTTGGCAAAATGAATATTTTTCATCTTCACGCTCCCATCCATGGCGAAGACAACGTGATCTTTAGTCTGGCGAACATGGTAAAACCAGGATCATTCAACCCGCAGCAAATGAGCAACTTCACGACGCCAGGAATCTCTCTGTTCATGCTGATCCCCTCTGGGGGTGACGATAAACAAAATTTCAAAATCATGTTGCAAACCGCGAAACGCATTGCTGATGATGTCGGTGGCGTCGTGCTGGACGATGAGCGCCGAATCTTAACGCCGCAAAAACTGGACACCTATAAAGCGCGCATTTAGGCACTTACGACGACGTTTCACTAGCGTTATTGCGTGAGGCAGATTGCTCCCTCCTAAGGATCGCTTTTACCGAGGCGGTATGAATTCTATTCGAAATAAAATTAACATGTTGTGTGAGCAATTACGCTATCACGAATATCGCTACCATGTGCTAGATGATCCCGCAATCGCAGATGCTGACTACGATCATCTGTTGCGCACACTGCGTGCGCTTGAAGCGGCACACCCTGATCTCATCGCCGCAGACTCGCCAACGCAACGCGTAGGGGCGCAACCGTTGAGCATGTTTGCGCCAGTGCGCCACGATGTCGCCATGCTATCACTGGACAATGTATTTGACGAAGCGGCGTTCCGCGCTTTCAGTTGCCGTGTGAAAACTCGTTTAGGGAGCGAGGATGTTGTCTGGTGCTGTGAATTAAAATTGGATGGATTGGCGGTGAGTTTATTATATGAGCAAGGGAAACTCACACGTGCCGCAACACGCGGCAGTGGTGTCACAGGTGAGAACATTACCGACAATATTCGCACGCTGAAAGTGATACCGTTACGCTTACAAGGTAGCGCGTACCCGGAGCGTCTAGAAGTACGCGGCGAAGCGTTTATGCGCCTAGACGCGTTTACCCAACTCAATGATCAGGCACGTGCAACTGGCGGTAAAGTATTTGCTAATCCAAGAAATGCAGCGGCAGGCACCTTACGCCAACTAGATGCCCGGGTTGCCGCGTCACGCACACTTCATTTTTACTGCTATGGATTTGGTGTGCTAGCGGGAGGGACACTGGCAGATGAGCACTGGCAGCGGTTACAGCAGTGTAAAAGTTGGGGCTTGCCAGTGAGTAGTGAGGCGCGCGAGTGTTCGACAGACGACGACGTTGTCCAGTTTTACCACCAGATTGCGGCGAAGCGTGCACAGTTGGGATTTGATATCGACGGCATTGTGATTAAAGTGAATCGGGTGGATTTACAGCAACAACTTGGCTTTGTCGCTAGGGCGCCACGCTGGGCGGTGGCGTTTAAATTTCCGGCACAGGAACAAACTACCTTTTTACGCGATGTTGAATTTCAGGTTGGCAGAACGGGTGCAATAACGCCTGTTGCGCGTCTGCTACCTGTTAACATCGCTGGGGTATGGGTGAGTAATGCCACGCTGCATAATGCAGATGAAATTGAACGGCTAGGTTTGCGCATTGGTGACAAAGTGCTGGTGCGCCGTGCAGGTGATGTCATACCGCAGATCGTCGGCGTGGTGCTTGCCGATAGACCAACCGTGACTACCGCCATCACCTTCCCGCATGTCTGCCCAGTGTGCCATTCGGCAATTGAGAACGTCGAAGGTGAGGCCGTGGCACGGTGTACCGGGGGTTTAACTTGTGCTGCGCAACAAAAAGAGGCACTAAAACACTTTGTCTCGCGCCGGGCACTGGATATTGACGGCATCGGTAGTAAACTGATTGACCAACTGGTGGAAAAAAACTTGGTTAAAACGCCGGTAGATCTCTTCCGCTTGGATCATGCCACCCTGAGCCAGCTAGAGCGCATGGGTGCGAAATCGGCGCAGAATCTCCTTGATGGATTGGAACGTGCCAAGCACACTACATTGCCGCGCTTTCTCTATGCGCTAGGCATTCGCAAGGTAGGTAAAGCCACAGCGGAAAACCTAGCAAACCATTTTGGCCACTTACCCGCCATTATGCAGGCCACTCTGGAGGATCTGATGCAAGTCGATGAGGTGGGCAGTATTGTTGCTGCGCACACCTACAATTTCATTCATGAAGAGAACAATCGGCGTATCATCCAGCAACTAACCGACGACATCGGCCTACTCTGGCCAGAGGTGCCCATCATCCCGCCACCACCTGTGCAGAGTGAGTTGTCAGGTAAAACAGTGGTCCTAACGGGTACACTCAGTGCGATGACGCGTGAAGAAGCGAAAGCCAAATTAAAAGCGCTCGGCGCGAAAGTGAGCGGCAGTGTCTCTAACAAAACCGTTTTGGTTATTGCAGGTAATGAGGCGGGCTCTAAACTAGCAAAAGCGCTTGAGTTAGGCATTGAGGTAATAGATGAAGCGGCATTGCTCGCCTTGTTGCATCACGCTAGCGCATAACAGGCTAACGCGCACGCTGACGGCGAAAATAGTGCGCAATGATGAAGCATACCATCAACTGTAACTGATGAAACAGCAGTAACTGCACCAGTAACGGACTGATAACAATACCCAGGAGTCTAGAGGCTGAAGCGCTGCACACGGCAGCTTCAACATTGCCGCCCAAGATGGAAGTCATGGCGACGGAGGATTGGACAGTTGCGGGCATCAGGCATAAATAGAGGATCCGTGTATAACTCTTTTTATCCAGGGGCAATGATGCCAGTAGATCAAAAGCAGGCCAATAAGCGGAAAAAAAAGATAGGTACTGGCGAGGATCCACAGCTGTAAGCGCCAGTTTTTGATCCCAGCAACAATCTTATGGCGGGACAACCTGGCACCATAGAGGACGAAGAGTACGCTCACGACAACCGCTGTCACGATATGTCATCCGTGTACTATGGTGCCTTTAGCGGGCAAAAACAAAGCCAACGCTACGGCGAGAATGAGTTTAATCATCAATAGTTCTACGTAACACCTGTCGCAATACGCATTTTTCCATGCAGCCCGACAACGCATCGCGCGCTCCGGGTACTTTGGCAAGCTTACTGATCAGCGCTGGTGTGTCTACTTTAACCTGTTTTTGCGGTTAGATTGAATACATCAACCGCTTGTCATGATTGCATTTTTTAAATTCATTGCCGTGCCAACGTAAAAAATCGTCAACCCAAATAATCATTTTCGCCGCCACCAGGTCTGCTGTAATCCGTTAACAGAATAAAAAAAAGCGATTATTGCTTCCATTTTACTCGTGGTTTCCTGGATGCTAATTAGTTGCACACATCACACGGCGTCGGGATGCACGTAATGCTAAGTTGTTACATTTACCCACGGGCAGTTTTCTCGCCCTGCGCGCGCAGGCGCTTGGCGAAGCGGACAGCGTCAATAACACTTATCACGGCGCTGACACCGCAGAGATTCTCTTTCACTTTGTACAGGGAGCGTCAATGGACATCTTACCTAAAATTCATTGGCCGATTTGTGCCAACAGCGCTGGTTACGCGTTTGCTAGCAAGCAGGCACTATTATTATAGCACTTAGACCAAGAGACACACGGCAATTGGATAATTAGGAGTAATAACAGTTGGCACGGTGGGATATACATCACGGATGCGTCCACTCTATGGAGCGCCCTGACGGGCACTTTGCCCGTGGGTTGCAGTGCTGAACCACATACTATCTTGGCGAGCAGGCGCTGTGCTGTATGGCGGATGGACAGATAGTGGCGTATCGCCTGTATCGCGACTACAGCCGGGTGGCCTGGCTAGATGGAGCCTGTACATGAGATTGTGTAATTTTGTTATGTTCAATTTGACATTCAAATAGGTTAAATTACGAACGAGAAACAATTGCAGGTGCTGTCTACCGAGTTAGCCAAAAATCGCAAGTTTCTTCTACGCTCATATCTAAAGTGACTGATGCGGTAAAAGAGCAGGTTATAGAATGGCAGGGCAGACTGCTGGCGGCCGTTATATTCCATTGTCTATCTTGATTGTATTGTCGTTAGCGTGCGTCATGATGGCCATGTTATCAACAAATCCGTTTTCCTTGTTTCATGGAAGGATGACAAGGCGGTAACCGGTGATTTGAAAGCTGTGTACTAGGCGGCAACGGAGGAGGCTGCGTTTGCAGGGGCTGGAGAAATTCAGTGATACCTGGGATAGTCGTTATCCACAAATTAGCCGTAGCGGGTTATCCAATTAGGATCATTTGAATACGTTTTTTGTTTATCCATCTGAGATAAGAAAAGTGATTTATACAACTCAGGCTATTGAGTCGTTGAACTGTGTTATCCTTCATGCGATTAAAAAGCGACAACTGTTTCTGTCGAACTGGTGCTTACACAGAAGCCTGTACAGGGTCCATTACGTTATCTTACATTGAGCCGTGCTCTTCCTGTCGGTTAGTGGATATCTGCTAAGTAAACTCAACTTTACGCGGTATTTATATCTGCTGGGCTTATCTCTCCTCCATCCGTGAAGAAAGGTGATCCTCTCGCAATGTAATGTTAGCTTCACACCTACGGTACCAGGATCGGTACAAAGATAGCATGGAATAACTCAGAACAGTCCCACCTTCAGATCGGTCGACGTGTAGATTAATTGGTTGTCGACAAAAACTTCGCCATCCGCAATGCCTACAACGACAGACTTTCGATTGATAACACGTTTAAAGTGGGTGAGGTAAGTGACTTTTTTGGCGTCAGGCAGGACTTCGCCATTAAATTTTACTTCGCCAACACCCAGCGCGCGACCTTTGCCTTTACCCCCAATCCATCCGAGATAAAAACCTACCAGTTGCCATAATGCATCTATGCCCAGACAACCCGGCATCACCGGATCAGCAATAAAATGACAAGCAAAAAACCACAAATCCGGCGTTATGTCCAATTCTGCCTCTACCAAGCCCTTATGGTAGTTACCCGTTGTTTCACTGATGCTAATAATCCGATCTATCATTAACATATTGCCTGCAGGTAATGGCGGCCCACCACCGGTAAACAGCTCACCGCGACTACAAGCAATAAGATCTTCTTTTGTATACGATCCGCGTTTAAATGACATAAATTTGCATCGCCTTATTAAATGAGTGAAATTAGCGGATCATTGTAGATCCAGTGACAATATATCAACTGAACCAGTTAAACCAGCGCAATAACCAACCGCGTTGTTTTATCTCTTGTGCGTTTATTTGCGCAATGCGTTCTTTGATTTTAATGAGTAACGCCTGTTCATCCTCACGCCATGTCAACCCTGTCAACAGATGAAGTGCTTCATCCGCGTGCTCGACATGCCAGATATGAAATTTCCCCTTCTTTTACTGCGCAGATGACACCTTGACGCAGATTTAAATGCTGAATATTTGCTGTAGGAATGATAACTCCCTGCGCAGCATTAAGTTTTCTGCGTTGGCAGAGACTGAAGAATCCCTCGATCTTTTCATTAAAACTGCCCACGGGCTGTACATTGCCAAGCTGATCTATCGCACCAGTGACAGCAATTCGTTGATCGATTGGCGCTTTTGCTAAGGCACTGACAAATGCACAAAACTCTGCGAGTGACGCGCTATCACCATCGATCGCCACGTAAGATTGTTCAAAGGCGATAAAGGTAGAGATCGGTAGCAGCTGGTCGAGCGCTGCTGCCAGGTAGGCATGCATGATCATCATTGCTTTCGTGTGAATATTGTCACCCAGTTTCGCTTTGCGTTCAAGATCTATTAATTCTCCCTCGCCGGGATACACCACGCAAGTGATGCGAGTGGGTTCACCCCATAAGCCAGGATGGCCATTAATCTGAATAACTGTCAGTCCATTGACCTGGCCGATGACAGCACCTTCTGTCGCAATCCGGACTTGTTGCTGTAATATATCCTAAAGCCTCGCTTCTGCAATAGTATTCTGCCGCCAGTTATCCTGCTGAATCGCGCAAGTTAATGCTGTTGCATTCAATGTGCCGTTGCCATGGTAGTTGCTGGAAGTGAGCCAACGTGTAATCCAAGTTGGGCATAAGGATAATCGGCGCTGACAGGCGGTAAAACGTTTACTCTCTTTGGTGAAAGCAGGCCAAAAGTTGGCCTCAGGATCTATGTCAATTTGTTCGTCAAACTCGGTGTAGAGTGAAGTAGCATGGAGCGTTAGCTCACGTGCTTGAAATTCAGCCATGGTGTTAATCACCATACAAGATAAGTTTGAGTGTGAGTGGGAGCGATGGAATTGCGATAGGTAACGGTTTTTTACTGTTTGGCGATAATCAATCGAAATATTCGGATAACACAAAATTTTTTAGATGTAGCCACAGTTGCGGCTGTAATAACAGTGTTTGCAAGGAGAGCAGCAATATACCGCCGTTGGGATAGTGGATTAATCCTGGTTGCAATTTAATGTGCGTAGGTGGTAGCGCACTGTGCCAAATAGCTGCTCCGCTTCAATCCAATCAGCCCAATGTACCCCACCTTGTGCCACAAAAGGTTGCTGGATGTTTTCCGCCGGAAAAAGTTGAAACGTATCCTGGGCAAAATGGTATACCCCGCCATATAATTGTTCTGATGTCGGAAACAGACGTTTGATTTCTTTAAAAATAACCTGTTTATAATTTTCATTTACCTGGCTATGAAGCGCCATAAATGGCGAAGCACAGGGGTGGTTGAGAAATTCGTTAAATGTCGCAATGAGACGAGGGTGCAAGACGTTCTGGTGATGATCGGGACGGTTAGATTGGTGTGAAAATAGGTTGCGGTGGTATGTATGATCAGTTGAGATCATCTGCCAATTAAGTTGGGAATAGGTCAAAATAGTTAAAATTAATCAAGTTGTAAATAACTCGAGTATACGCGATTTATCCCCAATAAGCACCGTATAAATGTGACGCCAACCTTCGTATGCGACACTTTATTAACATTAACTGTAACAACTTGATATGCTAGCGGATGGGAAGGATAACGAGGAAACCATGAAATATCTACAGCTTGAAAACCTTGAGAGTGGATGGAAATGGAAATATCTAATAAACAAGCATAGGGAAGGTGAGCTTATCACTCGCTACACTGAACGTGATGCTGCTGAACAGGCTATTCAACTTTTACTCGCTATTGAAAACCGTCCTGCTGAGATACAACAGTGGATCGTGCAGCATATGCATTCCGCACTGGAAAATCGACTGAAACAAACCATCCGTGCCAGGCGAAAACGCCATTTCAATGCCGCACAGCTCTCCACTCGGAAGAAATCAATTGATATTGAATATCGTGTTTGGTCTAGGCTCACCGCGTTATCCAAGCGTCGAGGCTGTACTCTCTCTGAAACCATTATTCAATTAATCGGCGCTGCTGAGCGTAAAGAGGAGTACGCGAGCCAGATTTATACGATTCGTCATGATATTGAAAGCATCTTAAGGGATTCACGTAAAAAATAACGTGCGCGTTGAATTAAGTCAGCGGCGGCCGAATATGGATTAAGTTACTCTGCATGAACTCACCCATGTAACATAAAGATGATTCTGGCAATCTACCAAGCGCTGGCGATGATCAGTGACGCCCTCAACGAGAAGGTATAATTAATGTACAGTAATGCTGGTTGTCTTTGGGGTTGCCAGGTTACTTTTCACTATCCATTTTGCCTTAACACTAAGCCTATTGCTTAGCAAAAATAGTATTTGCTCGGTAATTCCATGCTCATCCCCAAGTCTTTTATTGAAACTAGTCTGCGGCAAACCGTTATTGTCGTCATCTCTTCATTAGGCTAGGTAAAAAAAAGGATGGTCTGTACTATTGGCTTTTGGCTGGTGTTAGTAACTAGACTGATACAGCACAATAAAAGGTTAGGTTCAGCTTAGGCAACACGATAAAGTTTTTTGTAAAGGGGAACATAGGTGATAGGGTGAAGAAGAGATAGCCCCACAGTTATTGACGCGATAATTATATCGCCGCGGGGCAAAACGCACTATTTTCTATCTTATGTCGCATGAAAACCATTCAGGCAGCATCCTGTGTGCTGCGCTGGATCGGCATTACATTTGAGGTTGCGTTACTACCTCTTTGATACCTTTGATTTCAATCTCAACACGACGATCGGGTGCAAGACATTCAATCAATGCGTTACGTGCTTTAATGTTGTCACAAGTCGTTCCGGTGACAGGATTTTCTTTGCCCATGCCACGAGCAGAGATTTTACCTGCAGGAATGCCTTTGTCAACAAGATAGTCAACAACAGATTGTGCTCGTTTTTCAGACAGCAGCAAATTGTAGTTTTGCGAACCGACGCGGTCAGTGTAACCAATAACAACGGTTGAACCATCATTCGGATCCATGGAACTTAATTGCCCATAGAGCTGGTCTAGCGCCTGTTGCCCTTCAGCTTTCAGCGTTGATTTGTTGAAATTGAACAGGACATCTGACTTGAGGGTAAAGTGCTTGACGTCAACTCTGGGTGCCGGAGCAGGCGGTGGTGGAACGTCTTGAGCAAAGCGATAGGAGAGGCCAAGGCTCAAGAGACCGTTATCAGGACGGGTACCAACGGTATTCGCATCACCAATATTATTGACCCATTGATAATCCAGGCGTGTGGCCCAGTTGTTGGTCAATGCATATTCCACACCAACAGCAGCTAAAGGTGCTACACCGGTAGCATGATCTCTGATACGGCCAGTGTCGCTATTGTTCTGTGAAGAGTCAGCGCGCCACACCATTCCACCTAGACGAGTGTAAATATCTACATCGTCTACAAGCGGATAGCTGAGTTTTGCTGCCAGTTGGATGCCTTGTGATTTAAAGGCACCGTTAACGATATTACCTTTGTAAGGCAATCGACCAAGCCAGTCGTAACCTGCTTCGAAACCGACATAGGGGTTAACTTGGTAGCCTGCAAACGCGCCAGCGCCAAGCCGATTATCATGGGTAGGATCATCGTTGTTCTGATAGCCATGACCGTAATAACCTTTGTCATGGTACTGAGACCAGCCAAGCTTAGCTCCGGTGTACCATGTATCATCTTTAGGTGCGGCTTGCGCCATGGTGGCGAATCCAGCAACTGCCACTGCTACTGCGATAGCTGTCTTTTTCATTTTTTGCGCCTCGTTATCATCCAAATAGGCAATGAGCAAAATTATCCTGCTCTTGATTGAAATCCTGCGCCAAGTTAATGCTCAATACCACAGTGATTAGAGTTAAGGCATTGAGCATCTTGGCACGTAAAGTCTACAACGACTTAAGAAACTTACAAGCACGATGTGCGGGGTAACTACAAAAAACGGGATTTCATCCATAGTGTTTTTACAAACATAGCATAGTTAACTCATTAATTAATAAAACTTAAGAAGATTATTCCATAATATTGCTATTAATAAAATTATCTCTTAAAAAACGTTAACTTTTACATAATGCTCTACAAACTCGAGCATCAAAACATTTTTTAATGAATTATAAAGGGGCGGCGCAAATCTGCAACTAGGTAATGCTGATCAGCAATAAAAATGAGTGTTACGGCGTTGCCTTTTAAGCCAGCTTGTTGGCTGTATTTAACGCATTGAGTGTTAAACAGGTGATATTTGCTTCTGTGGCTTGAACAAATACGCTCTTGTCCAATAAGGATAATCCAACCGCCTTAAGCCATGCCCGAGTAGGTTTTTTGGCCGGAGTTATCCATAATTGCCATCAAGGTTGCGCATGAAGCATCTTCAATAATGAGACAACATGCGTCGTGGAGACGCGTTGCAAATAGGAGAGTGAGCGATGACTTTTTTATCCTGAGCGAACATTAGGTTGTCATCATAAACTAGATGTGAGAATACACGCGATGCAGTTTCAACATACATAACCCACCCTCAATTACTGTATAAATAGACACTAATTTCATATTTTAGAAACATCTCGCATAATTTGTATCTGCTCCCTTTTTTTAATTGATCTGGTAAATTGTTTTTTTATGTTCTTAGGGGCTTTGTTAAATAAATCAGAACTTGTGATTACTGGCTCTCTAAATAGATTGATTGTTATGCGATCCGGATACTGTTAGGGATTCCTAACTGTGTCATTTTGTTAAGCGCGTTGACCATCGCCATTGCCTCACCTACCTGCGCATCATAGTCACACAGACTTAGATGATCGCCCATGAGTGTTTTGAACCGGAACACAGTGGTTTCAGCCACTGGAAGAATCAGCGGTCTTATCTTCTTTCTCAGCAGGGCATCATGACAGTAGCGGGTATTGTATTTATCAGAGCTGGTATAGCCTGAGCATCAGTCGTACCGTTTAACGATAAATCGGCACAGATAATTTCATGTGTCGGGCTATCTACTGCCACAGAGGTGATAGCCATGTCTGACCGACCACGCCGCCCAGGCGGTCCAGGGAGCAATTGCCGAGGCATCCAGTCATATGGTCAGAGATCCGCGCTGCTTGAGAGCGTTGTTATACGTGGACCAGTGGGTTATTTTAAACTTCTGCGTTGCCATAGGGTCCTCATGTTGAAATGACCGGAGCAAACTATCACCCAAATGTTCAATCTATTCAACAAAGACACTAAAGTGAACAGCATAATCGCTATTATATTAGGAGGGAATACGCCGTGGTTAGCGATTTTCAATCATCATTTACCGCAATAATATGCGCTTGTAGAGGTGTTTAATTAAAAAGAAAAGCCTACGCGCTAACAAATGCAGCAGATGACTTCTTTTTATATTGATAATATAAGCAGTTATATAATTTATATTATGAGTAAGCTAGCCAGTATGCTGTATGTTTTACCAGCAAAAAAGTTTAGCAATTTAAGCTATAATGTAAGTGTAATGTTAAGAATTATGTCACCTGATTGTGATAATCATATAAAGTGATTGTTTAGTACATACGTATTGTAAATTAGCTGTTAGAAAGTGCGTAATTGAACTGTGGTCAGCGCGTGCGCTGAATTTTTCTTTACTATCGTGAATCTAAAACACATTAAAAAATCATACAATGCTGTCTTAGACAACTTAATGAATAGCGTTATTGTTTAGCAAACATATTTTTTATACAAAATTACTACAGCAGTTTATAAATAACATTATTAAAACTAATGAAAAAACTGATGCGAATATAATTTTAGTCTCATGAATGAATTATAGCATCGTCTGGTCTAAACAAAACCTTAACAACTTATTTTAAATAGGACATTAATGAATACAATTCTCATATTTTAATATTCGCTCTAACATTGTTTTAAACTAGCAAGGAGTGGCATCCAGTTTACTTATTGTTCTAAAATCATTATGTATCTGCTTATGATATTGAACCATAATAATAAATGGACTAAATTTTTTGTACATTTCTTAAATTATTGCATTACATTCGAAGATTTTAATAGACAGGGTTTACTAGTTTAAATTGAGAGAAATAGAAGAAGTGGTAAAGATATTTTTGGGTTTATTAAAAAAGAGAATATATTTGTCAGTACAATGGATGTTTAGATGTATTTTATATAATTTTGACCTGCATTGATTTATATTTTAACTACCTCCCATTGACTAATATTTCATGATTAATAAAAAAATTGTAGTTAATTTGTACATAGCTTATTTTCTATTAAAAAATAATGTTTTTTTAAAATGTTAACTTAAGGTGAAAGTTTAAAATTTGATAAAACTTCAGGAGTACAATCTAATTGCTACGTGTGTGGAGGGATAGTGTGGAAAAACCTTTGATCGACAAAAAAATTCTGATTGTCGAAGACGAAATTGTTTTCCGCACTCTACTGAGAAACTACTTATCAATGTTGGGTGCAATAGCATTTGAGACAAGCAATGGTTATGAGGCTAGAGAATTATTAAATAAAGAATCTTTTGATTTGATCATTTGTGATCTCAAAATGCCTTACATGGATGGGAGCGTGTTTATTCAGAAATTGCGTAGTGATGGAAACGCAACCCCCATTATAGTTATCTCTGCTACCGAAGATATTGCCGACATCGCCCACGTATTACGCGTTGGCGTGCAAGAAGTCTTGTTGAAACCACTAAAAGATTTCGGTCAATTCCGTGACGCCTTGTATGAATCGCTCTATCCCTCTATGTTTCGTTCTAAAGTGTTTGAAGATGAACAGCTATTTCAAGATTGGGACGCATTGAAACGTGATCCGCAAGCAGCATCAAAACTCTTGCGTGGGCTTCAGCCCCCAGTCAATCAAGTAATTGCTAATTGTCGCATTAACTACCGTCAATTAACCAAATTGAATGAAATGTGTTTAGTGCTGGACATCGTAGAACTTGCAGAAAATGAGCTGGCTTTTTATTGTCTGAATGTTACCAAGTCGGGGAATAATGGTATTCTTGCCGCCTTACTGCTGCGTGCTTTTTTTAGTAGTATATTTCGCGACCATTTATCTAAAAAGTGTACTCAATTACCGAGCTTAAAAGCACTTCTTGGTAATGTAAATAAGCTATTAAGACAAGCTAATATTAGCGGACAATTTCCTTTATTAACAGGCTACTATCATAGTAAGGACTATAACGTTGTCCTTGTTTCCGCAGGTTTAAATGCAGCATTACACACACAGTCACAGCAAATACAACTTAATAGCAGCTTACCATTAGGTACTACTAGACAAGTTTACGCCTGTCAAATTGACGAGTATGCCCAAGAGTGGCAATGCCAAATTACAGGCTCAGGGGAACAAATTCGTCTTATGCTATCGTCAAATTGAATCTGTAATCTATTGACGCTTAGAAAATAAGGTAAACTAAATTTACCGGGCTTTATTGAATAGATTGAACATTTGGGTGATGGTTTGCTCGCGTCATTTCAACATGAGGACCCTATGGCAACGCAGAAGTTTAAAATAACCCACTGGTCCACGTATAACAACGCTCTCAAGCAGCGCGGATCTCTGACCATATGACTGGATGCCTCGGCAATTGCTCCCTGGACCGCCTGGGCGGCGTGGTCGGTCAGACATGGCTATCACCTCTGTGGCAGTAGATAGCCCGACACATGAAATTATCTGTGCCGATTTATCGTTAAACGGTACGACTGATGCTCAGGCTATACCAGCTCTGATAAATACAATACCCGCTACTGTCATGATGCCCTGCTGAGAAAGAAGATAAGACCGCTGATTCCTCCTCTCTGGGAGAGATAACCGTGATTAATGGCTATTTCCCCAAGGAGAAATCCGAGATCATCTACCCAAATTTTTGGCCAAAGAGACATTTTATTGTCAGCTTACGCATTGGTTACAGCGTAACGTGAATAAAGAAAAAAACGGGTGGGTGATGGGTAACATGAACGTCTGCTCTACTGACCAGGATATCGGCATTGGGGAAGCGAATCGTCTGCGGTCGCTGCGTTCAGGTAAAATAGGCATTTTTACCGGAAGAGCGTGTATGGTTAGCACAGTTGCTTAATTGGTGGGGGCTAATTGATTCTGTATGTATCCAGACGATAGCACGCGTTTTAGTTGGTTTGATTATCGAACTCGCGTATTTAAGGACAATCGTGGATGAAGTATCGATTTATTACTGGCGACAAAAAACCTCGCTGACCGGTACCTCTAGCGTGCGGCATCGATTATACAATAGGCGCGATGGATAAACCCTCTGATCATGCTCCGGTTTGGGCACAAGTTTACTCTATAAACTTATGGCGCTTATTTAATGAATGAAGCGCAAAAAATTTTTCCGGGAGCATGCCGCCACATTATGTTAATTGAAATAAAAAACAGCACGCTTGCCACAGGTGAGCAGCCCACTGACACGCCAAGTCAACCGGCAAGTGAGAGATAGTTAGTATCCCTACCTGTCTTGTTGCTTTAAAGTTGAATAGTTATATATGCTGTATGCACTACACATGCATTTTGCTGCCACCCGATAACAGATTTATTAATAACGCGTCAATGTATCTAAACTTTCTTCACTACAACAGTTAATCCCGCTATTGTCTGAGTTTGCTCAGTAAATTTGCGTCCGTAGTAGCTGTCTAACAAGATTTTTTTTAACTCCTTAATCAGTGGATAGCGTGGGTTGGCGCCAGTACATTGATCATCGAATGCATCAACGGCGAGTTTATCCAACTATCAAGAAAGTCTGCCTCCTGAACGCCTGCATCACGTAGAGAAGCTGGGATTTCTAACTGCACTTTTACTTCTTCAATCCATTGAAGTAGTTTTTCAATTTTTATGGCAGTACGATCTCCTACTGCCGTTAATCCTAACAGGCCTAAGGCCGATCATATTGACTAAATGCTGTCTGTTTTTTCGGGTTATCATTGGCGTTATTCAGATCTAAGTTTATGTGCCATTGAGTGACAAACGCCAAGAAATGCATTAGCAAATCCGATACCAGCAAGGGTAGCGGCATTGTGCAGACGTTCGCGCGCGACGGGATTATTGGCACCATCAGCATAACTAATGGGTAAATATATTTTTAATAACTTCAATGCCTGTAGCGCATGGCCATCCGAGTATTCATTCGCCAACACCGAGACGTACGCTTCCAGTGAGTAACGGCATCAATACCCCCCCATGCGCGCAGAGAGATTTAGGCATGTTCATAACAAGATCTGGAGCCTATAGATTAGATTGTGTAATTTTGTTATGTTCAATTTGACATTCAAATAGGTTAAATTACGAACGAGAAACAATTGCAGGTGCTGTCTACCGAGTTAGCCAAAAATCGCAAGTTTCTTCTACGCTCATATCTAAAGTGACTGATGCGGTAAAAGAGCAGGTTATAGAATGGCAGGGCAGACTGCTGGCGGCCGTTATATTCCATTGTCTATCTTGATTGTATTGTCGTTAGCGTGCGTCATGATGGCCATGTTATCAACAAATCCGTTTTCCTTGTTTCATGGAAGGATGACAAGGCGGTAACCGGTGATTTGAAAGCTGTGTACTAGGCGGCAACGGAGGAGGCTGCGTTTGCAGGGGCTGGAGAAATTCAGTGATACCTGGGATAGTCGTTATCCACAAATTAGCCGTAGCGGGTTATCCAATTAGGATCATTTGAATACGTTTTTTGTTTATCCATCTGAGATAATACAATTAAAACCATTTTTTTTTATCTCCCTCTACTCTTTCGGCGTGAATACTGCATTTACTGAACCGGAACTGAGCTAATTGGACGCAATAAACAGAAAAGCAATCGAAAAAACAGAGAAATGCAAACACCTGCTAGCCGAGACAATAAAAAAACAGTAGAACTTTTACCGGAAGAAAAAGAAAAAATATTAGGTTTGGAAAAACCATGGCGTACTTCTCTTGAAAAGAAGTATCATGATATTTTAGTCTATAAATACTGATGCAGAAGTAGCAGAGGAGGATGCATATCTATCTGTAGAGTATGCTTTAGCAACATAATTTTTTTACCTGCTTTTGCTATATTGTTCCTGACAACGTAACCAGGCAAATTAGAAAGTGATTGTTAACTCTAATGGCCAAGCAAAACTGACTCTGGCAGGGGCGGGGGGACTCGAACCCCCAACACCCGGTTTTGGAGACCGGTGCTCTACCAATTGAACTACGCCCCTAATCTGATGATGAGATGGCGGTGCGGACGGGACTCGAACCCGCGACCCCCGGCGTGACAGGTCGGTATTATAACCGACTGAACTACCGCATCACCGATGAAGATTAATTAGTGCTGTAATATTGATAATAAGGCGTGTTTTATGGTGCGGTGTCCTACTAAATAAGTGCCTGGCGGTGTCCTGCTCTCACATGGGGAGACCCCATACTACCCTCGGCGCAGCGGCGTTTCACTTCTGAGTTCGACATGGTGTCAGGTGGGTCCACCGCGCTCTCGCCGCCAGGCATTTCTTCTACTTCTTTCAGAACTCACTAGAATCTACCCAAAGTACTCTGCGTTGTAAGGTTAAGCCTCACGGGTCATTAGTACCAGTCCGCTCAATACATCACTGCACTTACACTCCTGGCCTATCAACGTCGTCGTCTTCAACACCCCTTCAGGAAGCTCGAAGCTCCAGGGAAAACTCATCTCAGGGCAGACTTCGTGCTTAGATGCTTTCAGCACTTATCCCTTCCGCACTTAGCTACCAGGCTATGCCACTGGCGTGACAACCCGTGCACCAGCGGTGCGTTCACTCCGGTCCTCTCGTACTAGGAGTAACCCCCCTCAATTTTCCAACGCCCACGGCAGATAGGGACCGAACTGTCTCACGACGTTCTAAACCCAGCTCGCGTACCACTTTAAATGGCGAACAGCCATACCCTTGGGACCTGCTACAGCCCCAGGATGTGATGAGCCGACATCGAGGTGCCAAACACCGCCGTCGATATGAACTCTTGGGCGGTATCAGCCTGTTATCCCCGGAGTACCTTTTATCCGTTGAGCGATGGCCCTTCCATTCAGAACCACCGGGTCACTAAGACCTGCTTTCGCATCTGCTCGTGCCGTCACACTCGCAGTCAGGCAGGCTTCTGCCTTTGCACTAACCTCACGATGTCCAACCGTGATTAGCCTACCTTCGCGCTCCTCCGTTACTCTTCAGGAGGAGACCGCCCCAGTCAAACTACCCACCAGACACTGTCCCCAAACCGGCTCACGGTCCTAGGTTAGAACCCCAGACATTAAAGGGTGGTATTTCAACAACGGCTCTATCTGTACTGGCGTACAAACTTCTTCGCCTCCCACCTATCCTGCACATCAAGGACCAAAGTTCAGTGTCAAGCTATAGTAAAGGTTCACGGGGTCTTTCCGTCTTGCCGCGGGTACACTGCATCTTCACAGCGAGTTCAATTTCACTGAGTCCCGGGTGGAGACAGCCTGGCCATCATTACGCCATTCGTGCAGGTCGGAACTTACCCGACAAGGAATTTCGCTACCTTAGGACCGTTATAGTTACGGCCGCCGTTTACCGGGGCTTCAGTCCAGAGCGTCTCTTACGATTACCCCTTCTTTTAACCTTCCGGCACCGGGCAGGCGTCACACCGTATACGTCCACTTGCGTGTTTGCACAGTGCTGTGTTTTTAATAAACAGTTGCAGCCAGCTGGTCTCTGCGGCTGGCCAAAGCTCTAGGAGCACATCCTATCACCTCTTCGCCAGCGTGCCTTCTCCCGAAGTTACGGCACCATTTTGCCTAGTTCCTTCACCCGGGTTCTCTCAAGCGCCTTAGTATTCTCTACCTGACCACCTGTGTCGGTTTCAGGTACGATTACTTATTACCTATGCTTAGCAGCTTTTCCAGGAAGTGCGGCATCTGTTACTTCAGCACCTTAGCGCCTCGTCATCACGCCTCAACATGAGTATCTCGGATTTGCCTGAAATACCTGCCTACACGCTTAAACCGGGACGACCGTCGCCCGGATAACATAGCCCTCTCCGTCCCCACATCGCAGTAATAAATAGTACGGGAATATTAACCCGTTTCCCATCAGCTACGCCTCTCAGCCTCACCTTAGGGGTCGACTCACCCTGCCCCGATTAACGTTGGACAGGAACCCTTGGTCTTCCGGCGAGCGGGCTTTTTACCCGCTTTATCGTTACTTATGTCAGCATTCGCACTTCTGATACCTCCAGCATACCTCTCAGTACACCTTCTTCAGCCTACAGAACGCTCCCCTACCCAACAACACCTAAGTGCCATTGCCGCAGCTTCGGTGCATGGTTTAGCCCCGTTACATCTTCCACGCAGGCCGACTCGACCAGTGAGCTATTACGCTTTCTTTAAATGATGGCTGCTTCTAAGCCAACATCCTGGCTGTCTATGCCTTCCCACTTCGTTTCCCACTTAACCATGACTTCGGGACCTTAGCTGGCGGTCTGGGTTGTTTCCCTCTCCACGACGGACCTTAGCACCCGCCGTGTGTCTCCTGCGATTCATTCTAACGTATTCGGAGTTTGCATCGGAGCAGTAAGCCAGGTTGGCCCCCTAGCCGATACAGTGCTCTACCCCATTAGATGACCTCGCAAGGCGCTACCTAAATAGCTTTCGGGGAGAACCAGCTATCTCCCGGTTTGATTGGCCTTTCACCCCCAGCCACAAGTCATCCGCTGATTTTTCAACATCAGTCGGTTCGGTCCTCCAGACGGTGTTACCCAACCTTCAACCTGCTCATGGCTAGCTCACCGGGTTTCGGGTCTGTATCACGCAACTTAACGCACAGTTAATACTCGGTTTCCCTACGGCTCCCCTATCCGGTTAACCTCGCTACGTAATATAACTCGCTGACCCATTATACAAAAGGTACGCAGTCACCACACTAAGCGGCTCCCACTGCTTGTACGTACACGGTTTCAGGCTCTATTTCACTCCGGTTACCCCGGTTCTTTTCGCCTTTCCCTCACGGTACTGGTTCACTATCGGTCAGTCAGGAGTATTTAGCCTTGGAGGATGGGCCCCCCTTCTTCAAACAGGATTTCTCGTGTCCCGCCCTACTCTTCGAACCCAGTATATCCCAATGCTTTCGTGTACGGGACTTTCACCCTCTAGCGTGCAACTTCCCAGATGCTTCCACTAACACTCAATATACCTTATGGTTCCGGGCTGCTCCCCTTTCGCTCGCCGCTACTCAGGGAATCTCGGTTGATTTCTTTTCCTCAGGGTACTTAGATGTTTCACTTCCCCTGGTTCGCCTCGTAAGACTATCTCTTTCACCTTACGATGATGTGCCTTTCAACACACCGGGTTTCCCCATTCGGATATCGTCAGCTCACAACGGCCTTTATCACCTCACCGACGCTTTTCGCAGATTAACACGTCCTTCTTCGCCTCTGACTGCCTGGGCATCCACCGTGTACGTTTAATCACTTAACCTTACAACGCACAGTACTTCGCGCTCTCAAAAACCCTGCCAGTTAATCAATAGCTATTACGCTACCTCTTCACCAGCTCTAGATTCTAGCTCGTTCCAGTTTGTTAAAGAACTCGTATTCCCTAAGCAACTCTCAAGCTGCCTACCGAATACATCTTACTACTACAACTTCCCCGCAATCCCTCTTTGGTGGAGCTAAGCGGGATCGAACCGCTGACCTCCTGCGTGCAAAGCAGGTGCTCTCCCAGCTGAGCTATAGCCCCTTCCTCTCTCTCCTTGGCAATCTCTCCCCTAACTTCTGGTAGGCCTGAGTGGACTTGAACCACCGACCTCACCCTTATCAGGGGTGCGCTCTAACCACCTGAGCTACAGGCCTAATAACAACTTCGTCAAACAATCTGTGTGAACACAACATAATCAATCATCTCGCCTTCTTCATCATAAAACTATACATCGCCTAAGCCATGCATCTCTTTATATGATTGACTACGTGTGCCCACACAGATTGTTTGATTCGTTTGTTTAAGAGCGTTTACTTCCTCAATTCAGGTCGCGTATCTTACTACTTCAGACAACGCTGTCAACTAAATACGCGTTTTTT